>CM055072.1:14010026-14125869 GCA_029204045.2 Tillandsia leiboldiana
TAAATCCCTGTACGTGTTTTAATTCTAGTGGATTTCTGCCGTGTTATCGGTCCCGTGGTTTTTTACTCCGGTGATGGAGTTTTCCACGTAAAAATCTTGCGAGTTATTTTCATTTCCGCATTGGGTTTTTATCGCAACGATTTTTTGTGTTTTGTATTTTACACCTATTCACCCCCCTCTAGGTGTTTCTTCCCCTATTTAGATCCGTATTATATACGACCCAACAAGTGGTATCAGAGCGGGAATAGGGTTTGTGAACAATGGTTGAAGGTGGAAACATCAATCGACCCCCTTTCTTTGATGGAACAAATTATGCGTACTGGAAAGTACGGATGAAAGCCTTTTTATCTTCCATCGACGAGGGTGTGGCATTCAATTGAATCAGGATGGACTAATCCAACTGAACTTATCTCTGATGTTCACACCTTAAAACCTAGGTCGAAATGGACCAAGGAAGAGTTTGAGTTATCTTCTTACAATGGCAAGGGAATTAATGCTATTTTTAATGCCTTATCTCAAACTGAATTCTCTCGCGTCTCGGCATGTGAGACTGCGAAAGAAATCTGGGATGTTCTCCAGGTTACACATGAGGGAACTAACCTCGTGAAGATTCAGAAACTGCAACTGCAGATGCTTACGAGCAAGTTTGACTCTATCTTGATGGCAGAAAATGAATCTTTCACGGACTACTATACACGATTGCAAGACATCGTAAACTCATGTGCTAATCTGGGAGAGAAGATTCCAGAATTTAAGATTGTAAGAAAAATCTTAAGAACTCTTCCTGAACGATTTCGCCCAAAGGTTACTGCCATTGAAACTATTAAACACCCGGACGAAATACGTGTAGAAGAATTAGTTGGTTCATTACAAACTTATGAAATGACTTTTAATACTAACAATTCTTCTGGAAAAGCATCCACTTCTAAGTCTTCAGGTTATGCGTTGAAAACAACTAAGGAAGAAGACGCGGATACATCCTCCTCGGACGATGACGAGAACCTTTCTATGGAGGAATTTGAGAAGCAGCTCGCTCTCTTGACAAGGAATTTCGCCGCAACTTTCGAAGGGGTAATTCAAGCAAATCTCCATCCTTCGGAAAGTGGAACAAAGGCAAGGGTACTCCAAGTCACAAGTCAAGAAAGCAGGAGAACTTCTCAAAGGATAAGAAAAGTTCAGAAGGACAACTGCAATGCTTCAAATGTCGAGGCTACGGCCACATTGCAACGGAGTGTCCTAACAAGTATCCGGCAAAGAAGAAGGCGATGCAAGTCGTCACTTGGGATGACAACTCAACGTCAAATGAGTCGTCTTCAAGTGATGAAGAAAAGAGCTCCACGGCATTCCACGCGTCCACATCTTCACCATTCATGTGCTTTATGGCAATACGTCTGAATCATTGTCCAACTCCACTGTTGAAAAGAATGCAATGGACAATGAATCGGATGATTCGGAAGGTGAAGATTTTGCTCTAGCCTACCACAGACTTTGAGGGATTTAAAGAAAGTGGCTAAGCAAAACAAGGGTTTGAGAGGGAGATTGCAGGATCTCGAAGAAGAAGTAAAAAGAGCGACTTCTCTCTCGACGATCTTGAAGTGGAAAGGGAAAGTTTGATAAAAGAAATGTTTCCCTTCAAGAGTCCAATGAGCAGCTCGAGAAGAACATATAAATATGGTGGACAAAGCGAACTACTTCTCAAAGCTCTACGAGGGCCGACAGGATAACCTGGAAATGACAAAGACCATTTTCTCCAACTCAAGGATGACTTACAGCAATTCTCTTCAGGAAGGAGTAAGTTGGATAAACTCCTTGGTCTTGGTCAAACAAATCGGTTCGGCCTCGGGTACACTCAAACTGGAAACAGTCCAAGTTCGAGTGGGACAGTCTTTGTGCCTCAGTCGGTATCTCCTCCTCCGACACCGGAATTCAAGACAAACAACGACAACAAACCTACCTCATCCTCTTCGGAATCGTCAAGCTCAAAGGTATGTTTTCGTTGTAATTTTGCAGGGCACATCGAAAGAAATTGCGAGATTGGAGCTCAAAAGAACAAATCAACCACATCTTGCAATTGCTACCAATAAGCTCACTTCCCGAAATTCAAGGAAGGATTTTTCAAAAGAAAAGAACATTGGTAGCAACCTCAAACAAGACGATGACAAAAGAAAAAGATCAATCATACAAGACGTCGTCTTCAAGGAGAATCTCTCAACCTTTACCAACATACTCCAAAACTCAAAAGGTTTGGGTATGCAAAGGTGAAACCCCTCCTTGTCTTTAATCGTTCTACGATTAAATCTTGTATAGTTTATGTAGACTATTTTCTTTCTTCTTTTTCTTTTGGCAACTCGTCAACCATCCTTGCAAGGTAAATGTATATTTTTTTCTTATTGGTTGATGTTTTCTCTCGGTTTTCTTGGGTAGCATTTTTGAGAGAGAAAGCTGATACGTTTGATTCTTTTCATGAGATTTGCCATCGTATTATGATTGAAAAGAATGAAAAGATCATTCGTGTTAGAAGTGATAGGGGTGGAGAATTCATAATTCAAAATTCATTGACTTTTGGTACTTCAAATGGCATTAAACATGAATTCTCGGCACCCTATACACCTCAGCAGAATGGTGTTGTTGAGCGCAAAAACAGGTTGTCAAGAGATGGCGCGTGTGATGCTTCAATAGCCGGAAATTACAGGATAACATTTTGGGCTGAAGCTGTGAACACCGCTGTCTATGTCATAACAGAGTGTATTTGCGCCCAGGAACCTTGAATACACCATATGAGCTGTGGTTTAGTAGAAAACCGAAGAATCAAGTACTTTCGTATCTTCGGGAGTCGATGTTACATCTTACGTGACCGTGAAAATCTTGGAAAGTTCGACTCTCGAAGTGATGAAGGATACTTTTGGGTTATTCTACGAATAGCAGAGCATATCGAGTATTTAACATTGAATCTAAGACGATCGTAGAATCTATAATGTTAAAGTAGATGAAGCTTCTCATTTTGAATCTGAAAAATCTACCCTCGATATCTCTCTAGATGAGGATTCTCCCTGCTAGTGCATCTCTCATAATAATACTTCCAATATTAATGATGCATCTAATGGTTCTTCTAGTTTATCTGATGTGCAGGAATTCATCTCGTGTACCTCCGAGTACTTCCGTTTCAACAAACGCTACGAATCTCCAAGGATCATCCGGAATCGAACATCATTGGAGATCCACAAGAAGGAGTTAGAACTCGAAGGCAGTTGGTTTGCGGTATTTGCTTGCTACGTATCTTTAATCGAACCAAAGACAATAGATGAAGCTCTTCAGGATGACTACTGGATTAAAGCAATGCAGGAAGAGCTTCATCAATTTGAGGCGAAACAAAGTCCTGGGAATTAACGAAGCCTCCAAAGCAACATAATGTGATAGGTACCAAATGGATCTTCAAGAACAAGAAAGATGAAGATGGTACTATCATCAGGAAAAAAGGCTCTTTACGGTCTGAAACAGCACCGCGAGCATGGTACGAAAGGTTAACAAAGCACCTTTTGGAGAAGGGCTATACTCGAGGGGGAGCTGACAGGACTCTCTTTGTGAAGCATTATCAAAATAATTTCATTGTAGCACAAATCTATGTCAGATGACATTGTATTTGGTGCAACAAAAGATAATGATGCTTCTAAATTCCGCGGAGACCATGGAAAGCGAATTTGAGATGTCCATGATGGGCGAACTGTCTTATTTTCTTGGATTGCAAATTAAACAAAATGATGAAGGTATTCACTTGAGTCAATCCAAGTATGCACTGGAGTTGGTCAAAAAGTTTGATCTAGAAAAATTGTAAAGATTTTCCAACTCCAATGGGAACTAGCCACAAAGGGACTTGGAAGTGAATCACATAGTGAGAATGTAGACGAGAAACTGTATAGAAGTATGATTGGAAGTCTACTTTACCTCACGTCTAGTCGCCCGGATATATCCTTTAGTGTTGGGATTTGCGCGAGATATCAATCAGCACCAAAGGAGGTTCACCTGAAAGCGGTGAAACGGATCATCCGGTACATCAAAGGATCAATTAATTCGGAATTTGGTATCCTATGGGAACAAGTCTGGACATTGTTGGATACTCAGATGCCGATTGGGCAGGATCAGTGGATGATCGGAAAAGCACGAGGTGGTGCATGCCTTCTATCTTGGCCATTGCCTTGTTGCATGGCACAGGAAAAAGCAGAAATTGCATAGCACTCTCGACTAGCCGAAGCGGAATACATTTCAGCTGGAAGTTGCTCAACTCAACTCATTTGGATGAAAGCGTATTGAGTGACTTCCGCATTTCCGCATCTTCGGTAACAATGCTTTGTGACAACACAAGTGCAATTAACATTTCTAAAAACCCTGTGTTGCACTCTAGAACAAAACATATTGAACTTAGATATCATTTTCTTAGAGAGCTAGTTGAATCAAATACTCTTCAACTTTCATATATTTCAACTGAAGATCAATTAGCTGACTTTTTAACAAAACCTTTGGATCAAAAACGTTTTATTCATTTGCGAAAAGCAATTGGTATGCTTTCTTTGAAATAAACTTCTTTTTGAAACCTTTGCTTAAAATAGGTTTTGGTATTTGTTTTGTTCTATTCAATATCTATGTTTATACATAGGATAGTAATTGAGCATAGATCTTAATTGACTTTAATTGCATCTGTTCACACATTTAGAAATTTATTATGCTTTTGCCATCATAATATTTCTTTGTTGCAATGATCGTTTATGTTAATTAAATCATCTTCTAAAGTGATCAAAGTCAATTTCTCTCTCAATGATCTCTTGGTATAGTCATTATCTTATTTGACTGTTTAGTCGAGTATGAAATCGAGATCAATTTTTGGTTGAATACTTTATATCTTAAATAATTGATAGCCAATTGAGGGGGAGTCCAAAGATAATGTAAAATGCTCAAAAGATGTGGAAAGAGTTACATCCCAATGAGGAGTGTGAAAACTACCACCACATGGAGGAAAGAGCTACCACCTCGGTCGTCCGAGTATTGTGTGCAGCTACCACATGTATACCAAGCATGGTTGTTCAAATTTTTGATTAAGTAAAATGCATGTTGAAATACTTGACTCTGTCAAATTTCAAGGTTGGTATAAGGTGGGATTTTAAAGAAAGATGCTCAAAGAGCCACTCTCTTCAACAGATTGTCTAGAAATATTATCTACCATATTTGGGATTTCAAACATCTATTGATCTTTGTATTTCATTTTCTTTACCGAATTGATTATTTGATAAAGGCATTACTCATAAGATCAAGTTAGATGTAATTGAAGGTGTTCAACTTTAAGGGATTTAATTCTTGTAAATTTTCGTTTCATTTTTGGATATTACTGATAGATTTGGCATAATCTAATTCTTGTTGTGTGAACGATGCTTTTTGTTTAAAGTTGATACACCTTTGTGCTTACAATCTTTTTCTGGTTTTTCTTGAATTTCTCTGAAATTTTTCTAAAGAAAAAGTTGGGGCCGATCCGGATCGGGCAAGGTGATCCGGATCCCGAACGCAGGTTTTCCTCCTGCGGGCTGACGATCCGGATTGGACCTGCCGATCCGGATCCCGAACGCAGTTTTTTCCACTGCGGGTAGCCGATCCGGATCGCAAGCTCGGGAGGATCCGGATCGCGGCTAGGTTTTTATAAAGAACAAAAGGGTTTTGATTTCTTTTACTCCAATCTTTGTTCAAAAGTTTCCAGAGCGCTTCTCTCTAGATTTCATCCTCCTTGGAAGCTTTCTAACTCAAGTTCTTCAGTTCAAGTAAGTTTATTGATCAAAATCTCGGTTTTTCACCGTTTTTCCTCTTCTTCCTCCTCAAACGTACGAAATTCTTGGATCGATTTTGTTCGTGGATGTTTTTTGATCAAATTTCTTTTGAAATAAGAACTCTGGGTTGTTTAGTTTTGATTATATGCTAGGTTTTCTCCTGATTAACGGATTTTTAGGCTTCGATTTCTAAAATTTCGGTTTTAGGGCATATAATAAGGATTTTCGAAAATCATGCAATTGATCTATCTTTAAAAGTCCTTTTGCAAAACTAACTTGATTCTTAGTCTCTCTACATGATTATGATTGTTTGGCTACAATTTTTTTTCAATTTTTGAAAACTAAGAATTTTTGTGTTCTTGAGTTGGTTTTCACAGGACACCTTCTTAACTCAAGCATTTTGTTCAATGGCACTTAATTCAATGTGTTTCTCTTGGTTAATCCTTCTCCTGGTCTCAATGGTACACACTCGCCCTACAAATAAACTAAAGAGAGCCAAGAACCTCCAACAAAAAGGTGATTTTGTCGAGGTCAGTGACACAGAGGTAGATTGTCATGAGGTTGACTGGGCAGCATTGACGGATGATGATGACTCAATGTATGAACAAGAACCGTCTGATGATTCAAGGAGAAAGGCGTCTGTTAAATCAAAAGAAAGGCAAATAAAGGACCAGGAAAAGCATCAATGGCAGCACCAATCATCTCCATGAAAAGAAAGAGAATAACTAGACGCTGTGGGCTACGACAGGACATTAATGTTGACACGCCGATAGCTCCTGACTCCCCACATCGCTTGGAAGAAGTATTCGTTAACACTGATCGTCTTCGAGCCTTTGCACATCGCGAATGCATTGGTGAAAGGCATGTTAACATTGAGGCTCTGCAAGGTCACTCCCCTGCCTTTGGCCTTCTGATTGAACAAGCAAACCTTATTCAAGTATGTCGTTTCCCAGAAACTCTTGGCTACTGTTTGCATCATGTGAGGACCTTCTACACTAATGCACGACATCTTCGAGAGGTTGAGAACGGTCCTATGGAGTTCTACACGAACATCCAAGGCACAAGGTTTAAGATTACTCCACAATTGATTGGCGAGGTTTTGGGAATGGAAGCCAGCAAGAAAGGAGTTCACTACTTGAAGGGGGTAAATTTGACAACACATTATGGCAAAAAGTTATAGAGGGAATTTGTCTCGAGGGAACACAATCAACCGAAAAATCTGTTCGATCTAAAGAACTTCGTCTTGAATATCGCTTCTTAAACTTCATCACATGCTACAATATACTTCCAAATATGCAGACAAAGGTTGTGAGATGGGACCGGTTGCTGTTTTTGTATCTCATAGGACATCGATCAGAGGCAACGGCATTGAATATCAACATTCCATACATTATCTGGAATAGAATGGCGCGATATGTTGAGCATCCTCACCCCACTGAGAGAATTCCATTTCCCTTGATTATAATGAGGATTTTACAGAAATTTCAGGTTGACATTACTTCAACAACTTATCATCAATGTCTGAGCATGATAAATGAGTCTACTATTGTCAAATCCCTCCATAAGTTGCCGCATGTCACTCCAGTTCCTGCATCTGGAACAAAGCACAGTACAAGCACTGCCGCATCACCATCTCGACAAGCAACTGGCACAGATGATGAAGCATCAATAACATCGATTATCAAGGAACAACAGCGACTATCTGTTAAGCAAGAACAAATTTTGACGGAGCAACAACGAATTACCAAAGAGCTTGAGATTACAACGGCAGCTCACATTACCATAACGAAGAAGATCAATTCAATGGACAAGCGGATGCGAAAGATACTCTCTAAGATGGGTTGCACAAGCTCTGAAGACTCAGATTCTGACAACTGATTACTTTTGACTCATTTTCTTTTCCTTTCCTTTTGTGCAGGATTACGATTTTAGGATTTAGTTTTATACTTACGTTAGCTTAGTTCTCAGGTTTTACATTTTATTGGAACTTTTTACTCTCCTCACATTTCGTAGTCTTTAACTACATTTTGGCTTTGTTTTGTGACAAAAAGGGGGAGAGAGTTAGAGAGAACTTTGAACAATGTTGACTGCATGAAACATCAAGGTAAGTGAACAATGTTTGATATGAAAACTGGATGAACATCAAGGTAAGTATTACTCCAACTTCCATTCTCAACTTGAGGTTTTTCAGCTGTATGAATGCATGCCTCGACTAACTATTTGCTAACTATTTGGGCATGTAATATAACTAACAAGTTGATGTTCACTAACAAGTTTGTGACACTTGGTTTTTGATTGCATAGAAGATATGTTGGTTCTTAACTCTGATCAATTACATATCTATATATATTTAAGTTTGTCACAAACATGTTCATGACATTTGGTTTTACGTGCAAAGAAGATATGTTGGTGTTTTTTTTAACTATGATCAGTTTACATATCTGAATATAAATGTCATGGTAAGTATAAATGAGTTTAAACTTCATCTCTGTTTGTGGTTTTTGAATGATACAAAATTCTTGAGGTATCTAACGATTTCTTTGTCAAGAATGATTCTTTTTGCAGAGAGTACAGATGTCTAAGTCTAGAGTCTGTTTTAGGAGTTTAACTCATGTATTGTATTTTGGATCTTCATTGTAAATTTTTGTTGTATGGTGATAGCAACAAAAATATCTTTTTGAATTTTCTTTAGTGGATCTGTGTTTTGTCACGAAACCGCCAAAGGGGGAGATTGTTACGGAATTTGAGTTGGCGTAGTTTCGTGAAAGTTTCAAGTCCTGAAGATTGAAGGTGAAGAAAGTTGGATCATTTAACTCAATCTCAAGAAAGAAGAATTCAAAAGGATCAGGTATGTTTAACTAAAGAATTTGTGTGATCCGAATACTTCTTGTAGTGTAGAAACACTTGGAAGAATCTTTCATTGCATAAAAATCAAAAACTGGACTTGGGACATGTTCAGGATCCGGATCAGGCTGTTCGATCCGGATCCCGAAGGTGGTTCGTTCATACATCGTCGCAATCCGGATCGTAGTCTCTTGATCCGGATCCCGAACGTTGAGTTTACCATCTACCTTGAACGATCCGGATCTTGCTTCGCAATCCGGATCCCGAACGTTGATGTTTGGTGAACTGTATGAACGATCCGGATCGTAGTCACATGATCCGGATCCCGAACCTTCGTTTTTCTGGAATTGGCTGTTTCGTTATGACGATCCGGATGTCAGTTATCACGATCCGGATCGCCGTCCGTAAAATTCCAGAAATGGCAGGTTTTTGATTCTTATCTCCTTCCTAGGGTTTCTAACCTATAAATAGACCCTATGTCTTTCTTTCTAGGGTCAATCCACATAGCCGTCATTTTCATATATCATCTTATACGGCTATAGATCCACATATAGAGAAGAAAGGAAATCATTAGAGAATACTCTATGTTTCTTCATCTATATTGATTAGTTTGATTCTAGGTTTTCATACTCACATCTTGAGTTGAATCAAACTAATGAATACTTAGATGGTATTTCCGATCTATCTTTGATCTAAGTATTCGGCGGATCATCACCACCCAAAAACAACGATTACCCCAAAATCGGCGCGTGGATTCGCGTGTCCTTGTGGATTCAAGGTTCAATCGCTCTCGTGGATTCGGAGCGAGGCACGTTCGTGGATTCGAAGGGTGCTATTGGGTGAAGACCGTGGATTCGGTCGGACGTCGTGGATTCGACGTTGGACGCCGTGGATTCGGCGTTGGGCGCAGATCGTGGATTCGAGAAGCGTCTGGAGCGAGCGGAGAAGATCCTCTAGGAGCGTATGGAAAAGGTTGAGTCGTAAGTGTGTACGGTAAATCACCTTGTACGTGTTTTAATTCTAGTGGATTTCTGCCGTGTTATCGGTCCCGTGGTTTTTTACTCCGGTGATGGAGTTTTCCACGTAAAAATCTTGCGAGTTATTTTCATTTCCGCATTGGGTTTTTTATCGCAACGATTTTTGAGTGTTTATACGTTTACACCTATTCACCCCCCTCTAGGTGTTTCTTCCCCTATTTAGATCCGTATTATTTACGACCCAACAATCCTGTACGGTGCCTTGGTGATGGGTTTGGTGCCGGGGAGTAGTTCAATAGGGAAGTCGACTTCTCGTTCCGGCGGCACTCCGGGGAGCTCTGCCGGAAACACGTCCGGAAATTCCCTTACCACGGGACCGCTGATCCTTATCTGGGGAGCGGCCCTGAACTACCTATCGACCCATTGGGTCCTCGGCTACAAGGCATAGGGTGGAGCCTATTTATTCCTTGC
This sequence comes from Tillandsia leiboldiana, assembly GCA_029204045.2. Taxonomy (NCBI): domain Eukaryota; kingdom Viridiplantae; phylum Streptophyta; class Magnoliopsida; order Poales; family Bromeliaceae; genus Tillandsia; species Tillandsia leiboldiana. The sequence goes on from CM055072.1 coordinate 14,020,126, forward strand.
ATGGCCCTTAACGGGCCCCGAGTACACATGGTTCTCCTATGCTTCGAAGCCCGCCCGCGCACATAGGCCGGGGAAGGCTTCGCCTAATACTTAAGGATTTTAGATCGAGGGAGGGAGAGAGAGAGTCTAACAGGGGTAGCAGGCTAAGGTGTAACCGGTGTTCCTAATCTAAGAGGAAAAAGAGAAACCAAAAATTACCTGCCGTTACTAGGTCTGGGACGTCGCGTCCTCCGCTGTAGTATCCCGGGGAGTCCGTCCACAGCCCTTGGGCCAGCGTCGTACGGCGTGCTGGGGAAGGGACTTGACGTCTGAGGAGTATGCGGATTCCTGGTCGTCAGGCGAATCCTTTGGCTGAACGGGGGCCGCAGCACTCTCTGGTCCTTTCTGCTGTGGTGGCGCGGCGGCGGCGGGGATGGGCCTCTGAGGGAAGAAGGCACGGGAGTGGTCCGATAAGCCGCACTGATTGCAGTAATGGTACCTCCACGTACATTCTGCCACCGGGTGAGCACCCTCGCAGATTACGCACGGTCCCCGAGGTGGTTTCGCGTCCCTTGCTGGTGTCGGTTCGTCCTTTCGTGCTTTCTCCGGACGTCCTCCTTCTCGGCCCTCCGGGGCGGGGCCACCTTGCGGAACGGGTGTAGTAGTCTTCTCTGTCCCCTCCGGTCGCGGTGCCGGAGGCCTGGTGGTGCCCGGTTTCCGTGGGCACTCGTAGCATGCGTGTCCTGGTTTGCCACATCGGTAGCAGTGGCCGTGACTCCATGGACAATCAGTCACCTGATGCGCCCCACTGCATATGGGACACGGCTTCCTCTGCGGTTTGGATTCTCCTCTCATCGCCTTTCCAAAGTTCCCCTCTGTCCTCGGGCGTTTGAGTGCCGGGCCCTGCTGGAAAGGGTCCTCCGCCGGACTGGGATAGGGATAACTCTGCCGAGCGCGTGTCTCGGCCAGTTCTTGCTCTGCCCGCCGGGCCAACATAACCGCTTCGTTAAAAGTGGGGAACCCTGCCGGTGGCATTCCCCGATAGGCGCCGTCCCTGGCGTCTCGCTGGATGCGGTCGACACCCTCGAAATCCTGAGTCAGTAGGCCTAGGCGCTCAGTGAGAGTTAGCATTTGCCCTGCTATGTCGCGTAGCTGGTTGCGGAGTAAGCGGTTGGCTGCGGCTACGGGATCCATCCTGTCCATTGAGAATGGTTAGCACTCGGTGGCCGGATCCCGGCCGTTGTCTACTGTGATACAAAGAAACCACGTTAACCCTAAGGTTATAACCCTATCACCCTGTCTTACGATTACACCTACTTTACGTCCCCTTTTCCCCGTACTCTCACGTACTACGCACCTATACCTTGGTTATCTCATGTCTAATTTGCTTGTGGCACCTTACACTGTGGATGTGGATCACGTCTACTATGGTTATGGTTGTTTTTCTCTGATACTATTTAATCTGTCACGCCCCCGGGGGTATTTGAGTCTATCAAAGCGAAAAATTGCGTGTATTATTTTTTTTTTTTTTTCTTCTTAACAAGGTAACTTAAACCTCATCCGCGGTGTGTGCCAGACCGCCACATACACAAATTCTCTCTGCCCACGGACAGAGTCTCCTTTGTATATGCACGGCGTCTCATTTACAACAACATACCTTAGCCATCAACCATACAATAGACATACATCGTCAAACAGACTACAGTAGTTTAACTAATGTTTAAAAAGACTGGTGTCCACTCGACACCTTGTTGTTTTATTTTCAAGCGGAATATTAAAGCGGCATCAGTGTTTAGAAAGGATAAAACCAACGGTTGCAAGACCCGTGCCCACACGGCACTTTGTTTTGAGAAAACATTTTCGAAATCATTTGGTTCGTCATGAAAACGTGCCGCATACGAAAACATCACTAAAAGCATCAAAGCATAAAAGTACACCTCATCCACAGCGCTAAGTAATACATGTCCATGGCTAATACGATCCACAAGCAAATAAACTAAAAGAAGCATAAGGGAAATGAGATAATAAACCCAAGTATCTGACTACGGTCCTCGCGACGCAGTCTCACCGCCCTCCCGGCTAACGCACCTCGTAACACCTGTCACGGAGTGGGTAATGTCAGTGACAAACAAAGTAGATGTCTAATAACAATAAGGAATAAGGAGCAAACCGAAAACACCGGAACCTTTCGCTAAAATCCTGCACACAATTAAGCTGGGCCCCAACCCCAGATTTATCAATTAAGTTGGGCACCAACCCCAGAGTACCTGTCGGGGGGACTAAAGTCTCCCCTCGTGCGCAAACACCTCTTTGATGCTTTTAACCTCTTCGCGGTGCTGGTGTGCTATTTTCAGCGGGCGCGAAGAGGTCCTCACGGCACCCACACCTTTGTGAGGTACACGGGTCAAAAAGAGACCACTTCTCCGGAAAAGTACACCCATGCGGAGGCCAATCCGCCTGTGTACGTGCAGCATCCGAAACGGATTTGCCGAGATCGACGTGTAGTGAGCACCGCGACCGTAGCCGCTTCAATTGTTAGATGAAATACAATTATGCGAAAAGTTAAACTGTCCATCTACTTTGTTAGATAAATTAAGAGCACTTTAATGACGATAGATGCACTTACTGCATTTGCTGCACTTATCGCAAACGTACCCACTTATTTGAAGAGAAGTCGGAATACCTGAATCCTTCGCGCACCCCAGCTGCGCACTTGGACCTAAAGAAAGTCCGCAAGGATAGCTATAGTCAAAAACGTGTACTAACATCCGAAAACAAAAGATCCAATTTACTCTTTTCGACGGAAAAGTCCAACACCGTCCGGGTTGACGAAAACGGAAATCCCGCGCCGCCGTCGTCGTCCGCCGGAGCCCCGCGCGGTTCGGAACCGTGCGGCGTGCATCCGCGGCGACGCCCACGCGGCACGGTGCCTCGCGCGGGTGTTGCTTGTGCGGCGGCCGCGCGGTGCCCGCGCGGGTGCGTCCCCGCATGGCGCCCGCGCGGTTGCGGGTCCGCGCGGGTGCCGCCCGCGCGGCAGCCGCACGGCACCCGCGCGGCAGCCGCGCGGCGCCCGCGCGGCGCCCGCGCGGTGCCCGCGCGGTTGCGGGTCCGCGCGGGTGCCACCCGCGCGGCGCCCGCGCGGCGCCCGCGCGGCGCCCGCGCGGCGCCCGCGCGGCGCCCGCGCGGTGCCCGCACGGTTGCGGGTCCGCGCGGGTGCCGCCCGCGCGGTTGCGGGTCCGCGCGGGTGCCGCCCGCGCGGCAGCCGCGCGGTGCCCGCACGGTTGCGGGTCCGCGCGGTTGCGGGTCCGCCCGGCGCCCATGCGGTGCCCGCGCGGTTGCGGGTCCGCATGGGTGTCGTCCATGCGGTAGCCGCGCGGCGCCCATGCGGTGCCCGCGCGGTTGCGGGTCCGCATGGGTGCCGTCCGTGACTCTCCTCCGCGCGATGCCCTAGCGGCACCGCGCGCCTCCGCCGTCCGTTCCGTGCCCTAGCATGGCGACGATGACGGTGACGGCGACGGATACGATGGAGAAACCCAAGAACTCAACAAAAGGGACGACGGAAAAATCCCAAATAAATTTTAACAATTATTTTACTAACCGAAGATCGACGGGAAGGTTGTCCGGTCGCATTCTTGCCTTCGGTTCGATGTCCGGGAAGATCGGGCTCCTCTTTCTCCTTTCCCTTTCTTCCGGCTAGGGTTCCGTCTTTTCTTTTCTCTTTTTCTCTTCTCACCGATTAGGGTTTTTATTTCTTTCTTTTCTTTTCTTTCCGATAATCGGGATCCCTTATATAGCTCGTATTAAATCTTTAATTAATTTCCTTTTTTAATTAGTACGTAAGAGAATTCTATTTTCCCTCATGGATAATTAATTAACTAATTAATTATCCCGTACGAGATAACCCACCTTATCTCTAACGGGTGTAAGATATTTTGCACGGATTCCGATGCATGACTAATCACCGTATCACCAGGAATTCCGTTCCGGGAGATCCCGGTATCGGATTTCAGATCCGATCGCACCGTCGGCCTTCTTTTTCCGCGCTCTATCGTAGAAAAATACTAGCACCACACACCGGCCAACTTTTATGAATTAAATAATTTTATTTCACTTAGAGGCTTAAATGACTACATGTAAGTCAAAAATACCCCGAAAGGCCGGATCACTACACTGTGGATGTCGGCACTGACTGTTGTGATCAAAGAAAGTCTCTGATACCATCTTAATCTGTCACGCCCCGGGGGTTTCATTAAGCGGAAACATTCAACGGAAGGTATGAAATTGCGTGTATAAATTTTTTTTTCTCAAGAGTCCTTTCTCCCCGGTGCGTGCCCAGACCCGCCGCATACACAGATTCACCGCGCAAACGGGCAGAGTCTCCTCTGTATATGCACGGCGTCGCGGCTAATACAAACATCCAATCACAGCAGTTTTATTCAATCACAACAGTCTTATTCCCATGAGCGTACAAGACTAAATAATTCTCGAGGCCGATCAATTTGAAAAGATAAATCCACAGTTTTGAAAGTGGTGCCCACCCGGCACCCAGATTTCTAAAATAGTTTTGAAAAGCATAAATCAACAGAGCTTTTAAAACGGTGCCCACACGACACCCAGGTTTTGAAAACCGTTTTCGAAATCCATAAATCCACAAGGTTTTGAAAACGGTGCCCACACGACACCCAGATTTTGAAAACTATTTTCGCAATGCCTTTTTCTTTCTTTTTCTTTTTTTTTTTTTTTTTTTTAAAAGCGGCCAAACAGGAAAAGGAAAAATATCAATCATCCACATAACCAGAGAGTAACATGTCGACATCCACACCGACCCCACGAGGGTATCGAGAACCACACAATAGGCTACTAATAGAAAATGAAATGCGAAATAAAAGGGTAAATACAGTCTAGGGCCTTGAAGGACCCAAAAGCTCCTGCCTCGGCCTCACCGCTGCCTAGCTCTCACCCCTGAAGGAACCTGTCACAGAGTGGGAAGTCAGAGACTCTAGAATAAAAAGGAAAGCAGGGAAAATGTAAATAAATCCAACCGTAAAACTATCCGGAGCAACCACCCTCCCAAAAAGGGCAAACCACGACCCCCTGCATAACCTAATCCGGGCACCTACCTCGACGGGTCGCACCGCTCACACCTTGGCGCCTCAAGACCCCCAACCTACGGGGGCCCCCACTACGTCACCTCGTGGGTTCACACGGGTCATAGACCACTTTTCCAGAAAAGCGCACCCTTCGCGGTGGCCAAACCACGGGTGCGCGTGCTGCAGCCTCGAGCATAGTAACCAAGTACACAATATAGAACCCGATAGTAACAACCATAGAGATTACCAAATATTAGCACAGTTAGACGAGTAATTAAAAAGTGTTTACAGTTTTCAAAAAGTCCCACACTAAGTCTCGGAACGAAAACTTACCTTTTTGCTGCAACAGTCAACGCTCGGTTCCTCCGCGTCTTGGCGCGCTCCCCGAACCTACACAGTCCCCCGAGGAGAAGTCAATACCCACGAAAAACACAAAGGAAGGAAAAGGAATCGTCCGGGTCGGAAACAGTGGCTCGGGTGACCCGCGCCGTCACGCTGCCACCGGGTGTTCGCGGCCCCGTGCGGCGCCAGGCCCGCGCGGGTGCGCTGCCCGCAAGCGCGGGCGGCCTCGCACGGCGCCCTGACCCGCACGGGCGCCCCGCCTGCGGGCTGCCCCGCGCGGCGCCAGGTCCGCGCGGGCGCGCTGCCCGCAGGCGCGGGCGGCCCCGCGAGGTGCCAGGCCCCGCGAGGTGCCAGGCCCCGCGCGGGCGCCCCGCCAGCGGGCGGCCCCGCGCGGCGCTAGGCCAAGAGGGCGCTCTGCCCGCAGGCGCGGGTGGCCCCGCGCGGCGCCAGGCCCCGCGCTGGCGCCCCGCCAGCGGGCGGCCCCGCGCGGCGCCAGGCCCGAGCGGGCGCGCTGCCTATAGGCGCGGGCGGCCCCGCGCGGCGCCAGGCCCGCGCGGGTGCCCTGCCTGCGGGTGGCTCTCCCCCGCGCGTCCGGCGCCCCGCGGCGACGGCGGGTGCGGCGACCGGGCGTGAACACCCCCACCCCCCCCTCTTCTTTCTTTCTCTTTTCCACGACGAAACAAAGAAGAACAGAAACCTAAATTAAATTAAATTAAATTAAGCCAACCCTCGCACCTTAGTTTCGCCGGTAAGGGAGGAAGAAGGGGGATCGTCCCGTTCTCATCGCCGCAGTCCTTCACGCCTAGTGTCGGGTGGTGGGAAGAAGGTAGGAGGAGGATTGGGGCTTCTCCCGCACTCCTCAGAAGAACCCTAACGTACGAACCCAAAGCGATGAGAAGTGGGAAAAAAAAATCCTAATCCCCAAACTCAATACTTAAACGATCGGGTGCGAACCGGGGGTCCAATCTTACCTCGAAAAGCTTGCCGATCGCCCGCGCGCCTTTTGATGCACCCGGAACTGCTGGTAACCTTCAAAAATTTATTCTGGGAGATCCCGAGGTCGGAATTCGAATCCGATCGCGCCACTGTTCCCCGTTTCGCGAGCTCTAACACCTAAAAATACTCGCGTGCCCCGACGGTCTACCCAGAAATAATTGAATTAATAACCCCCCGCCGGACCACTAAAAGAGGTAATTAAATAAATAAATTTCCAAAAAAAATAAAAAGGCGGTTACTGCATGAATGGACAGAGCAGGGTGAGGTCTGAGAGTTGCGGGCCCATGTAGCCCAGATGTTTGAGGCGATGCGGCGCCAGGAAGAGAACATGGAGCGCGTGATGCGCAGGTTTGAACAGAGAGCATTGACTGAGGTATTGCCAGTAGTACCTCCGGCCGCGACATCGTCGACTTCGGCTCAGATCACATTGTGGGTAGTGCAGGAGCAGCGAGAGTTTGCCGATTGGTTGTTGAACATCTGCCAGTTCCATCCCCTGTAGATTTTGGGGCAGAGTTTGGAGCCTTGGGAGGCCGAGAACTGGAGTGCGATTATGGAAAGGTTGTTTGAGAAATTGTTCATCCAGGAGAAGCATCAGGTGCACTTGGTTGCGCACCTTTGGATAAGGACGTCGAGTGTTGGTGGCGTCGAGTTCGTCCTGTTGGACCACCGAGAGAGTAGTTGAGGACTTAGAGCGATTTTCTTCGACGGTTGAGCAGTGTGCCCGATGTTGCCCAGGATGAGGCCCAGGAAGTTGATTGGTTTGATGGGGGACTGCATCGGGATATCTATCTCTTTGTGCATTCTCGGCGAGCGCCGATTTCAGATGCAGTGATTGTGCATGCTCGATGGATTGGCCGAGGACCTATGATCATGTCCGAGAGAGGACGGAGAGCGAGGGACTAGCCCCAGAGAGAGACGTCTAGTATCGTCTGATTTTGGGACAGTAGAGTGGATCGAGGTTGCCATGATTCCAGTTTAGGGTCATGAGTCTCACAGGAGACAGAGACCATAAGGTTCTCGACAGTCGAGGCACCAGCAGTAGTGTCAGGATGAGTATGTCTTTTGCGGTGGGCCGCATTCATCGCCATAGTGTGACCTCAGTAAGGGGCGATCTTCTTCATATGGATAATCAGGACATTTTCAGGCAGAATGTCCCAGAGCAGTGTTCATGGATTTGCCGCATGCGACAGCACCCAGCAACCCCCTTCAGGATGAAGAGGTTCATCCGACTTACCGGTAGGCTGATAGAGCCGTGACGCCGAGACAGATAGAGCGATGGCCGCCATCAACTGGTAGATGAGTTTGTGCACCCGGCTAGAGGGCGCCAGGATCCTGGATCGCGTGTTACCAGGTGTGGAATCCTTACGGTCATCGAAGTTAGAGCATGGTTGATGCCGACACCACTTGAGTGTGTTTTGTAGGGCAGGAGTAGCTTCGCGTGGGCCAGAGTTAGGACTGTTTGCTTGTGCACGTGAGGATCAGATTCTAGTTCACGTTAGCACATGGATGAGTGTTTTTAGTCTTGCCCAGTGCAGTTGGACCTTGGAATTTCATCCCTTGAGTTGTTAGGCCTACATCAGCTCGGAGATGTTGATATGAGGTTTGATAGGGAGTGATTTCCCCCATGTTATGCTATTATGGATCGTCGAGAGAGGACAATGACCCTCCGTGGACTTGGTCAGGAGGAGTGAGCTTATAGAGGTTGCTAGAGCACGACGAAGGTTGAGTCGTGGTCGTATCGCTTTGCTAGCAACTATAGAGGAGATGCCTGCGGCGGCACCGGGGCTAAAGGATATCCTTATCGCCCGTGTGATCCCGGGTAGGAGTCTACCTGAGTTGGTATTGAAGCCGCCGTCTAGTGAGATTGAGATCGAGATATTGGTCGACATAGTTTTGGAACTGCGCCGACTTCGATAGCACCTCTTGGAGTATCACCCGTGAGACAGAGAGCTGTTAGCGCAGTTGCGGATTCTGTTGGATCGTGGGGTCTATATGACCCAGTACCACGTCGTGGGAAAACGACAGTGAGGATTTGAGAGATTGGTACTTGAGTAGGATGTCACGCCATTGATTCACGGTGTTGATGCCATGCCGTTGGTATGCGGCAATGATGCCACGTTGTGAGTGCACAGCGGTGAGGGTTCTATGATGGTTTGAGCACAGACAGGTTGGGTTTGTTTTTGGGCAGATGCCTTGTGAGAGTGGTAGCTTTATGGAGCCTAATAGCCAAGAGTTGTGCCCAGGTAGCGTTCAGGATCCAGTACGGGCATTGTGAGCTTACAGCACGGTCAAATGGATTGACTAATGCCCTGCCGCCTTTAGGATTTGAGGAATTGAGTGTTCCAGCTGTGTTTGGACGGGTTGGCAGCCGGGCCCATCGTGGATATTTGGATTTATTTCCGAGGTGACATAGAGCTTGAGGAGCACTTGAGGATACTGCGGCAACTTCTAAGAGGGGAGAAGTTGGTTGTCTAGTGGAGAGAGCTTGCACTTGACTTCGGAAGGTTCTATTGCTAGGCTATGTGATTTCAGCTGCAAGAGTGACTGTGGACCGAACGACGAGTGATGCTGTTGGGAACTAGCCTACGATTGTGGCAGAGGACTGAGGCTTTTAGACTAAGCAAGGCCAGTGTCTCTTCCAAGAGATTAAGCTGAGAAGGATACAAGCATTGATGTTGAGGGGTGTCAGTACTAGAGAAAGAATTGAGTTTTTCTTAGACCCTTGGATCTGAAGTACTTGATTACTCAGCAGGAGATAGTTTGGGGCAACGCCGAGGGATAGATTTATCGAGGATGTTTGGTTGATATATATTATAGTGCTATCCCGGCGAGGACATTATGGTCAGGTACGCCTTGTCTAGGCGAGCAGTGCAACCTTGGAATGAGGTGATCGAGCAGTGGATTCTACCTTTGGTGAAGGTTCAGTGGAGCCATCCTAATGAGTGAGATCGACCACCTGAGAGCCTGGGGACTTGTTGAGGATCTCCTACCCCCCTAGTTGATTGAGACACCCTCATGAGTTATGGATATGTTCTAGTTTCGAGGGCGAAACCTTTTTAAGGAAGGGAGAGTGTAGAGTACCGGGACTTCGGATAGCGCATCGACCTCGCAAGATGGCGTGGTGCGGAGCTATCGCCTTGGGCGTGTTCCTTATGTGTTTACAGATGAGTTTGGGTAGAGTCGGATCGACGATGAAGCCCCAGCTTGAATCGGAATTTTTTCGGGCATTGTGCACCGTTAGAGGGCTGGTTTGTTAGAGCCTCGACTCCACTGTTGTATGCAGAAAAATTGGAAAAGGTTTGGAACATGTGTATTTTTAGTTTACAGTGGAGTTCGGGAGGTTTCGGACTGGTGCGGAGGCCCCGAAGGCGAAAAGTGAGTTGGAGCGGCGATTAATGGAACCGGTTTTTGGATTGAGCACACCGACTCCACAGTTGAGCTTTTTGAGGGGGGAAAAGCTTTGGACATGTGTATTCTCAGATTACAGCGAAGTTCGGGAGGTTCTGGACTGATGCGGAGGCCCCGAGGGCAAAAAGTGAGTTGGAGTTGGCTTAAAATGGATTAATTAATTAATTAATTAAATTGGTTAATTAGCCTGTGAGAAGGAATTAGGAAAAGATGAGAAAGATGAGAGAGAGGGAGTTGGATTGGATAGGTGTTGGTGTTGGAGAGTGTTTTGGGTTTCTTTTTGCACCATGCACCATGCACCAGCCACCTTAATTAGCCACTTAATTAACATTTGCCACATCATCTTCTTCTTCTCTGCCTCAAACAGAGGAATTGGACTTCAAACAGAGGAATGGAAAATTGAGGAAGAAGGAAGAGGAGAAGAGGAATTGAGGGAAATTAAAAGATGGAAATGAGAGAGGTGATGGTGTGCTTGTTGTGTGGACCTTCGGTTGGAAGCCGAGCGGAGCAAGCGCGCGTCGAGCCTCATGAAGGTGCATTTCAGTTTTTCTAGTGAGAGAGAGAGAAAGCTTGGGTTGGTTTTGTTGATGGGTTTTTGTTGATGGATTGGATGAGCTTGCAGTCCAAGAGTGGAGGAGAGGCTTGCAGAGGCGTCGCGCGCGGTTGGAGAAAGTCGTTGCGTCGGCGCGCATGGGCGCCGCGCGCAGCAGACACGGGCGCCGCGCAGCAGGGAGAGCGGACGCGCGCAGCAGGCCTGCGCGCGCAGCGGGCCGCGGGCCAGGGCGCCGCGCGTGCGCAGGCTGAGCGGGCGCGCGGGTTTGGCTTGGAGTTCCGGAACCAATTGAAGTGGCGTTCCGGAACAGGCCTTTCGGTACCGGTACTAAATGGAGAGTACCAGTACCCTATTGTGATAATTACAGTTTTTGGTGGCTTAAGCGAGGGCAGTTCGGTCTTTTCTTCTCGAACCTTCCTTAGACCCTGTGGATCCTCTCTTCTCTATTTATTCGGACCCCTCCTCCTCTCTTCTCAGCTTGAATCAGAGAAAGAAAAGAGAGAAAAGAGATGAAAGAAAGCAAGGGAAAAAAAAAGAGAAGTAGAGAAAGAGAGAGAGATGTTGTGAGGAGGTGCTGCTTGAGAGGTTTTGCGGCTTGGAGCTGAGCGGGGCCGTGCGTGCGTCGGCCGCACATGAGAGGTAAGTGACAGTTGTTTTCCTAAATGGATTAAGATTTTCCTTAGATGGATTTTATGGATTTTGAGCTTGGATATCGTTGTGTTGCTTCTCTTTTGTGCGGTTTGAGCTGAGGTTGTGGTTTTGCACTGCGCGGAGCCGAGGCGCGGTCACGTGTGCGCGCGTGTTGTGTGGTGACTGTGGAGTGAGCCGAAGCACGCCAGTTTTTTTGTAGAGGACCCGAGGGAATTGTTCGAGCTTCCGGCGAATTTTTCGGGATTCGCAACAGTGTTGCGCTCGCGCGGCGCGGTTTTCATTTTTCCGGCAGATTCGAGGCAGCGAGCGGTTCGGCGCTTCACCGACTTCAGCGATTGCCTGCGGAATGCATTTGAGGTGGGTTGGAATTTCTCCAAAATGTATGGAATGCTCTCTAAAGCTTCTGTATGCATATTAATCATGTTTAGTTATCTGTTTTTATACTTGATAAATCTGATAGTTGCCTAGAAAATTGTAGGAATACTTTCCTGAGCCCCTAATATTTTTAGCATGATCTAGAGGTGCCTTGACACTTGATTGCATGATTATTTTGCATTGGATTGGCATCTGAATCATTTTAAAAATCGTCGGACATGTTTTAATGAAAATCGGGCTTTGAAAAATGTTTTTTTAAATAGTGAGATCACCCAGAGGGGTTGAGTTGGTTCAGATTGCATGTATGCTCGTGCCAGAGGGCCGAGCGGATTTTTAGTGCATTGTGTGTTGAGTTTCTAGTGTCATAAGAGTTGCACTTCCTTGTTGGGATGGATGGGATTATTCTAGATCATGGATTGTGTTTTCTGATTTGGTAGTGGAGGTCATTCACCGACTTAGTTATGACAGTTTTGGGGTTCTGGCAGATCGAGTCATGGAGATTTCTCGACATAGCCATGGGTTGTGCATTATCAGATTGAGTTGTAGAGGGTTCTCCGACAGATTATGTGAGGATTTGGGCATTTCCTGATTGAGTCGTGGAGTCTTTTTTCCGACCGAGTTGTGCTATTTGAGCTTTGAGTTTCCGATCTGTTTGATCGAGGATCATAGCCTGCATGTGCCGCTTATTGAGACAGTTGAGACAGTTGAGACTGATGAGATACTTGAACTCGGTGGGGTCGCTCCCCTCGAGTTACGCCCCAGGTGCGTGTTGATGATGCGACTAGTTGATACACTAGAGTTCGCTTGAGATTGAGATAGTCCGTGTGGGACGCCCTACGTAAGTCCAAGTCCCTTGTGGGCTAGTGGCAGTAGGTTTGGCACAGGCTTGCCTTGACCCTATGTGGCAGTCATTGAGATTGGGTGATATGAGCGGGTGATTGCATAGATGAGTTTTCCTTTGAGCATGATACTTGAGACATATTAGCGGTACTCAGTGAGTGTATGCATATTACATCCTTAGTAGAATTTTTTGAGCATGATTATTGAGACATGGTAGCTATAGTTTCCTTTCAGCTTTTATCTATCTATCTGCATACCTATCTGTTGTGCCTCCAGTAGACTTAGTGGGCATACCGTGGATATTGGTGACGGTACCCACTGAGATCTACCTTCTGCAGTAGATCTCACATGTAATAACCGCGGCTTTATTTGCCCTTCTAGACTTTCCTTTGAATTCTTGTTGATCCGCTTTTCGACTAAGGGGTCCAGGGGTGAATTATTTTTCTCTATCTTTGGGCAGACTGTTGGGGCTCGCGGGTATTTTTAGACAATAAAGCTCGCGAAGTGGAGAACGGGGGCGAAATCGGTTCGGAGTTCTGACCCCGGAATCTCCCAGAATAAATTCTGGAAGTTGGCAGCAGTTCAGGCGACTTACACGTTCTTCGAGGCGGACCGGACCCAGGTTCGCACCCAAACTCATTTCGCCGAGATTGATTTGCTTTTTGGGACTTAGGGTTAAGTTCCCGTGTACGGGCGGCTACCCTTTTAATTAGTTGGTGTAGGATCAGATTTAGCCCCCCCCTACCGTTCCTCTCACCCCTGTTGCAACGCGACTGGAAGAAGGACAAGAAAGCCGCCCCTCCCAGACCCTCCTCTTCCCATCCGATCGGCGCGAGGAACCGCGGCGGAACGATCGAGGAACGGGAAGAACACCGCGCACCTCCGGAACCGGGCACGCAAGAACGGGATAATCCTCTTCTCTCCCTCCCTCTTCATCGGCGACTCGGAGGCGCTTTGGTCATGTGAGTTTTTATTTATAGCTAGGGTTCCTTTCGGATCGTCGCACGGGAAGGGGGGAGACGGCACACCCCGGCCGGCCGCACCACCGCCGTCGCGAGGCGCCCTTGCGCGCAGGGCTAGGGCACCGAGCGTGCGGGTCTGGCACCCGTGCGTGCGGGTCTGGCACCCGCGCGGGCCTGGGCGCCGCGCGGGGTCGCGCGTTCGTGCGGGCTGGGCGCCCGCGCGGAGCCTGGGCGCCGCGCGGGGCCGCCCGTGCGTGCGGGCTGGGCGCCCGCGCGGGACCTGGGCGCCGCGCAGGGCAGCCCGTGCGTGGGACCTGGGCGCCGCGCAGGGCAGCCCGTGCGTGTGGCCTGGGCGCCCGTGCTGGACCGGGGCGCCGCGCGGGGGGGACCAGACACCGAGCAGGGCCGCCGCTGTCAGGGAGCCGTGCGGGCCTCACACCGCACGGAGCCTGATACGCGTGCGGCCAACGCGGCAGCACGGTCGCCGCCGCCTCGGGTTCCGACTCGGCCGCCGCCGTCGTCGAACCCGAGAGCCCGTTCCACGACGGGACCCGAATATCTGTTCTTGTTCCTTGTATTATGTTTCGTAGTCGCTGACTTCTTCCCGGTGGTTTTTATAGTTTCGGGGAGCGCACCGGGACACGGGGGGTAGCGCTTTGATCATCGCTCGTAGAGGTGGGTTTCTACTCTTAAGTCGTAACATTTAATTCTATCATGTTGGTCGGGGTCATCTTTAAGTGTACTTGGGTTAAACATGGTAGCGAGGCACCATTTATTCGTTATGGCTTTACGGTTCTCGTGTTTAGATATCCATATTGCTTCATGTCGCTCTCATGCACGTATAGGAGTATGCTGTGAATATATATATATTGTTTCATATGGTTCTCTTGCATGGATATGTTTATGTTATTTCATACGGTTTTCATACATTGATATATATATATGGTTCACGGTTACTATGCTCGGCTGCAACACACGCACCCGCGGTTTGGCCACCGCAAAGGGTGTGCTTTTCCGGAAAAGTGGTCCATGACCCGTGTATACCCACAGGACGGCGTGGGGCCTCTTTAGTTGTGGGGCATGTATGCGCCAAGGTGTGAGCGGTGTGACCCGTCGGTTTAGTTGTCCGACGTGGGAGCGGTGCGACCCATTCGGTTTAGTTGTCCGACTTGGGCGCGGTGCGATTCGTCGGTTTAGTTGTCCGACGGGATCGGGTATTGCAGGTTTACAGGTGTTTGATTCTACTTTTCCCTTGCGGGGGGAGGGGTGGTTGCTCCGGATAGACTACGGTTGGACGTTTTCTTTACCTGCTATATTATTATCATTTTTGTTTAGTCGCTGACTTCCCACTTTGCGACAGGGTCCTACAGGGGGGAGAGTTAGGCGACGGTGAGGCCACGGCTAGAGGTTTTGGGTCTCAGGAGACCGGAACAGTACTTTACTCTTTACTTTCGCGTTCCATTTATTATTTGTAGACTGTGGATGGTTCTCGATACCCTCGTGGGGTCGGTGTGGATGTTGGTACGGTGACAATTGGATTGTCTAATTTTCTTTACATTTCTGTGGGCCGCTTTGGAAAATAAAATAGCAAATAAAAGAACGGATTGCGAAAACTATTATTTCAAAACCTAAGTGTCGTGTGGGCACTGTTTTCAAAACCCTGAGTTTATGTTGCTTTTGCGAAAATGGATTTCAAAACCTAAGTGTCGTGTGGGCACTGTTTTCAAAACCCTGAGTTTATGTTGCTTTTGCGAAAATGGATTTCAAAACCTAAGTGTCGTGTGGGCACTGTTTTCAAAACCCTGAGTTTATGTTGCTTTCAAAAACGGTTTTCAAAATATGGGTGCCGGGTGGGCGCCATTTCAACAACCGTGGGTTTTATCCTTTCAAACTAATCGGCCGTGAGTTAATTCATTATATTGTGAATGGTTGTATGAAGTGGATTGTTGCGATTGAATGTTTACTCATTATTGAACATTGTACAAACCGCGACGCCGTGCATATACAGGGGAGACTCTGTCCGTTTGTAGAGTGATCCTGTATATGCGGCGGGTCTGGGCACGCGCCGGGGAAGAAGGTTTTCAAATGAAAAAAAAAAGGGAGTACATGCCTTTTGTAAGCCGTTTCCGCTAAATAAATCCCCCGGGGCGTGACAGATTAAGATGGTATCAGAGACTTAGCTTTCAATCACAACAATTGGTACCGACGTCCACAGGAATACCTCACTTAACTACAAAGGAATGGAATGGATAGATTATAGGAGAGTAGGACGCGAGTGATCGAGGGGGGGGAACGAGCCTGGGTCCTTTTCTCTCGATGGGGGGTTTCGTTGCATGTTAGCGGAGTCTAGAGCTGACTGTTGTTTTTGTGTACAGACATGGCCCGTACTAGATCATCGGCCGAGGATGCAGGGGCGGACGCGACAACGTCGGCGGCCGCAGAGAACCAGCGCCTGCAACAACAGCTGAGGGACATGGCGGGGCAGCTGGCGACTCTCACGGCTCACGTGCGTCAGTTGACGCAGCAACAACCGGCCGCGACGGTGACGGTCGCCGCCGCCCCTCCGCAGGGGCTAGGCGCGCCGGCGACGGGGGTCGGCGCGGGAGTGACCCCTACAGCGGCTGCCGAAGTCGAGGTACCCCCACCCCAGACGACGATACCAGCGGCGGTAACCGGGACGGCAACTGCGGGACCGGCGCCGGGGAGCACCAACGGGGGTGCCTCGGGGGAGACCGTGATCGCCCCTTCCCCTTCTGTGGCTGCCGCCGCCACGGGGGAGGGGTCAGTTCCGCTGACTGAGCGGGACCGCGTGCGGGCCAACCTGGCCGACTTTAAGAAGTACGACCCACCCACGTTCGACGGGGAGACGACTGATCCTTGGGTCGTCGAGAAGTGGGTGGGATCAATGGAAAAGTTATTTGAGGACTTACTCATGGAGGACGACGAGCGGGTTCCCCTGGCAGTTCATTTCCTGGAGGGAAACGCCCGCTTATGGTGGAAGACGGTCCGCCCTGATCCCACAAAGGGCACCGCCGTGCTCCCGTCATGGACAGCGTTCAAACAGGAGCTGTTTGGAGCCTTTTTCACAAGCAGCGTTAAAAAGAAATTGGAGGATGACCTGAACCATATCCAGCAGGGGAGTAAAACAGTGATGGCCTATCAGCGCGAATTTGTACGACTGGCCAACTGCGTCCCTTTCGTGATAAGGGACGAGTCCCATAAGGCGCAGCTCTTCGTGGATGGATTACGGAGTGACATTTTCGAAGTGGTGCAAGCGGCCGACTTGCACACTTTTCAGAAAGTGGTCGTCAGGGCCACGGTGGTAGAGCGTGGGTTTGCCGTTACCCGCGCCAGGAGAGGGGGCCCGGCGCACCATGAGGAAAAGAAGCGATCGCAGCAATACTCCGGGGGAGGCTCTTCTGGTGGAAGCCGACCCCCCAAACGTTGGAGGCCACAGTCGGGACCTCGGAGCGCGCCGGCAGGAGGGCCGAGGACGGGAGACAGGCCTTGCGTTATTTGTGGGGGGGGACACCGAGCGGGAGATTGCCCCTAGAAGGGTGACCACTGTTTCCGATGTGGCAAATCGGGGCACTTCCGCCGCAACTGCCCCTTGGCCTGGGGATCTGCGTCCTCTGCAGCTTCTACGCCCACGCCACAAACGTCAGGACGGGGGAAAGCTCCAATGGGGTCGACTTCTAGACCCCCTGTACCACGACGAGAGGAGGATAGGCAACCACAACCTGGCGGGCGGGTTTTCTCGATGACCCGCCAAGAGACGGATCCGCCGGAGGGCGCCCTTGCAGGTATTACTTCTGTTTCAAGTACCCGCGCTAGAACTCTTTTTGATACCGGAGCAACACACTCTTTCATTTCTAGTGATTTCATTTTTGTGCATGGTCTTGGGGTGGTGCCCCTCCAAAATCGTTTGACGGTCCAAACGGCGGGGGGGGGGGTGTTGGAGGCGGTCAGCTACGTGGCCGCCTGCCCGATCAATCTAGGACGACTGGCTTGTCCAGGGGATTTGGTGGTAATCCCCCTGAACGAGTATGACGTAGTGCTGGGCATGGATTGGCTCTCATTGTACCAAGTGCTCATCGATTGTGAGAAGCGGATGGTACAATTGCAAGAGCCGAGCTTTCCTGAGAATATGTACCTGGCGTGTAAGAGCATTTCCTTCCCAGCAATCATCTCATCGGCGAGGGCTAGAAGATTGGTGGAAGGCGGGTGCGTGGCCTACCTGGCCTCGGTGGACCTGGTGACACGACCCTCGGCGACACCTTCAGACATTGCGGTGGTGAGGGACTTCCCCGATGTCTTCCCTACGGAACTGCCCGGGATACCCCCTGAACGAGAGGTGGTTTTTCCTATCGAACTCGTACCGGGTACCCAACCGATCACAAAGGCGCCCTACCGAATGGCCTTCGCAGAGTTAAAGGAGCTTAAGGCGCAACTGGAGGACCTCTTGGACAAAGGATTTATCAGACCGAGTGTGTCACCCTGGGGGGCACCAGTGCTCTTTGTACGGAAGAAAGACGGAAGCCTGCGCCTCTGCATCGACTACAGGGGGATAAACAAGGTTACTGTGAAGAATAAGTACCCCCTGCCCAGAATTGACGACCTCTTCGACCAGCTGCGAGGAGCAACGGTGTTCTCAAAGATCGATCTGCAATCGGGCTACCATCAGCTCCGGGTTCGGGACGAAGATATCCCAAAGACCGCCTTCCGGACCCGGTACGGCCACTACGAGTTCACGGTTATGCCGTTCGGACTTACGAACGCCCCCGCCGTCTTCATGGACATGATGAACCGGATCTTCAGACCTTTCTTGGACCGGTTCGTAGTGGTCTTCATCGACGACATCCTGATCTTTTCAACCACCGACGAGGAGCACGAGGACCATTTACGAACGATTCTCCAAACCCTCAGGGAGCAGAGGTTGTTCGCGAAGCTCAAGAAGTGTGAATTCTGGCTACGAGAGGTGGGTTTCCTAGGGCACGTGATCTCGGCAGAGGGAATCGCCGTGGACCCCAAGAAGGTGGAATCGGTGATCGACTGGCAACCACCGACGACAGTGACGGAGATCCGCAGCTTCTTGGGACTGGCGGGATATTATAGACGCTTCGTCGAGGGTTCCTCGAAGATTGCGGCCCCTTTAAACCGGTTGACCAAGAAAGGGGAAAAGTTTCTATGGACGGCTAAGTGCCAAGAGAGCTTCGAAGAACTTAAAAGGAGCTAAATTTGCGGCAGAGGCGGTGGCTTGAATTGTTGAAGGATTACGATCTAACAATCCAATACCACCCCGGGAAGGCGAACGTGGTGGCGGACGCTTTAAGCAGGAAGGGGCAACCGGAGGAGGCGCCGGCACGCGCGATAACTGAGCAGAGAACCCTGATCGCGGAATTCTCACGACTGAGGTTGGAGGTGGTATCAGCGGGCACTGTTGCTCGACTGACAGCGTTGGTGGTCAAGCCGACGCTTTTCGAGAAAATCCGAGAAGGACAACTGACGGACCCGCACTTACAGCTCGTGCGAGACAAGATCCACCCGAACCAGGAGAACGACTTTGCAGTGGGAAGTGACGGCGTCTTGCGGTTCCGTGGGCGTTTCTGTGTACCGGATTCGCCGGAATTGAAGGAGGAGATTCTGACAGAGGCACACCGCGCCCCTTATGCGGCGCATCCGGGGGGCACGAAGATGTACAGGGACCTCAAGCAGACCTTCTGGTGGCCCAAGTTGAAGGGGGATGTGACACGACATGTAGCTCATTGCCTGGTATGCCAGCAGATAAAAGCAGAGCATCAGCGGCCTGTAGGAAAATTACAGCCCTTACCGGTGCCGAAGTGGAAGTGGGATCAGATCACTATGGACTTCGTCACCGGGTTCCCACGTTCACAGCAGGGGCACGACGCGATCTGGGTCATTGTGGACCGGCTAACCAAGTCAGCACATTTCCTACCCATCCACACAACCTGGACCAGAGAGCAGTTGGCTCAAGTCTACCTCAGCGAGATCGTGAGACTGCACGGAGTGCCGGCATCGATCACCTCGGATAGAGACACCCGCTTCGTCTCGAAGTTTTGGCAAAATCTACAGCAAGCCCT
Source organism: Tillandsia leiboldiana (assembly GCA_029204045.2). NCBI lineage: Eukaryota > Viridiplantae > Streptophyta > Magnoliopsida > Poales > Bromeliaceae > Tillandsia > Tillandsia leiboldiana. The sequence goes on from CM055072.1 coordinate 14,039,423, forward strand.
GGGGACCAAACTACACTTCAGCACAGCTTTCCACCCTCAGACGGACGGACAGTCGGAGCGAGTGATTCAGACCCTCGAGGACCTGCTACGCGCCTGTGTACTTGACTGGGGAGTCGGTTGGGCACGCTACCTACCCCTCGTGGAATTCGCCTACAACAATAGCTACCAGGCCAGCATCCAGATGGCAACCTACGAAGCCTTGTATGGGAGACGCTGCCGATCCCCGATCTGTTGGGACGACTTAGGTGAACGGAAATTCCTGGGACCCGACTTGGTGGAAGAGACTGAAGAGAAGGTGCGCCTCATCAGGCGGCGGTTACTGACCGCCCAAAGCCGACAGAAGAGCTACGCAGACCGACGGCGCCGCGATTTGGAATTTCAAGTGGGGGAACACGTGTTCTTACGGGTCTCGCCATCCAGAGGGATCAAGCGTTTCGGGCTGAAGGGCAAGTTGAGCCCACGGTTTGTGGGGCCTTTTGAGATCTTGGAGCGCATAGGCCCAGTGGCGTACCGCCTTGCCCTACCCCCTAATCTCGACCGGGTCCACAACGTCTTCCACGTGTCCATGCTCCGGAAATATCTATCCGACCCGTCACACGTGTTGGACGTCTCCACATTCGAGCTCAAGGAGGATCTAAGCTTCGAGGAAACCCCCGTGCGTATCCTAGCAAGAGAAAACAAAGCACTGCGGAACCGAGTCATCCCCTACGTGAAGGTGCTCTGGAGCAACCAGGAAGAACGAGAAGCAACATGGGAGCTGGAATCTAAGATGAGGGAGTGCTACCCCGACCTCTTCACCACCACCCGGGTTTGAGTTTCGAGGACGAAACTCGTTTTTAGAGGTGAGTGGTGTAATAACCGCGGCTTTATTTGCCCTTCTAGACTTTCCTTTGAATTCTTGTTGATCCGCTTTTCGACTAAGGGGTCCAGGGGCGAATTATTTTTCTCTATCTTTGGGCAGACTGTCGGGGCTCGCGGGTATTTTTAGACAATAAAGCTCGCGAAGTGGAGAACGGGGGCGAAATCGGTTCGGAGTTCTGACCCCGGAATCTCCCAGAATAAATTCCGGAAGTTGGCAGCAGTTCAGGCGACTTACACGTTCTTCGAGGCGGACCGGACCCAGGTTCGCACCCAAACTCATTTCGCCGAGATTGATTTGCTTTTTGGGACTTAGGGTTAAGTTCCCGTGTACGGGCGGCTACCCTTTTAATTAGTTGGTGTAGGATCAGATTTAGCCCCCCCCCTACCGTTCCTCTCACCCCTGTTGCAACGCGACTGGAAGAAGGACAAGAAAGCCGCCCCTCCCAGACCCTCCTCTTCCCATCCGATCGGCGCGAGGAACCGCGGCGGAACGATCGAGGAACGGGAAGAACACCGCGCACCTCTGGAACCGGGCACGCAAGAACGGGATAATCCTCTTCTCTCCCTCCCTCTTCATCGGCGACTCGGAGGCGCTTTGGTCATGTGAGTTTTTATTTATAGCTAGGGTTCCTTTCGGATCGTCGCACGGGAAGGGGGGAGACGGCACACCCCGGCCGGCCGCACCACCGCCGTCGCGAGGCGCCCTTGCGCGCAGGGCTAGGGCACCGAGCGTGCGGGTCTGGCACCCGCGCGGGCCTGGGCGCCGCGCGGGGTCGCCCGTGCGTGCGGGTCTGGCACCCGCGCGGGCCTGGGCGCCGCTCGGGGTCGCCCGTGCGTGCGGGCTGGGCGCCCGCGCGGAGCCTGGGCGCCGTGCGGGGCCGCCCGTGCGTGCGGGCTGGGCACCCGCGCGGGACCTGGGCGCCGCGCAGGGCAGCCCGTGCGTGGGACCTGGGCGCCGCCCAGGGCAGCCCGTGCGTGTGGCCTGGGCGCCCGTGCTGGACCGGGGCGCCGCGCGGGGGGGACCAGACACCGAGCAGGGCCGCCGCTGTCAAGGAGCCGTGCGGGCCTCACACCGCACGGAGCCTGATACGCGTGCGGCCAACGCGGCAGCACGGTCGCCGCCGCCTCAGGTTCCGACTCGGCCGCCGCCTCGGGTTCCGACTCGGCCGCCGCCTCGGGTTCCGACTCGGCCGCCGCCGCCGTCGAACCCGAGAGCCCGTTCCACGACGGGACCCGAATATCTGTTCTTGTTCCTTTTATTATGTTTGGTAGTCGCTGACTTCTTCCCGGTGGTTTTTATAGTTTCGGGGAGCGCACCGGGACACGGGGGGTAGCGCTTTGATCATCGCTCGTAGAGGTGGGTTTCTACTCTTAAGTCGTAACATTTAATTCTATCATGTTGGTCGGGGTCATCTTTAAGTGTACTTGGGTTAAACATGGTAGCGAGGCACCATTTATTCGTTATGGCTTTACGGTTCTCGTGTTTAGATATCCATATTGCTTCATGTCGCTCTCATGCACGTATAGGAGTATGCTGTGAATATATATATATTGTTTCATATGGTTCTATTGCATGGATATGTTTATGTTATTTCATACGGTTTTCATACATTGATATATATATATGGTTCACGGTTACTATGCTCGGCTGCAACACGCGCACCCGCGGTTTGGCCACCGCAAAGGGTGTGCTTTTCCGGAAAAGTGGTCCATGACCCGTGTATACCCACAGGACGGCGTGGGGCCTCTTTAGTTGTGGGGCATGTATGCGCCAAGGTGTGAGCGGTGCGACCCGTCGGTTTAGTTGTCCGACGTGGGAGCGGTGCGACCCATTCGGTTTAGTTGTCCGACTTGGGCGCGGTGCGATTCGTCGGTTTAGTTGTCCGACGGGATCGGGTATTGCAGGTTTACAGGTGTTTGATTCTACTTTTCCCTTGCGGGGGGAGGGGTGGTTGCTCCGGATAGACTATGGTTGGACGTTTTCTTTACCTGCTATATTATTATCATTTTTGTTTAGTCGCTGACTTCCCACTTTGCGACAGGGTCCTACAGGGGGGAGAGTTAGGCGACGGTGAGGCCACGGCTAGAGGTTTTGGGTCTCAGGAGACCGGAACAGTACTTTACTCTTTACTTTCGCGTTCCATGTATTATTTGTAGACTGTGGATGGTTCTCGATACCCTCGTGGGGTCGGTGTGGATGTTGGTACGGTGACAATTGGATTGTCTAATTTTCTTTACATTTCTGTGGGCCGCTTTGGAAAATAAAATAGCAAATAAAAGAACGGATTGCGAAAACTATTATTTCAAAACCTAAGTGTCGTGTGGGCACTGTTTTCAAAACCCTGAGTTTATGTTGCTTTTGCGAAAATGGATTTCAAAACCTAAGTGTCGTGTGGGCACTGTTTTCAAAACCCTGAGTTTATGTTGCTTTTGCGAAAATGGATTTCAAAACCTAAGTGTCGTGTGGGCACTGTTTTCAAAACCCTGAGTTTATGTTGCTTTCAAAAACGGTTTTCAAAATATGGGTGCCGGGTGGGCGCCGTTTCAACAACCGTGGGTTTTATCCTTTCAAACTAATCGGCCGTGAGTTAATTCAGTATATTGTGAATGGTTGTATGAAGTGGATTGTTGCGATTGAATGTTTACTCATTATTGAACATTGTACAAACCGCGACGCCGTGCATATACAGGGGAGACTCTGTCCGTTTGTAGAGTGATCCTGTATATGCGGCGGGTCTGGGCACGCGCCGGGGAAGAAGGTTTTCAAATGAAAAAAAAAAGGGAGTACATGCCTTTTGTAAGCCGTTTCCGCTAAATAAATCCCCCAGGGCGTGACATCACACCCGCTACGGTGACAGGTTTCCTGAGGCTGCTGTTCTGGCTTATTTCGCGCGGAGACAGCTGATCGAGGTGAGGACGTGGCCGAGTAGTTCCTTACCAGCATGGAGAGTCAGAGGTAGATGTACCCTGCATATGGTTTTGATTACACTTTTGTACTGGACATTCTGAGAGATCTGTGAGGATTGTACTTGTATTTTCATAGTTGAGAGACTTGTATTGAGGATTTGATTTTATTCAGATGTTCAGTGTTCGATTCTGTAGCTATTAGTTTTATTTTCAGCTCTGATAGATGTTAGCTATAGATCTTTTGCAGGGTAGACGCTTCGTCTGTGCAGCAGTTTCCGTACAGACGGCGGGTTTGTTGGCGAGCCCGGGTCGGAGTTTGACCCCGGTGAGTGACATGATGTGTGGTTCGGGCGATTGTCGAAATTGAGCCAGACCTGGGCATAGGTGATGACGTCCAGCGATTATCCCGATATCTTGGCAAGAGATTTGTTCGCTGCCCGAGAGATTCGCGAATAAGTGCCAATTTTTCTTGATTTTCTGCGAAGTCGTCCTTTGCCATTTTTCTCTCTGTTGAACGCTGCTATTCTCCAGGGCGACTATTATTATTCCGCCCTTCTTTACTCGCCTATAAAAAGGGCCACTACTTGCAGCTTTCGTTGCATCTCCTTTCTTCCCTCATGACGATTCTCATGCCATTGCTACAACGATGCTCTGGTCATAGCTTTTTTGTTAAGGATTTTGTATTGGCGTATTTCGTGAAATGATATAAGTCTTGAAGATTGAAGATAAAGAACTGAGGATCAACTACATCAATCTCAAGAAGAATGCATTCGGAATGATCATGTACGTTTAACTAAATAATTTTGGTGATCCGAATACATTTGAGTAGTTTAGAAACACTTGGATAAGTTTTCATTGCATAAAAATAAAAAACTGAACAAGTTGGATGTTCAGGATCCGGATCAGACCATTCCAGTCCGGACCCCGAACATAGTTTAGTTCATGCGATTTTCCAGTCCGTACCATCCCTGTTTCAGTTCAGACCCCGAACCTTAATTTCTACAAAATTGCATGAACAGTCCGGACCTCCCCTGTTTCAGTCCGGTCCCCGAACTGTGTTTTATCAGAAAACCTTCTTAACAAGACGACAGTCCGGATCAGCCTTAATTCAGTCCGGACCATCGTGCGGGAAAAATTCTGTTAAGTCAGTTTTTGATTCTTATCCCTTTCCAAAGGTTTCTAGCCTATAAATAAACCCTGAATTCATCTTTTAGGGCAATCCAAAAAAATCGATATATGTGGAACAACAGAGAATTAATCGAAATATCGATTATGTAAAATTATCGATAAATCCACAAATATAGAGAAGAAAAGAAAACACGATTAAATTCATGTTTCTTCATCTATATTGTTCAGTTTGATTCTAGGGTTTTCAACCACCTATTTTTCTGAGAATCAAATTGAAGAATACTTAGATGGTACTTCCTTGTCTATCTTTGATCTAAGTATTCGGCGGATTATCATCACCAAATAAAACAATGATCTATCTAGTATCGGCGCGAGGATTCGCGTGGCCTTGTGGATTCAAGGTGTGATCGCTCTCGTGGATTCGGAGCGAGGCGCGTTCGTGTGATCGAGGAGTGCCGCATTGGTGAAGACCGTGGATACGGTTGCACGTCGTGGATTCAACGTTGGACTTCGTGGATTCGAAGTTGGATGCAAATCGTAGATTCGAGGCGCATCGTGGAGCGAGCGGAGAAGATCAACTAGGAGCGTATGAAAAAGGTTGAGTCGTAGGTTTACGGTAAATCACCTTGTACGTGTTTTAATTCTAGTGGATTTTGCCGTGTTATCTCGGTCCCATGGTTTTTTACTCCTGTGACGGAGTTTTTCCACGTAAATCTTGCGTACTTTATTTATTTTCCGCATTGGGTTATTTTTACGCAACGATTTGGTGTATTTATTGTTTTCACCTATTCACCCCCCCCTCTAGGTAGTTTTTTCCCTATTCATATCCATATAATCCATAACCCACAAGTAGTATCAGGGAGGGAATAGGGTTGTAAACAATGGTTGAAGGTGGAAACATCAATAGACCACCGTTCTTCGATGGAACAAACTATGCTTATTGGAAAGTACGCATGAGAGCGTTTTTAATTTCCATCGATGAACAGGTTTGGCAATCAATTGAGTTTGGATGGACAAATCCTACTGAGATTATTGTCGATATTGTCACCATCAAACCTAGGTCGAAATGGACCAAGGAAGAAATTGATGCATCTTCTTACAATGGCAAAGGAATTAACGCCTTATCTAATGCTTTGTCGCAAACCGAATTCTCTCACGTCTCGGCATGTGAGACTGCGAAAGAAATCTGGGATACTCTACAAGTTACACATGAGGGAACAAGTTTAGTGAAGATTCAAAAACTGCAAATGCTTACGAGCAAATTTGACTCAATTTTTATGGCAGAAAATGAATCTTTCATAGATTATTACACACGATTGCAAGATATCGTGAATACATGTGCTAACTTGGGAGAGAAAATTCCAGAATCTAAAGTTGTAAGAAAGTTTTTGAGAACTCTTCCGAAAAGATTTCGCCATAAGGTCGTAGCCATTGAAACAGTAAAACTGTGACGCCCCACTTCCTAGGGGGTCACCCATCCTAGAACTACTCTAGCTCTAGCACGCTTAACTCTCATGTTCCTCTTGGATCTTGCTACCATCCAAAATGCTATAGCCGGGTTAGAGATTTAGTCCTATTATATCATTTATATATAGGACTAATCCAAATTCCGGGGGTGTCACATTCTTCCCCCCTTTAAGCCCTGACGTCCACGTCAGGCTCAAGCACACTCACAAGCACCAGGCGATGTGAGACTCGTCTCGCTAGCCTTAGCCGACCTTGTGAGGAGCTGCACTCCACTCACAACGGTCATTAGCCGGGGAGCCTCGCTCTACCCGCTATATAACCCTGGCTCAGCCGAGACTCATCTCACATTTCCGGCTTGTGAATGGCTCTGATACCAACTGTGACGCCCCACTTCCCAGGGGGTCACCCATCCTAGAACTACTCTAGCTCTAGCACGCTTAACTCTCATGTTCCTCTTGGATCTTGCTACCATCCAAAATGCTATAGCCGGGTTAGAGATTTAGTCCTATTATATCATTTATATATAGGACTAATCCAAATTCCGGGGGTGTCACAAAAACACCCGGACGAAATCAAAGTAGAAGAATTAGTTGATGCACTTCAAACGTATGAAATGACTTTTCCTACTAACTATTCTTCTGGAAAGCCTTCCTCTTCCTCTAAGTCTTCAGGTTTTGCATTGAAATCAACAAAGGAAGAAGACGCGGATTCATCCACCTCAGACGCTGATAAGAATATATCAATGGAGGATTTCGAGAAACAACTTGCACTCTTGACGAGAAAATTTCGCCGAAGCTTTCGAAGGGAAAATTCAAGTAAATCCTCATCCTTCGTTAAGACAAAGAAAGGGAAGGGATCTTCAAGCTTTAAGTCAAGAAAGCAAGAGGGTTTTTCAAAGGACAAGAAGAACTCTGAGGGACAAATTCAATGTTTCAAGTGCCGAGGTTATGGCCACATTTCAACGGAATGTCCCAACAAGAATCCGTCAAAGAAGAAGGCTATGCAAGCCGTCACTTGGGATGACACTTCCACTTCCAATGAGTCATCTTCCAGTGATGAGGACGATAACGCCACAACATTCCACGCGTCCACAACTTCATCTTACATGTGCTTTTCAGCGACTTCCTCTGGTTCATTGTCCAACACCTTGGATGAAAAGAATGCAACGGACGATGAACCGAGCGACTCCGAAGGTGAAGACTTTGCTTTTGCCTATCATAAACTACTAAAGGATTCAAAGAAATTGGCAAAGCAAAATAATTGTTTGAAAAGAAGATTGCGGGATCTTGAAGAACAATCTAAAGAAGCAACTTCTCTCTCAAACACTCTTGAAGCGGAAAAGGATAACTTGGTTAAAATCAATATTTCCCTTCAAGAGAAAAACGAGCATTTCGAGAAGGAGCACATTAAATTGGTGGATAAAGCTAACTACTTCTTGAAGCTCTACTCCGAGACTCGACAAGAAAAATTGGAGATGACGAAGACCATATTCCAACTTAAGGACGATTTGAAGCGATTTTCTTCTGGAAGAAGCAAGTTGGACAAGTTGCTTGGTCTCGGTCAAACGAATCGGTTGGGTCTTGGATACACTCGGACCAACAATGATCCTTGTTCGAGTGAAACGGTCTTTGTGCCCTAGTCGGTTTCTCCTCCTCCGACGAAAATCACCGCATCCAACGTAAACAAGCCTACCTCACCTACTTCGGATTCAACATGTACAAAGGTATGTTTTCGTTGCGGTTTTGCAGGGCACATAAGACGCAATTGCAAGAATGGAGCGAAGCGAACAAATCAAGCGCCTCTTGCAACAACTACCAACAAGTTCATCCCCCGGAAATCAAAGAAGAATCTTTCAAAGGTAAAGAACCTTGGTAGTACACCCCATAAGACGACGTCATCATGGATTTCAAAGAAAAGCGATCAATCGAACAAGACGCATTCACCGAGGAGAATAACTTCACAATCATTGCCGACGTACTCCAAAACTCAAAAGGTTTGGGTGCGCAAAGGTGAATTCTTCCCTTGTCTTGTCATTCATACATCACTTTATGCATATGACATTTCGTCTTGGTATCTGGATAGTGGTTGCTCATGCCACATGACCGGAGATAAAAATATTTTTCAAACCCTTGAGAAAACCTCTGGAGATCATGTAGTTTTTGGAGATGGACGATCTTCAAAAATTGTTGGCAAAGGAACCATTGCTATTCCAGATGGCCCGGCTTTAAACAATGTTTTGTTTATTGAAGGCCTTAAGACTAACCTCATAAGCATTAGCCAACTTTGTGATGATGGTTTTTCAGTTAATTTTCCTTCTGTAGAATGTCTTGTAACTGATAAAAATTATTTTTTCATTTTAAAAGGGGTTAGGTCACAAAATAATTGATATGTAGTTTCTGGTAAAACAAGTCAAAATTGTAACCTAGTGTCACTTGATAATGAAACACTTTGGCATGAAAGACTAGGTCACATTAACTTTAAGGAGCTATCTAGAATTTCTAACAAAGACATAGTTAGAGGTGTTCCTAAATTGAACTTCAAAGAAAACCTTGTGTGTGGTGGTTGTCAAAAGGAAAAATAAAAGAGATCCACTCACAAGAATTTGAACCATGTAGGAACAAAACGCCCATTAGAATTATTGCATATGGATTTAATGGGGCCAACTCGTCAACCTAGTTTGGGTGGAAAATGGTATATTTTTCTTTTGGTTGATGATTACTCTAGATATTCTTGGGTAAATTTTTTTTAAAAGAGAAAGCGGATACTTTTGACTCTTTTCATGATATATGTCATCGTATTATGATTGAGAAAAATGAAAAGATTGTCTGTATTCTCAGTGATAGAGGTGGAGAATTCATTAATTCAAAATTCATTGATTTTTGCACTTCAAACGGCATAAAACATGAATTCTCTGCACCTTATACACCGCAGCAAAACGGTGTAGTCGAGCGCAAAAATAGAGCTATTCAAGAGATGGCGCGTGTTATGCTTCATAGCTAGAAACTTTCATTATATTTTTGGGCTGAAGCAATTAACACTGCTGTCTATGTGATCAATCGCATCTATTTACGCCCGGGTACTTTGAATACCCCATATGTGCTATGGTTTAATAGAAAACCTAATATCAAGTATTTCCGTATCTTCGGGAGTCGCTGTTACATTTTACGCGATCGAGAAAATCTTGGAAAATTCGACTCTCGAAGTGATGAACGAATTTTTATGGGTTATTCTACAAACAGTAGAGCATATCGTGTATGCAATCTTGAATCGAAGACGATGATTGAATCAATTAATGTTAAAGTAGATGAAGCTTCTCATTTGTCTTCTGATAAATCTACTCTTGATATGTCTCTTGATGATGAATCTCCTGCTAATGATAATACATCTTCTCATGATAATTCTTCCGATAATTTTGATGCATCTTATGGTTCTTCTAGTTTATCTGATGTGCAGGAATCATCACACATACCTCCGAGCACTCCGTTACCTCAAACGCTACGTATCTCCAAGGACCATCCAGAGTCAAATATCATTGGAGATCCACAAGAAGGAGTCAGGACTCGGAGACAATTGGTTTGTGGAGTTGCGTGTTACGTCTCCATGTTGGAACCAAAGAACGTTGATGAAGCCCTTCAGGATGATTATTGGATTGAAGCAATGCAAGAAGAGCTCCATCAATTCGAAAGGAACGAAGTCTGGGAATTAACTAATCCCCTGAAGCAACAAAACATCATCGGTACAAAGTGAATTTTCAAAAACAAGAAAAATGAAGAAGGTACCGTTATCCGGAACAAAGCACGATTAGTTGCTCAGGGCTATTCACAGGTTGAAGGTATAGACTTTGATGAGACGTTCGCCCCGGTAGCTCATCTCGAGTCAATTCGTATCCTTTTCACAATTGCTTGTCATTTCAAAATTAAACTTTTTCAAATGGACGTTAAGAGCACTTTTTTAAATGGTTTTCTAAATGAGGAAGTTTATGTGGCTCAACCGAAAGGTTTCATTGATCATAAACTTTCAAACCATGTTTTTCAATTGAAAAAGGCTCTTTACGGTCTAAAACAAGCACCGCGAGCATGGTACGAAAGACTGACAAAGCACCTTTTGGAAAAGGGCTATACTCGAGGGGGAGCCGATCGGACACTCTTTATGAAGCACTTTCAAGATAATTTTATTGTTGCACAAATCTATGTTGACGACATTGTGTTTGGTGCTACAAGGAATAATGATGCTTCAAAATTCGCTGAAACAATGAAAAGCGAATTTGAGATGTCCATGATGGGCGAGTTGACATATTTTCTTGGATTGCAAGTTAAACAAAGTGAAGATGGCATGCATTTATGTCAATCCAAGTATGCAATGGAGTTGGTCAAGAAATTCGGATTAGAAAACCCTAAAGACTTTCAGACTCCCATGGGAACTAGCAATAAGGGACTTGGATGTGAATCTCACGGAGAAAAAGTAGACGAGAAACTTTACCGAAGCATGATTGGAAGTCTACTTTACCTTACGGCTAGTCGCCCGGACATTGCCTTCAGCGTAGGAATTTGCGCGAGATATCAATCTGCACCGAAGGAAATTCACCTAAAAGCGGTGAAACGGATCATCCGGTACGTCAAAGGTACAATAAATTTTGGAATTTGGTATCCTATGGGCACATCTCTCGACATAATAGGATATTTGGATGCCGATTGGGCTGGATCAGTGGATGATCGAAAGAGCACGAGTGGAGCATGCTTTTACCTTGGCCATTGTCTTGTTGCATGGCATAGTAAGAAGCAAAACTGCATTACTCTCTCGACTGCCGAAGCGGAATACATTTCAGCGGAAAGTTGTGCAACTCAATTGATTTGGATGAAAAGCGTGTTGAGTGACTTCCGAATTCCTGCGTCTTCGGTAATAATTCTTTGTGACAACACTAGTGCCATTAATATTTCAAAAAACCCTGTGTTGCACTCAAGAACAAAACACATTGAACTTAGATATTATTTTCTTAGAGAGCTAGTTGAATAAAGTTCTTTACAACTTTCTTATATTTCAACTGAAAATCAATTAGCCGATATTTTGACAAAACCTTTGGATCAAAAACGTTTTATTCATTTGCGAAAAACAATAGGAATGCTTTCTTTGAAATAATATTTTTTGAACCTTAGCTTAGGTTAGGTTTTGTTTTGTGTTTTTGTTCTTTCTGTTTGTATATAGAACATTAACTGAGCATTAGTAAATTGACTTTAATTGCATCCTTTTCATATTTTGAGAAATCTATTATGATTTAGATATCATGATAATTCATTTGATGCAATGATCATTTATATCAATTAGTTCATCTTTAATTGATCAAAGCCAATTTCTCTCTCAATGATCTCTTGGTATAGTTTTTATCTTATTCGATAGTTAAGTCAAGTATGAACACGAGATCAATTTTTGGTTGAATACTTCATATCTTAAATAATTGATAGCCAATTGAGGGGGAGTTTAATTATTAAAGCTTCATGCTCAAAAGATGTGAAAAGAGTTACATTCTTAAGTGGAGTGTGAAAACTACCACCACATGGAGGAAAGAGCTACCACCTCGGTCGTCCGAGTACTGTGTCAGCTACCACATGTATACCAAGCATGGTTTTTCTTGTTGATTAGATAAAATGTTTTTTGGAATACTTGACTCTGTCAAATTCCAAGGTTGGTATAAGGTGGGTATTTTTATTGAAAGATGCTCAAAGAGCCACTCCCTACAATATAAATTGACTAGATAGGATTATCTAATTTATTTGGGATTTCAAACATCTATCGATCTTTTGTAATGACACGACTTTTCTAGAGATATTTTACCCTCCTTTTAATAAAGTGCTTGTGACGCCCCAACTTCCCAGGGGGTCACCCATCCTAGAACTACTCTAGCTCTAGCACGCTTAACTCTCATAACCTCTTGGATCTTGCTACCATCCAAAATGCTATAGCCGGGTTAAGAGATTTAGTCATATTATATCATTTATATATAGTGCTAACACACATTTCGGGGGCGTCACATTCTTCCCCCCTTTAAGCCCTGACGTCCTCGTCAGGCTCAACACAGTCACAAGCACCAGGCAATGTGAGACTCGTCTCGCTAGCCTTAGTCGACCTTGTGGGGAGCTACACTCCACCCACAACGGTCATAAGCTAAGGAGCCACGCTCTACCTGCTATATAACCGTGGCTCAACCGAGACTCATCTCACATTTCCGGCTGGTGAATGCCTCTGATACCAACTGTGACGCCCCAACTTCCCAGGGGGTCACCCATCCTAGAACTACTCTAGCTCTAGCACGCTTAACTCTCATAACCTCTTGGATCTTGCTACCATCCAAAATGCTATAGCCGGGTTAAGAGATTTAGTCCTATTATATCATTTATATATAGTGCTAACACACATTTCGGGGGCGTCACAGTGCTTCTTTTAGTGAATCGAAATTATCGAGTTTCTGTAAGTTGATCGATGTGTTGCACGAGTATTTTTCTGCGAAAGAGCACGAAAAACGATGACCGACGGTGCGATCGGATCTGAAATCCAACCTTGGGATCTCCCGGAACGGGGTTTCTAGTGTTATGATGACTTAGCACGCATCGGAATCCGTGCGAAATATTCCGCACGCTTTTCGAGAAAATTACGAGTTTATCCCGTGTAATTAATTAATCTAATTAATTAATTATTTGCTATTAAATATTTAAGTGGAGATATTCGTACGGACTAGAGAAAATCCCACTTTTCGCAAAAAAGAAACCCTAGCCGGAGAGGAAAAGAAAGAAAAGAAAAGAACGAAACCCTAACCGGAGGAAAAAGAGAAAAGAGAGAAAAAAGGCGGAGGAGTCCGATCACCCCGATCAACGTACCGGAAAGAGGAGCACGATTGGATCGTCTTCCCCGTCGGAAATTTCGGTCTAAGTGCGCAGTGGGAGTGTGTCAAAGATCCAGTTGTTCCGATCTTCCCGCAACCAGGTGGGTAACTTTGCAATAAGTGCTTTATGATATCATAACAAGTATAATAACATTTCTAATAAAGTAGATGAGATGTATCAGCTGTTTAAACCTATCGCATGAGTGTTTCCCGTTTCTTTTATAACTAATTATGGCGACTGAGTGTCGCGGTGATTGTTACACGCCGATTTCGGCAAGTTATGTATTTAAATGCTTACACGCACACCAGCGGTTTGGCCACCGAGAGGGTGTACTTTTCTGGAATTGTGGTACGTTGACCCGTGTACCCCACATAAGTGAAAGTGCCGAGTGGGGACTCCTTCACGCTAGCTAAAAGTGTGGCACTAGCACCGTGAAGGGGTTAAAAGCATTACGCAAGCAAAGTGGTTGTTCACGAGGGGGGTCATCAGACCTCCCGACAGGTATCATGCAAATAAATCAAGTGGTATGGACTCGTGAGGGAAAAAGCGAAAGGTTCCGGTGTATTCGGTTTGCTTTAAAATATACTTTAATTGTTTGGATCATCTACTTTATTTGTCACTGACTTTTCCCACACTGTGACAGGTTCGTCTAGATGTAGTAGTCGGGACGATGGTGAGGCAGCGTCTAAAGGACATTAGCCCACGGGGGCTCTATTTCCGTCGTTTTTGCTCTTGGGTTATCTCATCTCTTTTCCTTTTAAGCTGTTAAGTTTCAATTGTTTGGATGTGGATCGTTATGAATGTTGGTTCGAGAGTAATCTGATATCGTAAACTGTGAACTTTAATATGCTTGATTTGATTTGTATGCGGCACGTTTTTACCAAACAAAAGGGTTTCGAAAATACTTTCCAAAAACTAAGTGTCGTGTGGGCACTGCTTTGTAAACCTCTGGATTTATCCTTTCAAAAGATGTGGCCGCCTTATTGTGACTTATGTAAACATTTTGGAAAACTGGGTGTCGTGTGGACACCGTTTACAAACCGTAGTGTTACCCCTTGATGTCGTGAATGAAAATTGTGTTGTGAATGAATAGTATTACTCTCTCTTGTTGTATTCACTGTGACTGTGTGGTTAACGAAGTATTGTAAAAGTGACGCCGTGCATATACAAAGGAGACTCTGCCCGTTTTCAGAGTGAATTTGTATATGTGGCGGGTCTGACGCACACCGGTAGGCGAGGTCGTTTACACAAAAAAAAAAATATACGTTTTTCGCTAATTCTTCGACCTCCGGGGCGTGACAGATTATATGGTATCAGAGAGAAACAACTTTAACCATAGTAGTCAGTGCCCAACATCCACAGTGCATAACGCCACAAATAATTGAACATGAGATAAACAAGGTGTTGGTGTAGTGTTCTGGTTTTTCCCATGCAACTTTCCGATGAATCCACTGTGAAGAACACCTAGTGTTGGTGTGTCTGGCCCATGGTGCATCAAAGGGGTGCCACGGATGGACCTTGTGAGACTTTGTTAGCTGATTTGGCCTTCGGCTGCATTTTCCAAATTTTAGAAAAGGTTTTGGGCCAATCTAAGGTTGGATTTGGATTCAGCGCGGAAAAACGCTTGAAAACGGCTATTTGCTTGTTAAATTTGGAGTCCGGATGACCAAAAGAGGGCTTCCGGAAGTTTTCGGGGATTTTTGGTGCATGGGGGAGGCTCGTGGACCGGCCTGAGCCACGTGGCGGCCTATTATTGGCCGGCTCACGCAGCTCGGTCCACGGGGAGGCGCGGCGGTGCATGGACCGCGGGCGGGGGACGCGTGGCGTGCCCGGAATGGCCGGCGCACGCGGCACGGCGCAGGGGCTTTGCGGGGTTGCGGTGGACCGGGCGTATGACACGTGGCGGCTTGGGATTTGCTGGCTCACGAGGGCGCGGTCCACGGTGTGTGCAGAGGGGCGCCTCGAGACGGCGCGCGCACTGTAGCGCCAGGCGGGCGGTCGGCCGCACTCGAGTGCGGACACGTGTCGGCACGTGACAGGCGGGCCGTACCTACCCCCGCTGACCGCGGGGGGACACGTGGCGCGCGGCGGGACCCTTGCACCGCTGTCCCCTGTTGTGGGGTGACGTGGCCTCACCAGAGCGTTTCGGGCGCGTCGGACGGGAGGTATACGACCGGGTTTCCGGGCGCAGTGCGCCCGAAACTTGCGCCCGAAAACCCGGCCCAAC
This sequence comes from Tillandsia leiboldiana, assembly GCA_029204045.2. Classification (NCBI taxonomy): domain Eukaryota; kingdom Viridiplantae; phylum Streptophyta; class Magnoliopsida; order Poales; family Bromeliaceae; genus Tillandsia; species Tillandsia leiboldiana. The sequence continues at coordinate 14,054,888 of CM055072.1, forward strand.
AGCACTTGGGCTGGGCTATAAATAGGTCCTTAGTGTTTCTTTTTCAGCTCTTCTGGACCTTTTTCCACAGAGAGTTCTTCAGAGCGAATTTCCCCCACACAGTGCTCTATCCTTTGGAGGACTTTGGAGATTTTTGGTGGCACGTTTCCCGAGGTTCACGATTTTACGGCGCGGCGCGACGCTTGTTCTCCGGCGACCCGCTTCGCCCCTTCTCAGTATTTGGACTCCCCCGACTCACCCCGACTTCCGATATCGCCGATTTTCGCGCAGTTGGACTCACGACAGGTAGGACTTCAACTCATGTGTTTTGAGGTTCCTCGTTTTCCGTGCTGACCTTGGAGTTTTCCGAGCACCCATTTGACCAATTTTTCTTCGCGGACTTTTGGACAGCACCGCGGTGTTCTTGCCGTATCTTTTCGCTCAGACGTCGGATCGAGGCGATTCAAGAGGCATTTTTCATCTACACTTCGCAAGGAGTCTCCTGGATTTTTCTCAGATTTTTCTGGATTTTGCACGAGGGTGTGAATCTCCTTTTTCTGTGGTTCTTTGTTACAGAAATTTGGTACAGTTTGGATTGGGATGTTTCCCTTGTCGGATTTTTATCTCAGCGTTGGAAACTCCGATTTGGGCGTGCAGGTACTCGTTTCGACGGGTTCATCGCTAGGATCGCGATAATATTTTTCTTGGATTTTTCTGGGCATTTTTCGCAGGTAAAAATTGGAGAATTCTGGACTGCGGTATTAAGGGACAGATTTTGGGAAATTGTGAATGAATAGCTTATGTACTTTCCTTTGGGGTATTTTGTACAGATTGGTGGTGAGTATTTGGACTGAGCTTGGGTTTCGCTTTTGGGAACTTGGATTAGCGCTCGAGGTGGGTGATGTTGCGAACCTCCTACTTATGATCTGTCACTAGACCTATTGGAATGCTCTTGATCATATTGTTAGTAGAACTGTGAAATGAACCTAGCATGCTTGTATGAGATCAGGGTTTCTTTGTTAATATTTGCATTCTCAGAAAACTACAAGTTAGTAGGTTGTGTTTTCATGCTTTAGATATGTAATATAATTACTTAGAAATCATGCTGAATCCATAACATGTTGAATGTTTAATGAAAGGTTGGGATATGCGGTTAGAATACTTAAAATGGTTTCATCAAGGGAAGGACTTTTGCATGCTTGAATGGTCACCTAGATAGGCCACCTTTTTCTGCTACACTATCATGCTGGAATTGACTTAGGAGAAACCATGTTTCATTCTTTCTCTAGTCACTTAGACATAGGGGATAGTATGCTCTGATTAGAGCAGGGAGTGGGATAGTGTAGTCAGCTTTGGGATTTGGGGACAGGCAGGTTGAGGACAGGGTACTCGCGGCGACCGCGGATTTCGGGCGGTTGACCGGACTGTTATTAGTGCATCAGATTTGGGGATAGGGGACCGGGACTTCTTTAGTAGATGGGTTGTTCCCACTTAAGTAGAGTCTTGGTCCAATCCAACTATATCGGGTTACTTGAGACCGTGCCGGTCAGGAGCCGGTCTGTTGCTGTACTTATGACCGTGCCGGTCAGGAGCCGGTCTGTTGCAGTACTTATGACCGTGCCGGTCAGGAGCCGGTCTGTTGCCTCGGGGATGGGACCGTGTCGGTCAGGAATCGGTCTGCATCCCGCAGTGGAGATGTGAGTTAGTGGGCATAGTAGGCAGTACCGGTGTTCACCGGTGTCTAGATTGGGTTACCCAGGCAGGCATATGTATACGCTGACGTATGCATTTAGCTACTCCTTTAGCTTATTACTTGAGAGGCATCTTCGTGATAGCTTTTATCAGTTGTTATACGTATAGCTCACCCTCTTGTTTTATCTCTCCGCCTCTTGTAGTCCTAGTGGGCAAGTCTGTGGCAGAGGTTTACCCACTAGGGGAGGCTACTATTTTTATAATAGTACTGACCCCCACTGTTTTTCCCTTTTCTTGTCCCCTTTGTTTTGCAGAGTCATCTGCTGGAGTTGCGGGACCCTCTTCCCAGGATCGAGGTAAGAGGATCGCTGACTAGTTAGCCGCTACCCCGAGCTCGAGTTTAGTAGTTTTGTTGTATCCCCTGTACACTCAGACGGTTGTATTTTCTTTTACTTTTGGGTCTGGCTGCGGCCAGCTGGTTGTATTTATTTCGTGAGCTGGGAGAGACACATGTATATTTGAGAGATTATTGTACTTTTATTTCCAGCATTTGTCTGAGATGTACTAGTTTCAGTTTAGCTCTGTTTTATGCTCCAGTATTATTTCTGTTACATCTGAGCAGGTTACCAGCGCTTCGTGTACACGGGAAATACCGTGTGCACGGCGGATCTGTGGACGAGCCCGGGTTCTGGTTTACACCTGGGGCGTGACAGATTAGTTTGGTATCAGAGCTTAGGGATAGGTCAGTTGGGACTTAGGAAACCCTAGGCTTTTTGGCAGACCCTAGGAAGGCAGGGCGTGAGTGACGCGATATTTTGCGAAAGTTGGCAATTTGTTATTAAACTCTTCCTGTGAGTGGAGAGGGACTGGCATAGCCTATTTCTGGTGGACTATTATGTTGGCTGCAGACAACATAAGGTTACAGGAATAGGGGGATGTCCATGACTTTCGCTGGATTGGGTCGTGTGGGGTTTTGTTTACTGACCCGTGGTTTCTTGTGTGGCAGGATGCCTCCTAGGCGGCAGATCCCTACTCGGGGTACTCCTATACCCTCGGAGGAGCCGGAGCAGTCCGGGCCCTCTGAGATCAGTGAGCTGAGGGCCATGGTGGCCCAGTTGGCGGAGAGTCACCGCCGACAGGAGCAGAGGTTTGAGCAGTTGCTGGCTCAGGTTGCGGCACCTCCCCCTACTACTGCAGAGGCCCCTGTACCACCGGTTGTACCGCCGGCTATTCCACTAGTCCCTACGGCACCGTCGTCTAGCAGTGGGGCTCAGGGGGTGATCAGGCCATTGACCCCAGCGGAGGAGCAGGAGTTTGCTGACAAACTCGCACAGTTCTGTAAGCGAGGACCACCTAGGTTCTCGGGGCGGAGCACTCACCCATCGGAGATAGGATCGTGGTTAGCATCAATGGAGAAGTTGTTCAGAGATTTCTTCATTGATCCGAGATTCAGAGTACACATGGTCGTACATTGTCTAGAGGGGGATGCAGATGCTTGGTGCCGTCGGGTCGAGCCCTTACAGTTTCAGATCACCCGGCAGCTACCCTGGTCGGAGTTCAGGAGGATGATCCTTGACACTTACTTCTCCACGAGCGTGAAGAAGAAGATAGAAGATGACTTGAAGAACCTTCAACATGGTGATCGCCCAGTGTGGGACTATTTCCGGGAGTTTACGCAGTTGCTCAACTGCGTACCCTATGTTGCCAGGGATGGACTGCACCAGGTGGAGCTGTTTGAGACAGGTCTGCGCCCTGAGATCTATACCTTGGTGCACGCCCAGAGGCTTCAGACTTTATCAGAGGCAGTGGATCATGCACAGTGGGTCGAGAGGGGAGATCATGTTGTTTCTAGACGCGGAGGTCTGGTCGCTCAGAGTTCTGAGAGGAAGCGACCAGCATCGGACGATGGGGGACAGGCCAGTTCCTGGAGGCCGCCCCGACCGCCACCGCCTCAGTTTACGGGCCGTGGGCGTTCGGAGCGGCGAGGGCCTGGGGGATCCCAGAGGCCCCCGCAGCATCAGCAGCCCCAGCGACAGCAGCAGCACTCGCAGCAGCAGAGGTCGCAGTCGCGACAGCAGGGGTCACAGCGGCAGAGGCAGCAGCAGCAGCAGTCGACGCAGCCCCGGTCTACAGTTGGGTGTGTTTTCTGCAGGGGTCAGCACCCCTCCGATACTTGTGAGATGAGGCACGGTCGCTGTTTCATATGTGGGCAGTCAGGTCATCGGCGAGCTACTTGCCCTTCTTCGACATCGCCGGCTCCTTCCTCAGCATCAGTCCTTTCGGTGCCCCAGTAGCGGCCTTATGCTCCAGCGAGCAGGGCTCCTTCTTCCCACCCTGCAGATTACCGACCACCAGCTCAAAGCGGACGGGTTTATGCCGCCCAGGTGGAGGACTCCTCGGCAGCCGACCACGTGGTGGCAGGTATTATTTTACTTCTCGGCATTAGAGCTCGCACTTTATTTGATACCGGTGCATCACATTCTTTTATCTGTAGAGCATTTGCATCATCGCATGGACTAGAGTTAGGTCGGTTGCTGCATGCATTAGAGGTACGGATTCCCGATCATATTTTGCATGTAGAGGAGTGTTGTTGGTCTTGCCCTGTACAGCTTGAGTCTTGGATTTTGCCAGCGGACCTGATGGTCCTTAGTCAGCTGCGAGATTTTGACGTTGTGCTGGGGATGGATTGGCTGGCTCGCTATTTCGCGACGGTTGATTGCGCCGCGAGGACTGTTACTTTTAGCGAGCCAGGCCAGGAGGTGTTCGTTTACAGGGGGTGCCAGAGTGCTTTCTTTGCCTCTGTGGTTTCGACTTCCCGAGCGAGGCAGATGATGCGCAGTGGATGCGTGGCCTTTTTGGCGTCTGTGGTTAAGGAGCCCGTGGCGGCACCGGGACTCCCGGATAACCCTATTGTCCACGAGTTCCCGGATGTGTTTCCTCCAGATCTGATTCTTATGCCGCCGGATAGGGAGGTTGAGTTTTTGATTGACGTAGTTCCAGGAACTGCGCCGATCTCTAAGGCTCCTTACCGAATGGCACCGGCTGAGCTGCGAGAGTTAAAGGCGCAACTCTAGGATTTAATGGACAAAGGTTTTGTCAGACCTAGCGTATCGCCGTGGGGAGCGCCGGTGCTATTTGTGAAGAAGAAGGATGGATCACTTCGACTATGTGTTGATTATCGGGAGTTGAATAAAGTGACCATCAGGAACAAGTACCCTTTGCTGCGCATTGATGACCTATTTGATCAGCTGCAAGGGTCTTGTGTCTTCTCCAAGATCGATTTATAGTCTGGTTACCACCAATTGAAGGTGAAGGCCGAGGACATCCCGAAGACGGCATTTAGGACGCGGTACGGGCATTATGAGTTCACCGTCATGCCTTTTGGATTGACAAATGCCCCTGCTGCTTTTATGGATTTAATGAACATGTAGCACTCGAGAAATTCAAGTATGGTTGCGAGCGAGGAAGCAGATCTAAACCTTAGTGACTTGCATACCGGTGCGCGTATTGCACAGTTTACGGAGCACTATGTCTGCCTTTCGGATCCGAGTCTGATCTCGAAAATCTGAAATCACTAGTGCGACCGTCTCGTCGAACCGATTGAAAATGATATAAACTGATTTTCGATCCGACGGTCGGATTGTTCAGAAATCAGTGAAGAAGCTTGTGGGGTCCACGACTTAAGTCGTGAATAGTAACCTCCTGATTTAATTCCCCACCGAGCGAACGTTAGCCGATTCACTATCTGGAGTCCGAATCTAGCGATTCGGGTAGTCGATTTGAATGGCACCGCCGTTCTGAGCACAATGGCACTGACGGAATTCGCGTTTAGTGATCCGGGTGCATCGAAGTGCGTGCGTCATACTGCAACTTACAGAGCTTTATGGCCCGAGATTTTATTCGAGCGCTAAATCAAGCAAGCAAATACGCTACTCGATAGGTTTCGACGAGCCGGACGTCGTGGGGAAGTCGGTTTCGCAATTTGACGAACCGTTCGTCTCGAAATGCATGAAATACGCCAGAAAAGCGGGTATTTTCGCATTAATCTTAATATTTTATGTGTCAAATGCAATGAGGTTATTTGGAGAAGGACTACTATGCATAAATGACCTACAGCTATGGACTGAAATGTAAAGATCAAGGTTTAGAGGGACTAATTTGCAAAACATCGCAAGGTTAGTTAAAATAACTAACCTCGAGTGGGAACCCCTTGTAACCGCAACCAGGCCACGTTTCCCACTCCCCTCTGCCACGATCCTTGCCACGAACCCAGCCCCGGAACGACCCTCTTCTTTGGGAGGCTCGTAGGAAGGTGAGGAGAAGGATTGGTATAAAAGCAAAGTGGAGGAGGGGGCACACAGGGAGTTTTCTTGCACCCGACCTCCATTAAAGGCTTCTCCTTCTTCCTCTGCATCTCCCCCGTGAGCCGCACCATCAGCCGCCGCCGAGGATCGCTGAAAAGCAAGATCCTCGCCGGATTTTGGGTTGTGGAGGAAGGGTTGCACCAAGGTGGCCAGGGTTCTCTTCCAAAGCACCCAGAGGACCTCTGCAACCTGCAGAAGACTAGCCAAGGTGATCCGGAAACCTACCGTGGCCGCGCGACGCTGGGAGGAGCAAAACCGGCGTCATCCCACCTTCTCCAACTCCGGCGAAGGTGAAACTTCTTAACCTTTGGTTTTATTGGCCCAAGACCCATGGCAGTGTCTTAATTAGGTCTTGCAGACTTTCCCTGCCAAGTACCGAACCTCCATGCACGGCCGTTTGCCGGCGGTGAAGTTGCACCGCCGGAAAAGGTGGTTTTGCTCCGCCGCGGCCAACCGTCGCATCCGGCGGCTCGGGTCTTGAACCAAAATGGTGGAAATCTTCTGTTGAGTCTAATGAACACTTCCATGAAGTTTCATGGCTTTTGGCTTAGTGTGCATGTCGCAGACCTAAGCCCTAGTTTCGGGAAGATGAAGCCATGGTCGAGCTTCTTGCTCCGGCGCCGGCGACGCTTCCCACTGCCGTCCACAAGCCTAGAAATGTTATAGGGACCGAGGGGAGTCCGTCCATGCCTTTGCATGGCATCCATGCAGCCCGAAAGTGTGGCTGCCATGGATGGCTCGAGTTCGAGCACGTTAATGGCGGCCGGCCATCCGGCGACCTCCGACGGTGGGGTTCAGCCCACACCTTCCTAAAAGCTTGTTAGGAAGCTGTTGGTGCTGTTGCTTGAGGCCCAGAACCCATCATTGAAAATCCACCATTAGAGGTGGAAGCTCGAACCGAGCTTTGCTCCGCCGCGCCGCCGCCGTGTTCTGTTGCCGGCCACAGGCACAGGAGGGTTCACTGGGGGTGTTAGCACCTGTAGGTGCTTTTGGTTAAGTCCCAGAACCCTTGGTTGAACAGTCACGAATTTCGAGGTTGAGGCATCTTTTTCAACCTCGGGCTCCGGCAATCCGAGGGTGCAAGGTGAAAACCAAAATGCTGGGAATGTTGCCTGTGCCCTGTGGAGCAATTCCCTTCAAGTTTCACAGGATTTGGTCCAGTAATTGCTGAGAACCTGGTCTGGGAATGGCTTGTGTGTGTTGAGAGAAATAGTGCACACCACCTGTTTGCTTAAATGCCACAATGAGCTTTTGAGTTAAATATGAAAGTTGCTCAAAAATGTCTCCTGAGCTTGATGCTCACTTCAGATCAAGTTAGATCTGGGTGGACTGAGGTTTGGAGCATTGTATGCATTGTTAGTGGACTAGGTGTGGATCTGGTTGATCCAGCAACTGCTGGGCTGCAAATGAAGCAAGCCCCAGGGTTTTTAGGTTGCTGTGAACTTAACTCTAAAGCAGAATTTGAATTGGATTATTAAAGGTTAAGTTATAGGTTAACCAACCCTTAAAAGAATAGTTTAGCCCAAACACTGTTCCGGGCTGTTTGCGAAGCCGCGACAGTGAGCTCCTAGCTAATTTGGGGTCACTGGACGCGATGCTCGCGTCGGATTTCGATTTCGTTGAGCCGAAGAAACAAAAATGCATTTAGGCTATGTTAGAAAGGTATATTATGGCCCGAAGTTTTCCTCGGGTACCGTGCTGCTCCAAATGGGTGAGCACGGTGTTCAGCGGGTCAAGTGTCACTTACTGGAAGTGACGGTTCGTAAAAATACAATCCCAGTTAAGAGAACGAGCGAAAACGACTCTTATTTTATTGTAAAAGTGCAATTGGGTAGAACCCTAGGGGTCTAACTGCAATTGTAGCCTCATGGGCTGTTTTGGGCTGTACACCCATGATCTCTAAACCCTTCGTTGGAGATCCAATGGCTTTCGTTGAGCGGAAATCGGATTTCCGGAAAATTCCGGCGAAATCCCGGGACTTCGGCGAAGTTTTCCGTATAGCTTGCACACACAGTGAGTTAGGGGGATGGATATGAGAGAGAGTCTATTATTGACTTGTATTTTTATTCAGGTACTAGCAGTCAGCCGCTAGCCAGAGAGCCTCCCAGCGGATTGGTGGATCGCTTGTACTGAGGTGGGTTTACGGTCGAGGCTGAGTATTGTGTTGGTAATCCGAAAGGGACTTTTTATTATTAATCGGTACTAACGCTGATGGTTTCTATGATGTACTACCTTACCCCGTGACATGGTGACATGGTTACTTGGTTACTTGGTTACTTGGTTACTTGGTTACTTATGCTCGAGTTGCGACACGCGCACCCGCGGTTTGGCCACCGCAAAGGGTGCTCTTTTCCGGAAAGGCGGTCTTTGACCCGTGTTACCCCACGAGGTGACGTAGTGGGGGCCCCTATAGGTGGGGGGTTTGAGGCAGCGAGGTGCGAGCGGTGAGACCACCGGGATTGGATCCCGATGTGGTCAGGCGTGAGACTGCCGGGATTGGATCCCGATGTAGTCAGGTGTGAGACCGCCGGGTCCGGTGCCCGACGCGGTCAGGTGTTACAGGTGTGGTGTGAGACTGCCGGGATTGGATCCCGATGTAGTCAGGTGTGAGACCGCCGGGTCCGGTGCCCGACGCGGTCAGGTGTTACAGGTGTTACCGGGGTTACAGGTGTTACAGGTGTTACAGGTGGTACAGGTGGTTGCGAGTTACCGTTACGAGTAGAGCGGTTGTTCCGGCTAGTCTTACTTTTGTGGCTTGGTATTACTTTACTGTTTTAGTACTATTTTTATGATAGTGTCGCTGACTACCCACTCTGTGACAGGTACCTCCAGGGGGTAGGGGTAGGCGACGGTGAGGCCGAGTTGGTAGCAGTCGGTCTGAGGGAGCCCTAGCATGCTGTTTTATTTACCTTCTCTGCATTTCATTCAGAACTGTAGGTTATTGTGTGGTTCTCGATACCCTTGTGGGGTCGTGTGGATGTTGAGTACTTTCTTTCTGCTTATGCACTACTGTTTCCTTTATTGTTCCCGTTTGGCCGTTTTCAAAGCAACATGACTAGAAAAGAAAAGAACTTCGAAAACTATCCTTCAAAACCTTGGGTCGTGTGGACCTGCTTTCAAAACTGTGAGTTTATCCTTTCAACTTGATTGGCCACGGGTATTGTTTAGTCTTCATGCACCGTACTACTTCGAACTGTTGTGATTAAATGGGAAAATGGTTGCTTGTGCTCGACTATTGTAACAGCCGCGACGCCGTGCATATACAGAGGAGACTCTGCCCGATTTCCGAGTAAATCTGTATATGTGGCGGGTCTGGGCACGCGCCGGGGAAGGAGGTTTTAAAACAATCAAAAAAAAAAAGATGTACGCACTTTACGCGTACTTTGAGGTATCGTTTCCGCTAAAATAAAACCCCCGGGGCGTGACAGAACAGGATTTTTCGACCTTACCTGGATCGGTTCGTCGTTGTTTTTATCGATGACATCCTAGTTTATTCCCGAAGCGATGTGGAGCACGAGGAGCACTTGAGGATTGTGCTACAACTTCTGAGAGAGAAGAAGTTGTATGCCAAGTTATCTAAGTGTGATTTCTGGCTTCGGGAGGTTGTCTTTTTGGGCCACGTGATTTCAGCCGCTGGAGTGGCAGTAGACCCGGCGAAGATCGAGGCAGTCCGGGATTGGCCCCGACCGACGACGGTATCAGAGGTTCGCAGTTTCAAGGGCTTAGCGGGATATTACCGTCGGTTTGTGGAAGGTTTTGCGAAACTTTCCACACCCCTCACTCGTTTGACACGGAAAGGGATTAAGTTTACTTGGAGTGAGGATTGCCAGAGGAGCTTTGAGGAATTAAAGATCAGATTGATGTCGGCTCCTATCCTTTCCCTCCCCGTTATGGGGAAAGGATACGTGATATACAGTGATGCATCGCACAGTGGACTTGGTTGCGTGCTGATGCAGGAGGGAAGGGTAATCGCTTACGCCTCTCGGCAACTGAAGTATTATGAAAAGAATTACCCTACCCATGATTTGGAGCTAGCTGCAGTAATTTTTGCACTAAAGTTGTGGCGCCACTACCTGTATGGGGAGCACTGCGAGATTTACACCGACCACAAGAGCTTGAAATACCTGTTCACACAGAAGGAGCTCAACTTGAGGCAGCGCAGATGGTTGGAATTGTTGAAAGACTATGATGTAGACATATTATACCACCCTGGCAAGGCCAACGTGGTTGCTGATGCCCTGAGCAGGAGAGCGGTACAGAGTCTATCTTTGATGATCACCGATCAGGCGCCATTACTTGAGCAGATAAGGCGGTTAGAGCTTGAGGTTGTGTCCCCTGGGGTCTCTGCTCGACTTATGTCTCTAGTCGTGCAGCCCACTCTGTTGGACAGGATTCGAGAGAGACAGAGTGAGGACCCCCACCTGATGAGGATTCGAGAGCAGATGCAGACTGGTTTGATAGGGGACTTTTCAGTCGATGCTTCGGGAGTACTGCGGTACAGGGACCGAACTTGTGTGCCTATGGATGCAGAGATCAAAGAGCAGATCTTGAGGGAGGCCCACTATACACCTTATACCATCCATCCCGGTGGGACTAAGATGTATAGGGACCTTAAGGCACAGTTTTGGTGGAATGGGATGAAGAGAGACATTGGGAGATTTGTAGCACACTGTCTAACTTGTCAGCAAGTAAAGGCTGAACATCGTGTACCTGCTGGCAAGTTGCAGAGTCTCCCAATCCCTGAATGGAAATGGGAACATGTTACGACGGATTTTGTCACAGGTTTGCCGAGAGCACAGACGGGGGCGGATGGTATCTGGGTAGTCGTGGACAGACTTACCAAATCCGCTCACTTTTTACCGGTTCAAATGACTTGGCTGATGGAGCGACTAGCACAGGTGTACTTGGCTGAGGTAGTTAGATTGCACGGGGTACCCATTTCCATCATATCAGATAGAGACCCGAGGTTTGTCTCGCATTTCTGGAGGAGTTTATAGACAGCCTTGGGGACGCAGCTCCGATTTAGTACAGCATTCCACCCACAGACCGATGGGCAGTCAGAGCGCACTATTCAGACCCTCGAGGATATGTTGAGAGCATGCGTTCTGGACTTTGGAGGAGGATGGTAACGACACTTGGGATTGGTTGAGTTTGCGTACAATAACAGCTATCAAGCGAGCATCCAGATGGCTCCGTTTGAAGCGTTGTATGGACGCAAGTGTCGGTCACCCCTATATTGGAGTGACGTGGGTGAGAAGAAGACTTTGGGTCCTGATCTACTATTAGAGGCAGAGGAAAAGGTCAGATTGGTACGACGACATCTCGAGACCGCCCAGAGTCGACAGAGGAGTTATGCTGATACTCGAAGGCGAGACTTAGAGTTTCAGGTGGGTGACCATGTTTTTCTGAAAGTCTCGCCTTCGAAGGGGATTCGGAGATTTGGCATTCGTGGGAAACTGAGCCCTCGTTATATTGGACCCTTTGAGGTGTTGGAGTGCTTAGGGCCAGTTGCCTACAGGCTTGCGCTTCCTCCCAGGCTTTCAGGTGTTCACAATGTTTTTCATGTATCGACTCTGAGGAGGTATGTTCATGACCCGTCCCACATCATCGATTTCACCCCATTGGAGGTTGCTGAGAATCTGAGCTATGTTGAGCGGCCGTTGAGGATCTTGGACCGTGAGGTTAGGGTGTTGCGCAGTCGGGCCATCCCTTATGTGAAGATCCTCTGGAGCAGTCATTATGAGCGCGAGGCTACCTGGGGGAGGATGTAGTGTTCTGGTTTTTCCCATGCAACTTTCCGATGAATCCACTGTGAAGAACACCTAGTGTTGGTGTGTCTGGCCCATGGTGCATCAAAGGGGTGCCACGGATGGACCTTGTGAGACTTTGTTAGCTGATTTGGCCTTCGGCTGCATTTGCCGAATTTTAGAAAAGGTTTTGGGCCAATCTGAGGTTGGATTTGGATTCAGCGCGGAAAAACGCTTGAAAACGGCTATTTGCTTGTTAAATTTGGAGTCCGGATGACCAAAAGCGGGCTTACGGAAGTTTTCGGGGATTTTCGGTGCATGGGGGAGGCTCGTGGACCGGCCTGAGCCACGTGGCGGCCTATTATTGGCCGGCTCACGCAGCTCGGTCCATGGGGAGGCGCGGCGGTGCATGGACCGCGGGCGGGGGACGCGTGGCGTGCCCGGAATGGCCGGCGCAGGGGCTTTGCGGGGTTGCGGTGGACCGGGCGGATGACACGTGGCGGCTTGGGATTTGCTGGCTCACGAGGGCGTGGTCCACGGTGTGCGCAGAGGGGCGCCTCGGGACGGCGCGCGCACTGTAGCGCCAGGCGGGCGGTCGGCGGCACTCGAGTGCGGACACGTGTCGGCACGCGACAGGCGGGCCGTACCTACCCCCGCTGACCGCGGGGGGACACGTGGCGCGCGGAGGGACCCTTGCACCGCTGTCCCCTGTTGTGGGGTGACGTGGCCTCACCAGAGCGTTTCGGGCGCGTCGGACGGGAGGTATACGACCGGGTTTCCGGGCGCAGTGCGCCCGAAACTTGCGCCCGAAAACCCGGCCCAACAGCACTTGGGCTGGGCTATAAATAGGTCCTTAGTGTTTCTTTTTCAGCTCTTCTGGACCTTTTTCCACAGAGAGTTCTTCAGAGCGAATTTCCCCCACATAGTGCTCTATCCTTTGGAGTACTTTGGAGATTTTTGGTGGCACGTTTCCCGAGGTTCACGATTTTACGGCGCGGCGCGACGCTTGTTCTCCGGCGACCCGCTTCGCCCCTTCTCAGTGTTTGGACTCCCCCGACTCACCCCGACTTCCGATTTCGCCGATTTTTGCGCCGTTGGACTCACGACAGGTAGGACTTCAACTCCTGTGTTTTGAGGATCCTCGTTGTCCATGCTGACCTTGGAGTTTTCCGAGCACCCATTTGACCCATTTTTCTTCGCGGACTTTTGGACAGCACCGCGGTGTTCTTGCCGTATCTTTTCGCTCAGACGTCGGATCGAGGCGATTCAAAAGGCATTTTTCATCTACACTTCGCAATGAGTCTCCTGGATTTTTCTCAGATTTTTCTGGATTTTTCACGAGGGTGAGAATCTCATTTTTCTGTGGTTCTTTGTTACAGAAATTTGGTACAGTTTGGATTGGGATGTTTCCCTTGTCGGATTTTTATCTCAGCGTAGGAAACTCCGATTTGGGCGTGCAGGTACTCGTTTCGACGGGTTCGTCGCGAGGATCGCGATAGTGTTTTTCTGGGATTTTTCTGGGCATTTTTCGCAGGTAAAAATTGGAGAATTCTGGACTGTGGTATTAAGGGACAGATTTTGGGAAATTGTGAATGAATAGCTTATGTACTTTCCTTTGGGGTATTTTTTACAGATTGGTGGTGAGTATTTGGACTGAGCTTGGGTTTCGCTTTTGGGAACTTGGATTAGCGATGTTGCGAACCTCCTACTTATGATCTGTCACTAGACCTATTGGAATGCTCTTGATCATGTTGTTAGTAGAACTGTGAAATGAACCTAGCATGCTTGTATGAGATCAGGGTTTCTTTGTTAATATTTGCATTGTCAGAAAACTATGTAGAGTTATTATGGATCCACAAGGATCTAAATAGGTACTATCAAACAACTAGAGGGGGGGTGAATAGGTGTAATACTTAAAAACTCAATCTCAGTGCAAAATAAAAACCAATGCGGAAAATAAAAACAGCACACCGAGATTTACGTGGAAACTCCAATCCAGGAGAAAAACCACGGGACCAACACGCAATAACAATCCACTAAGAATAGAAGAATAACAAGGTGATTACCGACTCCACGGACTCAACCCCTCCTTCAGCTTCTTCGGACCTTGCGCTGACCGGTTGGATATCCGCGCAATAACAATCCCTAAGAAAAGAAGAATAACAAGGTGATTACCGTCTCCACGGATTTAACCCCTCCTTCAATTTCTTGGACCTCGCGCTCCACCGATTTTGCACGTCCACTGCTCACGTTCGAATCCACGAACGCACGCTTCGAATCCACGAAACGCCTTTAGCACACCGAATCCACGATGCCACGTCGAATCCACGACGCAAACTCAGTCGATAAGAATATTGACTTCGATGGTGATCCTTTGCTTAGATTATCAATGAAGAACCGTAGAAGAAATCTCTAAGCAAAGATTAGATCAATTCGACAAAAGATATGTTCTTGAAAGAACCATCGAATTGACCTAAAAGAGGCTATAAAGAAGAACGATGAAAACCTAGCCTCTAGGGTTGCTCTCAAGAGTTTTATAAAAAGATCGGCCGTAGCTCCCACGTTTTTGAGAAACCCTAAGTGTCTATTTATAGTTTAGAAAGCTTTGGAAAGAGATAAGAATCAAAAACATACCTTATCTGGAAATTTTCAGGACGGCGATCCGGATCGGATTTACTGCGATCCGGATCGTCGTAACGAGATTGACGATTCCAGAAAACCAAGGGTTCGGGATCCGGATTGCAAGGTCCGATCCGGATCGTTCATGCAATTCAGCAAAGTCCCATGTTCGGGATCCGGATCGGAATGGCCTAGGATCCGGATTGAAATTGCCAATGAACAAGTACCCTTCGGGATCCGGATTGCAAGATCTGATCCGGATCCTGAACATGTCCCATGTCCAGTTTTTGATTTTTATGCAAATAAAAGTTCATCCAAGTGTTTCTACACTATAAGAAAGTATTCGGATCACCACAATTATTTAGTTAAACATACCTGATCCTCTTGAATACTTTCTTCTTGAGATTGATGTAACTGATCCACAATTCTTCAACTTCAATCTTCAAGACTCAAGACACTGAGTGTCAACTTGAGCTCTTGTTGAGTCTTCTCTAAGTCTTTGATTGCTGATTGACAATTTGATCCCTTTAAGACTCCGACTCAACTCACTGACTTGACTCACGAAATATGCCAACACCAAAATGCCGTAACAATCTCCCCCTTTGGCAATTTCGTGACAAAACCCAAAAATACATAAAAGCGCTCAAGTCACTCATCTTAAACCAAAAAGTCGAAATTCAATGTTATCACCAAAACATTGATTTTCTTTGCGTGAAAGATCCAATAAATACAAAATTACATTTGAACCAAACAGTCCTAGAACATACTCTATGACTTAGGACTTGGAGTCTTAAAGTGATGTAATTCCTGCAAAACAAAACTCCAAACGAAATCAAACGTTAGTCGTTAGAAATTACAATCCTACATTTGATCCGTCTTCCTTTTGGTTCTTTTGTTTTTCTGCTCTTTCAATTTTTTCTTTGTCTCCCCCTATCTTGAGCATCTCTGTTCTCCCCCTTTGTGATACGATCATCATTTTCCGTTCTCCCCCATTTTTCCATTTTCGTTTCGTTTATCCTCTCTTGATGATCTTATCTCCGTCATTTCTCTTCTCCCCCTTTTTGTCACAAATTGTCAAACAGTGAACATACTAGACAAAAGGAAATTACAAACAAAATTAGTTCATGGAGAAAGAGAGATAAAAGCTCAGTTCTGGTATATAACAAAAATGCAGATTTCGTACCGGTACCAGAAAGCAAAAATCAAATAATTTCTTGAAACAAATCCAGATTTTGAAATAATTGAATTACCGATTTGTATTCCATCAAGAAAACAATTTAAGTGCTTGAAAATAATATGAGATCACATAGATGTCATTCAATCCAATTAATTTTACAAAAATTAAAAAGATTTACTCCGAAATCATGAAAAATAAAGGTAAAACATTATAAACCGTTTTTCATGTTATATTCATCAAACACAAGTCATCAAAAATAATCTTGAGATCCAAAGTCTATCAAGATGTAACGGATGTACAAAGATGACTTACAGAGATTTCCAAATGACATCAATTTGATTTCTTACCCTTTCAAATTTGAGATAAGCACTAAAATACCTAAGGGAGGCTCTTTGAGCATCTTTCAACTATCCCACCTTATACCAACCAGGAGATTGTTCAAAATATAAGAGTTTTGCATATAAATCTCCAAATGCTTCAACTAAAGATTTTCTCATAAAATACTATCAAGCATCCATAACATGTGGTAGCTTCACACACAAACCGGACGACCGGGGTGGCAGCTCTTTCCTACATGTGGTGGTAGTTTTCACACTCCTTTCGGATGTAACTCTTTCCACATCTTTTGCAAATCATTTCAATACCCTTGAAAGAATGCAATCTCTTACGTGAAAGAATTAAATCCCAAATTTTAGTCTATCGGTTGTCTCACGTTTATCACAATGAATTCACACAACCGAGATAGATTAAGCATCTAAAGATCACACATGATTTCTAAAATTTGATGCTTATAAAATCAAAAACTCCTATAATGAAGTATCTTCAAGATTATGATTAAGGAGTAAAGTTGATAATCCAAATAAAATTAATTTGGAGTGAATAAAAGTGAAGCCCTTTTTATTCAATGCACTTGTTCAGTAAAAACCCTTTTGTTCAAAAACAAAGTATAAAAACGAAGAGCATTGAGAAACATGTAATGCAAAGATTAAGAAAAATATGAAAGGAAAACCAATCAAAGCATTACATATAGTCATAAGCTATTTAGAACTTAAGACAAGGAAAGATATCACCTTTCCGAATCCAAAATTGTCGAATTCTGGGTTGTCTTGATTCATTGTGGTTGGGAGATGATAGCTTTGACTGTTGATCCACCTTAGGTCTTTGCCTCGCAGTGATCCACTTGTATGATTGATGATGTGGCTCGGACCTTTGGTGGGTTGAGTGAACTCCTTTGACTTGATGTGTCTTTTGATTCCGTTGAGTTCGCTCCGTAGATGAAGTTGCCGAAGAATTCTTCTTTCTCTTTTTCGGGCACGTCTTCACCAAATGTCCTTCAAGTCCACAAAAGTGACAAATTCTTCCTTTCAATTTGAATGTGGAACTTGAAGCATGCACAGTTTGGTCCTTTTTGAATCCCAAACTAACCTTTCTTGTTTGACCTAATCCGCACATACAATCTAGTTTCTTGGAAACGGTTGAAAGCCTTTGTATGTCGGATTTGAGTTCATGAACTTGCTTGGTCAAAGCTTGGTTGGTAACATGAATATCCTCAAACTGTTTTTCTAGAAAACCAATCTTGTCCATATATGATTTAGCGTTTGTCTCCGATTGGTTTCGCTCTTCTTGAAGGATTTTATTGTTTTCCAATAAACGTTCTCGTTCCTCCTCGAGATCATGAAGTTTTATCTTTAAAGCATGATTCTCGTCTTGATCTTCAAGTCGTTGCTTTCTCAACTTCTTGATATGTTTGGCCATCTTCTTAGATTCCGCAAGAAGTTGTTGATATGCCTCAACGAGTTCTTCCTCGTCCGACTCCCCCTCACTTGATGACTCTCCGCCGGTTGTTGATGTTTCATACAAAATCAAAGGAGTAGAGTTTGTGACTAATGATGATAAACAATTATTAGAAGAGGGAAAATGAGAGGCATGAGAAGCAACGATTTTTTCCTCTTTACTTGAGGTCGATTCATTAGAAGTAGAATCGTCCCAAGTTTTTGCTTGCAAAGCCTTCTTTTTATATGATTTCTTAGAAGGACAATCCATTGAAAAATGGCCGTAGCCTTTGCATCGATAGCATTGGATTTCCCCTTCGAAATCATCTTTTTCTTTTTCTTTAGAAGGTTTTGCAAAGCTTTTGAGTTTAGAGGATTTAGAACCCGATGATCCTTTAGAAGATTTCGTGGATGAAGATCCATCGGTTCGATTCTTCCAAAACTTCCGACGAAATTTCTTTACGATCCGCGCCAATTGTTCTTCAAAATCGGCAAAAGAGATTTCATCGTCGGAACTTGATTCGCTATCTTCTTCCTTTGTTGATTTGAATGCAATACCTGTAAGCTTAGAAGAAGACTTGGAAGAAACTTGATTAGTAGGAAAAGTCATTTCATAAGTTTGCAAAGCACCTACTAATTCCTCTATACTCATCTCATCCGGATGACTAACGGTTTCAATGGCGGTAACCTTTGCCCTAAACCGTTCCGGAAGAGTCCGAAGTATCTTTCTTACAATTTTCGACTCCGGGATCTTTTCTCCTAAATTAGCACATGTATTTATTACATCTTGAAGTCTAGTGTAATAATCTGTAAACAATTCATGCTCTTCCATATGAATAGAGTCAAATTGACTTGTAAGCATCTGGAGCTTTTGAATTTTTACAAGATTAGTACCCTCATGTGTAATTTTGAGAATATCCCAAATTTCCTTTGCGGTTTCACACGCGGAAATTCGTGTGAACTCAGTCGAGGAAAGAGAGTTAAAAAGAGCGTTCATACCTTTCCCATTGTAAGAAGATCTTTCAAATTCCTCTTTGGACCATCTAGAGCGAGGTTTTGGGGTAGTAGAATTTCCTACTTCCTCAACAGGATGCACCCAACCGTATTCCACGGATTGCCATACCCGCTCATCAATTGCGATGAGAAAAGCTCTCATCCGCACTTTCCAATAAGCATAATTAGTCCCATCAAAAAGAGGAGGTCTATAAATATTACCACTTTCACCCATCATGATAGATAAACCTAAAACCCGCTCTGATACCAATTGTAGAGTTATTATGGATCCACAAGGATCTAAATAGGTACTATCAAACAACTAGAGGGGGGGTGAATAGGTGTAATACTTAAAAACTCAATCTCAGTGCAAAATAAAAACCAATGCGGAAAATAAAAACAGCACACCGAGATTTACGTGGAAACTCCAATCCAGGAGAAAAACCACGGGACCAACACGCAATAACAATCCACTAAGAATAGAAGAATAACAAGGTGATTACCGACTCCACGGACTCAACCCCTCCTTCAGCTTCTTCGGACCTTGCGCTGACCGGTTGGATATCCGCGCAATAACAATCCCTAAGAAAAGAAGAATAACAAGGTGATTACCGTCTCCACGGATTTAACCCCTCCTTCAATTTCTTGGACCTCGCGCTCCACCGATTTTGCACGTCCACTGCTCACGTTCAAATCCACGAACGCACGCTTCGAATCCACGAAACGCCTTTAGCACACCGAATCCACGATGCCACGTCGAATCCACGACGCAAACTCAGTCGATAAGAATATTGACTTCGATGGTGATCCTTTGCTTAGATTATCAATGAAGAACCGTAGAAGAAATCTCTAAGCAAAGATTAGATCAATTCGACAAAAGATATGTTCTTGAAAGAACCATCGAATTGACCTAAAAGAGGCTATAAAGAAGAACGATGAAAACCTAGCCTCTAGGGTTGCTCTCAAGAGTTTTATAAAAAGATCGGCCGTAGCTCCCACGTTTTTGAGAAACCCTAAGTGTCTATTTATAGTTTAGAAAGCTTTGGAAAGAGATAAGAATCAAAAACATACCTTATCTGGAAATTTTCAGGACGGCGATCCGGATCGGATTTACTGCGATCCGGATCGTCGTAACGAGATTGACGATTCCAGAAAACCAAGGGTTCGGGATCCGGATTGCAAGGTCCGATCCGGATCGTTCATGCAATTCAGCAAAGTCCCATGTTCGGGATCCGGATCGGAATGGCCTAGGATCCGGATTGAAATTGCCAATGAACAAGTACCCTTCGGGATCCGGATTGCAAGATCTGATCCGGATCCTGAACATGTCCCATGTCCAGTTTTTGATTTTTATGCAAATAAAAGTTCATCCAAGTGTTTCTACACTATAAGAAAGTATTCGGATCACCACAATTATTTAGTTAAACATACCTGATCCTCTTGAATACTTTCTTCTTGAGATTGATGTAACTGATCCACAATTCTTCAACTTCAATCTTCAAGACTCAAGACACTGAGTGTCAACTTGAGCTCTTGTTGAGTCTTCTCTAAGTCTTTGATTGCTGATTGACAATTTGATCCCTTTAAGACTCCGACTCAACTCACTGACTTGACTCACGAAATATGCCAACACCAAAATGCCGTAACAAACTACAAGTTAGTAGGTTGTGTTTTCATGCTTTAGATATGTAATATAATTACTTGGAAATCATGCTGAATCCATAACATGTTGAATGTTTAATGAAAGGTTGGGATATGCGGTTAGAATACTTAAAATGGTTTCATCAAGGGAAGGACTTTTGCATGCTTGAATGGTCACCTAGATAGGCCACCTTTTTCTGCTACACAATCATGCTGGAATTGACTTAGGAGAAACCATGTTTCATTCTTTCTCTAGTCACTTAGACATAGGGGATAGTATGCTCTGATTAGAGCAGGGACTGGGATAGTGTAGTCAGCTTTGGGATTTGGGGACAGGCAGGTTGAGGACAGGGTACTCGCGGCGACCGCGGATTTCGGGCGGTTGACCGGACTGTTATTAGTGCATCAGATTTGGGGATAGGGGACCGGGACTTCTTTAGTAGATGGGTTGTTCCCACTTAAGTAGAGTCTTGGTCCAATCCGACTATATCGGGTTACTTGAGACAATGCCGGTCAGGAGCCGGTCTGTTGCTGTACTTATGACCGTGCCGGTCAGTAGCCGGTCTGTTGCAGTACTTATGACCGTGCCGGTCAGGAGCCGATCTGTTGCCTCGGGGATGGGACCGTGTCGGTCAGGAACCGGTCTGCATCCCGCAGCGGAGATGTGAGTTTGTGGGCATAGTAGGCAGTACCGGTGTTCACCGGTGTCTAGATTGGGTTACCCAGGCAGGCATATGTATACGCTGACGTATGCATTTAGCTACCCCTTTAGCTTATTACTTGAGAGGCATCTTCGTGATAGCTTTTATCAGTTGTTATACGTATAGCTCACCCCCTTGTTTTATCTCTCCGCCTCTTGTAGTCCTAGTGGGCAGGTCTGTGGTAGAGGTTTACCCACTAGGGGAGGCTACTGTTTTTATAATAGTACTGACCCCCACTGTTTTTCCCTTTTCTTGTCCCCTTTGTTTTGCAGAGTCATCTGCTGGAGTTGCGGGGCCCTCTTCCCAGGATCGAGGTAAGAGGATCGCTGACTAGTTAGCCGCTACCCCGAGCTCGAGTTTAGTAGTTTTGTTGTATCCCCTGTACACTCAGACGGTTGTATTTTCTTTTACTTTTGGGTCTGGCTGCGGCCAGCTGGTTGTATTTATTTCGTGAGCTGGGAGAGACACATGTATATTTGAGAGATTATTGTACTTTTATTTCCAGCATTTGTCTGAGATGTACTAGTTTCAGTTTAGCTCCGTTTTATGCTCCAGTATTATTTCTGTTACATCTGAGCAGGTTACCAGCGCTTCGTGTACACGGGAAATACCGTGTGCACGGCGGATCTGTGGACGAGCCCGGGTTCTGGTTTACACCCGGGGCGTGACAGTTGGTGCGGTAGAACGTGAGTGTACGAGGCGGATTTAATTAGGTGCGTCCATAGGTCAAGTGTTAGGCCAGTAACCTTAGGGTTGACGCGGTTTCTTTGTATACAACATATAATGGCCCGGACTAGGTCATCGACCGATAATGCGGGTGCAGAAGGTACGGGCCCGACCGCCGCGGAGAGCCAACTCCTCCGACAGCAACTGCGAGAAATGGCCGGGCAATTGGCGACGCTGACAGAACAAGTCCGTCAGCTAACGCAGCGGCAGGCAACCGCGTCAGCGGAGGACGCTCCGATTCCTCCGCCCGAATCGACCGCCCCCACTACGGAACCATTAGGGGCAGGTGGTGAAACTGCAGCCGCACCCCATCAGACCTCGATGACGGGTGTGTCGGCAGAGCAACCCACCACCCCGTTGGACGTACCCACCCCGGCAGCTTCGGGGCCCATACTGGGAGTGACTACGGGGGACTCAGCAAGGGAAGCGGTGACGACCCCTACTCCCGGGGGGTCCGCAGCTGCAAGAGGAGTTACGGATCAGCGAACTAAACGGGAAAGAGTTAGGACGAACTTGGTGGAGTTCAAGAAGCACGATCCACCCACCTTTGAGGGAGAGACAACCGACCCCTGGGTCGTAGAGAAATGGGTGGATACCATGGAGAAGCTCTTTGAAGACCTAATGATGGAGGAGCATGAGCGGGTTCCCTTGGCCATCCACTGTCTTGAAGGGAACGCTCGTATTTGGTGGAAGACGGTACGCCCGGACCCGTCGAAGGCCACTCCACTTCCGTCGTGGTCAACCTTTAGAGAGGAACTGTTTGGAGCGTTTTTTTTCAACAGTGTTAAGCGACAGATGGAGGACGACCTCAAACACATCAAGCAAGGGAATCGATCTGTCATGGAGTACCAGCGGGAGTTCGTGAGGTTAACTAATTGTGTCCCCTTCGTCATACGGGACGAATCCCATAAGGCCCGCCTTTTTGTAGACGGGCTACGGAGCGACATCTTCGAAGTCGTCCAGGTGGCGGATTTACACACTTTTTGGGCAGTGGTCGATAGGGCCACTATCGTGGAACGTGGATTTGCTATCACACTCTCCCGACGTGAGGGCTCAGAGTATAACCAGATACACCTGAGCATCCTACCCTTGTCCGACTCCCTTTTCCTTCCCTTTTCCCCGTCTTACCCGGCGTTGTTAAGAGGGAGGTTCTCACCCCCTTAGGTTTTTAGTCTAGCCCTCCCTAGCATACACAGGCGGATGGGTTCTCACGAAGTGAGACAAAAAGGGATCCTATTGCGGGTTATTTGGGTGTCTAGAAACTAAGTATGCCCAACACCTTGCCTCGTGGCAATAGGGCCAGCAGACCGATAAATTGAGTGGGGCTGCGGCCCCCCCTGTAGACCCAGCGTCCAGGTGGGTTGAATTCGGTCGAAATCGTGGCCACTATGTCTGAACGCTTTCAGTGAGTTGGTTGCGTGATCTCCGCGTCTCGAGCCAGGAAACTAATAGAGGGCGGGTGCGTGGCCTATTTGGCCTCGGTGGACTTAGCAGCTCGACCCACTCCCTCACTTTCTGACATCCCAGTCGTAAGGGAATTTTCGGATGTATTTCCGGCAGAACTCCCTAGGATGCCACCCGAACGAGAGGTCGACTTCCCTATTGAACTACTCCCGGGCACTAAACCCATCACCAAAGCACCGTACAGGATGGCCTTTGCCGAGTTGAAGAAACTCAAGGCACTACTGGAAGACCTTTTGGATAAAGGCTTTATCCGATCGAGCGTGTCGCCATGGGGCGCGCCCGTTCTGTTCGTAAGGAAGAAGGATGGAAGCCTTCGCCTGTGCATTGACTATCGAGAAATAAACAAGGTCACCTTTAAGAACAAATACCCCCTGCCAAGGATCGACGATCTATTCTACCAGCTACAAGGAGCAACGGTGTTCTCAAAGATTGACCTGCAGTCCGGCTACCATCAGCTCAGAGTTAGGGATGAGGATATCCCCAAAACGGCTTTCCGGACTCGCTACGACCACTACGAATTCACGGTAATGCCGTTCGGGCTCACCAACGCCCCAGCGGTGTTCATGGACATGATGAATAGGGTGTTCAAACCTTTTTTAGATCTATTCGTAGTGGTCTTCATCGATGACATCCTCATCTACTCCCATACAGATGAGGAACATGAGGAGCACCTACGTATAGTCCTTCAGACCCTCCGGGACCAGAAACTCTATGCCAAACTCAAAAAGTGTGAGTTTTGGCTCCGCGAGGTGGACTTTTTGGGGCATATTGTTTCGGCGTCTGGAATTGAAGTAGACCCGAGGAAGATAGACTCTATAACCGACTGGCCCCGACCGACAACAGTAACCGAGATTCGTAGCTTCCTGGGTCTGGCAGGGTATTACAGGCGCTTTGTGGAAGGCTTCTCCAAGATAGCCACTCCCCTAACTCGCCTGACCTGGAAAGGGGAGAAGTTTATCTGGACGGACCAGTGCCAGAAAAGTTTTGAGGAACTCAAGGACAAGTTGACGCGGACCCCGGTGCTCGCTTTACCGGAGCCCGGGGAGGACTATGAGATTTACTGTGACGCGTCGCGAAACGGTCTCGGAGGTGTGCTTATGCAATGGAGTAAGGTCATAGCCTATGCGTCAAGACAACTTAAGGAGTACGAACGAAATTACCCCGTGCACGACTTGGAGCTTGCAGCAGTCGTGTTTTCCCTCAAGCTGTGGAGACACTACTTATACGGGACTCACTGCAATGTGTACTCCGATCACCAGAGCCTCAAGTACCTTTTTACGCAAAAGGAGTTAAATTTACGGCAAAGGCACTGGCTCGAGCTGTTAAAGGACTACGACATGTCGATCCACTATCACCCCGGAAAGGCGAATGTGGTGGCGAACGCCTTGAGCCGCAAAGGGCAGACAGTGGAATTAGGGGCAAATGCTGTTACCCAACAGGACCGTCTGATTGCAGAATTCTTGCAATTAAGACTGGAGGTAGTACCGGCAGGAACGGTCGCACAACTCCTGACCCTGGTGGTTAGGCCTACCCTACTCGACAAGATCTTGGAGGGACAACCGACTGATACCCAGCTACAACTTCTGCGAGACAGAATACCCTCAGACCAAGGGGGCGATTTCGTAATAAGCTCTGATGGCACGATACGATTCCGAGGGCGAATTTGCGTGCCTGACGTACCGGAGCTCAAAGAGGAAATCCTGAGAGAAGCGCATACTTCTACCTACGCAGTGCACCCTGGGGGAACAAAGATGTACAAGGATATTAAACAAACTTTCTGGTGGCCTAAGTTGAAGGGAGACATGACCCGATTCGTGGCGCACTGCCTGGTGTGCCAATAAGTAAAGGCCGAACACCAACGCCCAGCAGGGAAGTTACAACCGTTGCCTGTGCCGGAATGGAAGTGGGAGATGATTACCATGGATTTTGTGACTGGCTTTCCGAGATCGCCACAAGGACACGATGCGATATGGGTCATAGTGGACCGTTTGACGAAATCGGCCCATTTCCTGCCCATACATACGACGTGGACGTGGGAACGACTGGCGCAAACATACATTAAGGACATAGTAAGGTTGCATGGGATACCGGCGTCCATTACGTCGGACAGGGACACGCGGTTCATGTCGAAGTTTTGGCAGAGCCTACAACGAGCAATGGGAACCAAACTGCATTTCAGCACGGCTTTTCACCCGCAAATAGACGGACAATCGGAACGGGTGATTCAGATTTTGGATGATATGCTCAGAGCCTGCGTATTGGACTTGGGCGAAGGGTGGTCTCGATACCTACCCCTTGTGGAATTCGCCTACAACAACAGTTACCAGGCCAGCATTCAAATGGCGCCATACGAGGCCCTGTACGGGCGCCGCTGTCGGTCTCCAGTATGCTGGGATGACTTGGGGGAGCGCAAGTTTTTAGGACCAGATTTGGTGGAGGAGACCGAAGCGAAGGTGCGCCTCATCAAGCAACGGCTGCTGACTGCCCAGAGCCGACAGAAAAGTTACGCGGACCACAGACGAAGGGATTTGGAATTCATAGTGGGCGAGCACGTGTTGCTCCGAGTTTCGCCTTCAAAGGGGACCCGACATTTCGGCCTGAGGGGGAAATTAAGTCCGAGGGACGTGGGACCGTTCGAGATCCTAGAACGTGTGGGCCCAGTGGCGTACCAGTTGGCTTTGCCGCCGAATCTTGATCGAGTCCACAACGTGTTTCACGTCTCGATGCTTCGAAAGTACCTTTCCGACCCCTCTCACTCCCTAGATGCTTCCACTATCGAGTTACAAGAGGACTTAAGCGTTGAGGAGACCCCGGTGCGGATCCTAGCGCGAGAAGACAAGAAATTGCGCAATCGGACCATCCCCTATGTAAAAGTCCAGTGGAGCAATCACGAGGAACGCGAAGCAACTTGGGAACTGGAAACGAAGATGAGGGAGTGTTTTATCGAATTATTTAGCGAGGGTTGAGAATAAGTTTCGAGGACGAAACTTCTTATAAAGTGTGAGTGGTGTAATGATACGACTTTTCTAGTGATATTTTACCCTCCTTGTAATAAAGTGCTTCTTTTAGTGAATCGAAATTACCGAGTTTCTGTAAGTTGGTCGATGTGTTGCACGAGTATTTTTCTGTGAAAGAGCATGAAAACGATGACCGACGGTGCGGTCGGATCTGAAATCCGACCTTGAGATCTCCCGGAACGGGGTTTCTAGTGTTACGATGACTTAGCACGCATCGGAATCCGTGCGAAATATCCCGCACGCTTTTCAAGGAAATTACGGGTTTATCTCGTATAATTAATTAATCTAATTAATTAATTATTTACTATTAAATATTTAAGTGGAGATATTCGTACGGACTAGAGAAAATCCCACTTTTCGCAAAAGAGAAACCCTAGCCGGAGAGGAAAAGAAAGAAAAGAAAAGAACGAAACCCTAACCGGAGGAAAAAGAGAAGAGAGAGGAAAAAGGTGGAGGAGTCCGATCACCCCGATCAACGTACCGGAAAGAGGAGCACGATCGGATCGTCTTCCCCGTCAGAAATTTCGGTCCAAGTGCGCAGCGGGAGTGTGTCAAAGATCCAGTTGTTCCGATCTTCCCGCAACCAGGTGGGTAACTTTGCAATAAGTGCTTTATGATATCATAACAAGTATAATGACATGTCTAATAAAGTAGATGAGATGTATCAGCTATTTAAACCTATCGCATGAGTGTTTCCCGTTTCTTTTATAACTAATTGTGGCGACTGAGTGTCGCGGTGATTGTTACACGCCGATTTCGGCAAGTTATGTATTTAAATGCTTACACGCACACCAGCGGTTTGGCCACCGAGAGGGTGTACTTTTTCGGAATTGTGGTACGTTGACCCGTGTACCCCACATAAGTGAAAGTGCCGAGTGGGGACTCCTTCACGCCAGCTAAAAGTGTGGCACTAGCACCGTGAAGGGGTTAAAAGCATTACGCAAGCAAAGTGGTTGTTCACGAGGGGGGTCATCTGACCTCCCGACAGGTATCATGCAAATAAATCAAGTGGTATGGACTCGTGAGGGAAAAAGCGAAAGGTTCCGGTGTATTCGGTTTGCTTTATAATATACTTTAATTGTTTGGATCATCTACTTTATTTGTCACTGACTTTTCCCACACTGTGACAGGTTCGTCTAGATGTAGTAGTCGGGACGATGGTGGGGCAGCGTCTAAAGGACATTAGCCCACGGGGGCTCTATTTCCGTCGTTTTTGCTCTTGGGTTATCTCATCTCTTTTCCTTTTAAGCTTTTAAGTTTCAATTGTTTGGATGTGTATCGTTACGAATGTTGGTTCGAGAGTAATCTGATATCGTAAACTGTGAACTTTAATATGCTTGATTTGATTTGTATGCGGCACGTTTTTACCAAACAAAAGGGTTTCGAAAATACTTTCCAAAAACCAAGTGTCGTGTGGGCACTGCTTTGTAAACCTCTGGATTTATCCTTTCAAAAGAAGTGGCCGCCTTATTGTGACTTATGTAAACATTTTGGAAAACTGGGTGTCGTGTGGACACCGTTTACAAACCGTAGTGTTACCCCTTGATGTCGTGAATGAAAATTGTGATGTGAATGAATAGTATTACTCTCTCTTGTGGTATTCACTGTGACTGTGTGGTTAACGAAGTATTGTAAAAGTGACGCCGTGCATATACAAAGGAGACTCTGCCCGTTTTTAGAGTGAATTTGTATATGTGGCGGGTCTAACGCGCACCGGTAGGCGAGATCTTTAACACAAAAAAAAAAATATACGTTTTTCGCTAATTCTTCGACCTCCGGGGCATGACATCTTTGTGCTTCATTTTCCTTATTAAATTGATGATTTGATAAATGCATTACTCATTAGATCGTGATTGATGTTTTGGACTTGTTCAACTTTAAAGGATTTAATTTTTATAAATTTTCGTTTCATTATTTGGATATTATTGATAGATTTAGCATAATCTATTTTTTTGATATGAAACGATGATTTTTGTTTAAAGTTGATATACAAAAATTGCTTACATACTTTTTCTGGATTTTCTGTAATTTTTGCAAATTTTTCTGGAGAAAAAAGTTGAATCCTATCCGGACTGGATGAATCCGATCCGGATCCCGAACGAGGGATTTTCCTGCGCATAGCCAATCCGGACTGAACTCCAACCCGATCCGGACCGCGGCTAGGTTTTAATTGAAATCAAAGGTTTTTCGAATCTCATTCTCTTCAATCATTTATTTCTTGCTTCCTGTTGTTTCTCTCTCTAGAATCCAACAACTCTTGGATCTTTCCAACTTGTTTTCTCTCAATTCAAGTAAGTTCTTTTGATCAAAATTACAGTTCTTCACTGTTTTTCTTATTTTCTTCAAAATGTGAGTGAAATTCATGCTACGAATTCAATTCTAAATAGTTTTTGATCAAATTTCTTTTGAAATTAGAACTCTGGACATTTGAGTTGTGTTTCTATGCCTTGTATTCTCTTGATTAACGAATTTTTGGGCTTTGATTTCTAAAAATTCGGTTTTATGGCAAAATCTTAGATTTTTCTAAAAACATGGAATTGATCTATTTTTAAATTTTTTTTTTGGAAATCTAACTTGATTCCTAGTCTCTATACATGATAATGTTTGTTTGGGTATGATTTTTCAAAAAATTGAAATTAAACATTTTTTTTCGTGTTCTTGAGTTCTTGTTCACAGGTTCAGTTTCCTCAAATCTTCTTTCAAAATGGTTTTTAGTTGAATAATTGTGCTTGTTATCGGCATGGTTGGCACACAAGCGACAAACAAACTAAAGAGGGCAAGAAAACCTCAAGCTGAAGGAGAAAATGTTTCTCTTGAAGATTCAGACACTGAGTCTGAAGACTGGGAGAAAATATGTGAAGAAGCTGCAGCTAAGGCTTCATCAGCACCGAAAGGGAAATCTTCTGCTTCATCAAAGGCAAAGACTCCGCCAACAGCCGCTGAGAAAGGAAAAGCTCCCATGGAGCAAATATCGATGAAGAGGAAAAGTGTTGCTAGAAAAAGAGGCAGAGCGCGAGGAATTTCAATCGAAGAGCCACTTGCAAGTGAGCCCCCTGTGAGGACCCGGATCCCCACGACGAGATTACTAGTTGACCAGCAGCTCCTGGAGGCCTACGTGGCGTGTCGGTGGCGTTTGTGCACCAACTGGACACTAGTGAGGACTCGGTGTGTTAAATGGATCACGAGAGTAGTCAGAGGACCCGTCGAATTTTTAGAAGTGGTTTCGCACGCAATGGATATTAAAATTGGGCTCAGCGCGAAGTTTGGACAAAAGAGCACCTTTCCGGATGCCTTCGGCAATTTTTAGAGTTGGAATTTGGCAAAACGGACAGCGTATTTGGATTCAGCGCGCGAAAACGATGAAAATGGACTACCTACTTGTATTTTTCGGAGCCCGGATGACGCGCACGGATTTCGAGGCAAGGGGGCACTGTTCCGGCGGCTGGGGCAGTGCCAGCGACGGCGGCGCGGGCTCGGGCAGGCACAGGCGCAGCGGCGGGCTGGCGCGGGCAGCGTGCAGTGCGCGGGCAGGCGCGCGGGCGCGCGGGCAGGTACGTGGTCCACGGGGCCGGCGTGCACCGGAGGGCAGGACGCGTGGCGGTAGGGGGTTGGTCGGTGCAGTGCACCGGGACCACGGTGTAGGCGGGGCCGCCTCGGGTTGCGTGCCTGGCAGGGGCGCAGGCGGCGCGCGAAGGCACGCAGGTGGGCGCGGCTGGCGCGCGCTGACCAAGGGGCCGCCACGTGTCGATGCCGGGTTGGGCCACGAGTCGTGCGGTGGAGGGCCTTGCACGGCTGTCCGCTGGTTTGCAGGCGACGTGGAGGCCCAGGAGGGATTCGGGCCCGCACAGTGTTGGGCCGGGCCCAACACTTTAGCGGCCCGAATGATCCGGGCGCCCGATTCTGGGCATACAGTCGGTATTTTACGAATTGTTCTCTGGAGCCTATTTAAGCGACCCGAGCTGCCTTCTTCTTCCCTTTTTCGACATTTCCGAGCCTCTCCTCGCCACGACGCCTTCAGCAAAGATGATCCCCGCACTGTGCTGCACCCACTTGAGGATTTTGGGGATTTTACATGGCACGCTTTTTGAGGTTTCATTTTCTTCGGCGCGGCGCGACATTCTTTCGCCGGAGTTCCCCTTCGTCGCGTTTCGGTGCGCGAGCTCCCCCGGCCCACCCAGACCACCTTTTCAGGCGATTCTTGCGCCGTTGTAACAACGAATGGCAGGGCTTCGATCTTGGTACTTCTTGCTTCCCCTTGTTTCATGCTTTTCGAGGTGTTTTTCCAAGCTTACTGTGACACTGTTTGCTGTGGTTGAGACTTGGACAGCGGCGCGGTCTTTCGGTAATATCTCTGCTTCCGGGCATCGGATTGAGGCGTACCTGTACACTTTTTGCATCTACGCGTCGCAAGGATTACCGTCGTATTTTTCGGGAAATTTTTTGAGACTTGCCCGAAGGTATACTTCTTCCCCCTTTACTGTGCAGAGTATTACAGATATGTTATTGTGAGGTTGTGTGCACCCTGTATTGTGGATTTTGTAACTCGGCCTACGGGGCTCGGAATTGGACGTGAAGGTACTCGTTACGAAGGTCTCGACGTGAGGATCGCGACTGTATTTTTGTTGGATTTTTTGGAGTCCTCTCTGTAGGTTAAAATATTGCTTCTTTGGGACTAAAGTTTCAACTTGAACAGCACTCTTGGAATATTGTATAAATTGTAGTATTGGACTATCTTTTTGTATCCAAGAGTATTTATGGGAGTTTTTGGAGCACTACTTGGAGCCGAGACTTGCGCGACATGTATCGTGGATACGTGTTCAGCAGATATGGTTAGCAAGTGGCCACGCTCTTCACCGACCCCAGGTTTGCCATGGATTGAGCACTTCAGGTGGGTAAGCTTAATATTGATAAGATTGTTATGTTATGGTGAATGTAAGTGCACTTGTGGGGATGTCACCCCTCTATGACTGATAGCAGGCATATTTGATGTACAACCGATATGAGCGAGAGGTAAGCAAGGAATGGCCTACTTGTGTGAGATTGGTATATCATAGTAGGAATACTTTAGCATGCTTTGCTAATATATGTTTCACCTACTTTTATCGTTTCTGAGGACAAAAGCATGCTTGTTTGGACATGTAGTTAGGCCATCTTTTACTGCTGCACTACTTTTGGAACTTGACTTAGGAGAAACCATGTTATCCTTTTCTCCTTCTTTGTTAGTCAGGCGATCTGTGTTGCTCGGGTGCGAGCAGGGAACTGGGGTAGTGTAGCCGGGACATTGGTGTCAGGGACGGGTTGTGTTGGATTTCGGTTGGCAGGATTTTTCGGCGACCGCGAACTTTGAGCGGTTGACCGGAGGTCGGTTATAGGACTTGATTATAGATGGCAGGGTATTGCGGCAACCGCGGATATTGGGTGGTTGACCGGATATTTATTTATGCACCATATTGGGTATCTGTTTTCTCTAGTGGACAGAGTTTCCCACTATTTGAGTATTTTGCTTCTGATTGAGGACCGAGGCTTTCTTTAGTGGTTGGGCTTTCCCACTTTGATCAGAGTCATGATCCAGTCCTGCTTTTATGATACTTGTGACAGTGAGTGAGTTTTTATCACACCGGCGCGGTTATTGCCCGGTGATGCTTTCCTCGTGTGGGTCGCTCCCCTCGAGTTCCCCTCCGGATGCTGGGGTCAGACAGTTATTGACAGTTTTTGTCATCACATCGGCGCGGTTATTGCCCGATGATGAGGATGACAGCGAGAGTTTTGCTATCACATCGGCGTGGTTATTGCCCGATGATGAGGGCGGCAGCAGGCAGTACCAGTTTTACTGGCGTCACTAGATTGGGTTTATTACAGGCATTTACTTCGTTGTTGCACTCGTGTCAGAGGGACCGAGTGGAGTCTAGTAGCTGTGTTTAGACCAGTGCTAGTGTCGTTGGGAACCGTTTGGGGATTGACGGTGGTCCCGAGGTCGTTGTGAGTTAGTCGACCGTTGTGCGAGAGGTTTGGTAATCTTGAGACTATCCATTCTGAGAGAGAGCGTGGATTTTGGCTGTAACCTGGATGAGCCATTACTCGATAGCGAGTTAGTCCGTTTGGACGCCCTACATGATTCCTGCCCGTCAGCGGGAGGTGGTTGTAGGTAGGCGCAGGTTGACTGGACCAGATGTGGCAGTCAGCTCGATTGGGTCGATAGTGCACTTCATGTGCTAGTGGTTGCATACCATTCTTTGATTCTCCCCTCTTGAGCATTTAGATGGAGGCATGGTAGCTGTTGAGTGTCTTCAGCGTTCTTGTTCAGTTCTCATGGCTTGGGTTTGTTTATGTCTCTTGAGGACTTAGTGGGCAGACCGTCGGGTCTGGCAGTGGTACCCACTGAGAACTCCCTTTTTGGTGTAGTTCTCACACCCTTTGGGGGTTTTCCCTCTCCTTTTTTCTTCCTCTCCTTTGTTTTGCATAGTCTTAGCGGGTGTTGCTGATTCTGTTGTTGTTGATCGAGGCGAGGGAGTCGCGAGCTAGATCCCTACCCGTCGTTGGAGAGTAGCGATACCCTGTCAAATGAGATCTTCATTAGATTAGTCATTTTATTTCCCCTTTTGAGAGACTGTTGTAGTGAGGATATGATTTGTATTGAGAGCCTGTACACTGATGTATTTATTGGAGATACCTCCCTGTTGAGCTATGAGTTTTGTATCTGAGGATATTGTACGATTATCATTTTTGGGAGGTGGACATTGTTGTATTATTTTTCAGTTGTACAGTGGTTGATTTTATTTTTACCGCAGTTTTATCTTATAGCTCTGATATCTGTTAGCTGTCGCACTTTTCTTGCAGGTAGGACGCTTCGCCTATGCGGAGTTTGGCATAGGTGGCGGATCTGTTGGCGAGCCCGGGTCGCAGTTTCGACCCCAGGGCGTGACAGATTAGGTTGGTATCAGAGCCTAGGTTGTAGGTCATGGTGGACTTAGAAACCCTAGGCTTATGGTTTGACCCTTGGTTGACTTCATGAGAGTCGTGAT
The DNA here is from genome assembly GCA_029204045.2 of Tillandsia leiboldiana. Classification (NCBI taxonomy): domain Eukaryota; kingdom Viridiplantae; phylum Streptophyta; class Magnoliopsida; order Poales; family Bromeliaceae; genus Tillandsia; species Tillandsia leiboldiana. The sequence goes on from CM055072.1 coordinate 14,087,802, forward strand.
TTATAGCAAGAGTCCTGATTGAGTTTTATACCTCTCCCAAGGGACGGGAAGAGTGATTGGCATGTTTATTCTCCTAAGTGATTATGTTGGCTGCAGACAACATAATGCTGTGGAACGGGTGACATACTTTAGACTTTCGCTGGATTGGGTCGAGCGTTGTTGTGTGCTATTTTGTTGTTTCGTCGTGGCGAGCTGTGTCTCCCCGACGCTGGGGTTTTGACCCGTGTGCATCCTGTCATAGCTGATGAGCTTGAGCGGTTTGTTTTGGGTCGGATACCCGGATTGAGGTCAGAGAGTTCCGGACCCAGATGACAGGATCGTCTGAGGCCTACCAGCGGCAGAGTGAGCGAGCAGCTGGTTTTAGTGACACAGCTGTCGGAGCATTGAGTAGCCCCCTTCGTGCCAATGTTTAGTGTCGAGGCACCGAGGTAGGGTGGATAGTTGACAGCAGAGGAGCTGTGGGACATGATCGATCTATTGAGCCAGATTCGGCAGATGAACCACCCCGACTCGTAAGATTGAGTTTGGAGCCTTTGGAGGCAGAGTCGTGGTTGGTGGTAATGGAGTGACTACTTGAGAGCCTCCCTGTGCTAGAGAGTTTTTGCAGTTGTTGAACTGCGCGCTCCAGATTTCGAGGGACGAGGCGCATAGGATATGTGTGGGCTGGGAGTGGATTGCGCCAGGATACCTTTCAATTTATTCAGTCCCTCCGTTATAGGTTTTGACGCCTCGTTGGAGTAGGCATTGTGTATGGAGCGTGGCGCTGCAGTTCCTTTGGATAGGGATCTGCCGCTAGGGGCGAGTTTTGGATATTGGTGCTTGGCGCCGGGTGATGGAGGACAGATCGACCGGCAGAGGCATTTCTGATTTCTTTTTTCCAGGATAACGGGTTCCCGAGATGCCAGAGATCGGGTGGACCCCGATGGTGGCATCAGCATCTATATCAGAGTGGCGCAGCGGTAGCGTGGATTTGTTATCTGCGGAGGACCTTATTCGTCGCCTCAGTTTGAGCAGAGATAGAGGTCGTGCTCCCTTTGTGTTTGGTCTAGATTTTCCTTGCAGATTGAGCGACAACCGCCGGCATCGAGTGGATGAATCTGTGCCGCCCGGTTGGAGGGCGCCACGGCAGTGGATGGAGTTGTTGCAAGTGTGATTTCATCACAGCAGCCGGAGTTAGAGCATGTTGCATTCCTGCATGGACTAGAGGCAGATTTGTTACCACGTGCACTAGAGGTACAGGTTCCTGTTAGTGCTGTGCATGTGGAGGAGGCTTGTGGATTATGTCCAATGTAGTTGAGGCCGCGAGTTGTATCGGCAGGCTTATTGGTAATTGTGGTAGTTCGGCGTTTTGACCCAGTGCTTGGGATTGGTAGGTGCAGTGCCAAAGGATGTTGGGTTGCGGAAAGAGAGGACTTTGATTTTCTGCGAGGCAAGCGAGAGGAGGTTTGGTTGTTGAGATTATTAGAGCACACAGGCTTTAGCGACGGTGTGAGAGGTGCTTACGGCGGCACCGGGACTCAAGGATATCTCTGTTGCCCACGAGATCCCGGGTGTGATTTTACCGGAGCTGTTGATGATGTCGCCGGTTAGGGAGATAGAGATTGCGTTTGACGTGGTTCGGGGAACTGCGCCACCCTCGACAGCACCTCATTGGATATCGCCTGTAGAGCTGAGAGAGCTGAGGGCTCAGTTGTAGGATCTGATGGATCGAGGGTTCTTTTGGTGGGTTGATCTCTTACCACGCCGTTGATATACGGTGGTTATGCCACGTCTTGGATAGACGATGATGAGGGTTCGTTGTGGTTTGAGCACAGGTGTCACGCCCCGGGGGTTTCATTCAGCGAAAACAGTAAACGGAAAATATGAATTTTGGTGTGTAAATTTTTTTTGAAAGTCCTTCCTCCCCGGTGCGTGCCCAGACCCGCCGCATACACAGATTCACCCTGCAAACGGACAGAGTCTCCTCTGTATATGCACGGCGTCGCGGCTAATACAACATCCAATCACAGCAGTTTTATTCAATCACAACAGTTTCCAAACACATACGCATACCAGACTAAATAGTTCTCGAGGCCGATCAATTTGAAAGGATAAATCCACAGTTTTGAAAGCGGTGCCCACCCGGCACCCAGATTTCTAAAACAGTTTCGAAAACCTTAAATCCACAGAGTTTTTAAAACAGTGCCCACACGACACCCAGCTTTTTGAAAATGATTTTCGCAATTCTTTTTCTTTTTTCTTTTTCTTTTTCTTTTGAAAACGGCCAAACAAAGAAAGGAAATAAAATCCAACATCCTCATAACTAGAGAGTAATATGCCGACATCCACACCGACCCCACGAGGGTATCGAGAACCACACAATAGCCTACTAATAGCAAATGAAATGCGAAATAAAGGAGTAAATACAGTCTAGGGCCTCCATGGACCCAAAAGCTCCTGTCTCGGCCTCACCGTCGCCTAGCTCTCACCCCTGAAGGAACTTGTCACGGAGTGGGAAGTCAGCGACACGATAATAATAAGGAAAGCAGGGAAAAGTAAGTAAATCCAACCGTAAGACTATCCGGAGCAACCACCCTCCCAAAAAGGGAAAACCACGAACCCCTGCATAACCTAATCCGGGCACCTGCCCCGGCAACCCAACCGAGCACCTACCTCGGTAAACCACGTCGAGCACCTACCCCGACGGGTCGCACCGCTCACACCTTGGCGCCTCAAAACCCCCCACCTACGGGGGCCCCCACTACGTCACCTCATGGGTTTACACGGGTCATAGACCACTTTTCCGAAAAAGCGCACCCTTTGCGGTGGCCAAACCGCAGGTGCGCGTGCTCCAGCCTCGAGCATAGTAACCAAGTACACAATAATAAAACCCGATAGTAACAACAATAGAGATTACCAATAATAGCACAGTTAGACGAGTAATTAAAACTTGTTTACAGTTTTCAAAAGTCTCACACTAAGTCTTAGAATAAAAACCCACCTCGAAGTCAGTCGAACGAACCACCTGAATGTAGGCCAATCCCGAACTCCCGCTAGATTACTGGGAGACTGGTGCTGAACTGCTGGGCCCTGAACAGAAACTGTAATCAGAGATAGACTCACTCATACCCATCCCGACAACACTACAGTGACCCGAAACCATTCTTTCGTACCGGGGTACGCGTAACACGTGCCGGAAATCGTAAAACTGACGATTTTGCCGATTTACGGAACGATATCCATTTTCCGCTCAACGAGAGTCTACGGAAAACTAACAACTTGCCCAGAGACATGATTACTCAGTTTAAGTACTGTCCACGATGTTACAAATGCGAGTTGACCGCTAGATTACTACAACTATGCATAATTATACCCGATTAACTACTATTTTGACTCGATCTCCCAATCCGGGATATTTTAGACTATGCCGTAAATTACAGTAGATCGATCTCGTTGCAAGCTAACCCGTGCTCACTGGTTTGAGTGGACACGAAGCCCGAAAACACAATCGAGTCCAAGCCTACATAGTTCACAAAGCTTGGTTTACCATACTCACCTAATTACTTGATCAACTCGAAGTAAAGCATGAGCACCATGTTTATTAGGGTCTACAGAGTCTAGGTCTCACCTCAGGTGCGACGCAGATCGGCCGGAAAGATCGCCGGAGCAAGGTGGTTGAGGCTACAATCTTGCTAGAGCTCGGATTGGCTGAGCCTTGCTCAATCCGGGTTCAAGCTGCAACCAAGGGACAGCAGCAGTTGGAGGAGGCTCACAGAGGTGGTCGGATCACCACCAGACCCAACTCTGGCAGCCCCGTACGGCGGTTGGCCGGAGTTGTGCTTCACGGCCACCTGGAGAGCCTTAAGGGAGAACTCTGTTTCCTCACGTTAGTGTCCACATGCAAATACATGGAAAATCCATAAATGATCCATAGAGCATACTTGGGTGGTCGGCCGGCGGTTAGAGGCGACGGCGCCCCGAGGAAAAGTTTCGACGTGTCTGATCACGTTTCCAACGGCTAGATGAAACTCGGGAACCGATTCGGCCAAAAACTAGGTTTCCGGCGATCTTCTCCTACCAGCCCGCAACCGGAGCACGGCAGCGCCTCCCACTTCACAGAGAGAGTGCTCTCGATGTTAGAAGGAGACTGCAAGGGTTAAAGAAGCAACAAAGATGGAGAGGTGGCATGAACTCACCTCGATGGAAAAGAGGAGGAAAACGAGCTCCTCCACTGGCGGCGCACGGCGGAGCAGGGCGTCGGGAACCCCTCGGCTGGGTCTCTCAGGCACAGAGGAGGTCCCAGAAGAGGTCTGGTGAAATATGGAGTCCTCTCATTGCCTCCTCCTCCAACCCAACCGAGATCAAAGCTTCCTCTTGATCCCTCTCTCTTTTCGACGAAGGGAGGCGGCGGCCGGCAGCGTAACCGACGAGAAGAGAGCAGAGGGACCCGAGGGGTTGGTGGATGCGGCTGGGGGCTAGGGTTCTGGGCTCTCTACGGTTTCAAAGGAACCCTAAAACTATATCTATACCAATGCAACAAAATGCATTTAGCCCCCTCTACTCCCACTGTTTAGAGCCAAGTCCCTCACAGAAACTCTAAATCACACTTAGGTCCTTCTCCACAAAGCAGCACGCAAATTGGAGCATGAAATATAGGGGTCTCTATGCAATTTTCCGTATTTCTCGCTATTTTTCACGTTTTTCGAGGTATTCGAGTCGCCAAATGAAAAAACGGACTTCGCCACGACGTCCGGCTCGACGAAACCTATAAAGTAGTGATTTTGGTTTGTCGCATTCGATCCCCTATACTTTTAAAATCCATAAAATACTGTAATTTATACAGTCTGGCACGCTTTACGATGCTTTAGGCTCGTCAAACGGGAATTTGGTCAAGGCCACTGCGCTCAGAATGACGACGCCATTCAAATCGACTACCTGGATCGTCGGAATCAGACTCCAGACAGTCGATCGGCCGACGTTGGCTAGCGAGGGAATTAAATAAGGGAGTTACTATTCACTTCACTATTCACTTAAGTCGCGGGTCCCACTAGTTTCCTTGCTAAGTTCAGGACGATCCGACCGTCGGATCGACAAACGGTCTATACCATTTTCACTCGATTCGATGAGACGGTCGCACTGGAGACCTCAGATTTCTGAGATCAGACTCAGATCGGAAAGGCAGAATTTGTGCTTCGGAAACTGTGCCATCTGCACACCGGTATACACACCACTAAGGTTAATTTTGTTTCCTCGCACACATTCACACCTGAAAAACACTCTTTATACCAACTCAAATTTCCCGAGTATTACAACGGGCAGGTCCAGGTATTATCTAGGACCTTTTTGATGGAGTCATACTCCGGCAGTTATTGTATGATGCGAGTATCTACTTGGAATCAGACAGCCGAGGACTTTGCCTAGATGGTGGTTAGGACCCGGTAAGGGTATTATGAGCGCACAATGAGGCCAAATGGAATGATTAATACCCGGTTGTCTTTAAGATTTGAGGAATCGTATGTTCCAGTTGTACTTGGACGGATTGGGGGGTGGTATTCCCCGAGGATATTTTGATTTACTCCCAGAGCGACTTGGGGTACGTGGAGCACTTATGGATGTGCTACCTGCCTGTGTGGATGAAGCTGTATGCTAAGTTATCGAGGTACAAGTTTTAGCTCCAAGTGCATGCCTTCTTGGGTCACCTTCTCCTAGCCGTTGGAGCGGCGGTGGAACCCGACCAAATGGATGTTATTCGAGATTGGCTGAGATCAACATTTATCTTGAGGTGAGGAGCTTCTTGGACTTGGCAGTGCCAGGAGAGCACGGCTAATGGATGAGGCGACTGACACCAGCACCGATTTCAACTTTGTCAGCGATGGGAGATGGATTTGAGAGTTATAGTGATGCCTCCTATAGTGACTGTGGAGTTACCGATTGGGTTATTGTTGAGCATTCTGGATTACCCCGACAAGGCCACTGTGATGGCAGATACCTGGAGCAGGAGAGCTGTCTGGGGTTGAGTTTGATGATTCCACAGCTGGCGCTGTGTGGACTGTTAAGGCAAGCATGGCTTGTGGTTGTATCCCTGAGGGTTCCTTTGGATGATAGACCGCGGATGAGTAGTTCACTCGGATGGTCAAGATTCGGGAGTGATCGAGTGAGGACCCCTCCTTGTTAGGATTCTTTTCCTTATTGAATGATAGTGTGAGTATGCTTCGGGTTGCCTTGGTTGAGTTGACATAGGATGTGGTATGGTGCGTGTTGCACTGGTGATTAATTTGTTACCCCCAGCTTTTTTTTATGGAGCCCCTGTGGTGTTTCACGTCTCAGCTCAGGAGTGTTTTGCTTTTGGATCCCTCGCCCGTGATTGACTCGCTCCATTTTGAGAGCTAAGAGTGTTTGGAGTACGAGGGACGCCCGTTGCGAATTCTGGCTCGAGAGATGAGAGGATTGCGCAACTAGGCCATGCCGTACTGGCTGTTGTTGTTGTTGTTGAGGAGTAATCACGGGGAGTGAGAGGTGACTTGGGAAGCTAGAGACAGTGATGATGAGTACTTACCCTTGGTGTTTGTGACTCCTGGTGGAATCGAGCTAGTTTCGAGGACGAAACTTTCTTTAGTGGGGGAGGATGTGAGGACCCGGATCCCCACGGCGAGATTACTGGTTGACCAGCAGCTCCTGGAGGCCTATGTGGCGTGTCAGTGGCGTTTGTGCACCAACTGGACACTAGTAGTGATGGGCTCGGTGTGTTAAATGGATCACGAGAGTAGTCAGAGGACCCGTCGAATGTTTAGAAGTGGTTTCGCGCGCAATGGATATTAAAATTAGGCTCAGCGCGAAGTTTGGACAAAAGAACACCTTTCCGGATGCCTTCGGTAATTTTTAGAGTTGGAATTTGGCAAAACGGACAGCGGATTTGGATTCAGCGCGCGAAAACGATGAAAATGGACTACCTACTTGTATTTTTCGGAGCCCGGATGATGCGCACGGATTTCGAGGCAAGGGGGCACTATTCCGGCGGCTGGGGCAGCGCTGGCGACGGCGGCGGGCGGCGGCGCGGGCTCGGGCAGGCACAAGCGCGGCGGCGGGCAGGCGCGGGCAGCGTGCAGTACGCTGGCAGGCGCGCAGGCAGGCGCGCGGGCCCGCGGGCAGGTGCGCGGTCCACGGGGCCGGCGTGCACCGGAGGGCAGGACGCGTGGCGGTAGGGGGTTGGTCGGTGCAGTGCACCGGGACCGGTGCAGGCGGGGCCGCCTCGGGTTGCGTGCCTGGCAGGGGCGCAGGCGCGCACGTGGGCGCGGCTGGCGCGCGCTGACCAAGGGGCCGCCACGTGTCGATGCCGGGTTGGGCCACGCGTCGTGCGGTGGAGGGCCTTGCACGGCTGTCCGCTGGTTTGCGGGCGACGTGGAGGCCCAGGAGGGATTCGGGCCCAACACTGTAGCGGCCCGAATTGTTGGGTTATATGTAATAAGGATCTAAATAGGGGAAAAAACACCTAGAGGGGGGTGAATAGGTGTAAACGTATAAACACTCAAAAATCGTTGCGATAAAAACCCAATGCGGAAATAAAAATAATACGCAAGATTTTTACGTGGAAAACTCCATCACCGGAGTAAAAAACCACGGGACCGATAACACGGCAGAAATCCACTAGAATTAAAACACGTACAAGGTGATTTACCGTACACACTTACGACTCAACCTTTTCCATACGCTCCTAGAGGATCTTCTCCGCTCGCTCCACGACGCTTCTCGAATCCACGAACTGCGCCCAACGCCGAATCCACGGCGTCCAACGTCGAATCCACGACGTCCGACCGAATCCACGGTCTTCACCCAATAGCACCCTTCGAATCCACGAACGTGCCTCGCTCCGAATCCACGAGAGCGGTTGAACCTTGAATCCACAAGGACACGCGAATCCACGCGCCGATTTTTGGGGTAAATCGTTGTTTTTGGTGGTGATGATCCGCCGAATACTTAGATCAAAGATAGATCGGAAATACCATCTAAGTATTCATTAGTTTGATTCAACTCAAGATGTGAGTATGAAAACCTAGAATCAAACTAATCAATATAGATGAAGAAACATAGAGTATTCTCTAATGATTTCCTTTCTTCTCTATATGTGGATCTAGAGCCGTATAAGATGATACAAGAATATGACGGCTATTTGGATTATTTGGATTCCCCCTAGAAAAAGAGTCATAGGGTCTATTTATAGGTTAGAAACCCTAGGAAGGAGATAAGAATCAAAAACCTAACATTTCTGGAAATTTGACGGACGGCGATCCGGATCGGATTTGGGCGATCCGGATTGCAGTAGCAATAAAGACGGTTTCCAGAAAATCACACGTTCGGGATCCGGATCGGATTGTCTGATCCGGATCGTTCATACAATTCAGAAAACTCAACGTTCGGGATCCGGATCGTGAGATGCTGCGATCCGGATTGAAGTATTGTATGAAACAACAACCTTCGGGATCCGGATCGCTGGCTCTGATCCGGATCCTGAACTTGTCCGAACACCAGTTTTTGATAATTAAGCAATTAAAAACTCTTCCAGGTGTATCTACACTACAAGAAGTATTCGGATCACCAATAAAATCTTTAGTTAAACATACCTGATCCTTTTGAATTCTTCTTTCTTGAGATTGAGTTAAATGATCCAACTTCCTTCACCTTCAATCTTCAAGACTTGAGACTTTCACGAAACTGCGCCAACTCAAATTCCGTAACACGAATGATCCGGGCGCCCGATTCTGGGCATACAGTCGGTATTTTGCGAATTGTTTTCTGGAGCCTATTTAAGCGACCCGAGCTGCCTTCTTCTTCCCTTTCCGGCATTTCCGAGCCTCTCCTCGCCACGACGCCTTCAGCAAAGATGATCCCCGCGCTGTGCTGCACCCACTTGAGGATTTTGGGGATTTTACGTGGCACGCTTTTCGAGGTTTCATTTTCTTCGGCGCGGCGCGATGTTCTTTCGCCGGAGTTCCCCTTCGTCGCGTTTCGGTGCGCGAGCTCCCCCGGCCCACCCCGACCACCTTTTTAGGCGATTCTTGCGCCGTTGGAACGACGACTGATAGGGCTTCGATCTTGGTATTTCTTGATTCCCCTCGTCGAGGTGTTTTTCCAAGCTTACTTTGACACTGTTTGCTGTGGTTGAGACTTGGACAGCAGCGCGGTCTTTTGGCAATATCTCCGCATCCGGGCATCGGATTGAGGCGTGCCTATACACTTTTTGCATCTACGCATCGCAAGGATTACCGTCGTATTTTTTGGGGAATTTTTTGAGACTTGCCCGAAGGTATACTTCTTCCCCCTTTACTGTGCAGAGTATTACAGATATGTTGTTGTGAGGTCGTGTGCACCCTGTATTGTGGAATTTGTAACTCGGCCTACGGGGATCGGAATTGGACGTGCAGGTACCCGTTTCGAAGGTCTCGACGCGAGGTTCGCGACTGTATTTTTGTTTGATTTTTTGGAGTTCTCTCTACAGGTTAAAATATTGCTTCTTTGGGACTAAAGTTTTAACTTGAATAGCACTCTTGGAATATTGTATAAATTGTAGTATTGGACTATCTTTTTGTATCCAGGAGTATTTATGGGAGTTTTTGGAGCACTACTTGGAGCCGAGACTTGCGCGACATGTATCGTGGATACGGGTTCAGCAGATATGGTTAGCAAGTGGCCACGCTCTTCACCGACCCCAGGTTTGCCTTGGATTGAGCACTTCAGGTGGGTAAGCTTAATATTGATAAGATTGTTATGTTATGGTGAATGTAAGTGCACTTGTGGGGATGTCACCCCTCTATGACTGATAGCAGGCATGTTTGATGTACAACCGATATGAGCGAGAGGTAAGCAAGGAATGGCCTACTTGTGTGAGATTGGTATACACTACTACAATCATGACATTTGGTGGCGACAAAAGTCGCCACCATAAGCCAAAAAGTCGCCACCAAATAATTTTGGCGGCGACTAAATGTCGCCACCTCAAAGCATGTCGCCGAAAGTATATAGCGGCGACAACTTTAGCGGCGACAGAAAAGGTGGCGACAATTGTCGCCACCAAATGTATGAAGAAACGGTGGCGACAATTGACCAAATGTATGAAGAAACGGTGGCGACATTTGTCGCCACCAAATGTCTGGAAAAAACAAAATGTCTGAAGAAAAGGCGCCGACAACAGTTGCCATGAAATGTCTGGAGAAACGGTGGCGACAAATGTCGCCACCAAATGTCTAGATAAAAGGTGGCGGCAACTGTCGCCACCAAATGTAAGAAAAAGTGTGCCACATCTTGCGAAATGATTTGGCGAGCAGCGACGACAAATTGTCGCGACTAAATTTTTGAATGAACCTAAACTTCATCCTTTACCAAATGCCAAAGTATTGTAACCAATTAATTCACTAATTCAGTATCAATAAATAATTGAGCAAAATAATATGGAAACAGAGTTGTTCCTTGATGAAAGATTAAATGAACAACTTACTCAAATCAAGCTTTCAATCTGCGGATCAGTCCAAACAAAATTAGCCTATATGTTTACAAACCAATCACAACATTAAGTAGAAGTGGAAGCATCCCCAAAATGTTCACATCTTTATACATGAACTAACCGTCGCGGAATCTTTGAAACATCTAAACTTAAGCTTGTTGATCCACTTAAAGCTCTCTACAATCAATTGGCAAGTCTTGCTTTTCGCTTGGAAGTTTACTACCTTGTTTATGGTGTACTTGATTTTGCATTCTTCAGAGCTTCGGTGATTGATACTATTACAAGATTCTCCTAGAAGCAAAAGTGATTCCCAACTTATCAAAATGCTGCAAATAATAGAGGTCGAGAGCAAAATGTGAGAAGCATTTCAATTGGGTAGCGAAGACAATTCAAACCACTAGCTACCATAGAACAAATAAAAGATACCTCGTTGTAACTACTTCTAGAGAGTTGCACGTTTGAATATACGAAATGCTTGGGTCCGGCTCAACTTTAATCATGGAGGGTCGTATACATATAGTTCTTGGAGGAAGCTATAACAAAACAAAAAAGATAAGCTCAAAAGAATTAGCATTAAATTGTCAACTACGAAGACAAACTTAGTCTGCTAACCGAACATTAAAAAGTTTGTATCTTCTGAAAAGACAGTCCTCCATTCACAAACATGACCAACAAAGTCATGCATAATCAACTAAGTCTGGCCAGTTAAAAGAGGACCTCAAGTTGCGTCAATATTAAAGAGAGACAAGCAAGGAGAAAAGAAAAGTAAAAAATCATGGGTAAGATTGTGACGCCCCACTTCCCAGGGGGTCACCCATCCTAGAACTACTCTAGCTCTAGCACGCTTAACTCTTATGTTCCTCTTGGATCTTGCTACCATCAAAAATGCTATAGCCGAGTTAGAGAATTAGTCCTATTATATCATTTATATATAGGACTAATCCAAATTCCGGGGGTGTCATATTCTTCCCATCTTTAAGCCCTGACGTCCACGTCAGGCTCAAGCACACTCACAAGCACCAGGCGATGTGAGACTCGTCTCGCTAGCCTTAGCCGACCCTGTAGGGAGTTGCACTCCACCTACAACGGTCATTAGCCGGGGAGCCACACTCTACCCGCTAAATAACCCTGGCTCAGCCGAGACTCATCTCACATTTCCGGCTGGTGAATGTCTCTGATACCAACTGTGACGCCCCACTTCCCAGGGGTCACCCATCCTAGAACTACTCTAGCTCTAGCACGCTTAACTCTCATGTTCCTCTTGGATCTTGCTACCATCCAAAATGCTATAGCCGGGTTAGAGATTTAGTCCTATTATATCATTTATATATAGGACTAATCCAAATTCCGGGGGTGTCACAAAGATACAATTACCACATTAGGACGCAAAAAGCAATTTGTTGGGCCTGATTTTTACTCAAACTCCAAACGAAGCTAACACAAATTAATAATGCAAGATGCCAGAGGACATCTCGCATGTTTAGACACACAAAAAAGAATAACATAGAGGAAAGCAAACTAAATTAAGCATATCTAATCCTATAAAAGCAATTCCAGTTGTAAAAATAGTACCACCTGATACGTTTGATACATGATAACTGATACCAACAGCATCATTGTATAAACCTATGAAATGTTACCCTGGAGAAATTCATCATTACCAAAAGTAGGTGTGGGAGTAAGAATCCAGCACAATTAAAGAACTCAAGAGTATGAAAGAACATAGGAAGCAGTGAGTAGGCTGGAGAATTGTCCCCATGTATAGCAGCATGGTTGGGAGGCGGCATCAATTGCCCTGATAATCAAATTCAACAAAATGCAAAGTATAAATTAATTGAATTAGGGATAGCAAATTGGAAACATATGAAATCCAAGATGTGGAAAGTTACCACGGACAAAGCGATGATCAAGGTATGGATGGTTTTGGACTTCATTCTGCATTTCTGGGTGTGGGGGTGAATGATGTGGGTGTCTAGCCATAGTTGAGGCCGTATGTTTTCCTGAAAATGATGGAAACTGTAAAATGGTGAAAGGAAGCAAGAATTAGAGATTACAAAATACAATGAAGCAAAAGGTGTATATGAATATAACTAAAAAAGGTAATGAGAATAGGAAACGTTGCACAGTTAACTTCAAAGAGTCGTCCCTTAACAAAGTTCTGTTTGTCTATTACAGCAATCAGAACCATGATCATGAGATATCTTGTTCTTTTTCTCTCTTTACAACCAACAAACTAGAAAGTTCGCCAACAATAGTAACAACAACAAAGCCTCTAGTTGCAGTTTTCTATCTAAGTATGGATTACTCTTACCATTTTGCCAAGCCAACCCAACATTTTTTTTTTGTCTTCTGTAATTAAAAACTTTCTGGAGGCAATCTGCCCAAAGAGGCAGTCTAAATCACTTGAACATCTTCTGAAAGGAAGTAAATAGAAAGAGCACGGTAAGATGCAGTTTTTGGTACAAAAAGGAATCTGAAATGTTGTTGTAATAGCAAAAAATTCACCTGACTATAAAGCATATCCCACAATAATTTCTGAAAAATGGTAAAGGAGGGTGGATGACATATTATTATGGACATGTATCAAACAAGGAGTTGAATGTAAAGAAGGAACCCTTTGCTTTTGTAATCAGAAGTCTAGAAAGTCCACAAAAGTCAATTCCACAATTCAGAAATGAAAAAAGGAAAGTTAACTTCCTAATACCTTCAAATCAAGACTCTTAGGCACCATCATAAGAAAAATACCATTAAACCAATGGCCTGCATAAAGTAGGGCAATACATATCCAATTAAATATAGAAATAGGTTATTTTGTTCTCATTAACAATGAAAACAGACCATGGACACGCCTAAGAGAGCGTAAATTAATTTGATGGCTTAGAAGCGGATAACTGGTAGTAGAATCCCAAAGTTCCATAGTGCAAACATAGCCTTCACAAGAAAATGCATCAAACACAAATTATGAACATTTCTCCTCATCACAAATGATTTCACCTCATTTGTACTATGCTATGCTATGATGAACATTTCTCTTAATATGCTTGTTTTGAATTCAAGCCCCTCACTTTACCTAAAGTTGACATAAGCTCAAAACAGGTTTCATGTACTCTCAAAAGAATTCCAATTTAAAAAGTTAAAATTACAAAAGCTAAAGATTGATCTTTTTTGTAATGCACTAATGCTAAAGCATCTAATTAGTTCCTTTGAGTGACTACACAGTTGCCAGTTTTGCAATGAATCTCTTTATGATTCAAGTAGTAACATCATTTTCGTCACATCAGAACACAGGAGTAACAATTTAAGAGCAAGACTAACAAAACTAAGGGTTCCAAGCAGCAAAAGGAATCTTACGCAAGATTCCCCTTTATAGCTGCCCAATGAAGAGGAGTGCAACCTAATGACAATGTTTTAAGCAACAACACAAGTTAATACACGGACATGGTGTTCAATAACAGATAAAGAAATACAAGGACATTATATACCCTCTTTATCTTGCCGACCCCCATAAGCATCCAGAAATAAAAGAAGACGTATACAATCAGTGAATCCCTTGTAAGCAGACCTACAAGCTCCGACATGTAATGATGAAGAGTTAGTTAGAAAAGCAAAGGATTATTCGCCAGTACCATAGGTGAAGACGAAAAGGTGCAATTGACTTTTAAGGCACATCTGCAGATCCATATAAACTTATAATATAAAAGAACTAAATAACATATTGAATATCCTAGATTTTGGTGTTAGAAAGTGCCACTTTACTAGATTCTTGTATTCTTTAAATATTGTAGAATCGCAAAACGTTATGGTTAAATAGCAAGTATTCTTATGAATTATTATCATCTTAGAATTCATTTTATGTTAGATTTGGTAGTAGATCCAACTTTCATTTCGCCGTTGAGACAAACTAAGAAACTAAACCCTAATCCAAGTTTCAAGTTGGGATTCAAGAAAAAAAAAACAAACTGACCCCTGCTATTTAACCCTAATCGACTGAGGAGCTTACGTGCGATTGGCGACGGGCGACGGGCGATGGGCGACGGGCGAGGGTCGACGGCACGGCGACGGGCGACGGGCGACGGGCGACGGGCGAGAGAAATCGACTGAGGAGCTTACGTGCGATGGGCGACGGGCGACGGGCGAGGGTCGACGGCGGGGCGATCGGCGTGTCGGCGGGGCGGCGGGCCACGGTCGACTGAGGAGCAACGGCGGGGCGATTGGGGAAGGAGATCGAGAGAGAGAGAGAGAGAGAGAGAGAGAGAGAGAGAGAGAGAGCTTAATGGGGTCTGGTGTGAGGGTTTTAGTTGGTGGCCCGGTTCTTATCTTCAAAAAAAAAAAAAAAAAAACGAAAAAAAAAAGGAAAAGGGTTTAAGTTGGTGGAAAAAAAAAGGAGAAAAATTTTGGTGGGAAATAAATAATATTGGTGGCGACAAAAATGTCGCCACCAATAATAAGTATTGGTGGTGACATTTTAATGTCGCCGCTATTACTTATTTATTGGTGGCGACTCGAAAATATCGCCACTGTATCTTCTTTATTGGTGGCGACAAAAGTCGCCACTATATCTTTATCTTTTCCCGGCGACAAAAGTCGCCACTAATTACTAAGTATTAGTGGCGACATTCTAAAGTCGCCGCTATTTCTTAATTATTGGAGGGTCTATTGGAAATAAATAATATTGGTGGCGACAAAAATGTCGCCACCAATAATAAGTATTGGTGGCGACATTTTAATGTCGCCGCTATTACTAATTTATTGGTGGCGACGCGAAAATGTCGCCACTGTATCTTCTTTATTGGTGGCGACAAAAGTCGCCACTATATCTTTATCTTTTCCCGGGTCTGTTGGAAATTAATAATATTGGTGGCGACAAAAATGTCGCCACCAATAATAAGTATTGGTGGCGACATTTTAATGTCGCCGCTATTACTTATTTATTGGTGGCGACGTGAAAATGTCGCCACTGTATCTTCTTTATTGGTGGCGACAAAAGTCGCCATGATATCTTTATCTTTTACCGGCGACAAAAGTCGCCACTAATTACTAAGTATTAGTGGCGACATTTTAAAGTCGCCGCTATTTCCTATTTATTGGTGGCGACAAATATATGTCGCCACTGTATCTTATTTATTAGTGGCGACAATTAAATGTCGCCACTATAGCTTTACAATTAGTGGCGACAATAATTGTCGCCACAAAATTGTCGCCACCAAAAGTCCTTTTCCTTGTAGTGATATCATAGTAGGAATACTTTAGCATGCTTTGCTAATATATGTTTCACCCACTTTTATCGTTTCTGAGGACAAAAGCATGCTTGTTTGGACATGTAGTTAGGCCATCTTTTACTGCTGCACTACTTTTGGAACTTGACTTAGGAGAAACCATGTTATCCTTTTCTCCTTCTTTGTTAGTCAGGCGATCTGTGTTGCTCGGGTGCGAGCAGGGGTCTGGGGTAGTGTAGCCGGGATGTTGGTGTCCGGGACGGGTTGTGTTGGATTTCGGTTGGCAGGATTTTCCAGTGACCGCGGACTTTGAGCGGTTGACCGGAGGTCGGTTATAGGACTTGATTATAGACGGCAGGGTATTGCGGCAACGGCAGATATTGGGCGGTTGACCGGTTATTTATGCACCAGATTGGGTATCTGTTTTCTCTAGTGGACAGAGTTTCCCACTATTTGAGTATTTTTGCATCTGATTGAGGACCGAGGCTTTCTTTAGTGGTTGGGCTTTCCCACTTTGATCAGAGTCATGATCCAGTCCTGCTTTTATGATACTTGTGACAGTGAGTGAGTTTTTATCACACCGGCGCGGTTATTGCCCGGTGATGCTTTCCTCGTGTGGGTCGCTCCCCTCGAGTTCCCCTCCGGAGGCTGGGGTCAGACAGTTATTGATAGTTTTTGTCATCACATCGGCGCGGTTATTGCCCGATGATGAGGACGACAGCGAGAGTTTTGCTATCTCATCGGCGCGGTTATTGCCCGATGATGAGGGCGGCAGCAGGCAGTACCAGTTTGACTGGCGTCACTAGATTGGGTTTATTACAGGCATTTACTTCATTGTTGCACTCGTGTCAGGGGGACCGAGTGGAGTCTAGTAGCTGTGTTTAGACCAATGCTAGTGTTGTTGGGAACCGTTTGGGGATTGACGGTGGTCCCGAGGTCGTTGTGAGTTAGTCGACCGTTGTGCGAGAGGTTTGGTGATCTTGAGACTATCCGTTCTGAGAGAGAGCGTGGATTTTGATTGTAGCCTGCATGAGCCACTACTCGATAGCGAGTTAGTCCGTTTGGACGCCCTACATGATTCCTGCCCATCAGCGGGAGGTGGTTGTAGGTAGGCGCAAGTTGACTGGACCAGATGTGGCAGTCAGCTCGATTGAGTCGATTGTGCACTTCATGTGCTAGTGGTTGCATACCATTCTTTGATTCTCCCCTCTTGAGCATTTAGATAGAGGCATGGTAGCTGTTGAGTGTCTTCAGCGTTCTTGTTCAGTTCTCACGGCTTGGGTTAGCTTATGTCTCTTGAGGACTTAGTGGGTAGACCGTCGGGTCTGGCGGTGGTACCCACTGAGAACTCCCTTTTTGGTGTAGTTCTCACACCCTTTGGGGGTTTTCCCCCTCCTTTTTCCTTCCTCTCCTTTGTTTTGCAAAGTCTTAGCGGGTGTTGCTGATTCTGCGGTTGTTGATCGAGGCGAGGGAGTCGCGAGCTAGATCCCTACCCGTCGTTGGAGAGTAGCGGTACCCTGTCAGAGGAGATCTTCATTAGATTAGTCATTTTATTTCCCCTTTTGAGAGACTGTTGTAGTGAGGATATGATTTGTATTGAGAGCCTGTACACTGATGTATTTATTGGAGATACCTCCCTGTTGATCTATGAGTTTTGTATTTGAGGATATTGTACGATTATCATTTTTGGGAGGTGGACATTGTTATATTATTTTCCAGTTGTACAGTGGTTGATTTTATCTTTACAGCAGTTTTATCTTATAGCTCTGATATCTGTTAGCTGTAGCACTTTTCTTGCAGGTAGGACGCTTCGCCTATGCGGAGTTTGGCATAGGTGGCGGATCTCTTGGCGAGCCCGGGTCGCAGTTTCACCCCGGGGCGTGACACCCCCTCCACAGGAATTTGTGCACATCAGCACCGAAAGGATAAAGGATTTTGAGAAAAGGGAATGCATAGGTGAGAGACATGTAAATGTCGCGGCTCTCATGGATCGTTCAAAAGTGTTTGGAACACTTTTTTATCAAGCAGGACTTGCTCCCATCTGCAATTTCCCGGAGACTACTGGATACTGTCTTCACCTTGTGAGGATATTTTATCAATGTGCTACAAATCTTCAAGATCAGGAGGACAGACCCAAGGAATTTCAGACAACTGTCCGAAATGTCAAGCTGAAAATAACACCTCAATTGATTGGAGAGGTGTTAGGAATGAATGCCCAACTTGATGGGATTCATTATCTGAAAGGTCATGTGATGACCAATACAACCTGGAGAACGGTTGTCGTTGGAATCTGTCTACCTGATACTCGGTCGGCGGGAAATTCAGTTCTCTGAAAAGAACTTCGACCTGAGTACCAATTCCTGAACTTCATAGTTTGCTACAACATTCTACCAAACATGCAAACTAAAGTTCTTCGATGGGATAGAATGCTATTTCTCTATCTTCTTGGACATCCTACAGCATCATTGGGATCAAACTTCAACATTCCCTATCTTATTTGGGCACGAATGGCTCGATATGTTGAAAATGCCCATCCCACTGAGAGGCTTCCTTTCCCAATGATCATTATGCGTATTTTAAGGAAATTTAAAGTCGATACTACATCATCGGCATACATGCATAGCTTGGGAACAATCAATGACTGGACAGTTGTGAAGTTTCTCTCAACTAAGCCAGATGATACACCTACTCCTCCTCGCAGCAAGAGATCATCAGTCCCAGCACAACCAGCAACAGCACCAGCAGCAGCTTCAGCTTCAGAGGATGATGCCTCTGTGACATCCATCTATCGAGAACAACAACGACTCTCGTCGGAACAAGAGCGCATATCGAGCGAAATCAGTAAGATATCTACAGACAGGGAGCATATTTCTACAGCCCAAGGTGATTTTAAAAAGAAGTACAAATCTCTTGCCAAGTTGGTCAAGAAGATTTTTAACAAATTGGGGTGTAGCAGTTCTGACGACTCCGACTCCGACTGAATTGTTCTAATAATCATCTTTTCCGCAGGTTTTTCTGTTTAAGTTCCTTTCTTTTCTGAACTTTACCTCCCTTTATTGTAATATTGGCTACTTTTCTGTGACAAAAAGGGGGAGAAGTGTAAGAAAAATACGGATATATGCGCAGCGGAAGAAAGAAACGCAATTACAATTTTTTCTTAAACCAAGATCACCTCATGTTTTGTTTTAGATCATAAAAAGGTAATCTAATTGATCTCATCAATTAGGATTTAATTTTTACCTTGCGCGGGTCGAGATCACCGCGAAGCCGACGATCGTTGGTAAAAATTGTTCGTCCTTGATAGCCGCGCACGCACCCGGCCTCTACTTGTGTCCACACGGAATTACGCCCTTGATCGAAAAATCGATCTCCTTGATTCGCGATCCGATCGCGAATTAATTCTTGCGTCGATGTACGGAGGATGAATCAATCTTCTAATTGTGCTAGCAATCTTCCGAAGATCGAGAACGATTAATTATGGAGGACTTTAGGAAAAGGGAGAGGATAGGCGGCTAGGGTTTTCTCACGTTCCGCGACTTGATTAATTTCCACTTTATCTTTCTCCAAAATTGTTGTTACGTATCACATACGTACTACCTATTCTTATAATAGGAAGTTGGTCGGCTATAACAAAATAAAGTATAGTAACTAATTAAATCTTATAATTAGTTACAAAGAAAGATCTTGTTAAATTAAATCTCAAGATAAAATCTAGTAACTAATTAAATCTTATAATTAGTTACAAAGAAAAGATCTCCTAAAATATAGTAACTAATTAAATCTTAAAATAAAATCTAGTAACAAGTTAAATCGAATCCTAATCCGATTGGATTATCCATTATCCTTCGTGTGTAACATTTACACATAAGTCCTCCAAATATTTACTAACGATTAGCAAATACACCATGCAACTTTTGCACTTAAATACCTCTAATTTACAATAATTGCAAATTAGTCCTTTTACTAATAAATTAGTAAACTTTAGTATTGTGATTATAATTAATCCATTCTATAAACTTCTTTATCATCTCCTTGATATCGATCATGCGCGATTCCTTATGTGTGTGACCTAATAGGTTCACTTCTGTCTGGTAGTGAAATATGATGCGATCCCCATCGACATCATCATCGAAACTCCTTTTGATGGATCAAACACTTTTGATTCTTCCATCGTATAATAATTATTCGCCTATAATTATTCTTATCGGTTCCCACAATCCACCAGTGACGCCTAGCAGCATATGGTGGCAATCCAGTCAGAAGTGAATATTGGACTGAACCTCAAGGTGCAGTTACCGTACAATACAATCCTTCTATCGCATAGTCCCAACTGAGTGGAGGTCATGGAATACTCGTCAAACCCCATCACCCGTTATATGACAAATTTGATAGGACAGAAGCTCATATGGTTACTCTTGGAAACACCTTTCCATGAACCATATTACCCCGGCCGAGGATTTCTGAGCTTTGCCTTACAAATAGCATAGGACTAATTATCTCTCTACCGAGAGCGATAGATCCCCTATAAACAAACACCCATTCCTAATATGAACCGACTGCAGCCAACATATACTACTATGACCCGTGAATAGGATCAGAGTTTGCATAGTCAAACTACAGTAGCCTCATACTGAATGGCCGTGGTGTCGCAGGTCTAAGGATCAGTTGTACCACTGCAACATCGAATCAGTTACTGACGAAAGAGTAGACATCCAAGTAACTATTCGTAATTGGTCACGCTCAGTGCCCTTGTTCTATAACAACCACCTGTACGTTCGCTCCAGTGTCCCCACACTAATGACTTGAGACTCGTCATCCTAAAAGAGAGCGACCCATACATCAATCTTGCCGGATCAATCATCGTCCCCATGATGATCCTCCGATTGAGAGCATTTATGACTTAATCACTAATAATATGTATCTCAAATTCTTAACTCTTAAGAATATACATTATCATCTCATTAATTCAAAGGACGATTCATGGACACATCAAACATGAATGGCATAAAATGCCCAAATTATAATAAAGATCAAGTACAAATATGTCCCATATAATAAAATGCGTCAGCATGATAGTCTTTTGGGGCATACAACTAACAATCTCCCACTTGCACTAAAGCCAATCAGTCATATATCTAATGCCCATCTTCTCAAGATGTGTCTCTAGTTTTTGCTGAGTCAAAGCCTTAGTTAGCGGGTCCGCCACGTTATCTGCGGAGGCAACCTTCTGCACTTCAATATGTTTATCTTTGATTTACTCTCTGATCTTGTGATACCGCCGCTCGATATGTTTGGATTTCTGATGAGATCTCGGCTCCTTAGCTAATGCTACGGCGCCATTATTATCACAATATAGTGGCAGGGGATCCCTACTAGAGGGAACCACGCCAAGCTCATTGATAAATTTCTTGATCCAAACAGCTTCCTTGGCAGCTTCAGATGCAGCGATGTACTCTGCCTCCATAGCAGAATCAGCAATCGTCTCTTGTTTAGAACTCTTCCAAACTATTGACCCACCATTGCAAATAAATAGATACCCAGACGTAGACTTTCTATCGTCTGTATCAGACATAAAGTCTGAATCTGTATAGCCATCAACTTTGAGTTCTCCACCTCCAAGAACCAAGAACATATCCTTTGTTCTTCTCAAGTACTTAAGGATATTCTTCACCGCTACCCAATGCTCTTCGCCTGGGTTCGACTGATATCGACTAGTGACGCTCACAGCCTGTGCTATATCAGGTCGAGTACATAGCATCGCATACATTAAACTCCCTATTGCGGAAGCATAAGGGATCCTGCTCATGCGACTTCTCTCTTCAGGTGTCTTAGGAGACATAGTCTTAGAGAGGTGAATTCCATGTCTTAGAGGTACCATACCCCTTTTTGGAATTCGCCATGCTGAACCTTTTCGACACTTCATCTATGTACATGGCTTGCGATAAACCAAGCAACTTCTTAGGTCTATCCCTATAGACCTTTATCCCTAGGATATAAGATGCTTCTCCAAGGTCTTTCATAGAAAACTCTTTGGATAACCATAACTTCACCGATATTAACATAGGAATGTCATTCCCTATTAGGAGTATGTCATCCACGTACAATACGAGGAAGGTAACAGCACTCCCACTAACCTTTTTATACACACACGGCTCTTCCTTATTTCTGATGAAATCGAACGATTCGACTGCATCATTGAAACGAGTGTTCCAACTCCGAGAAGCTTGCTTCAACCCATAAATGGATCGTTGAAGCTTGCACACTTTATGACTTCCATCTTTGGCAGTGAAACCCAAAGGCTGCTCCATATAGATTTCTTCTTCAAGATATCCATTCAGGAAAGCAGTTTTTACATCCATTTGCCAGATCTCATAGTCATAATGTGCAGCAATAGCAAGCAGAGTTCTGATAGATTTAAGCATGGCTACAGGTGAAAAGGTATCCTGGTAGTCAATGCCTTCGCGTTGACTATAACCTTTTGCTACCAGCCTAGCTTTATAGGTCTCTACCTTTCCATCAGAACCAATCTTTCTCTTGAAGATCCATTTGCATCCAACGGGTACAATACCCTCCGGTGGATCAACCAAAGTCCAAACTTGATTGGAGTACATTGAGTCTATTTCAGACTTCATAGCTTCCAACCATTTTTCGGAGTCGATGTCTGATATCGCCTCGCTATAAGTCTTAGGATCATCTCTATGATCCTTGTCTCCCACTAGGAACATTTCCTCCATGTCCTCAATAAATAATCCCATGTATCTATCAGGAGGATGAGAGATTCTACTAGACTTGCGAGGTGGCAACGTAATCTCTGGTATCACAGAGTTATCAGGAAGGGCTCTTGGAATGCTCGATTCTAAAGAGACTTTCTCCTCTAGTTCTATTTTTCTCCCACTGCCTCCTGCTAAAATAAATTCATTTTCAAGAAAGAAGGCATGTCGGCTCACAATCACATTGTGACTTTCTGGGAGATAAAAATTGTATCCAAGTGATTCCTTGGGATAACCAATGAATCTTCCCTTGACTGATCTGCTTTCCAATTTGTCCATCTTTAATTTCTTAATATAAGCCGGACACCCCCAAGTCTTAATGTGAGTAAAACATGGCTTCCTACCATGCCACATCTCATATGGTGTGGTGGGAACAGATTTGGAAGGTACTCTGTTCAAAATGTAAATAGCCGTAAGAAGTGCATAACCCCAAAGTGACGTAGGTAAATCTGTAAAACTCATCATAGATCGAACCATATCTAATAAAGTTTGATTTCTCCGTTCAGACACCCCATTCAGTTCTAGTGTTCCAGGAGGAGTCCATTGAGAGACAACACCATTATTCTTGAGGTAGGTTAAGAAATCCGTGCTAAGGTATTCCACTCCTCGATCGGATCGAAGAGCCTTAATCGGTTTTTCCATTTGCTTTTCTACTTCTTGTCTAAACTCTTTAAACTTTTCAAAGACTTCAGACTTGTGTTTAATTAAATACACATACCCATACCGTGAATAATCATCAGTAAAGGTAATAAAGTAGAGATAGCCGCCCCAAGCAGACAGATCGAATGGGCCACATACATCAGTATGTATCAGGGCGAGTACTTCGGTAGCTCTCTGTCCTTGTCCAACAAAGGGAGACTTAGTCATTTTTCCTTGTAGACATGATTCACAAGCTGGGTATGGTTCAGGGAGTAAGGATCCTAAGATACCATCCTTAGCCAGCTTGTTAACCCTATCTTCTCCAATGTGACCAAGCCTCAGATGCCACAAGTATGTTTTGTTTACCTCCTCTCTAGGTCTTTTAAAGCCAATAGTATTCTCATTCATGCCATTGTGAACTCTATTCATACTAACATCCATATGTAAGTAATAGAGATTGTCTATTAAAGAACCACAACCTATCAAATTATTCCTCAAATAAATTGAACAAATGTTTGATTCAAAAATAAACTTATATCCGTCCAATACCAAACGTGAAACAGAAATAAGGTTTCTAGTCGCACTAGGAACATAAAGACAATCTCTAAGTTCTAAAACTACTGTCGGTAGACATAAAGGATAAGTCCCTACAGCAACAGCAGCAACTCTTGCTCCGTTTCCAACGTGTAGGGTAATCTCTTCATCCCTAAGTCGTCTACTTTTCTTTAGCGCCTGCATTGAAATACACAAATGCGAGGTGCATCCCGAGTCAATGACCCATGTAAAAGTAGAACAAACCAATAAGCTAGTAGTTTCAATGATATGAATCTCGGACATACCTTCCAAAGTTTTATCCTTCACCTTGTCCTTATTGACTTTTAGCATTCCTTCAACTGTGACCAACATATTCAACAGCTCGGCGAGAGTGAAAGTAATTTAATTCATTTGAAAATTTAAAATAAACTGAGAAAATGAATCAGGTAATGATTGTAAGATCAAATCAATTTGAAGTTCTGCATCCATAGTCATTCCGAGCTTCTCAAGCTCCTCAATGTCCTTAATCATCGCCAAGCAATGATTATTGATTGAGTGACCATCAGACATCTTAGTCCTGAACAGTCGCCTTGACACTTCGTAACGAGCTGTTCGACTTTGCTCATCATACAACTCTTTAAGATGAAGCAAGATGTCAGCAGAACTCTCCATGTGCTCATGCTGGCGTTGCAACTCATTACTCATAGACGCAAGCATGTAGCATTTTACCTTCATATCATCATCAGTCCATTTATTTCTAGCATCTTTCTGTTGAGCTGTTGGATTTTCGGGCACTGCTGGAGCCTCCGTGTCCAACACATAGGCTAATTTCTCAGAATTGAGAACAATTCTCAAATTCCTCAGCCAATCGGTGAAATTCGGTCCAGTTAAGCGATTAGTATCAAGTATTTTGACAAGTGGGTTAGAGGCGGCCATTTTTGCAGATGGTTAAGATTCTAATTAGTTGTGTACTTAATCATAATCCATTTTGATTAGGGGCTTTAAATCTAAATGGTGCCTCCCACTAATTTTAGCGAATCTCCACACTCCCCGAGTGGAAAAAAACGGAAACTTTACTAAAAGTTTCTAGTGGAAATTGCGGTCCCATCTATTTGCACACTACCTCATCCTGACAGATTCTTGGCAATGAGTAAAGAAATGAGTGAACAACTCTTGTTCAATGCTTCTCAAGCAAATCGCAATTTTATCTTTGGCCTCCAAAAATATAGGGCTCATCCTAAAAGATTCTTGGCCTTATCTTTTGGTTAAGTTAGACCCACCGTTCATCATGCAAATAAAAAAGTCATTGAATCCTCATCCTGACAGATTCTTGGATTCAACCCCTTTCTTACCACATAGCATCTCATGCCAATAGAATGGTTGCGGTTCCCTAATGCAACTGACCCCCGTGTCCGGGTGCATCAATCAACACTAAAGAGACGCCCACATCCTACAACGATGGAAGGCCACTAACGGGTTCATAACACCATTAACTTAATATTTTATTTAGGGAGATTTGTTATCTCATCAGTTTTAATTTATTATAAATTTACATCTCATGCAAACCATCGCATCATATGCCCACATATATCGCATTTATATAAAAAATAACTACCGGTGATGATCATGGATTTTAATTTGATTCGCGCCTGAGCCACCAGGCCGGAATCGGGTCAGAGGGTATTACACACAAAAACTTGCTCTGCATCTTGATCAAATTGGAGTAGATCAACTCTTGTCGGCTCCCTCGATCAATATTTGGTCCAAACTTGATCTGCACCGCATCAACTCTTGAATGGAACAAATCTTCATGGAACCTAGAACTACCCCTTTACCGTTTAATTTTTGCAACAATTACAATACAACCCATAATAATAATGAGACGCGCATGTAGTGATCCGGCCTTTCGGGTATTTTTGACTTACATGTAGTCATTTAAGCCTTTAAGTGAAATAAAATTATTCAATTCTTAAAAGTTGGCCGTTGTGAGGTGCTAATATTTTTCTGCGATAGAGCGCGGAAAAAGAAAGCCGACGGTGCAATCGGATCTGAAATCCGATATCGGGATCCCCCGGAACGGGATTCAAAGTGATACGGTGATTAGTCGTGCATCGGAATCCCTGCTAAATATCTTCCACCCGTTAGAGATAAGGTGGGTTATCTCGTAGGGGATAATTAATTAGTTAATTAATTATCCCAGATGGAAAATTAATAATTCTCTTACGTACGAATTAAAGAGAAATTAATTAAAGGTAAAGTACCACTATATAAGGGATCCCGATTATCGGAAAGAAAAGAAAAGAAGAAAATAAAAACCCTAATCGGTGAGAAGAGAAAAAGAAAAGAAAAGACGGAACCCTAGCCGGAAGAAAGGGAAAGGAGAAAGAGAAGGGGCCCGATCTTCCCGGACACCGAACCGAAGGCAAGAACGCGACCGGACAACCTTCCCGTCGATCTTCGGTTAGTAAAATAATTATTTTAAATTATTTGGGATTTTTCCGTCGTCTCTTTTGTTGAGTTCTTGGTTTCTTGTTTTCTCCGTCGTATCCGTCACCGTCGCGGACATCGTCTTCTTGATAGGGCACGGAACGGACGGCAGAGGCGCGCGGTGCCGCTAGGGCATCGCGCGGAGGAGGGTCACGGACGGCACCCATGCGGACCCGCAACCGCGCGGGCACCGCATGGGCGCCGCGCGGCCACCGCGCGGACCCGCAACCGTGCGGGCACCGCGCGGGCGCCGCGCGGCTGCCGCGCGGACCCGCAACCGTGCGGGCGCCGCGCGGCCGCCGCGCGGTTGCCGCGCGGACCCGCAACCGTGCGGGCGCCGTGCGGCTACCGCGCGGGCGGCCCCCGCGCGGGCCCGCAACCATGCGGGCACCGCGCGGGCGCCGCGCGGTTGCCGCGCGGACCCGCAACCGTGCGGGCGCAGCGCGGCTGCCGCGCGGGCGCCGTGCGGCTGCCGCGCGGGCGGCCCCCGCGCGGGCCCGCAACCATGCGGGCACCGCGCGGGCGCCGCGCGGTTTCCGCGCGGACCCGCAACCATGCGGGC
Source organism: Tillandsia leiboldiana (assembly GCA_029204045.2). NCBI lineage: Eukaryota > Viridiplantae > Streptophyta > Magnoliopsida > Poales > Bromeliaceae > Tillandsia > Tillandsia leiboldiana. The sequence continues at coordinate 14,114,484 of CM055072.1, forward strand.
GCCGCGCAGCTGCCGCGCGGGAGGCACCCGCGCGGGCCCGCACCCGCGCGGGCACCGCGCGGGCGCCGCGCAGCTGCCGCGCCGGCAGCACCCGCACGGACCCGCAACCGCGCGGGCACCGTGCGGCCGTCGCACGGGCAGCGCCGCGCGGGGCACCGCGCCGAGTGGGCGTCGCCCGCGGAGACCCGCCGCGTGGTTCCGAACCACGCGGGGCTCCGGCGGACGACGACGGCGGCGCGGGAATTCCGGATCGTCAACCCGGACGGTGTTGGACTTTTCCGTCGAAAAGAGTAAATTGGGTCTTGTGTTTTCGGATGTTAGTACACGTTTTTGACTATAGTTATCCTTGCGGACTTTTCTTTAGGTCCAAGTGCGCAGCGGGGGTGCGCGAAAGATTCAGGTGTTCCGACTTCTCTTCAAATAGGTGGGTACGGTTGCGATAAGTGCAACAAGTGCAGTAAGTGCATCTATCGTCATTAAACTGCTCTTAATTTATCTAACAAAGTAGATGGACAGTTTAACCTTTCGCATAATTGTGTTTTTATCTAACAATTGAAGGTGCTCATGACACGCCGATCTCGGCAAATCCGTTTTCGGATGCTGCACGTACACAGGCGGATTGGCCTCCGCATGGGTGTACTTTTTTGGAAGAGTGGTCTCTTATGACCCGTGTTCCTCACAAAAGTGTGGGTGCCGTGAGGACCTCTTCCCGCCCGCTGAAAATAGCACACCAGCACCGCGAAGAGGTTACAGCAGACAACGGCCAGGATCCGGCCACCGAGTGCTAACCATTTTCAATGGACAGGATGGATCCCGTAGCCGCAGCCAACCGCCTACTCCGCAACCAGCTACGCGACATAGCAGGGCAAATGCTAACTCTCACTGAGTGCCTAGGCATACTGACTCAGGATTTTGAGGGCGTCGACCGCATCCGGCAGGACGCCAGGGACGGCGCCTATCGGGGAATGCCGCCGGCAGGGTTCCCTACTTTTAACGAAGCGGTTATGTTGGCCCGGTGGGCAAAGCAAGAACTGGCCGAGACACGCGCTCGGCAGAGTTATCCCAATCCCAGTCCGGCAGAGGACCCTTTCCAGCAGGGCCCGGCACTCAAACGCCCGAGGACAAAGGGAAACTTTGGAAAGGCAATGAGAGGAGGATCCAAACCACAGAGGAAGCCGTGTCCCATATGCAGTGGGGCGCATCAGGTGACTGACTGTCCATGGAGTCATGACCACTGCTACCAGTGTGGCAAACCAGGACACGCACGCTACGAGTGCCCACGGAAACCGGGCACCACCAGGCCTCCGGCACCGCGACCGGAGGGGACAGGGAAGACTGCTGCACCCGTTCCACAAGGGGGCCCTGCCCCGGAAGGCCAAGGAGGAGGACGTCCGGAGAAAGCGCGGAAGGACGAACCGACACCAGCAAGGGACGCGAAACCACTTCAGGGGCCGTGCGTAATCTGCAAGGGCGCTCACCCGGTGGCAGAATGTACGTGGAGGTACCATTACTGCAATCAGTGCGGCTTACCGGACCACTCCCGTGCCTTCTGCCCTCAGAGGCCCACTTCCGCCGCCGCCGCACCACCACAGCAAGAGGGACCAGAGAGTCCTGCGGCCCCCGTTCAGCCAAAGGATTCGCCTGAAGACCAGCAATCCGCAGACTCCTCAGACGTCAAGTCCCTTCCCCAGCACGCCGTACGACGCTGGCCCAAGGGCTGTGGACGGGCTCCCCGGGATACTGCAGTGGAGGACGCGACGTCCCAGACCTAGTAACGGCAGGTAAATTTCTTTTGTTTTCACTTTTCCCTCTTAGATTAGGAGCACCGGTCACACCTTAGCCTGCTACCCCTGTTGGACTCTCTCTCTCTCGCTCCCTCTCTCTAGAATCCTTAAGTATTAGGTGAAGCCTCCCCCGGCCGATGTGCGCGGGCGAGCTTCGAAGCATAGGAGAACCTTGTGTGCTCGGGGCCCGTTAAGGGCCATGCAAGGAATAAATAGGCCCCACCCTATGCCTTGCAGCCGAGAACCCAATGGGCCGATAGGTAGTTCAGGGCCGTTCCCCAGATAAGGATCAGCGGTCCCGTGGTAAGGAAATTTCTCGACGTGTTTCCGGCAGAGCTCCTCGGAGCGCCGCCGGAACGAGAAGTCGACTTTCCTATTGAACCACTTCCCGGCACCAAACCCATCACCAAGGCACCGTACAGGATGGCCTTCGCGGAGTTGAAGGAACTCAAGGCACAGTTGGAGGACCTTTTGGATAAGGGCTTCATCAGACCTAGCGCGTCACCCTGGGGCGCGCCCGTCCTGTTTGTGAGGAAGAAGGACGGAAGTCTCCGGTTGTGTATCAACTACCGGGAGATAAATAAGGTCACCGTTAAGAACAAGTACCCCCTGCCAAGGATCGACGACCACTTCGACCAACTACAGGGGGCGACGGTGTTTTCGGACTCGCTACGGTCAAGGGGGAGGACATCCCCAAAACGGCTTTTCGGACTCGCTACGGTCATTACGAATTTACAGTAATGCCGTTCGGGCTCACGAATACCCCGGCGGTGTTCATGGACATGATGAACAGGGTATTCAAACCCTTCCTGGATTTATTGGTGGTGGTCTTCATCGACGATATCCTCATCTACTCCCGTACAGACGAGGAACATGAAGAACATCTGCGCACAGTCCTCCAGACCCTACGGGAACAGAAACTCTACGCCAAACTCAAAAAGTGTGAGTTTTGGCTCCGAGAGGTTGGCTTCTTGGGGCACGTAATCTCAGCGGCTGGAGTCACAGTCGATCCGAAGAAGATAGATTCGGTGACGGACTGGTCCCAACCGACGACGGTAACAGAGGTTCGAAGCTTTCTAGGATTAGCCGGGTACTACCGGCGCTTCGTGGAGGGTTTCTCCAAGATAGCCACCCCCTTAAACCGTTTGACTAAAAAGGTGGAAAAGTTCATCTGGACGGACAAATGTCAGAGGAGCTTCGAGGAGCTCAAGGATAGATTGACGCGAGCTCCGATTCTCGCCCTGCCAGAACCAGGGGAGGATTATGAAGTGTATTGTGATGCGTCGCGAAACGACTGGGTGGAGTACTCATGCAACGGGGAAAAGTTATAGCCTATGCGTCAAGGCAGCTCAAGGAATACGAGCGAAACTACCCCGTGCACGATTTGGAACTCGCAGCGGTTGTGTTCGTCCTCAAGCTTTGGAGACACTACCTGTATGGGGCACACTGCAATGTGATCAGATCATAAAAGCCTTAAGTACCTTTTCACCCAAAAGGAGTTAAATTTGCGACAAAGACGGTGGCTCGAGCTACTGAAGGATTACGATTTAACGATCCACTACCACCCGGGAAAGGCAAATGTGGTGGCCGACGCCCTAAGCCGTAAGGGGCAGGCCGAGAAGGCAGGGGTAAGTGCCATCACCCAACAAGATAGTCTGATTGCGGAATTTTCGCGATTAAGACTAGAAGTAGTACCAGCGGGTACAGTCGAACAACTTCCGACATTGGTGGTCAGACCTACCTTGTTTGACAAAATTCTCGAGGGGCAGTCGACTGATGACCAACTCCAGCTGGTGCGAAATAGAGTGACTGCCGACCAAGAAGGTGATTTCACAGTAAACTCGACGGCACGATACGATTTCGGGGACGAATCTGTGTGCCGGAATCTACCGGAACTCAAAGAGGAAATCCTGCGGGAGGCGCATACTGCTCCATACACAGCGCATCTCGGGGGAACGAAGATGTACAAGGACGTCAAACAGACCTTCTGGTGGCCCAAATGCAGGGAGACGTGACTCGGTTTGTGGCACACTGCCTGGTGTGCCAACGAGTGAAGGCCGAACACCAGCGTCCAGCAGGAAAATTGCAACCCTTACCGGTGCCGTGTGGAAGTGGGACATGATTACCATGGATTTTGTGACCGGGTTCCCGAGATCGTCACAGGGACACGATGCAATATGGGTAATTGTGGACCGTCTGACGAAATCGGCCCACTTTCTGCCCAAACACACGACGTGGACGCGGGAACGACTAGCACAAACCTACATCAACGAGATAGTAAGGTGCATGGGGTGCCGACATCCATCACGTCGGACAGGGACACGCGATTTGTGTCAAACTTTTGGCAGAGCCTGCAGCAAGCATGGGAACCAAGTTGCACTTCAGTACGGCTTTTCACCCGCGACCGACGGACAATCAGAGCGAGTGATACAAATTGTGGAGGGAACATGCTTAGGGCATGCGTTTTAGACCTGGGCGAAGGATGAGCACGGTGCTTGCCCTAGTGGAATTTGCCTACACTAACAGTTACCAGGCCCAGCATTCAGATGGCGCCATACGAGGCCCTGTACGGGCGCCGCCGTCGGTCTCCAATATGCTGGGACGACTTGGGTGAGCGTAAGTTTCTGGGCCCAGATTTGGTGGAGGAGACCCGAAGCGAAGGTGCGAATGACTAGGCAAAGGCTACTGACCGCCCAGAGCAGACAGAAAAGCTACGCGGACAACAGACGCCGAGACTTAGAGTTCATGGTGGTGAGCACGCGTTACTCCGAGTCTCGCCCTCCAAGGGGAACCGACGCTTCGGCATAAAGGGAAAGTTAAGCCCGAGGTACGTAGGACCGTTCGAGATCCTAGAACGCGTAGGACCGGTGGCGTACCGTTTAGCTGCCGCCGAATCTCGAACGAGTCCATAACGTGTTCCATGTCTCAATGCTCCGGAAATACCTAGCTGATCCCTCTCATGCCTTGGATGCCTCCACCATCGAGTTGCGAGAGGATTTAAGCGTCGAGGAGACGCCGGTGCGGATTTTGGCAAGAGAGGACAAGAAGTTGCGCAATCGAACTACCCCCTATGTGAAGGTCCAGTGGAGCAACCACGAAGAGCGCGAGGCGACGGGGAACTGGAATCGAAAATGAGAGAATGTTTTCCCGAATTGATTAGTGGGGTTTGTACTTAAGTTCGGGACGAAACTTTTATAAATGTGAGTGGGTGTAGTGATCGGCCCTTTCGGGTATTTTTGACTTACATGTAGTCATTTAAGCCTTTAAGTGAAATAAAATTATTCAATTCTTAAAAGTTGGCCGTTGTGAGGTGCTAGTATTTTCTGCGATAGAGCGCGGAAAAAGAAAGCCGACGGTGCAATCGGATCTGAAATCCGATATCGGGATCCCCCGGAACGGGATTCAAAGTGATACGGTGATTAGTCGTGCATCGGAATCCGTGCTAAATATCTTGCACCCGTTAGAGATAAGGTGGGGTTCTCGTAGGGGATAATTAATTAGTTAATTAATTATCCCAGACGGAAAATTAATAATTCTCTTACGTACGAATTAAAGAGAAATTAATTAAAGGTAAAGTACCACTATATAAGGGATCCCGATTATCGGAAAGAAAGAAAGAAGAAAATAAAAACCCTAATCGGTGAGAAGAGAAAAAGAAAAGAAAAGACGGAACCCTACCGGAAGAAAGGGAAAGGAAAAGAGAAGGGGCCCGATCTTCCCGGACACCGAACGAGGCAAGAACGCGACGGGCACCTTCCCTTCGATCTTCGGTTAGTAAAATATTGTTTTAAATTATTTGGGATTTTTCCATCGTCTCTTTTGTTGAGTTCTTGGTTTTCTTGTTTTCTCGTCGTATCCGTCACCGTCGCCGACATCGTCTTCTTGATAGGCACGGAACGGACGGCGGAGCGCGCGCGGTGCCGCTAGGGCATCGCGCGGAGGAGGGTCATCACGGACGGCACCCAGCGGACCTGCAACGCGCGGGCACCGCATGGGCGCCGCGCGGCAGCCGCGCGGACCCCAACCGTGCGGGCGCCGCGCGGCCGCGCGCCGTTGCGCGCGGACCCGAAACGTGCGGGCGCCGTGCGGCGGCTGCCAGCCGCGCGGGCGGGCCCCCGCGCGGGCCCGCAACCATGCGGGCACCGCGCGGGCGACGCGCGGTTGCCGCGCTGACCCGCAACCGTGCGGGCGCCGCGGCTGCGGCGGGCGCCGCGCGGCGTGCCGCGCGGACCCGCAACCGTGCAGGCGCCTGCGCGGTGCGCAGCAAGCGCCGTGCGGCTGCCGCTACGGGCGGCCCCCGTGCGGGCCCCAACCAAGGGGCAACGCGCGGGCGCCGCGCGGTTGCCGGCGCGACCCGCAACCATGGGGCGCCGGCGGCTGCCGCGCGGGAGGCACCCGCGCGGGCCCGCCCCCGCGCGGCTGCCGCGCGGGCGGCACCCGCACGGCCCGCAACCGGGCGGGCACCGTGCGGCCGTCGCACGGGGCAACGCCGCGCGGGGCACCGCGCCGGGGGGTTCGCCCGCGGAGACCCGCCGCGCGTTCCGAACCACGCGGGGCTCCGGCGGACGACGACGGCGGCGCGGGAATTCCGGATCGTCAACCCGGACGGTGTTGGACTTTTCCGTCGAAAAGAGTAAATTGGGGTTTTTTGTTTTCGGATGTTAGTAACGTTTTTGACTATAGTTATCCTTGCGGACTTTTCTTTAGGTCCAAGTGCGCAGCGGGGGTGCGCGAAAGATTCAGGTGTTCCGACTTCTTTCAAATAGGTGGTACGGTTGCGATAAGTGCAACAAGTGCAGTAAGTGCATCTATCGTCATTAAAGTGCTCTTAATTTATCTAAAAAGTAGATGGACAGTTTATCCTTTCGCATAATTGTGTTTTTATCTAACAATTGAAGGTGCTCATGACACGCCGATCTCGGCAAATCCGTTTTCGGATGCTGCACGTACACAGGCGGATTTGGCCTCCGCATGGGTGTACTTTTCCGAAAGAGTGGTCTTTATGACCCGTGTTCCTCACAAAGTGGGGTGCCGTGAGGACCTCTTCACGCCCACTGAAAATAGCACACCAGCACCGCGAAGAGGTTAAAAGCATCAAAGAGGTGTTTGCGCACGGGGGGAGACTTTAGTCTCTCCGAAAATAATCTGGGGTTGGTGTCCAATTAAATTGATAATCTGGGGTGGTGCCCAATTAAATTGATAATCTGGGGTTGGGGGCCCAGCTTAATATTGCAGGGTTTTAGCGAAATGGTTCCGGTGTTTCCGGTTTGCTCTTTATTCCTTATTGTTATTAGACATCTACTTTGTTTGTCACTGACATACCCACTCCGTGACAGGTGTTACGAGGTGCGTTAGCCGGGAGGGCGTGAGACTGCGTCGCGAGGGCCGTAGTCAACACTTGGTTTTTATTATCTCATTTCTCTTACGCTTAATTTAGTTAATTTGCTTGTGGGTCGTAATATTCGTGGACATGTATTACTTAGCGCTGTGGATGAGGTGTACTTTTATATTGGTTCTTTGGTGATGTTTTCTTATGCGGCACGTTTTCATGATAAACCAAATGACTTCGAAAGGTTTTCTCAACACGAAGTGCCGTGTGGGCACGGGTTTTGCATCCGCTGGCTTTATCCTTTTTCTAAACATTGATGCCGCTTAATATTCCGCTTGATGATGTATGTCTATTGTATGGTTGATGGTTGGTGTTTGATGTATGTTGTTGTAAATGAGACGTCGTGCATATACAAGGAGACTCTGTCCGTGGGCAGGGAGAATTTGTGTATGTGGCGGTCTGGCACGCACCGGGGTTGAGGTTTAAATTACCTTGTTAGAAGAGAAAAAAAAATAATACACACGATTTTCCGCTTGATAGACTCAAAAACCCCCGGGGGCGTGACAGCGCAGGTCTCCAAATTACATAATTAATTGGTGCACGCAGGCACTCAAAAGGAATCTACACTGGGTCCTTATTAAATTACACCCATTCACATCATCACAAGGTTGCTATCCATGATCATCACCTCATACACATCACAGGCATATAAAATAAAATTCTCTAATTCGATCTCTAATTAATTGGTTTCAAATTAATTTTAAATTGCGATCTTGCACAAAGCACCACAAGGCGCGCATGATCACATCATGTAAAATCCGTCATGCAGGCAATCCAATCTAATTAGCATTGTAGCCCTTGCCTGCAAGTGTGCTAATTTAATTAACGTTGCGGCCTCTTGCCTGCAAGTGTGCTAATTAATTAGCGTTTCAAAACAATCAAAAATATACTCAAAACAATCTTTATGTTTTTGATTTTGATCGTTCAAGAAAAACCCAATCAACATCGAAAAAGAGATTAGATCTAAAAACAAACGATGAGGGTGGCTCCGATACCACTGTAAGAAAAATACGGATATATGCGGTGCGGAAGAAAGAAACGCAATTAAAATTTGTTCTTAACCAAGATCACCTCATGTTTTGTTTTAGATCATAAAAAGGTAATCTAATTGATCTCATCAATTAGGATTAATTTTTACCTTGCGCGGGTCGAGATCACCGCGAAGCCGACGATCGTTGGTAAAAATTGTTCGTCCTTGATAGCCGCGCACGCACCCCGGCCCTCTACTTGTGTCCACACGGAATTACGCCCTTGATCGAAAAATTGATCTCCTTGATTTGCGATCCGATCGCGAATTAATTCTTGCGTCGATGTAAGGAGGATGAATCAATCTTCTAATTGTGTTAGCAATCTTCCGAAGATCGAGAACGATTAATTATGGAGGACTTTAGGAAAGGGAGAGATAGGCGGCTAGGGTTTTTCTCACGTTCCGCGACTTGATTAATTTCCACTTTATCTTTCTCCAAAATTGTTGTTACGTATCACATACGTACTACCTATTCTTATAATAGGAAGTTGGGCGGCTATACAACAAAATAAAGTATAGTAACTAATTAAATCTTATAATTAGTTACAAAGAAAGATCTTGTTAAATTAAATCTCAAGATACAAATCTAGTAACTAATTAAATCTTATAATTAGTTACAAGAAAAGATCTCCTAAAATATAGTAACTAATTAAATCTTAAAATAAAATCTAGTAACAAGTTAAAATCGAATCCTAATCCGATTGGATTATCCATTATCCTTCGTGTGTAACATTACACATAAGTCCTCCAAATATTTACTAACGATTAGCAAATACACATGCAACTTTTGCACTTAAATACCTCTAATTTACAATAATTGCAAATTAGTCCTTTTACTAATAAATTAGTAAACTTTAATATTGTGATTATAATTAATCCATTCTATAAACTTCTTTATCATCTCCTTGATATCGATCATGCGCGATTCCTTATGTGTGTGACCTAATAGGTTCAATTCTGTCTGGTAGTGAGATAGATGCAATCCCCATCGACATCATCATCGAAACTCCTTTTGATGGATCAACACTTTTGATTTCTCATCGGAAATAATTATTCGCCTATAATTTATTCTTATCGATTCCCACAATCCACCAGTGACGCCTAGCAGCATATGGTGGCAATCCAGTCAGAAGTGAATATTGGACTGAACCTCAAGGTGTAGTTACCGTACAATACAATCCTTCTATCGCATAGTCCCAACTGAGTGGAGGTCATGGAATATCGTCAAACCCCATCACCCGTATATGACAAATTTGATAGGACAGAAGCTCATATGGTTACTCTTGGAAACACCTTTCCATGAACCATATACCACGGCCGAGGGATTTCTGAGCTTTGCCTTACAAATAGCATAGGACTAATTATCTCTCTACCGAGAGCGATAGATCCCCTATAAACAAAACACCCATTCTCATATGAACCGACTGCAGCCAACATATACTACTAAGACCCGTGACTAGGATCAGAGTTGCATAGTCAAACTACAGTAGCCTCATACTGAATGGCCGTGGTGTCGCAGGTCTAAGGATCAATTGTACCACTGCAACATCGAATCAGTTACTGACGAAAGAGTAGACATCCAAGTAACTATTCGTAATTGGTCACGCTCAGTGCCCTTGTTCTATAACAACCACCTGTACGTTCGCTCCAGTGTCCCCACACTAATGACTTTAGACTCGTCATCCTAAAAGAGAGCGACATACATCAATCTTGCCGGATCAATCATCGTCCCCATGATGATCCTCCGATTGAGAGCATTTATGACTTAATCACTAATAATATGTATCTCAAATTCTTAACTCTTAGAATATACATTATCATCTCATTAATTCAAAGGACGATTCAGGACACATCAAACATGAATGGCATAAAATGCCCAAATTATCTAAAGATCAAGTACAAATATGTCCCATATAATAAAATGATCATCCTGATAGGCTTTTGGGGCATACAACTAACAATCTCCCACTTGCACTAAAGCCAATCAGTCATAATCTAATGCCCATCTTCTCAAGATGAGTCTCTAGTTTTTGTGCTGAGTCAAAGCCTAGTTAGCGGGTCCGCCACGTTATCTGCGGAGGCAACCTCTGCACTCAATATGTTTATCTTTGATGTACTCTCTGATCTTGTGATACCGCTGCTCGATATGTTGGATTTCTGATGAGATCTCGGCTCCTAAGCTAATGCTACGGCGCCATTATTATCACAATATAGTGTCCGAATTATTTATTTTGCAGAGAGTACAAACGTCTAAGTCTAGAGTCTGTTTTTAGGAGTTTATCTCTTGTATTCTTTTTATTTGGATCATTCATGTAAATTTTGTTGAATGGTGATAGCAACAAACATCTTTTATTTTTTTAAAAAGTGAATTTTTGTTTCGTCACGAATCGCCAATGGGGGGAGATTGTTAAGGATTTTGTGTTGGCGTATTTCGTGAAATGATATAAGTCTTGAAGATTGAAGATAAAGAACTGAGGATCAACTACATCAATCTCAAGAAGAATGCATTCGGAATGATCAGGTACGTTTAACTAAATAATTTTGGTGATCCGAATACATTTGAGTAGTTTAGAAACACTGGATAAGTGTTTCATTGCATAAAAATCAAAAACTGGACAAGTTGAATGTTCATGATCCGGATCAGACCATTCCGTTTCGGACCCCGAACATTGTTTAGTTTATGCGGTTTTCCAGTCCGGACCACCCCTGTTTTAGTCCGGACCCCGAACCTAATTTCTGCAAAATGCATGAATAGTCCGGACCTCCCCTATTTCAGTCCGGACCCCAAAATGTGTATTATCAGAAACCTTCTGAACAAGACGACAGTTCGGATCAGCCTTAATCCATCCGACCGTCGTCGGGAAAAATTCTGTTAAGTCAGTTTTTGATTCTTATCCCTTTCCAAGGTTCTAATCTATAAATAAACCCTGAATTCATCTTTTAGGGAATCCAAAAAAATCGATATATGGGTGATACGGAATTTTGAGTTGGCGTAGTTTCGTTGACGTTTCAAGTCCTGAAGATTGAAGGTGGAAGAAAGTTGGATCATTAACTCAATCTCAAGAAATAAGAATTCAAAAGGATCATGTAGTTTAACTAAAGAATTTGTGTGATCCGAATACTTCTTGTAGTGTAGAAACACTTGGAAGGATCTTTCATTGATAAAAATCAAACAACTGGACTGGG
>CM055072.1:14125969-14162856 GCA_029204045.2 Tillandsia leiboldiana
AATGACAGGAAATAGAGTCAAGTTGACTTTAGGATTCAGTAAGGAATCAGGAGGATGGAAATGGTGGATCAAGTGTGGAGATGAAAGGGAAAACAGAAAAGTAGAGTCAATGTAATTCTAAGATAACAGTTGGAACATGGAATTAGAGTCAGTGTAACTTAGTTAATGGGTGAAGCACAGGAAAACAGCGTTTAGTTAACTCTAGGATTCAGTGAGGAATCAGAAATGTGGGATGAGATCCCCGTTAAAGAGTTGATCAAATATAACCCTAGAAGGTCATAGGGTGTCTGGGCAAATGGATAATAACTTTAACTTCAATTTGAGTTAAAGAAATAAAAGAGAAATGTTAAGAGTCCAGGAGCTCTCTAGTTATCCTTATGGCAAGACCTAGGATAAGAGGAAAAAAAAATTATTGCTGAAGCAAACGATTAAAAGCAAGCTAAAAGTGGCTATAAATCATAAAGAAAAATGTAATTGGCGCATTCGAATTGAGACTCGTCAAGTGGAGCAGGACTCCTGGGCAGTGACCGTCGGACGAGATACTTTCGAATGGCTAAAAGTGAAAAAGTAAAGGCAAGGAGCTAAATGCTCAAAGAAAAGAGAAAGGATTTGCCAGTGGCAAAAAGGGAGCTATAAGCCTGAATAAGAAAGGAAAGCAAGTGTTCAAAGGGCAAAGAGGCTAGAAACTAAAGTAGAAAGAAAAGAAGGAAAATATAAAAAGATAAAAATGGGCGTACCTTCGGGGGTGAAAGTAGATCTTGTCGGAGCCATGGGCAGTGTCCCTCTCCCGGGCAGTGACCCGTATGACACGTTCCCCGTTGGGCGGGGTAACACTTGCGGGTGTATCTGGCAACCCTTAGAAATCTATCTTATGGTAGCAAGACTACCGGGCTCGGGCCCGTTGGATAAGAATTTCCGAGGGTTAACTTGAACTAAAGCACCAGAATCTAAAGAATAAAGAAAAATAGAGTGGCCAGGTTGGCCGGGTTAGTTGGACCCTGTATTCAGCGGCATAGTGGCCGAGTTGGTGCTTAGCAGCCTAGTGTGGCTAGACAGAGTAGTGCTGGGTAGATGGTTATACATAGATAGTGTAGTGATATGTTATATTGCATAGCTGCATTTTGATATTGAGGATTTAGTTTCCTAGTACTATTATTATTGCTTCCATTGGACCAAGTGGTGTAGGACACTTTTTCTCGGTGGTTGAACCCACTGGGAACTCTGTCAGGAGTTCTCACACCCCTTGGGTGACCCCCCCACAGGTGCGGGTATGGATGCAGCGGACGAGACGGTTCAGAGGCAGACGGCGAGGTATACGACAGGGGCAAGGGCCCAGCAGCGTAGAGACCTAGAGGGTCTAGCAGAGGTATCCCATTTTTATATTTCTCGAGTGAACCTTGTATGGTGAGGAAATGATGTAAAAGAATTGTAATAATTTTATTTGCAAGTTCAGAAATGTAAAGTGTAATAAATTTAAGTTATGGTTCACTCTGGTATGCTTTCATTTTCGCATTAACTAATTGTTGTTGAATGAAAGTTTTAAATTTGTAGTGATTTTAGTACTCTGATATTGAGCTTCCGCATACACTTGTTGTGTTATTATGGATGTTACCGTTCCTTTCGGGTAGGAAAAGGTCTTACCCGATTGGCGGGTCTGTTGGCGTGCCCGAACCGTACAAATTGGCGGACTCGGGGCGTAACAGATTAGAGTGGTATCAGAGCCTAGGAATAGTCCTAGGTGGTTAGCAAACCTTAGGGAGACTCTAGGGTTTAGGCACGAGAGAGTGTGTGGATTATTGGGCGAAAGTATTTGATTGGTTATTGTTGTTCCCAAAAAGGATGTTGGGACTGATTGAGGGCGACGAACTTTCATTCTTCGGATATTACGTTGGCGGCCGACAACGTAATTGTTGGAGATGAAAAGGAGTACCCTCTTATACTTTCGCATGATTGGGTCGACGAGCCTTTTTGTCGGTGTATAGACTGCGCGTTGCTCAAATGGCTAAATTTGGGCTGGTTGTGTCGTTGTGGTGTGCATATTAGCAATGACACCACATAGGGAGACGCACCTGTTTTGACCCGAGTCACGAGAGGGCTCGGGGTCAAACGACGTATACGAGCTACGATAGCAGGGAACCGCATCTGTTGGAGTTGTCCAGCAGCAGGTCAGACTTCTTGCCGTCGGCGGAAATTCCCCGCCGACAGGAAGATAGGTTTCGACGCCTAAGAGTAACGTCAGCGTGACAGTTGGAGCAGATATATGGGCTCCAGTGACTGATAGCACAACAAGTTGAGGCTGCATAAATGACGCATAGGTATACGGCGTCGCCGCCCGTAGGGGCGACAGTAAAGAAATGGCTATGGCCGCCGAACTTTTGTCGGCGCAGCCAACACCTTCAGCATAGGGTGTTTTACGCTTGTGTCAGCTAGGTTGCTGGCAAAGTATGGTTAGTAAGGTCCAGTAAGAGACCGACTCACGAGGTAAATGGTGATCGCTATGTCGCGAGAGCCAAGTTGCAGTGCCCTGAGGGTTAGAGCAAGAAAGATTTACGAGCCTGGCGGCGTGAATTTGCACCTGATGACGGTAGTAACCGTGTGGCGCGACAACTGTGGCTGTGTTTGCCGCATAGTAGAGTTGGTGAGGCCCAGAGTAGGCTTCAGGATGCGGGAACCTCTCGAAAGAGCGAGAGTTTTGTGGCGTCGTTCTGATGAATCGGTGTAATGGCAAGGGTTGCCACCGTAGTCTTTGCGAGTTGATCACCAGAGTTGGTGGATAGTTATTTTGGTGCCTCAACCCAGTTGGGAGAGGTGTACAGGAGTTACGCGCGTGTTTAAGCAAGTTGCTTAACATTCTGGATTACGCAAGTTAGCGTAGGGGCGTAGGACGCCCAACTGTTTGGGTGCTCATGGAGCACAGTTATCATTTAGCCAGAGAGAGCTGATTAGGAGGCACATTAGCCTATGCCCAGTGTGGCCAGAGTTGATAGAGAGTTTTGGGTCGTGGATTGACGACTGGTTAGTCGGTTCTGCTTAGTGGGCATAGTGGTCGCGTGGTGACGATTAGCGGGTTCGCTTGGGGACGATCCGTGCCCGGACCATGTTTGTGGACTGTGGGCCTGTAGCCCAGTGGGCAGGCGCAGTCGGCTGTGAGAGACAGCGGCCCGAGGCCTGATGGCGGGGCATGATAGAGATTTGGTCGGGACGGTAGTCCGAGCGATGACCCGGGAACGTGGAATGCCACGTGTGAGCATTGAGGCTATTAGTACACTGAGATTAGTACACTGAGAGTGTGATATGACCAGGCCGTAGAGCTAGTGGTGATCGAGGTTCTGTAGCTCCTAGTGGGAGTGCTGGGGTAGCAATCCTAAGTGTGGATCTACCCGTATGACGATTGGATCTTTGTGCTAGTGAGAGTCATTGTACAGTGTTGGACTAGTTGGGCTATAGGCCCCTATTGGATCGTGGTCTGCGGACCTATTAATAGACCTAGATATCGGGTTAGCTGATAACCCATGGACATGGAGCGCTTGTAGCGTGTGTGATAGTTGAGGACTCGTGGATTGGCCTTTACCCTCCACATTAGGCAGCGGAGCGACCGGAAATGCGGTAGATGTAACTAGTTGCAGATGCAACCTCGTTGTGAAAAGAATGATGGCGGAATTAAAGTGAAAATTTTGCAAGTAAAAACTGGATAATTCGTGGCAATTGAGAGAACAAGTGCTCAACCGTGTCTTTCACCTACTTGGTGAAAGTGGCCAGACACCAGGTCTGTGTTTGTCCCTAAATTGCGATAGGGATTCATGAATGAGTTGCTCGTGTAGTCCTGGCGAGCAGAAAATTTGATGCCGGTCACGATATACAGTGAGCCCAGTAATGAGGGCAAGATTTCCTCCCTCTCGATCAAGTAGGAGTCGAGATGTGATTCAAGTTTCGAGGACGAAACTTATTTTAAGGGGGGTAGAATGTAATGTACCGAATTTTCGGCACATAAATAAATGTAAATAAAGGTGGTATGAAATACTAGTGTTATGAAAGTTGGGGAAGTAAGGAACATTTGGACGCGAGTTAGGCCCAAATCGGGTTAAAATGGAGAGATCTAAAAATTTATTTGAGAAAGGGGGCCCAGATTTTTAGTGCAAAATTCGCAGTGTCGGAAAATTCTGAGAAAATTACGGGAGTCCCGTAAATATGTTTTAAGACCATAGAAAAAGTTTCGCGTTGATCGGATACCCGATAGTGAGAACGGGCTCCGCCAATAGTGTCGAAAAATTCTGAGAAAATTACAGGAGCTGTGTAATTATGTTTTAAGGTCATAGTAAAAATTTCGTGTTGACCGGACACCCGGATTGCGAGAACGGGGTCCGCCAATGATTCTGGACACAGTAGGGCTTTGGTGACCCAGAAATGACCCAAACTGATAATTTAAATTTTTCTGTGGTAAATTAAGCTAAAACGAAGCTGCCTGTCAAATTTGGACGGAAACGGACGAAAAATGGACAGAAAACGGGAGAAAAACGGATTTCCAAGACAAGCGGCGCGCTGCGCAATGCGCACAGCTGGCGCGCATCTGTGCGCGGGACGTGCGCCGCGTGGCGTGGGGGGCGCCGCTTGGACCTGGTGCGTGCCCCCTGCGTGGTGGACCGCCACCCGGTGGTTCCTCAATGGAGGTCTTCGTGGACCCGGTCCATGAACCCTCCTCTTCCTTCTCCTTCTTATTCTCTTCTTCTTCATCCTTCTCCCGCACCAGAACTTCCCTTTCTCTTCTTCTTCTCCACCCGAGCACGAGAGAAAGAGAGGGAGAGAGAGAGAGAGAGAAAAAAGGGGGATTTCGAGAGGAGGAACGGCGCGCCGTGAACCTCGTGGAGCGCGCAAGGCGTCCCAAAAGCCGATGGGCGGCGCGACTGTACAAGGTAACGTTATTTTCACGGTATTTTTGGCACAGTTTTTATGCCTTCTTTGGGTTTGGATTTGACCTCATTACCGTATTGCGTGTTAGGAACCAAGTTATACTGTGCCGTTTTGCTGCACGGACTGTCGCGGCTATTTTTGGCGCGTCTCGTTTTGCGTGCAAGGAGTAGAAAAATGCACCGTTTTGCGTGCGGATTCGACAAAAATGCGCAGTTTTGAACGCAAACTCGAAAAACGTGCACCGTTTTGCGTGCAACGTTGAAAAAAGAAAAATGCACCATTTTGCGTGCCAAACCGAGGTATGTGCTCCATTTTACGCGCAGATTGAGTTGTTGTGCAATGTTTTACGTGCAAAGTTTAGTATTTTTCATCGATTTGCATGCAGGACTAGAAGAATATGCACCGTTTTGCATGCAATCCTACAGTGAGGCGTGCACCGTTTTGCGTGCAGATTTGAGATACGTGTACCGTTTTGCACGCCGATCGTGTTGTTGCGCACCGTTTTGCGTGCCGATCCTGTTGTCGCGCACCGTTTTGCGTGCCGATCCTGTTGTCGCGCACCGTTTTGCGTGCCGATCGTGTTGTCGCGCACCTTTTTGCGTGCCGACCCTAATATTATGCATCGTTTTGCGTGTAGGGTTAGAAAAGACGTGCATCATTTTGCGTGCAACCCTACAGTCGAACGTGCACCGTTTTGCGTGCAGATTTGAGGTACGTGCACCGTTTTGCGTGCAGGTTGAGTTTACGCGCATCGTTTTGCATGCCGACTGAAGTGGCGCGCACCATTTTGCGTGTGGGTTTTACTGATGCGCACCGTTTTGCGTGCAGGTTTGGTGGATGTGCATCGTTTTGCGTGCAAGCTCGAGGGAACAAATGGAATCGCGCGAAGACCAATTGCAAGTGTCTACAAGCAATTGGGGACACCACAAGGTGGGGAATTCTGCCGAAATTGGGTGACCTCTCCCCTTGCTCCTTTGCTTTTCGATTTCGAAGCATGATAGTAGCCTGTTAGAGGCGTTAGCTAATTATGAATAAGATTGCATGTTTAGAGGAACACAGATGAAAAGAGCAACTGTTGGTTGCCAATAACAGATGATATATGTGCATGTGTAGAGAAATTTAGAGGAAAAGTGATATTTATGATTTATCCACAATAGGGGATAAATTTGTATGTGTAGATGGACACAGATGATAAATGCAACTGTCGGTTGCCAAAAGGAGATAATTCATTTTCATGTGCAAAAAGGACTTAGAGGATAAATATTATTTTTATGATGGATATGAAAATAATTGCATGCGTAGAAATGAGTAATTACTTGATGACTGTGATCATGTTAGGGTACAACCCTAGGAATCATGTGATATAAGGGAACAGAACTTGTTGGTAGTAAGACTAGGAGAAAACCTAGTTTAGGGGTTTGACGAGTGACATCAACTTAGGAGTTATCCTAGGAAGGATGAGTGGCATGGTCTTAGGTGATAACCTAAGGACACTGGATAGAGTGATCAATATAGAGTCAGAAAACTCTAGGGTGTATATGACATGGAACTTAAGTAAAGAGAACCTAAGGAGAACTAGTGTTCAACATAGAGTCAACGAACTCTAGGATGAGTATGACATGGAACTTAGGTAAGGAAACCTAAGGTGAACTAGAGGTCAGCATAGAGTCATGGAACTCTAGGACAAGTATGACATGGGACTTAGGTAAAGGGAACCTAAGTTGAGCTAGAAGAGTTTAAACTCACAGACAGGAAATAGAGTCAAGTTGACTTTAGGATTCAGTAAGGAATCAGGAGGATGGAAAAGGTGGATCAAGTGTGGAGATATGAAAGGGAAAACAGAAAAGTAGAGTCAATGTAATTCTAAGATAACAGTGGAACATGGAATTAGAGTCAGTGTAACTCTAAGTTATTAGTGAAGCAGGAAAACAGAGTTTAGTTAACTCTAGGATTCAGTGAGGAATCAGAAATGTGGGATGAGATCCCCAGTTTAAAGAGTTGATCAAATATAACCCTAGAAGGTCATAGGATGTCTGGGCAAATGGATAATAACTTTAACTTCAATTTGAGTTAAAGAAATAAAAGAGAAATGTTTAAGAGTCCAGGAGACTCTCTAGTTATCCTTATGGCAAGACCTAGGATAAGAGGAAAAAAAAATTATTGCTAAAAGGCAAAGATTAAAAGCAAGCTAAAAGTGGCTAAAAGCATAAAGAAAATGTAATTGGCGCCTTCGAATTTGAGACTCGTCAAGTGGAGCAGGACTCCCTGGGCAGTGACCCGTCGGACGAGGTACTTTCGAATGGCTAAAAGTGAAAGCAATGAGCTAAATGCTCAAAGAAAAGAGAAAGTGATTTGCCAGTGGCAAAAAGGGAGCTATAAGCCTGAATAAGAAAGGAAAGCAAGTGTTCAAAGGCAAAGAGGCTAAGAACTAAAGTAGAAAGAAAGAAAGAAAATATAAAAAGATAAAATGGGCGTACCTTCGGGGGTGAAACGTAGATCTTGTCGGAGCCATGGGCAGTGTCCCTCTCCCGGGCAGTGACCCGTATGACAAGTTCCCCGTTGGGCGGGGTAACACTTGCGGGTGTTATCAGCAACCTTAGAAATCTTATCTTATGGTAGCAAGACTACCTGGCTCGTGCCCATTGGATGAGAATTTCCGAGGGTTAACTTGAACTAAAGCACCAGATAAGAATAAAGAAAAATAGAGTGGCCAAGGTGGCCGGGTTAGTTGGACCCTGTATTCAGCGGCATAGTGGCCGAGTTGGTGCTTAGCAGCCTAGTGTGGCTAGACAGAGTAGTGCTGGGTAGATGGTTATACACAGATAGTGTAGTGATATGTTATATTGCATAGCTGCATTTTGATATTGAGGATTTAGTTTCCTAGCACTATTATTATTGCTTCCATTGGACCAAGTGGTGTAGGACACTTTTTCTCGGTGGTTGAACCCACTGGGAACTCTGTCAGGAGTTCTCACACCCCTTGGGTGACCCCCCCCACAGGTGCGGGTATGGATGCAGTGTCACGCCCCGGGGGCTCGAATCGCGCGGAAGAAGAGCCACCGATGCTCCTGATTCAGCCATATATTTTTTTTTTGTAAACCAATGCTCCCCGGTGCATGTCCAGACCCGCCGCATACACAAATTCACTCTACAAACGGGCAGAGTCTCCTTTGTATATGCACGGCGTCTCAATTACAAAATGTCTCACAAGGTGTAGCACATACAATCTCTAACCACATCAGTTGGGGTCTCGTTCACATACAACCAAACAACTCACATGATATTCTAATATTCACTTAGAACATAGAGGCCGATGTTTTGAAAGGATAAATAATCACAAGGTTTTGAAAACGGCATCCACACGATGCCATCGTTTTATGAAAGACCGTTTGAAAGCCACATAAATCCACAGGGGTTTGAAAACGGCACCCACCCGATGCCGATCTTTGTGAAAACAGTTCGCAAACACATAAATCCCACAAGGTTTGTAAAATTCGGCGCCCACACGACACCCACGTTTTAAAAGTAGTTTTCGCAAACGGTTTTCTTTGCTTTTCATTGTTTAAAACGGCCAAGTAAGAAGGAATGCAACAATCATTCGTTTATTCAAAAAGGGAAAAGGCAACATCCACTTCGACCCCACGGGGGTGTCGCAATCCACAACTAGCTAGCATGAGTAATAAAAGAAAAGGGAAAGGAAAGTCACTGTATCTGAAGTCACTAAAAATCAGTGCAGCATCCTCGCGGCCTCACCGGTGCCCTAGCACTCGCCCCTGGACGAACCTGTCACGGAGTGGGAAATCAGTGACTAGAAATAGCATGATAAGCATAAGAGAAACAATAATAGGGCAAACCACAAAACCGGAGCAACCATCCCTCTCATGTATCATCCGCATTAACCACACCCTGTATCAAAACAACATCGGGCACCTTTCCCGATGTCCACCGCCGAGCACCTGCCTCGGCCGCCGAGCACCTGCCTCAACATCACCGCTCACACCCTGTATCAAAACAACATCGGGCACCTTTCCCGATGTCCACCGCCGAGCACCTGCCTCGGCCGCCGAGCACCTGCCTCGACATCACCGCTCACACCCCCCATGTCACGCCCCGGGGTCGAGCCTGCGACCCGGGCTCGCCAACAGACCCGCCGTCTGTGCGGAAACTGCCGCACAGACGAAGCGTCTAACCTGCAAGTAGGGATCTAGCCATACAAGTATCAGAGCAAAGGAGATGCAACGCTAAAATAAAGTAAACTGCATACAAGAGTCACTAAGTACAAAGTCCAGGTACAACATCCGCTACCTCCCCAAAAGGGGTACACCACCACTAACAGATACAAAAGTGGGAACCAAAAATACCCGAGTAGCTCTACCTGTGACTCAACAGACCCAAGTGGCACTAGTCGGCCAAGCCCTTGCCACGGTCTGAAGACTCTGCACGCGCCGGCCCTGGAACGGCCTCCTCAGTAATACCTGTCACACACGGCGGGTGTGAGATCAACTAAAAGTCAAATCTCAGTGGGTACCGATGCCATATCCTCGGTAGCCCACCAAGTCCACTGGAGGCAAAAAAACAGATAGATAGATAGATAGATAATACTGGAATGAAAGCTGTAAGTAAATCTATCACTATATGCCTCAATGCAATGCTGTACTAAATGCCATCTAGCACAATATGAAAATGACCACCCGCACATGTCATTTCCCCGCAGCCACCCGGTAGCCCGGCCGGGGGCGAGCTTCCACTGGTATCTCGGCCAGGGAAGCACTCTCCTGGTAACGCGGCCAGGGAAAAGGTCCTCCCGGTAACTCGGCCGGGTAAACAGTCTTCCCGGTAACTCGGCCGGGGAAAGGTACCCTCCTGGTAGCTCGGCCAGGGACAAATGCATCCCCTCGGTAACTCGGCCGGGGGAAAACCCTCCTGGTAACTCGGCCAGGGCTTTGAATGCAGCTGTGCAGTCCAAAGCGAATACCAATCAGCGAGATACACGTCCCGGTCGGAAACTATAACCCGCGACTTGCGCGGCCGACCCGCACTTGCCCGACAGCGTAAGGTCACGATACCTTCGCGTTCGTAAAGAAAAGGGGCATCCCGTGGTCCATCGAAAGAAACCAAACCTGTGTAGAACCCGCAAAAGTCGCGCACCCAACGAAGGTCTCAGCGCGATCTCACAACTCCTCGCGGCACAGCGCTCACCACCGATCACGAAGTCAAGCTGACACAGAGGCACACTTGTTATGGTCAGCCCGCAAGCTCCGCTCGACTCCACACCGTCGCAGCGAGGGAAAGATAAAAGCCCAAGAACCCTCCTCCAACCCCTCTTCTTCTTCCTCTTCTTCTTCCTTTGCTTCAGACCACCACAAAAAGCAGGGAGGTGTGTGGTGAGGTGGCTCGAGAGAGAGAGTGAGAGAGAGTTAAATAAAGGGGAAAAGAAATAAATTTCCCCACCAACCCACTAATTAAATAGCACCAGCCACCCTAATTAATTAGCACTCCCCCCCTCAGTCAACAACACACCCTCCACCAACAGCACTAAGGAAAGGAAACATTAGAATAAATTAATTAAAGCAATTAAATAATTAAAATAATCAAAGAAAAGGCCACGACAACTCACTTTTCGACCCCGGCACCTCCGCCGTCGCCCGGAACCACCCGAACACCGCTGTAAATCGAAAATACACGCGCTCACGCCTTTTTCCCGTCAAAAGGCTCGCCGGTGGAGTCAGAAAGCTCAACCCAAAAACCGGTATACTACACTCCCCCCCCCTTCAAAATGGTTTCGTCCTCGAAACCCGAATAGCTCAAAGGTCAGGAGGGGGCCTCAAAAAGGTGTGGGTAGGTATTCCTCAGCTCATCCTCGGGCTCCCAAGTAGCCTCTCTCTCATCGTGGTGGCTCCACAATACCTTCACATAAGGTATAACCCGACTTCGCAATTCTCTCGACTCTCGAGCAAGAATTCGAATCGGGCGCTCCCGGAAGTGTAGATCCTCGTCCAGCTCCAAGGAAGTGAAGTCCACAACGTGAGAGGGATCATAGACATACCTCCTCAACACAGATACATGGAAAACATCATGAGTACCGGCTAGCCGTGGCGGTAGAGCAATCCGATAGGCGACAGGGCCGACACGCTCAAGAATCTCAAATGGGCCAATAAAACGCGGGCTCAACTTCCCGCGCACCCCAAAGCGCCGAATCCCTCGAGAGGGCGAGACTTTCAAAAACACATGGTCTCCCACCAGAAACACCAAGTCTCGCCTCCTCTTATCGGCGTAGCTCTTCTGTCGGCTCTGAGCAGTGACCAAGTGGCGCCGAATAACCTTAACTTTCTCCTCAGCCTCCAAGAGCAAGTCAGGCCCCAAGGTTTTTCTTTCACCCACATCACTCCAACAAAGAGGCGATCGACATTTCCTACCATACAATGCTTCAAAGGGCGCCATCTGGATACTCGCCTGGAAGCTATTGTTGTAGGCAAACTCTGCAAGTCTCAAGTGTCGATCCCAACTGCCACTAAAACTCATGACACAAGCTCTCAACATGTCCTCCAAGGTCTGAATCGTCCGCTCCGACTGTCCGTCGGTCTGTGGGTGAAAGGCAGTGCTAAACTGAAGCTGGGTCCCCATAGCCGACTGCAAGCTCCTCCAAAACTGAGAGGTAAACCTGGGATCCCTATCTGATACAATAGAAGCTGGCACTCCATGAAGCCTCACGATCTCGTCAAGGTATAACTGTGCTAATCTCTCCAAGGCCCAACCAGACTGAATCGGCAGAAAGTGAGCTGATTTAGTCAACCGATCAACGATCACCCAAATGGCATCGGCTCCTCCCTGAGTTCTCGGCAGACCCACAATAAAGTCCATGGTAACACAATCCCATTTCCACTCAGGGATTGGTAGGCTTTGTAACTTGCCAGCGGGAACCTGATGTTCCGCTTTAACCTGCTGGCAAGTTAGACAGCGGGCCACAAACCTACCAACATCCCTCTTCAAGCCCTGCCACCAAAACTGAGTCTTCAAGTCCCTATACATCTTAGTTCCCCCAGGATGGAGGGTGTAAGGTGTATAGTGAGCCTCTCTCAGGATCAGCTCTCTAATATCCTCATCTGCCGGTACACAAATGCGGTCCCTGTACCTGAGTACTCCCGCGACATCCACAGAAAAGTCCCCGCTCTGTCCAAGCTGCATCTGATCTCGAATCCTGAGAAGATAGGGGTCTCCACTCTGCTTCTCTCTAATCCTGTCCAGTAGCGTGGGCTGCAAGACCATAGACATAAGTCTTGCCGAAACCCCCGGGGACACAACCTCTAAATCTAAACTCCTCAGCTGCTCTCTCAGTGGTCTCTGCTGGGTAATAAGCATACTCAAGGTCTGCCCTGCTCGCCTGCTCAAAGCATCCGCGACCACGTTAGCCTTGCCGGGATGATAGAGAATGCTCAAGTCATAGTCCTTTAACAGCTCAAGCCACCGGCGCTGCCTTAGGTTGAGTTCCTTCTGGGTGAACAGGTACTTCAAACTCTGATGATCGGTAAAAATCTCACAGCGCTCGCCATACAAATAGTGCCGCCAGAGCTTCAAGGCAAAAACCACAGCAGCGAGCTCAAGGTCATGTGTAGGGTAATTCCTCTCATAATCCTTTAACTGGCGAGAAGCGTAGGCAATCACCCTACCATGTTGCATCAACACGCAACCAAGGCCGCTGTGGGAGGCATCACTGTAAATCACGTACCCCTCTCCCATAACTGGTAGTGCAAGAACTGGTGCTGAAATCAACCTCTGCTTCAAATCCTCGAAGCTTTGCTGGCATTGCTCTGTCCAAACAAATTTTACCCCTTTCTTCGTCAATTTGGTGAGGGGAGAAGAGAGCTTCGCAAAGCCCTCAACAAAACGACGGTAGTAGCCTGCAAGGCCCACGAAGCTCCGAATCTCCGCCACCGTCGTAGGTCTAGGCCAATCCCGCACTGAAACTATCTTGGCCGGGTCCACTGCCACCCCTGCGGCTGAAACAATGTGGCCTAGAAAAGAAACCTCACGAAGCCAAAAGGCGCACTTCTTTAACTTCGCATACAGCTTTTTCTCCCTCAAAAGCTGCAGCACTAACCTCAAGTGCTCCTCGTGCTCAAAGTCGCTACGGGAGTAAATCAGGATGTCATCAATGAAAACCACCACAAAATGGTCCAAGTACGGCTGAAAGACTCGGTTCATCAGATCCATGAACGCCGCCGGGGCATTCGTCAAACCAAAAGGTAGCACTGTAAACTCGTAATGCCCATACCGAGACCTGAACGCCGTCTTGGACACATCCTCGGCCCTCACCCTCAGCTGGTGGTAACCGGACTACAGATCAATCTTCGAGAAAACCGTGGCTCCCTGAAGCTGATCGAATAAATCATCAATCCGAGGAAGTGGATACTTGTTCTTGATGGTCACTTTATTCAATTCCCTGTAGTCCACACAAAGCCTAAGTGACCCGTCCTTTTTCTTCACAAAAAGAATCGAGGCTCCCCAAGGAGAAACACTAGGACGAACAAACCCGTGATCCAAGAGATCCTGAAGCTGAGCCTTTAGCTCTCTCAATTCTGCTGGTGCCATTCTGTAGGGTGCCTTAGAGATTGGCGTGGTTCCAGGGACCACGTCAATCACAAACTCAATCTCTCGATCCGGCGGCATAGACGATAGCTCGGGAGGGAACACATCTGGATACTCTCGGACGATAGGAATGTCCTCGAGTCCAGGCATCGCCGTAGGCGCCTCTACCACAGTAGCTAAGAAAGCAACACAACCGTGACTCATCAGCTGTTGGGCTCTAGCAGAAGAGATCGTCGCTGCGAACAGCGTACTCTGACAACCTCTGAAAACATACTCCTCCTGTCCCGGCTCCCTGAGGGTCACAGTCCTCTCTCGACAATCAATAGCAGCGTAATACCGAGTCAACCAATCCATCCCCAAAACTACGTCGAAATCCTGGAGCTGGCGAAGAACCAAAAGGTCTACAGGTAAAATCCAAGGCCCTAACTGTACAGGGCAGGACCAACAACACTCATCAACGTGTAGAACATGACCGGGTAACTGAACCTCACGAGCACAAGACAAGGGTCCTATCTCTAGCCCATGCATGAATGCAAAAGTCCTACTGATGAATGAATGAGATGCTCCGGTATCAAATAAAGCTCTAGTGCGAGTAGGGGAGATAAGGATAATACCTGCCACCACGTGGCCAGCTGCCTCCGCATCATCGACCTGTGCGGTGTACACCCTGCCGCTCGGGGGTAGTCGCCTGCCCGACTGCCGTGACGAAGTGGCCCTGTCACCCTGGCCGACCCCTGTCGAGGATCCGCCTGTCAGAAAGGGCGGTGTAGGAAGAACCGAAGCTGCCGGCGCTGCTGATGACCCCACTCCGGGACAAGACCACGATCTGTGCCCTGCCTGCCCACACCGGTAACATCGGCCCTACCGCTGGTCACACTGCTGGGGGGTGTGGGGTCCGCCGCAAATCACACAACTGTCAGTGCGGCTCTGCTGCTGCTGCTGCCTAGGAGGCCGGGAGCCTCCCGATCTCTGTCTCCTCTGTGCCCCGCGGCCTCGAGGCGGAATCTGAGGCGGCCTCGGGGGCCGCGGCCTGCTCGTCTGCCCAGAATCCTGCGGTGCGGGGCGCTTCTCTCCAGAACTAGACCCCGGCGCCCCGCCCCTCTCAGCCATGATCACCCGCCCTCGAGAGACCCATCGTGCACGCTCCATGGCGGCGTCTAGTGTCAACGATCGGTGAGAATGAACCAGGTGATAGATATCCGGGTGCAGCCCTCGCTCGAAAAGGTCCACTCTCTGGGCCTCATCAGGGGCAACATGCGGCACGCTGCTCAATAAGCGCTGGAACTCTCGAATATAGTCCGGAAGGGGTCGGCTACCCTGCTGCAGTCGACGGAGATCCCCCTCAAGCTTCTGCTTTGCACTGTCGGGGAAGTAGGCCCCGAGTAGCAAAGCGCGGAACTCCTGCCAAGACACCACCGGAGCTCCAGGCGGTCCCGGGGGGCGGACACGACGCCACCAAGTCTCAGCGTCACCCTCCAGGAAGTGAGTAGCCAAATATACCTGATGCTTTTCTTTAATAAACAGGTTCTCGAACAACTTCTCTAATGCTGAAATCCAGTTTTCTACTTCCCGCGGCTCAGAACTCTGCCCGGCGAAACGCGGAGGACGGAACTGGCTGACATAAGCTAGACGATCCGTGAGCTCCCTCTGCTCCAACTCTGTCAAAGGGGCGATCTGAGATGAGGTCGACGAAGTCGCCGCTGGCGGTGCCGCAGATGTCCTCTGCTCAAGTAATCTCATCATCCGTTCCACATTTTCCTCCTGGCGTTTGGCAGCCTCTTCCTGGCGCCGCAATGCCTCAGTCAACTGGGCCACTTGGGCCCGCAGCTCATGGTCAGACATCTGGGCCACTTGGGCCCGCAGCTCAGGAACCTCACCCTGTGCAACCTCCTCCTGCTCGGGCCTGTCCTCCGACGCGGAGTGCGCCCTCGTCGTCGCACGACGTCTAGGAGGCATCTCAGGCAACTGCGACAGGGAAAACAGGGTGTCAGAGAACAAAAACCTCACAACCCAAAGACAGCGAGAGTTTAAGACATGTTTCCAGCACTAAAGTGTTGTGTTGTCTGCAGCCAACAGAACTACTTTAGAGAGCTAACATGTACGGTCACTCGCCCGACGTCCCGGGGGAGTCACAACACAACCAAAACTCTCGCTATCACACAACTCTCCCGACAGTCACTCTACTGTCCAAACAAAAGCCTAGGGTCCCTAAGTCCCCAAAGACCTAAACACCTAGGCTCTGATACCACCTAATCTGTCACGCCCCGGGGTCGAGCCTGCGACCCGGGCTCGCCAACAGACCCGCCGTCTGTGCGGAAACTGCCGCACAGACGAAGCGTCTAACCTGCAAGAAGGGATCTAGCCATACAAGTATCAGAGCAAAGGAGATGCAACGCTAAAATAAAGTAAACTGCATACAAGAGTCACTAAGTACAAAGTCCAGGTACAACATCCGCTACCTCCCCAAAAGGAGTACACCACCACTAACAGATACAAAAGTGGGAACCAAAAATACCCGAGTAGCTCTACCTGTGACTCAACAGACCCAAGTGGCACTAGTCGGCCAAGCCCTTGCCACGGTCTGAAGACTCTGCACGCGCCGGCCCTGGAACGGCCTCCTCAGTAATACCTGTCACACACGGCGGGTGTGAGATCAACTAAAAGTCAGATCTCAGTGGGTACCGATGCCATATCCTCGGTAGCCCACCAAGTCCACTGGAGGCAAAAAAACAGATAGATAGATAGATAGATAATACTGGAATGAAAGCTGTAAGTAAATCTATCACGATATGCCTCAATGCAATGCTGTACTAAATGCCATCTAGCACAATATGAAAATGACCACCCGCACATGTCATTTCCCCGCAGCCACCCGGTAGCCCGGCCGGGGGCGAGCTTCCACTGGTATCTCGGCCAGGGAAGCACTCTCCTGGTAACGCGGCCAGGGAAAAGGTCCTCCCGGTAACTCGGCCGGGTAAACAGTCTTCCCGGTAACTCGGCCGGGGAAAGGTACCCTCCTGGTAGCTCGGCCAGGGGCAAATGCATCCCCTCGGTAACTCGGCCGGGGGAAAACCCTCCTGGTAACTCGGCCAGGGCTTTGAATGCAGCTGTGCAGTCCAAAGCGAATACCAATCAGCGAGATACACGTCCCGGTCGGAAACTATAACCCGCGACCTGCGCGGCCGACCCGCACTTGCCCGACAGCGTAAGGTCACGATACCTTCGCGTTCGTAAAGAAAAGGGGCATCCCGTGGTCCATCGAAAGAAACCAACCCACCTGTGTAGAACCCGCAAAAGTCGCGCACCCAACGAAGGTCTCAGCGCGATCTCACAACTCCTCGCGGCACAGCGCTCACCACCGATCACGAAGTCAAGCTGACACAGAGGCACACTTGTTATGGTCAGCCCGCAAGCTCCGCTCGACTCCACACCGTCGCAGCGAGGGAAAGATAAAAGCCCAAGAACCCTCCTCCAACCCCTCTTCTTCTTCCTCTTCTTCTTCCTTTGCTTCAGACCACCACAAAAAGCAGGGAGGTGTGTGGTGAGGTGGCTCGAGAGAGAGAGTGAGAGGGAGTTAAATAAAGGGGAAAAGAAATAAATTTCCCCACCAACCCACTAATTAAATAGCACCAGCCACCCTAATTAATTAGCACTCCCCCCCTCAGTCAACAACACACCCTCCACCAACAGCACTAAGGAAAGGAAACATTAGAATAAATTAATTAAAGCAATTAAATAATTAAAATAATCAAAGAAAAGGCCACGACAACTCACTTTTCGACCCCGGCACCTCCGCCGTCGCCCGGAACCACCCGAACACCGCTGTAAATCGAAAATACACGCGCTCACGCCTTTTTCCCATCAAAAGGCTCGCCGGTGGAGTCAGAAAGCTCAACCCAAAAACCGGTATACTACACCCCACCCATGGGGCCCCCATTCCTAACGCCACCGTCGCGTGGGGTACACGGGTCAACGTACCACTTTTCCGGAAAAGCACACCCTTGCGGTGGCCAAACCGCTGGTGTGCGTGTAGCAAAACTTGAGCCTCAGATTGATATTAAGTATAATAACATAACAGGGTTAGTGCATAATCAGAAGGAGACTAACAATTCCACCTTGCCCCAACATGCTATTTCTAACAGTAAATCCCTATTCCCACAATCCCCCGGAATGTACCCATAACCAGACCGAGCACCTGCCTCGGTAATCAAATATCCACACAATAGCTTTAATAGGGTTAGCAAATGTAAACATGCAATTACTTAGATTTTACACCTTTTCCCATAACCAGACCGAGCACCTGCCTCGGCAATCAAATATCCACACAATAGTTTTAATATTCTGAAAGGTCACGTCGATCCCCGTCCCCAACGCTAGTATGCCCCGAACAACCCTACCTTTGTTCGGGGAGGGCGAACTGCCCACCCGGTCTTCTACCACGACAGCCGTAAATCCGGAGGTCCGCATCACCCACCAAACCCCTTGACAAAATAAACATAGCAACAACGAAACTGTGCATAAAGAGGTTCTAAGGGGTACCCACCTGGATCGCGAAGAAAAGGGTGTGCGGGAAATTCCAGTCAGAAGTTCTTCCACCTTGCGCCCGGAAAACTAAGGTAGGAAAAGTATTGTTAAAAACATCGTCGTGGTCAAAAACACTCAAAAACGGGGCGAAACGGGCCAAAAACGGA
The DNA here is from genome assembly GCA_029204045.2 of Tillandsia leiboldiana. Lineage (NCBI taxonomy): Eukaryota > Viridiplantae > Streptophyta > Magnoliopsida > Poales > Bromeliaceae > Tillandsia > Tillandsia leiboldiana. The sequence goes on from CM055072.1 coordinate 14,144,155, forward strand.
GCTCCCGGGCTTCCGGGCTGACGGGTGGTGCACGGAGCAGCGCGTGGACCGGGTCCACGGCAGCAGGTGACCGCGGCGCAGACCGTGTGCACCGCTCGGCAGGGTGAGCCGGTGCGTCTTGGGCCGGGCCGCGCACGGGGAAGGGCGCGGACCGGGTCCATGCCGCGCGGCTGCCGCGGCGAGCGCCGGGTGCACGCCCGGAGCGTGCACCGCGCACAGTGCGCAGCCCGGCGCACGGTTCCGTGCGCCGGGTCTGCACCTCCGGGGCTGCGGGGTGTGCACCGGGTGCACGACTGGGGTCTGTGGACCGCGGCTGGAGGATCCGTACGCGATGAACAGTAACGCCCCCTTTTTCGTTTTCTTCTCCGTTTTCGCTCCCGTGCGACTCCGGCGACGACCTCGTGGGCATGATAACGGCGGCGGCGGCCTCCCGTTTGACAACGGCGACGGCGGCTTCCCGTTACCACAACCCACGACGCGTGCGACACCCGAACGACCCCCAACCAAAACCTCGACCCCACAGAAAATGCAATAAAGGGGGAACGACGCTTACCGTGATCCTGCGAGGAAAAGGGTGGGAGGGTGGATCGTCCCTCTCGTCTCCAACGGAAAGCTCCACGAGGGATGGGTTTCCCCCGTTCTTCCCTTCTCCTCGTCTCGTCACCTCGGTTTCTCACGCGCCTCATGAAAAGGGAGGAAAAAAGGAATGGGGTTTCTTTCTTAAAAGCGCCGCCCTAAATCCTAGCCGTCAAGAGAGAAAACCAAGAGGGAAAAGAAAAACCCTACGGCCCCCGGTTTTAAGGAAACCCTAAAAACAATCGGCAGCTAAGATTGTCTCGAAAAGCGTGTCATCCAATCGCACGGATCCCGGAGCGCCTAAAGGGGTCCGAACTTCAAAAATTTATTCTGGGAGAACCGGGAGTCGGAATCCGAAACCGATCGCGTCCCCGTTCTCCGTTTCGCGAGCCTTTCCGCCTAAAAATGTCCGCGAGTCCCGACGGACTTTCCGGAAAAACACCAAAAATTGCCCCACAGTCGGACAGTCGTAAGAAAGGGATAACGGGAAGGGTCACGGAAAAGCCAGGTCTTACACCACTCACCAATAAAAACAAGTTTCGTCCCCGAAACTTAACTCCCGCCTGCGGCGAAGAGGTCCGGGTAGCACTCCCCCATCTTTGACTCTGGTTCCCAAGTTGCCTCACATTCTTCATGGTTGCTTCACAGCACCTTCCCATAGGGGGATCGTCCGGTTGCGCAACCTTTTTGTCCTCTCATGCTAAGATCCGCATCGAGGTTTGGCAGTAAAGCCAACCGGTATGTCACCGGGCCTACGCGCTCCAAAATCCCGAATATCGGGTCATTGACGCCAGCCAACGATCCTAAAAGCTCGAACTATTAGCAATACGCAACTCATTTACTTAAGGCGTTCTATCACACCGCCACCGATCTTGACCTGACTCAACCCACCTGGACGTCTAAGGCGTACTGTTACAACGCCTCGGGTCTTGGCCCGACTCACCTCACCTGGACGTCTAAGGCGTACTGTTACAACGCCTCGGGTCTATTGTCACAAGGCCGGAAGTTGGACCTATTTAACCCTTAACTAAAAAGCCAACATAAAAGACAACTAAGTCTTCACCTCCTTATTGGGCAGGAGGGTACGAAGCATTACATCTAAGGGTTCCTCTGGGGTCGTGGCCAAAATTTCTCTTGTACGAGGTCTTCCTTGCTACTACCTCCCTCGTAGCCGAAACGTCTGCTTTCCCCCCGCCGGTGGCTGATGTTTCGCTTTCACCTGTTGGCACACCCAATATTGCGCCACAATTTGTGCCACAACGCTCTTTCGATTTGGGCCACCAGAAGGTCTGCCATAGATCCCTGCACCTCTTTGTACCTCCGGGATGCGCGGTATAGGAGGTATTATATACTTTGGCTAGATTTTCTTCCCTCGTTTCTAGCTTATCGGGCACACGAATTCGTCCCCGGAACCTTATTACATCCCTGAGTCACTCGTAAAAATTCCGCCTTGCTACGAGGACATTCCGTCTTGCACCAGTTGTAGTTACGTGTCCGTCGTTTTGTCTCCCAAGATCCTCTTGGAGATTCGTCAGACTAGATCTTATAGTCCTTTCCGGGCTTCGGCTGTATGAGCACTGGCGCCTGTGTGCGTCTGTCTTTAAGTTCTTTGAAACTCCTTTGGCACTGGGCTGTCCAGACGAATCTCTACCCGCTTTGGGTTAGTCGATTTAGGGAAGTGGCCTCCCACGAAGCGTCTGTAGTAGCCTGCCTGTCCTAAGAAGCTTCGGATCTCCGTCACCGTTGTTGGCCGAGCCCAGTTGGTCACTGACTCGATCCTCCTCGGATCCACTGCAATTCCAGACGTCGAAACGATATGCCCCAAAAAGTCCACCTCACGGAGCCAAAACTCACCCTTTATGAGTTTGGCATATGGTTGCTGATCCTGGAGGGTCTAGGGGATTACTCGCGAGTGTTCCCCATACCCCTTGTCTGTTGTGAGAGTAGATCGGAACGTCCACTATAAGACCATTACCGGCTGGTCTAAGGAGGGCTTGAGTATCCTATTCATCATGCCTGTGAATACCGCTGGTGCGATAACGAGTCTAAATGGTATGACCGTGAACTCATGTCGACCATTCCGAGTTCGTAAGGCTGTTTTTCGGTAAGTCCGGTTCCCGGAGACGCACTTGGAACTTCAAGCAGTCAACTACCACTTAAAGATTGCCGCGACTGTCGGCCCCAAGCGTGATGCCGTTAACTTTTAACGGAAACCTCATTAGTCCTTAGAGACTAAGAACCCGTCTCGCCCTCGCTGGGCAGGAAGGAGTACAGCCGCCTGCCTCGAGGGGTAGCCGGAGGATCCGACCGAACTTATTTCTACGATGAGATTTCTTCTAATATCTATGGTAGGGAGAAATATGAAGCGAGGTGGAAGAGTGGGATGCTTAGGTGTTGACACAAACGTTCTAGCACGATGATCTGAAACTCGAGTATTACCTGCTACATCGTGCTCTGTGGGTCCGTCCCCTGGTGGGTCTTCGCATAGACTCTCCCTCCTCCCGATTGCGGAGACGAAGGTGGAGATGCTGCTACGGGTGCTGTCCCCGTTTGCGATGGGCAGTTGAAACAATAGTGCCCCGGGTTGCCGCATCGAAAACAGTGGTCTTGCTTCTGGGGACATTCGGTCACTTGGTATATTCCATCGCAATTGATGCAAGACTTGTCCACCGGCCATTGTCCTCCTGTCGACGCATTCTTGGTTCCTTGTTGCCATCTCAGGTATTTAGGAGGCCGACTCCTCTTGGTATGCTCTTTTCCAAAACAAGGTCGAGCTCGTTTCTTATCCCCGCTGTGATCTGAGCTCTCCCGTCGGGCTCGTGAAATCGCAAATTCGTGCTCCACTGTGGTGGCTCTATCGACCACTTCCTAGAAGGTGTGCAAATCCGCCGTTTGCACCACCTTGTAGATGTCGCTTCGTAAACCGTTCACAAAAAGACGGGCTTTGTGAGATTCATCTCTTATAATAGGGGGAACACATTTGATCAACCTCACAAATGCCCGTTGATATCCCGTAACTGTCTGACTTCCTTTCTTGATGTGCTTCAGGTCATCTTCCATCTGCTGTTTGATGCTGTCGGAGAGAAATGCCTCAGACAGTTTTTCTCGGAACGTGCTCCAAGATGGAAGGGCGGTGCCCCCCGAGGGGTCCGGGCACACCGTCCTCCACCACCTGCGGGCGTTTCCCTCAAGAAAGTGGACTGCCAAAGGGACCCGTTCATGTTCCTCCATAAATAGGTCTTCAAAAAGCTTCTCCATGGTATCCACCCACTTTTCCACGACCCAAGGGTCGGTCGTCTCTCCCTCGAACACGGGTGGGTCGTACCTCTTGAAATTTGCCAAGTTCGCTATCACCCCATCCCATTCGGTTTGCCGGATAAGGGCTTCCCCCGCAGCAACGGCGGTCATTCTGGGGTTAGGTGTCACCACGGTCTCTCCCAAGGGAGCTCCAACAGTGGCTCCCGGCGTAAGTCCCGAAGTTGCTGGTGTTAGTGCTACTGAAGGCGTCGTCGGATGAACCGACGGTATCTCGGTCACCGTGGTCGGAGAAGGGGCAACCGTAGTCTCGCTGACCGCCACCGACGGTCTCGTCACTGGTGCGGTTGGTCCGGGCAAAGAAGCCTGGGCGACCTCCATTGGTATTGTCGACTGTTGCGCCCACTGCCGCATTTGTTCCATAAGGGTTGCTAACTGCCCGGCCACCTCTTGTAGTTGTTGTCGGAGCAGCTGATACTCCGCCGCTATTGGCACCGTACTTTCTGCCCCTGCGTTCTCCGCTGATAACCCATTTCGGGCCATTATTTGCTATATACAAAGAAACCAAGTCAACACTAGACCTAACGGGTCTAGCACCACGACCTACAGACGCACCGAAATTAAATCCCCCTTTTTCCCTCGCACACTCACGATCTACTGGTCTACCCCAAGTTCACTTTATTAATCAGTAGTTAGTGTATTGCGCCCCGTGGATGTTGGACCCCGACTGTTGTGGTTAAAGTTTACCTCTCTGATACCATCTTAATCTGTCACGCCCCGAGGGCTCGAATCGCGCGGAAGAAGAGCCACCGATGCTCCTGATTCAGCCATATATTTTTTTTTTGTAAACCAATGCTCCCCGGTGCGTGTCCAGACCCGCCGCATACACAAATTCACTCTGCAAACGGGCAGAGTCTCCTTTGTATATGCACGGCGTCTCAATTACAAAATGTCTCACAAGGTGTAGCACATACAATCTCTAACCACATCAGTTGGGGTCTCGTTCACATACAACCAAACAACTCACATGATATTCTAATATTCACTTAGAACATAGAGGCCGATGTTTTGAAAGGATAAATAATCACAAGGTTTTGAAAACGGCATCCACACGATGCCATCGTTTTATGAAAGACCGTTTGAAAGCCACATAAATCCACAGGGGTTTGAAAACGGCACCCACCCGATGCCGATCTTTGTGAAAACAGTTCGCAAACACATAAATCCCACAAGGTTTGTAAAATTCGGCGCCCACACGACACCCACGTTTTAAAAGTAGTTTTCGCAAACGGTTTTCTTTGCTTTTCATTGTTTAAAACGGCCAAGTAAGAAGGAATGCAACAATCATTCGTTTATTCAAAAAGGGAAAAGGCAACATCCACTTCGACCCCACGGGGGTGTCGCAATCCACAACTAGCTAGCATGAGTAATAAAAGAAAAGGGAAAGGAAAGTCACTGTATCTGAAGTCACTAAAAATCAGTACAGCATCCTCGCGGCCTCACCGGTGCCCTAGCACTCGCCCCTGGACGAACCTGTCACGGAGTGGGAAATCAGTGACTAGAAATAGCATGATAAGCATAAGAGAAACAATAATAGGGCAAACCACAAAACCGGAGCAACCATCCCTCTCATGTATCATCCGCATTAACCACACCCTGTATCAAAACAACATCGGGCACCTTTCCCGATGTCCACCGCCGAGCACCTGCCTCGCCCGCCGAGCACCTGCCTCGACATCACCGCTCACACCCTGTATCAAAACAACATCGGGCACCTTTCCCGATGTCCACCGCCGAGCACCTGCCTCGGCCGCCGAGCACCTGCCTCGACATCACCGCTCACACCCCCCACCCATGGGGGCCCCCATTCCTAACGCCACCGTCGCGTGGGGTACACGGGTCAACGTACCACTTTTCCGAAAAAGCACACCCTTGCGGTGGCCAAACCGCTGGTGTGCGTGTAGCAAAACTTGAGCCTCAGATTGATATTAAGTATAATAACATAACAGGGTTAGTGCATAATCAGAAGGAGACTAACAATTCCACCTTGCCCCAACATGCTATTTCTAACAGTAAATCCCTATTCCCACAATCCCCCGGAATGTACCCATAACCAGACCGAGCACCTGCCTCGGCAATCAAATATCCACACAATAGCTTTAATAGGGTTAGCAAATGTACACATGCAATTACTAAGATTTTACACCTTTTCCCATAACCAGACCGAGCACCTGCCTCGGCAATCAAATATCCACACAATAGTTTTAATATTCTGAAAGGTCACGTCGATCCCCGTCCCCAACGCTAGTATGCCCCGAACAACCCTACCTTTGTTCGGGGAGGGCGAACTGCCCGCCCGGTCTTCTACCACGACAGCCGTAAATCCGGAGGTCCGCATCACCCACCAGACCCCTTGACAAAATAAACATAGCAACAACGAAACTGTGCATAAAGAGGTTCTAAGGGGTACCCACCTGGATCGCGAAGAAAAGGGTGTGCGGGAAATTCCAGTCAGAAGTTCTCCCACCTTGCGCCCGGAAAACTAAGGTAGGAAAAGTATTGTTAAAAACATCATCGTGGTCAAAAACACTCAAAAACGGGGCGAAACGGGCCAAAAACGGAGCTCCCGGGCTTCCGGGCTGACGGGTGGTGCACGGAGCAGCGCGTGGACCGGGTCCACGGCAGCAGGTGACCGCGGCGCAGACCGGGTGCACCGCTCGGCAGGGTGAGCCGGTGCGTCTTGGGCCGGGCCGCGCACGGGGAAGGGCGCGGACCGGGTCCATGCCGCGCGGCTGCCGCGGCGAGCGCCGGGTGCACGCCCGGAGCGTGCACCGCGCACAGTGCGCAGCCTGGCGCACGGTTCCGTGCGCCGGGTCTGCGCCTCCGGGGCTGCGGGGTGTGCACCGGGTGCACGACTGGGGTCTGTGGACCGCGGCTGGAGGATCCGTACGCGATGAACAGTAACGCCCCCTTTTTCGTTTTCTTCTCCGTTTTCGCTCCCGTGCGACTCCGGCGACGACCTCGTGGGCATGATAACGGCGGCGGCGGCCTCCCGTTTGACAACGGCGACGGCGGCTTCCCGTTACCACAACCCACGACGCGTGCGACACCCGAACGACCCCCAACCAAAACCTCGACCCCACAGAAAATGCAATAAAGGGGGAACGACGCTTACCGTGATCCTGCGAGGAAAAGGGTGGGAGGGTGGATCGTCCCTCTCGTCTCCAACGGAAAGCTCCACGAGGGATGGGTTTCCCCCGTTCTTCCCTTCTCCTCGTCTCGTCGCCTCGGTTTCTCACGCGCCTCATGAAAAGGGAGGAAAAAAGGAATGGGGTTTCTTTCTTAAAAGCGCCGCCCTAAATCCTAGCCGTCAAGAGAGAAAACCAAGAGGGAAAAGAAAAACCCTACGGCCCCCGGTTTTAAGGAAACCCTAAAAACAATCGGCGGCTAAGATTGTCTCGAAAAGCGTGTCATCCAATCGCACGGATCCCGGAGCGCCTAAAGGGGTCCGAACTTCAAAAATTTATTCTGGGAGAACCGGGAGTCGGAATCCGAAACCGATCACGTCCCCGTTCTCCGTTTCGCGAGCCCTTCTGCCTAAAAATGTCCGCGAGTCCCGACGGACTTTCCGGAAAAACACCAAAAATTGCCCCACAGTCGGACAATCGTAAGAAAGGGATAACGGGAAGGGTCACGGAAAAGCCAGGTCTTACATGCAGTGGACGAGACGGTTCAGAGGCAGACGGCGAGGTATGCGACAGGGGCAAGGGCCCAGCAGCGTAGAGACGTAGAGGGTCTAGCAGAGGTATCCCATTTTTATATTTCTCGAGTGAACCTTGTATGGTGAGGAAATGATGTAAAAGAATTGTAATAATTTTATTTGCAAGTTCAGAAATATAAAGTGTAATAAATTTAAGTTATGGTTCACTCTGTTATGCTTTCATTTTCGCATTAACTAATTGTTGTTGAATGAAAGTTTTAAATTTGTAGTGATTTTAGTACTCTGATATTGAGCTTCCGCATACACTTGTTGTGTTATTATGGATGTTACCGTTCCTTTCGGGTAGGAAAAGGTCTTACCCGATTGGCGGGTCTGTTGGCGTGCCCGAACCGTACAAATTGGCGGACTCGGGGCGTGACATTAACCCTATGTTCATAACCATAGGGTTTCACTATGTCTCGAGGACAATAACCATTCCCAATTATCTTTGGCCTAGAGTTTATTAATGTCACGCCCCGGGGGTTTAAAATAAGCGAAAAACGTATACATTTTTTTTTTTTTTTTTTTAAGTACACCCGCCAGGCACGTGCGCAGATCCGCCACACATACAAATTCACCCCGCAAATGGACGGAGTCTCCTTTGTATATGCACGGCGTCGCAAACATAAATCATACTTTAACCACACTAGCCAAGAAGTTACGAAGAGGGAAAACTATCAACATGCGCAATAACCGAGCCGGCCACCTACATTTTGAAAGGATAAATCCACGGGTTGTAAAACTATAGTGGTCCAGGTTCCCATGCAACCTTTTTCCGGTGAATCCACTGTTTAGAACACCTAGTGTTGGTGTATCTGGCCCATAGTGCAGCAAAGGGATGCCACAGATGGACCCTATGTAGTATCTTTAGCTGTTTTGGCCTTCGGCTACATTTGCTGAAGTTTTGAAAAGGTTTTTGACCAAACAGAGATTGGAATTAGATTCAGCGCGAAAAAACGGTTGAAAACGGCTATTTGCTTGTTTGATTCTGAGTCCGGATGCCCAAAAAGGGACTCCCGGAAGTTTTTATTGGTTTTCGGTGCATGGGAGGGGCCGTGGACCGCCGGCATGCCACGTGGCGGCCTGTCATTGGCCCGTTTTCAGTGCTCGGTCCACAGAGCGTCGCGGCTGGGTGCACAGACCTGGCGCAGGGACACGTGGCGCCGCCTGATTGGCGGGCTCAAGGTGCGCGGTCTACTGAGCGGGCGCGGCGATGCATGGACCAGGGCGGGGGACGCGTGGCAGACCTCGGTTGGTCGGTGCACGCGGCGCGGTCCACGGAATCCCGAAGTAGGGTGCGTGGACCTGGTGCAGGGGACACGTGTCGCCACGTGATTTGCGGGCTCATCAGGCGCGGCGCACGGAAGGGTGCGCCGGCGCCTCGGGGCGCGTGCTCGCGTGGGGGGCAGGCGGCGCGACCGGCGGGGCGGGCTGTCACGCCCCGGGGTTGAAACTGCGACCCGGGCTCGCCAACAGATCCGCCATCTGTACGGAAACTGCCGCACAGACGAAGCGTCCACCCTGCAAGTATAGCTAAACAAGTATCAGAGCTGAAAAAGAACAAAAAAACAAAAGCTATAGAAAACCACTGAACATTTGATATAAATAAATGAATATCCTCAATACAATAACTCTCAACCGCCAACTAAAAACAAATCCTCACCAAACTCTCAGACTGTCCAGTACAAAAGTGGAAACATAAAATACAGGGTATATCTATCACAGACTCACAATGCTGGTAAGGAACTAATCGGCCACGTCCTCACCTCGATCTGCTGTCTCCGCGCGAACCAAGCCGGAACAGCTGCCTCAGGAACCTGTCACCGCAACGGGTGTGAGATCTACTGCATAAGGTAGATCTTAGTGGGTACCATCACCAATATCCACGGTATGCCCACTAAGTCTACTGGAGGCACAACAGATAGGTATGCAGATAGGTAGATAGATAAAAGCTGAAATGAAACTATTGCTACCATGTCTCAACATCATGCACAGGAATCACTACTGGAGATGAAATATGCATACGCTCGCTACTGCTAACATGCCTCAAGTATCATGCTAAAAGGAAAACTCATCTAAGAACATGCTATGCAATCACTCACTCATAACACCCAATCTCAATGACTGCCTCATAGGGTCCAGTCAAGCCTGCGCCCCCTAGTGTATCAACCAGGGCCCCTAGTGTATCAACTAGGGCTCTCCGTGTATCAACGGAGGATGTCCCTCAGGACTGTCATAGTACCATGCAAAGCGACCACTAGTGTATCAACTAGGCGCATCATCATCGCATCCGGAGCGGCAACTCGAGGGGAGCGACCCCACCGAGGGAAAAGCGTGTCTCATCTCTCTAAAAAGCGGCACATGCAGGCTATGATCCACGAGCAAACAGATCGGAAACTCAACTGCTCAACAGCTCAACTCAGTCGGAAAAGAACCACAACTCAATCAGGAAATGCCCAAATCCTCACATAATCTGTCGAAGAATCCTCTACGACTCAATCTGATAATGCACGACCCATGGCTGAGTCGGGAAACCTTCACGACTCGATCTGCCAGAACCCCCAAAACTCTCAAACCTAAGTGGGAGAACCATCTCCACCACTAAATCAAAAACACAACCCGTGATCTAGAATAAACCATCAATCCCAACACGGAAATGCAACTCTCATGACACTAGAAACTCAACACATAATACTCTAAAAATCCACTCGGCCCCCTGGCACGAGTAAACATGCACCCTGAACTCATGCTCTACCTCTGACGAATTCAGAAATTAAAAACCACCTTAAAAATGCTGATTCTCTTTAAAACAGGTTTTCTCAATTTTTAAAACAATCTAGGTGCACATATGATGCCAACAGAACATGAAACCTAGTGTCATATAGTGTCATGAGTATGCTAAAAATAATCTGGGGTTCCAATAAATTTTACAGAAAATCCCAGGCAACTATCAGATTTAAAAATAGTGAAAACAGGATGATAAATATGATCAAATTGCATTCAATAGCATTAAAGGGCATTCCATAAATTTTGGAGAATTTTCAACCCACCTGGAACGCTTTCCGCAGGCAATCGCTGAAGTCGGTGAAGCGCCTTCCTCAAACTAACGAAACCTCGAAAATCACGTCGTGAATCACGAAAAATCCCCCCGGAAGCACAAATAAATCCACCCGAGTCTTCACAACCCAAAATGCGATCATCCGGCTCACCCACGGCCAACTCACAGCACATGCACAAGTAACCAACCAACCATACTCAATAATCCGTCGAAACCAGGTAATGAAATCTAAAAAGAATCCATTAAAACTCGGGATCCCAAATACTCACCTCCGAAGAAAAATCCGCGCGTACTTTGGCTCACTCCACGGTCAATCACAGTGCAAACAAAGATCCGAGTACTCCACAATCCACTAACAGCAGGTGCACACTCATAAGTATATGCTCACATAAAACAATCTACCAAAAATCCATAATCCACTTCTCTACAAGCTCTAATGCACACATAAATAACCTTCAGCACATTCAAAAAGCCCAAATACACCTAATCCCTCACACTAGGCTCCCAGCACACAAACATACTTCTCACATAAATCTTCAATTGCTTAAGTCCACCACGCTTCCGCTGTCAGGCCCCGGGGTCGAAACTGCGACCCGGGCTCGCCAACAGATCCGCCACCTATGCCACTCCCGCATAGGCGAAGCGTCCTACCTGCAAGAAAAGTACTACAGCTAGATAGATATCAGAGCTATAAATAAAAATCTGCTGTAAACCAAAATCAATCACTGTACAACTGGAAAATAATACAACAATGTCCATCTTCCAAAAATGATAATCATACAATATCCTCATATATAAAGCTCAGAACTCAACAGGGAGATATCTCCAATAAATACCTCAGTGTACAGGCTCTCAATACAAATCATGTCCTCACTACATCAGTCTCTCAAAAGAGGAAAATAGAATAGCTAATCTACTGAAGCTCTCCTCAGAAGGGGTACCGCTACTCTCCAACGACGGGTAGGGATCTAGCACGCAACTTCCTCACCTCGATCAACAACCGCAGAATCAGCAACACCTGCTAAGACTCTACAAAACAAAAGAGAGAAAATAAGAGGAGGGGGAAAACCCCCAACGGGTGTGAGAACTACACCTAAAAAGGGAGTCCTCAGTGGGTACCGCCACCAGGCCCGACGATCTGCCCACTAAGTCCACTAGAGGCATGAAATAACCAAAGCAGTAAAGACTAAAATAAGACAGCTGGAGACCCTCAATAGCTACCATGCCTCTATCTAAATGCTCAAATGGGAAAACTCTGATAAAAATATGCAACACTCGCACACGAGGTGCTCAATCGACCCAATCGAGCTGACTGCCACATCGGGTCCAGTGAAACCTGTGCCCAACTACAACCACCTCCCGCTGACGGGCAGGAATTACGTAGGGCGTCCAAACGGACTAACTCGCTATCGAGTAGTGGCTCATGCAGGCTATAGTCAAAATCCACTCTCTCTCTCAGAACGGATAAACTCAAGATCACCAAGCCTCTCGCACAACGGTCAACAACTCACAATGACCTTGGGACCACCGTCGATCCCCAAACGGTTCCCAACAACACTAGCACTGGTCTAAACACAGCTACTAGACTCCACTCGGTCCCCTTGACACGAGTGCAACAATAAAGCAAATGTCTGTAATAAACCCAATCTAATGCCACCAGTAAAACTGGTACTGCCTGCTGTGCCTGCCTGTATCGGGTATACTGGCCGACGCATAACACCGATGAAAAGGAGTCTCAAGGACTCAAGGTATGTATAACACTCCGGAGTGGCACTCGAGGGGAGCGACCCACACGAGTAAAGTATCTCAGTAACCAGTAATATAAGTATAAATCAGCAGGACTGGATCATGACTCTGATCAAAGTGGGAAAGATCAACCACTAAAGAAAGCCTCGGTCCTCAATCAGATGCAAAAGTACTCAAATAGTGGGAATCTCCGTCCACTAGGGAAAACTGATACCCAATCTGATGTAAAAGTAAACATCCGGTCAACCGCCCAATATCCGCGGTTGCCGCAATACCCTGCCGTCTATAACCAAGTCCTATAGCCGACATCCGGTTAACCGTGTTACGGAATTTGAGTTGGCGTAGTTTCGTGAAAGTTTCAAGTCCTGAAGATTGAAGGTGAAGAAAGTTGGATCATTTAACTCAATCTCAAGAAAGAAGAATTCAAAAGGATCAGGTATGTTTAACTAAAGAATTTGTGTGATCCGAATACTTCTTGTAGTGTAGAAACACTTGGAAGAATCTTTCATTGCATAAAAATCAAAAACTGGACTTGGGACATGTTCAGGATCCGGATCAGGCTGTTCGATCCGGATCCCGAAGGTGGTTCGTTCATACATCGTCGCAATCCGGATCGTAGTCTCTTGATCCGGATCCCGAACGTTGAGTTTACCATCTACCTTGAACGATCCGGATCTTGCTTCGCAATCCGGATCCCGAACGTTGATGTTTGGTGAACTGTATGAACGATCCGGATCGTAGTCACATGATCCAGATCCCGAACCTTCGTTTTTCTGGAATTGGTTGTTTCGTTATGACGATCCGGATCTCAGTTATCACGATCCGGATCGCCGTCCGTAAAATTCCAGAAATGGCAGGTTTTTGATTCTTATCTCCTTCATAGGGTTTCTAACCTATAAATAGACCCTATGTCTTTCTTTCTAGGGTCAATCCACATAGCCGTCATTTTCATATATCATCTTATACGGCTATAGATCCACATATAGAGAAGAAAGGAAATCATTAGAGAATACTCTATGTTTCTTCATCTATATTGATTAGTTTGATTCTAGGTTTTCATACTCACATCTTGAGTGAATCAAACTAATGAATACTTAGATGGTATTTCCGATCTATCTTTGATCTAAGTATTCGGCGGATCATCACCACCCAAAAACAACGATTACCCCAAAATCGGCGCGTGGATTCGCGTGTCCTTGTGGATTCAAGGTTCAATCGCTCTCGTGGATTCGGAGCGAGGCACGTTCGTGGATTCGAAGGGTGCTATTGGGTGAAGACCGTGGATTCGGTCGGACGTCGTGGATTCGACGTGGGACGCCGTGGATTCGGCGTTGGGCGCAGATCGTGGATTCGAGAAGCGTCTGGAGCGAGCGGAGAAGATCCTCTAGGAGCGTATGGAAAAGGTTGAGTCGTAAGTGTGTACGGTAAATCACCTTGTACGTGTTTTAATTCTAGTGGATTTCTGCCGTGTTATCGGTCCCGTGGTTTTTTACTCCGGTGATGGAGTTTTCCACGTAAAAATCTTGCGAGTTATTTTCATTTCCGCATTGGGTTTTTTATCGCAACGATTTTTGAGTGTTTATACGTTTACACCTATTCACCCCCCTCTAGGTGTTTCTTCCCCTATTTAGATCCGTATTATATACGACCCAACAAGTGGTATTAGAGCGGAATAGGGTTGTGAACAATGGTTGAAGGTGGAAACATCAATCGACCCCCTTTCTTTGATGGAACAAATTATGCGTACTGGAAAGTACGGATGAAAGCCTTTTTATCTTCCATCGACGAAAGGGTGTGGCATTCAATTGAATCAGGATGGACTAATCCAACTGAACTTATCTCTGATGTTCACACCTTAAAACCTAGGTCGAAATGGACCAAGGAAGAGTTTGAGTTATCTTCTTACAATGGCAAGGGAATTAATGCTATTTTTAATGCCTTATCTCACACTGAATTCTCTCGCGTCTCGGCATGTGAGACTGCGAAAGAAATCTGGGATGTTCTCCAGGTTACACATGAGGGAACTAACCTCGTGAAGATTCAGAAACTGCAGATGCTTACGAGCAAGTTTGACTCTATCTGAATGGCAGAAAATGAATCTTTCACGGACTACTATACACGATTGCAAGACATCGTAAACTCATGTGCTAATCTGGGAGAGAAGATTCCAGAATTTAAGATTGTAAGAAAAATCTTAAGAACTCTTCTGAACGATTTCGCCCAAAGGTTACTGCCATTGAAACTATTAAACACCCGGACGAAATACGTGTAGAAGAATTAGTTGGTTCATTACAAACTTATGAAATGACTTTTAATACTAACAATTCTTCTGGAAAAGCATCCACTTCTAAGTCTTCAGGTTATGCGTTGAAAACAACTAAGGAAGAAGACGCGGATACATCCTCCTCGGACGATGACGAGAACCTTTCTATGGAGGAATTTGAGAAGCAGCTCGCTCTCTTGACAAGGAATTTTCGCCGCAACTTTCGAAGGGGTAATTCAAGCAAATCTCCCATCCTTCGGAAAGTGGAACAAAGGCAAGGGTACTCCAAGTCACAAGTCAAGAAAGCAGGAGAACTTCTCAAAGGATAAGAAAAGTTCAGAAGGACAACTGCAATGCTTCAAATGTCGAGGCTACGGCCACATTGCAACGGAGTGTCCTAACAAGTATCCGGCAAAGAAGAAGGCGATGCAAGTCGTCACTTGGGATGACAACTCAACGTCAAATGAGTCGTCTTCAAGTGATGAAGAAAATAGCTCCACCGCATTCCACGCGTCCGTATCTTCACCCTTCATGTGCTTTATGGCAAGTACATCTAAGTCGTTGTCCAACTCCACTGTTGAAAAGAACGCAACGGACAACGATCGGATGATTCGGAAGGTGAAGATTTTGCTCTAGCCTACCACAGACTTTTGAGGGACTCAAAGAAAGTGGCTAAGCAAAACAAGAGTTTGAGAGGGAGAGTGCATGATCTCGAAGAAGAAGCAAAAAGAGCGACTTCTCTCTCAAACGCTCTTGAAGTGGAAAGGGAAAACCTGATAAAAGAAAATGCTTCTCTTCAAGAGTCCAATGAGCAACTTGAGAAGGAACATACAAATCTGGTGGATAACGCGAATCACTTCTCAAAGCTCTACAACGAGGCTCGACAGGATAACCTGGAAATGACAAAGACCATTTTCCAACTCAAGAATGACTTACAGCGATTCTCTTCAGGAAGGAGTAAGTTGGATAGACTTCTGGTCTTGGTCAATCAAATAGGTTCGGCCTCGGATACACTCAAACTGGAAACAGTCCAAGTTCGAGTGAGACAGTTTTGTGCCTCAGTCGGTATCTCCTCCTCCGACACCGGAATTCAAGACAAACAACGACAACAAACCTACTTCATCCTCTTTGGGATCGTTCAAGATCTAAGGTATGTTTTCGTTGTGGTGTTTCAGGGCACATAAGAAGAGTATTGCAAGACGGGAGTCGAACCGCTCATCTCAAAGACCTCTTGCAACAACTACCAAAACGGCTCCTCCCCGTAAATCAAAGCAAAACTTTTCAAATGAAAAGAGATTTGGTAGTTCATCGCGCAAGACGATTACATCAAGGAACAACAATCGCTATAACAAGACGCCTTCACCTAGGCATATAACCTTCTCGACCATTGCCGACGCACGTCCAAAGGGTTTGGGTGCGCAAAGGTGAAATTTTCCCTTGTCTTGTTTCCAATGTTTCCTTGCATGCATATGATAGTTCGTCTTGGTATCTGGATAGCGGGTGTTCCCGTCACCTATGACCGGTGACAAAAATAGTTTTCAAAGTCTTGAGAAAATCTCCGGAGGACACGTTGTTTTCGGAACGGTCGATCTTCCAAAATTGTTGGAAAAGGGACGGTAGCTATTCCAGATGGCCCGATTTTGAAAAACGTCTTATTTGTTGATGGCCTTAAGACTAACCTCATAAGCATAAGTCAACGTTGCGACAATGGTTTTCAGTTAACTTTTCATCGGTTGATGCGTTTGTACTGATAAGGACCATGCTTTCTTTCTAAAGGGGTTAGATCTGAAAAACAATTGTTAGTTGTCCTAATAAATTTTCTGAAAATTGTAACTTAGCCCGCTTTGAATAATGAAACTCTTTGGCATGAAAGGCTAGGTCACTTAAATTTTAAGGAACTTACTAGATTTCAAAAAAGGACGTGGTCAAGGGGATTCCAAAATTTTATTTAAACAAAACATTGTGTGTGGTGGCTGTCAAAAGGGAAAACAGTCCAGGACTGCACACAAGAGCTTGAACCACATCGGTACAAAACGGCCTTTGGAACTTTTGCGACATGGATTTAATGGGGCCAACTCGTCACCATCTTTGGGAGGTAAATGGTATATTTTCTTATTGGTTGATGATTTCTCTCGGTTTTCTTGGGTAGCATTTTTGACGAGAGAAAGCTGATACGTTTGATTCTTTTCCATGAGATTTGCCATCGTATTATGATTGAAAAGAATGAAAAGATCATTCGTGTTAGAAGTGATAGGGGTGGAGAATTCATAAATTCAAAATTCATTGACTTTGTACTTCAAATGGCATTAAACATGAATTCTCGGCACCCTATACACCTCAGCAGAATGGTGTTGTTGAGCGCAAAAACAGGGTTGTTCAAGAGATGGCGCGTGTGATGCTTCATAGCCGGAAATTACCGCTACATTTTGGGCTGAAGCTGTGAACACCGCTGTCTATATCATTAACAGAGTGTATTTGCGCCCAGGAACCTTGAATACACCATATGAGCTGTGGTTTAGTAGAAAACCGGATATCAAGTACTTTCGTATCTTCGGGAGTCGATGTTACATCTTACGTGACCGTGAAAATCTTGGAAAGTTCGACTCTCGAAGTGATGAAGGATCTTTTTGGGTTATTCTACGAATAGCAGAGCATATCGAGTATTAACATTGAATCTAAGACGATCGTAGAATCTATAAATGTAAAGTAGATGACGCTTCTCATTTTGAATCAGAAAAATCTACCCTCGATATCTCTCTAGATGATGATTCTTCTGCTAGTGCATCTTCTCCATAATAATACTTCCAATATTAATGATGCATCTAATGGTTCTTCTAGTTTATCTGATTGTGCAGGAATCATCTCGTGTACCTCCGAGTACTCCGTTTCAACAAACGCTACGAATCTCCCAGGATCATCCGGAATCGAACATCATTGGAGATCCACAAGAAGGAGTTAGAACTCGAAGGGCAGTTGGTTTGCGGATTTGCTTGCTACGTATCTTTAATCGAACCAAAGACAATAGATGAAGCTCTTCAGGATGACTACTGGATTAAAGCAATGCAGGAAGAGCTTCAGCAATTTGAGCGAAACAAGTCTGGGAATTAACGAAGCCTCCAAGCAACATAATGTGATAGGTACCAAATGGATCATTCAAGACAAGAACAGATGAAGATGGTACTATCATCAGACACAGGCACGAACTAGTTGCTCAAGGCTACTCTCAAGTAGAAGGTATAGACTTGACGAAACTTTCGCCCCTGTAGCTAGACTCGAGTCCATTCGGTATATTGTTTTGCTATTGCTTGTCATTTTAAAATCAAATTATTTCAAATGGACGTCAAGAGCGCATTTTCTAAATGGGTTTTTAAATGAGGAAGTTTATGTAGCTCAACCGAAAGGTTTTGTAGATCATAAACAACCTAACCAGGTTTTTCGTTTGAAAAAGGCTCTTTACGTCTGAAACCAGGCACCGCAAGCATGGTACGAAAGGTTAACAAAGCACCTTTTGGGAGAAGGGCTATACTCGAGGGGAGCTGACGGACTCTCTTTGTGAAGCATATCAAATAATTTCATTGTAGCACAAATCTATGTCGATGACATTGTATTTGGTTGAACAAAAGATAATGATGCTTTCTAAATTCGCGGGAGACCATGGAAAGCGAATTTGGATGTCCATGATGGGCGAACTGTCTTATTTTCTGGATTGCAATTAAACAACATGATGAAGTATTCACTTGAGTCAATCCAAGTATGCACTGGAGTTGGTCAAAAAGTTTGATCTAGAAATTGTAAAGATTTTCCAACTCCAATGGGAACTAGCCACAAGGGACTTGGAAGTGAATCACATAGTGAGAATGTAGACCGAGAAACTGTATAGAAGTATGATTGGAAGTCTACTCTTACCCACGGCTAGTCGCCCGGATATATCCTTTAGTGTTGGGATTTGCGCGAGATATCAATCAGCACCAAAGGAGGTTCACCTGAAAGCGGTGAAACGGATCATCCGTACATCAAAGGATCAATTAATTTCGGAATTTGGTT
>CM055072.1:14162956-14382773 GCA_029204045.2 Tillandsia leiboldiana
TCAGAACTCAACAGGGAGATATCTCAATAAATACCCAGTGTACAGGCTCTCAATACAAATCATGCTCCTCACTACATCAGTCTCTCACAAGAGGAAAATAAAATAGCTAATCTACTGAAAGTCTCCTCTGAAGGGGTACCGCTACTCTCCAACGACGGGTAGGGATCTAGCACGCACTTCCTCACCTCGATAAACAACGCAGAATCAGCACACTGCTAAGACTCCAAAACAAAAGAGAGAAATAGAGGAGGGGGAAAACCCCAACGGGTGTGAGAACTAAACACTAAAAAGGGAGTCCTCAGGGGTACGCCCACCAGGCCGACGATCTGCCCCTAGTCACTAGAGGCAGAAAAACCAAAGCAACTAGTAAAGACTAAATAGACAGCGGCGACCTCAATAGCTACCATGCCTCTATCTAAAGCCTCAAATGGAAAAACTCTGATAAACTTTATGCAACATCGCACACGAGGTGCAATCCGACCCAATCGAAGTGACTGCCCACATCGGGTCCAGTGAAACCTGTGCCAACTACAACCACCTCCCGCGGACGGGCAGAATTACGTGGGGCGTCCAAACGGACTAACTCGCTATCGAGTAGTGCTCATGCAGGCTATAGTCAAAATCACTATCTTCTCTCAGAACGGATAACCTCAAGATCACAAAGCTCTCGCAAACGGTCAACAACTCACAATGACTTGGGACACCGTCGATCCCCAAACGGTTCCAAAAAAACAAACACTAGCACTGGTCTAAACACAGCTACTAGACTCCACTCGGTCCCTTGACACGAGTGCAACAATAAAGCAAATGGCTGTAATTAAACCCAATCTAATGCCAAACCAGTAAACTGGTACTGCTGCTGTGCCTGACTGGACGGGATACTGGCGAGCTAACACCGATGAAAAGGCGTCCAAGGACTCAAGGTTCTGTAAACACTTCGGAGTGGCATCGAGGGGGCGACACAACACAGAGTAAAGTATCTCAGTCAAACACATAATATAGTTATAAAATCAGCGGCTGGATTCATGACTTGATCAAAGTGGGAAAAGATCAACCACTAAAGAAAGCAACCTCGGTCCTCAATACAGATGCAAAAGTACTCAAATAGTGGGAATCTCCGTCCACTAGGAAAACTGATAACCAATCTGATGTAAAAGAAACATGCAGGTCAACCGACCCAATATCCGCGGTTGCCGCAATACCCTGCGTCTAAACCAAGTCCTATAGCCGACATCTGGTTAAAAACCGTGTTACGGAATTTGAGTTGGCGTAGTTTCGTGAAAGTTTCAAGTCTGAAGATTGAAGGTGAAGAAAGTTGGATCATTTAACTCAATCTCAAGAAAGAAGAATTCAAAAGGATCAGGTATGTTTAACTAAAGAATTTTGTGTGATCCGAATACTTCTTGTAGTGTAGAAACACTTGGAAGAATCTTTCATTGCATAAAAATCAAAACTGGACTTGGGACATGTTCAGGATCCGGATCAGGTGTTCGATCCGGATCCCGAAGGTGGTTCGTTCATACATCGTCGCAATCCGGATCGTAGTCTCTTGATCCGGATCCCGAACGTTGAGTTTACCATCTACTTGAACGATCCGGATCTGCTTCGCAATCCGGATCCCGAACGTTGATGTTTGGTGAACTGTATGAACGATCCGGATCGTAGTCACATGATCCGGATCCCGAACCTTCGTTTTTCTGGAATGGCTGTTCGTTATGACGATCCGGATCTAGTTATCACGATCCGGATCGCCGTCCGTAAAATTCCAGAAATGGCTAGGTTTTTGATTCTTATCTCCTTCCTAGGGTTTCTAACCTATAAATAGACCCTATGTCTTTTTTCTAGGGTCAATCCACATAGCCGTCATTTTCATATATCATCTTATACGGCTATAGATCCACATATAGAGAAGAAAGGAAATCATTAGAGAATACTCTATGTTTCTTCATCTATATTGATTAGTTTGATTCTAGGTTTTCATACTCACATCTTGAGTTGAATCAAACTAATGAATACTTAGATGGTATTTCCGATCTATCTTTGATCTAAGTATTCGGCGGATCATCACCACCCAAAAACAACGATTTACCCCAAAATCGGCGCGTGGATTCGCGTGTCCTTGTGGATTCAAGGTTCAATCGCTCTCGTGGATTCGGAGCGAGGCACGTTCGTGGATTCGAAGGTGCTATTGGGTGAAGACCGTGGATTCGGTCGGACGTCGTGGATTCGACGTTGGACGCCGTGGATTCGGCGTTGGGCGCAGATCGTGGATTCGAGAAGCGTCTGGAAGCGAGCGGAGAAGATCCTCTAGGAGCGTATGGAAAAAGGTTGAGTCGTAAGTGTGTACGGTAAATCACCTTGTACGTGTTTTAATTCTAGTGGATTTCTGCCGTGTTATCGGTCCCGTGGTTTTTTACTCCGGTGATGGAGTTTTCCACGTAAAAATCTTGCGAGTTATTTTCATTTCCGCATTGGGTTTTTATCGCAACGATTTTTGAGTGTTTATACGTTTACACCTATTCACCCCCCTCTAGGTGTTTCTTCCCCTATTTAGATCCGTATTATATACGACCCAACAAGTGGTATTAGAGCGGGAATAGGGTTGTGAACAATGGTTGAAGGTGGAAACATCAATCGACCCCCTTTCTTTGATGGAACAAATTATGCGTACTGGAAAGTACGGATGAAAGCCTTTTTATCTTCCATCGACGAAAGGGTGTGGCATTCAATTGAATCAGGATGGACTAATCCAACTGAACTTATCTCTGATGTTCACACCTTAAAACCTAGGTCGAAATGGACCAAGGAAGAGTTTGAGTTATCTTCTTACAATGGCAAGGGAATTAATGCTATTTTTAATGCCTTATCTCACACTGAATTCTCTCGCGTCTCGGCATGTGAGACTGCGAAAGAAATCTGGGATGTTCTCCAGGTTACACATGAGGGAACTAACCTCGTGAAGATTCAGAAACTGCAGATGCTTACGAGCAAGTTTGACTCTATCTGAATGGCAGAAAATGAATCTTTCACGGACTACTATACACGATTGCAAGACATCGTAAACTCATGTGCTAATCTGGGAGAGAAGATTCCAGAATTAAGATTGTAAGAAAAATCTTAAGAACTCTTCCTGAACGATTTCGCCCAAAGGTTACTGCCATTGAAACTATTAAACACCCGGACGAAATACGTGTAGAAGAATTAGTTGGTTCATTACAAACTTATGAAATGACTTTTAATACTAACAATTCTTCTGGAAAAGCATCCACTTCTAAGTCTTCAGGTTATGCGTTGAAAACAACTAAGGAAGAAGACGCGGATACATCCTCCTCGGACGATGACGAGAACCTTTCTATGGAGGAATTTGAGAAGCAGCTCGCTCTCTTGACAAGGAATTTTCGCCGCAACTTTCGAAGGGGTAATTCAAGCAAATCTCCATCCTTCGGAAAGTGGAACAAAGGCAAGGGTACTCCAAGTCACAAGTCAAGAAAGCAGGAGAACTTCTCAAAGGATAAGAAAAGTTCAGAAGGACAACTGCAATGCTTCAAATGTCGAGGCTACGGCCACATTGCAACGGAGTGTCCTAACAAGTATCCGGCAAAGAAGAAGGCGATGCAAGTCGTCACTTGGGATGACAACTCAACGTCAAATGAGTCGTCTTCAAGTGATGAAGAAAATAGCTCCACCGCATTCCACGCGTCCGTATCTTCACCCTTCATGTGCTTTATGGCAAGTACATCTAAGTCGTTGTCCAACTCCACTGTTGAAAAGAACGCAACGGACAACGAATCGGATGATTCGGAAGGTGAAGATTTTGCTCTAGCCTACCACAGACTTTTGAGGGACTCAAAGAAAGTGGCTAAGCAAAACAAGAGTTTGAGAGGGAGAGTGCATGATCTCGAAGAAGAAGCAAAAAGAGCGACTTCTCTCTCAAACGCTCTTGAAGTGGAAAGGGAAAACCTGATAAAAGAAAATGCTTCTCTTCAAGAGTCCAATGAGCAACTTGAGAAGGAACATACAAATCTGGTGGATAACGCGAATCACTTCTCAAAGCTCTACAACGAGGCTCGACAGGATAACCTGGAAATGACAAAGACCATTTTCCAACTCAAGAATGACTTACAGCGATTCTCTTCAGGAAGGAGTAAGTTGGATAGACTTCTTGGTCTTGGTCAATCAAATAGGTTCGGCCTCGGATACACTCAAACTGGAAACAGTCCAAGTTCGAGTGAGACAGTTTTTGTGCCTCAGTCGGTATCTCCTCCTCCGACACCGGAATTCAAGACAAACAACGACAACAAACCTACTTCATCCTCTTTGGGATCGTCAAGATCTAAGGTATGTTTTCGTTGTGGTGTTTCAGGGCACATAAGAAGATATTGCAAGACGGGAGTCGAACGCTCATCTCAAAGACCTCTTGCAACAACTACCAAAACGGCTCCTCCCCGTAAATCAAAGCAAAACTTTTCAAATGAAAAGAGATTTGGTAGTTCATCGCGCAAGACGATTACATCAAGGAACAACAATCGCTATAACAAGACGCCTTCACCTAGGCATATAACTTCTCGACCATTGCCGACGCACTCCAAAAGGGTTTGGGTGCGCAAAGGTGAAATTTTCCCTTGTCTTGTTTCCAATGTTTCCTTGCATGCATATGATAGTTCGTCTTGGTATCTGGATAGCGGGTGTTCCCGTCACATGACCGGTGACAAAAATAGTTTTCAAAGTCTTGAGAAAATCTCCGGAGGACACGTTGTTTTCGGAGACGGTCGATCTTCCAAAATTGTTGGAAAAGGGACGGTAGCTATTCCAGATGGCCCGATTTTGAAAAACGTCTTATTTGTTGATGGCCTTAAGACTAACCTCATAAGCATAAGTCAACTTTGCGACAATGGTTTTTCAGTTAACTTTTCATCGGTTGAATGCGTTGTAACTGATAAGGACCATGCTTTCTTTCTAAAAGGGGTTAGATCTGAAAACAATTGTTATGTTGTTCCTAATAAATTTTCTGAAAATTGTAACTTAGCCGCTTTGAATAATGAAACTCTTTGGCATGAAAGGCTAGGTCACTTAAATTTTAAGGAACTTACTAGAATTTCAAAAAAGGACGTGGTCAAGGGGATTCCAAAACTTTTATTTAAACAAAACATTGTGTGTGGTGGCTGTCAAAAGGGAAAACAGTCCAGGACTGCACACAAGAGCTTGAACCACATCGGTACAAAACGGCCTTTGGAACTTTTGCACATGGATTTAATGGGGCCAACTCGTCAACCATCTTTGGGAGGTAAATGGTATATTTTCTTATTGGTTGATGATTTCTCTCGGTTTTCTTGGGTAGCATTTTTGAGAGAGAAAGCTGATACGTTTGATTCTTTTCATGAGATTTGCCATCGTATTATGATTGAAAAGAATGAAAAGATCATTCGTGTTAGAAGTGATAGGGGTGGAGAATTCATAAATTCAAAATTCATTGACTTTTGTACTTCAAATGGCATTAAACATGAATTCTCGGCACCCTATACACCTCAGCAGAATGGTGTTGTTGAGCGCAAAAACAGGGTTGTTCAAGAGATGGCGCGTGTGATGCTTCATAGCCGGAAATTACCGCTACATTTTTGGGCTGAAGCTGTGAACACCGCTGTCTATATCATTAACAGAGTGTATTTGCGCCCAGGAACCTTGAATACACCATATGAGCTGTGGTTTAGTAGAAAACCGGATATCAAGTACTTTCGTATCTTCGGGAGTCGATGTTACATCTTACGTGACCGTGAAAATCTTGGAAAGTTCGACTCTCGAAGTGATGAAGGGATCTTTTTGGGTTATTCTACGAATAGCAGAGCATATCGAGTATTTAACATTGAATCTAAGACGATCGTAGAATCTATAAATGTTAAAGTAGATGAAGCTTCTCATTTTGAATCAGAAAAATCTACCCTCGATATCTCTCTAGATGATGATTCTTCTGCTAGTGCATCTTCTCATAATAATACTTCCAATATTAATGATGCATCTAATGGTTCTTCTAGTTTATCTGATGTGCAGGAATCATCTCGTGTACCTCCGAGTACTCCGTTTCAACAAACGCTACGAATCTCCAAGGATCATCCGGAATCGAACATCATTGGAGATCCACAAGAAGGAGTTAGAACTCGAAGGCAGTTGGTTTGCGGATTTGCTTGCTACGTATCTTTAATCGAACCAAAGACAATAGATGAAGCTCTTCAGGATGACTACTGGATTAAAGCAATGCAGGAAGAGCTTCATCAATTTGAGCGAAACAAAGTCTGGGAATTAACGAAGCCTCCAAAGCAACATAATGTGATAGGTACCAAATGGATCTTCAAGAACAAGAAAGATGAAGATGGTACTATCATCAGGAACAAGGCACGACTAGTTGCTCAAGGCTACTCTCAAGTAGAAGGTATAGACTTTGACGAAACTTTCGCCCCTGTAGCTAGACTCGAGTCCATTCGTATATTGTTTGCTATTGCTTGTCATTTTAAAATCAAATTATTTCAAATGGACGTCAAGAGCGCATTTCTAAATGGGTTTTTAAATGAGGAAGTTTATGTAGCTCAACCGAAAGGTTTTGTAGATCATAAACAACCTAACCATGTTTTTCGTTTGAAAAAGGCTCTTTACGGTCTGAAACAAGCACCGCAAGCATGGTACGAAAGGTTAACAAAGCACCTTTTGGAGAAGGGCTATACTC
Source organism: Tillandsia leiboldiana (assembly GCA_029204045.2). Classification (NCBI taxonomy): domain Eukaryota; kingdom Viridiplantae; phylum Streptophyta; class Magnoliopsida; order Poales; family Bromeliaceae; genus Tillandsia; species Tillandsia leiboldiana. The sequence continues at coordinate 14,169,672 of CM055072.1, forward strand.
GAGGGGGAGCTGACAGGACTCTCTTTGTGAAGCATTATCAAAATAATTTCATTGTAGCACAAATCTATGTCGATGACATTGTATTTGGTGCAACAAAAGATAATGATGCTTCTAAATTCGCGGAGACCATGGAAAGCGAATTTGAGATGTCCATGATGGGCGAACTGTCTTATTTTCTTGGATTGCAAATTAAACAAAATGATGAAGGTATTCACTTGAGTCAATCCAAGTATGCACTGGAGTTGGTCAAAAAGTTTGATCTAGAAAATTGTAAAGATTTTCCAACTCCAATGGGAACTAGCCACAAGGGACTTGGAAGTGAATCACATAGTGAGAATGTAGACGAGAAACTGTATAGAAGTATGATTGGAAGTCTACTTTACCTCACGGCTAGTCGCCCGGATATATCCTTTAGTGTTGGGATTTGCGCGAGATATCAATCAGCACCAAAGGAGGTTCACCTGAAAGCGGTGAAACGGATCATCCGGTACATCAAAGGATCAATTAATTTCGGAATTTGGTATCCTATGGGAACAAGTCTGGACATTGTTGGATACTCAGATGCCGATTGGGCAGGATCAGTGGATGATCGGAAAAGCACGAGTGGTGCATGCTTCTATCTTGGCCATTGCCTTGTTGCATGGCACAGTAAAAAGCAGAATTGCATAGCACTCTCGACTGCCGAAGCGGAATACATTTCAGCTGGAAGTTGCTCAACTCAACTCATTTGGATGAAAAGCGTATTGAGTGACTTCCGCATTTCAGCATCTTCGGTAACCATTCTTTGTGACAACACAAGTGCAATTAACATTTCTAAAAACCCTGTGTTGCACTCTAGAACAAAACATATTGAACTTAGATATCATTTTCTTAGAGAGCTAGTTGAATCAAATACTCTTCAACTTTCATATATTTCAACTGAAGATCAATTAGCTGACTTTTTAACAAAACCTTTGGATCAAAAACGTTTTATTCATTTGCGAAAAGCAATTGGTATGCTTTCTTTGAAATAAACTTCTTTTTGAAACCTTTGCTTAAAATAGGTTTTGTATTTGTTTTGTTCTATTCAATATCTATGTTTATACATAGGATAGTAATTGAGCATAGATCTTAATTGACTTTAATTGCATCTGTTCACACATTTAGAAATTTATTATGCTTTTGCCATCATAATATTTCTTTGTTGCAATGATCGTTTATGTTAATTAAATCATCTTCTAAAGTGATCAAAGTCAATTTCTCTCTCAATGATCTCTTGGTATAGTCATTATCTTATTTGACTGTTTAGTCGAGTATGAAATCGAGATCAATTTTTGGTTGAATACTTTATATCTTAAATAATTGATAGCCAATTGAGGGGGAGTCAAAGATAATGTAAAATGCTCAAAAGATGTGGAAAGAGTTACATCCCAATGAGGAGTGTGAAAACTACCACCACATGGAGGAAAGAGCTACCACCTCGGTCGTCCGAGTATTGTGTGCAGCTACCACATGTATACCAAGCATGGTTGTTCAAATTTTTGATTAAGTAAAATGCATGTTGAAATACTTGACTCTGTCAAATTTCAAGGTTGGTATAAGGTGGGATTTTAAAGAAAGATGCTCAAAGAGCCACTCTCTTCAACAGATTGTCTAGAAATATTATCTACCATATTTGGGATTTCAAACATCTATTGATCTTTGTATTTCATTTTCTTTACTGAATTGATTATTTGATAAAGGCATTACTCATAAGATCAAGTTAGATGTAATTGAAGGTGTTCAACTTTAAGGGATTTAATTCTTGTAAATTTTCGTTTCATTTTTGGATATTACTGATAGATTTGGCATAATCTAATTCTTGTTGTGTGAAACGATGCTTTTTGTTTAAAGTTGATACACCTTTGTGCTTACAATCTTTTTCTGGTTTTTCTTGAATTTCTCTGAAATTTTTCTAAAGAAATAGTTGGGGCCGATCCGGATCGGGCAAGGTGATCCGGATCCCGAACGCAGGTTTTCTCCTGCGGGCTGACGATCCGGATTGGACCTGCCGATCCGGATCCCGAACGCAGTTTTTTCACTGCGGGTAGCCGATCTGGATCGCAAGCTCGGGAGGATCCGGATCGCGGCTAGGTTTTTATAAAGAACAAAAGGGTTTTGATTTCTTTTACTCCAATCTTTTGTTCAAAAGTTTCCAGAGCGCTTCTCTCTAGATTTCATCCTCCTTGGAAGCTTTCTAACTCAAGTTCTTCAGTTCCAAGTAAGTTTTATTGATCAAAATCTCGGTTTTTCACCGTTTTTCTCCTTTCCTCCTCAAACGTACGAAATTCTTGGATCGATTTTGTTTGTGGATGTTTTTTGATCAAATTTCTTTTGAAATAAGAACTCTGGGTTGTTTAGTTTTGATTATATGCTAGGTTTTCTCCTGATTAACGGATTTTTAGGCTTCGATTTCTAAAATTTCGGTTTTAGGGCATATAATAAGGATTTTCGAAAATCATGCAATTGATCTATCTTTAAAAGTCCTTTTGCAAAACTAATTTGATTCTTAGTCTCTCTACATGATTATGATTGTTTGGGTACAATTTTTTCAATTTTTGAAAACTAAGAATTTTTGTGTTCTTGAGTTGGTTTTCACAGGACACCTTCTTAACTCAAGCACTTTGATCATTGTCACTCTCTTGGTTACTCCTGTTACTAGTCACAATGGTGCACAAGAGTACATCTGAAAAAGAGGAACCAGATATTTCAACAGGAGATAAGACAACCGAAGGCAGGGAGGACAGCTCAGAGTACGATACTGAAGAATGGGATGAATTCTTCAAAGATGTTCAACAGAAGATTGATGAGCAAAACAGGAAATTTGTCAAAGGCAAAAGGCTCATGAAATCTGCATCAACAACTAAGCAATATACAAGACGAAAGGATGTCTTAAGAAGTGAAAGTTATCATAGTGGGCCTCTTACTAGAGCTCGCTCACTCTCTGGGGTTCTACAAACTGAATCTCCATGGGTTAAGGGATTGGATGCACCATCTGCTTCTAGACAGCATCCATCACACTCGAAAAGACAGGGTACAGACGCTGTTGTATTGGAATCGCTTCGCCAGGAACAACAAAAGACTCTCGGCTGCACAAGAGAGGACATCGAAAGAACTTCAGCGGATTTCCTCTGATCACAAGAAGATCAAGAAGAAGTGTTCAACTATTTCGACAATGCTTAAAGGGATTTTGAGCAAGCTGAGTTGTACCAGCTCAGACTCCTCCGACTGAACTGCATCTTCCTTTCCTTTTGTGCAGGATTACGATTTTAGGATTTAGTTTTATACTTACGTTAGCTTAGTTCTCAGGTTTTACATTTTATTGGAACTTTTTACTCTCCTCACATTTCGTAGTCTTAACTACATTTTGGCTTTGTTTTGTGACAAAAAGGGGGAGAGAGTTAGAGAGAACTTTGAACAATGTTGACTGCATGAAACATCAAGGTAAGTGAACAATGTTTGATATGAAAACTGGATGAATATCAAGGTAAGTATTACTCCAACTTCCATTCTCAACTTGAGGTTTTTCAGCTGTATGAATGCATGCCTCGACTAACTATTTGCTAACTATTTGGGCATGTAATATAACTAACAAGTTGATGTTCACTAACAAGTTTGTGACACTTGGTTTTTGATTGCATAGAAGATATGTTGGTTCTTAACTCTGATCAATTACATATCTATATATATATAAGTTTGTCATAAACATGTTCATGACATTTGGTTTTTACGTGCAAAGAAGATATGTTGGTGTTTTTTTAACTATGATCAGTTTACATATCTGAATATAAATGTCATGGTAAGTATAAATGAGTTTAAACTTCATCTCTGTTTGTGGTTTTTGAATGATACAAAATTCTTGAGGTATCTAACGATTTCTTTTGTCAAGAATGATTTCTTTTTGCAGAGAGTACAGATGTCTAAGTCTAGAGTCTGTTTTAGGAGTTTAACTCATGTATTGTATTTTGGATCTCCATTGTAAATTTTTGTTGTATGGTGATAGCAACAAAAATATCTTTTTGAATTTTCTTTAGTGGATCTGTGTTTTGTCACGAAACCGCCAAAGGGGGAGATTGTTACGGAATTTGAGTTGGCGTAGTTTCGTGAAAGTTTCAAGTCCTGAAGATTGAAGGTGAAGAAAGTTGGATCATTTAACTCAATCTCAAGAAAGAAGAATTCAAAAGGATCAGGTATGTTTAACTAAAGAATTTGTGTGATCCGAATACTTCTTGTAGTGTAGAAACACTTGGAAGAATCTTTCATTGCATAAAAATCAAAAACTGGACTTGGGACATGTTCAGGATCCGGATCAGGCTGTTCGATCCGGATCCCGAAGGTGGTTCGTTCATACATCGTCGCAATCCGGATCGTAGTCTCTTGATCCGGATCCCGAACGTTGAGTTTACCATCTACCTTGAACGATCCGGATCTTGCTTCGCAATCCGGATCCCGAACGTTGATGTTTGGTGAACTGTATGAACGATCCGGATCGTAGTCACATGATCCGGATCCCGAACCTTCGTTTTTCTGGAATTGGCTGTTTCGTTATGACGATCCGGATCTCAGTTATCACGATCCGGATCGCCGTCCGTAAAATTCCAGAAATGGCAGGTTTTTGATTCTTATCTCCTTCCTAGGGTTTCTAACCTATAAATAGACCCTATGTCTTTCTTTCTAGGGTCAATCCACATAGCCGTCATTTTCATATATCATCTTATACGGCTATAGATCCACATATAGAGAAGAAAGGAAATCATTAGAGAATACTCTATGTTTCTTCATCTATATTGATTAGTTTGATTCTATGTTTTCATACTCACATCTTGAGTTGAATCAAACTAATGAATACTTAGATGGTATTTCCGATCTATCTTTGATCTAAGTATTCGGCGGATCATCACCACCCAAAAACAACGATTACCCCAAAATCGGCGCGTGGATTCGCGTGTCCTTGTGGATTCAAGGTTCAATCACTCTCGTGGATTCGGAGCGAGGCACGTTCGTGGATTCGAAGGGTGCTATTGGGTGAAGACCGTGGATTCGGTCGGACGTCGTGGATTCGACGTTGGACGCCGTGGATTCGGCGTTGGGCGCAGATCGTGGATTCGAGAAGCGTCTGGAGCGAGCGGAGAAGATCCTCTAGGAGCGTATGGAAAAGGTTGAGTCGTAAGTGTGTACGGTAAATCACCTTGTACGTGTTTTAATTCTAGTGGATTTCTGCCGTGTTATCGGTCCCGTGGTTTTTTACTCCGGTGATGGAGTTTTCCACGTAAAAATCTTGCGAGTTATTTTCATTTCCGCATTGGGTTTTTTATCGCAACGATTTTTGAGTGTTTATACGTTTACACCTATTCACCCCCCTCTAGGTGTTTCTTCCCCTATTTAGATCCGTATTATATACGACCCAACAAACCGCCCAAAGTCCGCGGTCACCGCAAAACCCTGCCAACCGCAATCCAGCACAACCCGTCCCTGACACCAATGTCCCGGCTACACTACCCCAGACCCCTGCTCGCACCCGAGCAACACAGACCGCCTGACTAGCAAAGAAGGAGAAAAGGATAGCATGGTTTCTCCTAAGTCAAGTTCCAATAAGTAGTGTAGCGATAGAAGGTGGCCTAACTATATGTCCATACAAGCATGCATTTGTTCTCAAGAAGAATATAAGAAGGTAAACCACATGCCAAAATCATCAATGCCTACACCTGTCCATAATCCTCGATCATAATAACTCTTCAGAGTAAAAATCCGCACATAGCTATATAATCCTGCCCCATCGCATAAACCAACCACATAAAAGGCTATGTGCTAACATGGCATGTTACATAATCACATAGGGTAACATTATCCTAGGTAACCTTACACTGATCATCGACATAGATATCCAAATCATGCAAGTCCTCAGTATACCTCATAAATACTATTCTTGCAATGATGTATACAATTATCATTATCTTACCTACCTTTCAAACATAAACCATGTACCCTAAACATGCATGCATCCTAACATACAGAATTAGAGAACCGTCCACCGGCTCTGGAAACAAAGCACCCACCTGAAGCGCTTTCCGCAGGCAAAGCTGAAGTCGGTGAAGTGTGTAGACGCTCATAATCCAAAATCTGCCAGAACTGCACCCTCGGTACATGTCGCGCAAGCCTCGGCTCCAAACAGCATCACCCCAACAAAGCAACACCACAACAATCAACATCACACACAATACCCCCTAATATACACTTGCTGTTTTTCTAAAACAGCACAAAGAAGGCAATTCTCACCTATAAGCAGTGCTCCAAAAATTCCAGAAAATACACGGTTGCGATCCTCGCGACGAGTAGCCCCAAAACGAGTATTTACACACCCCGTTCCGACACCTGTAGGCCAAGATACAAATTAAACAATGCGGGGCGCCGGTAATCCACAAAACTGCGAAATCTGCGGGATACAACCCCAAAGAAGCTTAAATCCCATCGTAGATTCCACAGAAAAATCCAGTAAAAATACTGCCATGAGCGTCGCGTCGAGCCCTTCGAAACGAGTACCTGCACGTCCCAATCCGAGTCTTGTACATCAAGATAAAAATCCGACAAAGTGACCCTCTCAAAAAATATCCTGTACAAAAACTGTAGCACATAGCTCTGGAAAAAGGGGGTTTTCACCTTCGGAAAAAACTCAGAAAAATCCAGGAAAAATCGAGGACGTTCCTTGCGATGTGTAGATGCAAAAAGTGTACAGGCACGTCTCCATCCGATGTCCGAGCGCGGAGATAGAAAATCGATAAGCCTCCGCTGTCCAAAACCTCATAGCAGGAAAAGGGGTCACAGAAACACCTCGGGAACAGTGCCGAAAACTCGAAATGAGGAGAAGTGAACGACATGGAAAACGAAGCCTTACGTCTTGTGAACACGCTGCCGTGAAAATCGGCTCAAAATTCCATTGGGGTGATCCGGTGTGCCTCGCGGACTGAAGAGTGACGGTGATAGCCAAAAATCCAAAGTGCGTAGCTGTGCGGCGCGTCGCAGATAATGCCGAAGCCGGAGTCTCCAAAAATGCCCAAGATCCAAGGGAGGGAAGAAAACACAGTGTAGAAGCGTCTGTGAAAGAGGGGAGCTCCAGAAATGCCAAAATCCCGCTCAATAGGCCCTTGCTACTAATTTATAGGCTGAAATCCAAGCCAAAATCACACATTCTGGTACATTTTCCGGGCGCCCGAAACTTTCGGGCCCCCACAGTATACCCAAAACTCCCCCCGCGGTGCGCCCGAAACGCTCCGGGTGCGCCACGTCAGCAACAAAACAGGAAACAACGACCTAAGCCGCTAGCTTCGCGCCACGTGGCATGGTCCACGCATGCGGGTGTTTTGCACCCGCTAACCACAGGACGACACGTGGACCGCACCAACAGACGGCCCACGTGCGGTTGCGTGCTCCCCGCGCAGCCGCCTGCCACTCTGACCGGCACGCAGCCCGCGGTAGCCCCCCGCCTGCTCCGTGGACCAAGACCACAGCACTGACCAATCGTGACACGCCACGTGGCCCGCCTACGGTGCACGCCGGCCCGTGGACCGCGCGCCTGCCCGCGCTGTGACGCCCCGCTTCCCAGGGGGTCACCCATCCTAGAACTACTCTAGCTCTAGCACGCTTAACTCTCATAACCTCTTGGATCTTGCTACCATCCAAAATGCTATAGCCGGGTTAAGAGATTTAGTCCTATTATATCATTTATATATAGGACTAATCCAAATTCCGGGGGTGTCACATTCTTCCCCCCTTTAAGCCCTGACGTCCACGTCAGGCTCAAGCACACTCACAAGCACCAGGCGATGTGAGACTCGTCTCGCTAGCCTTAGCCGACCTTGTGAGGAGCTGCACTCCACTCACAACGGTCATTAGCCGGGGAGCCTCGCTCTACCTGTTATATAACCCTAGCTCAGCCGAGACTCATCTCACATTTCCGGCTGGTGAATGGCTCTGATACCAACTGTGACGCCCCGCTTCCCAGGGGGTCACCCATCCTAGAACTACTCTAGCTCTAGCACGCAGCTCTAGCACGCTTAACTCTCATAACCTCTTGGATCTTGCTACCATCCAAAATGCTATAGCCGGGTTAAGAGATTTAGTCCTATTATATCATTTATATATAGGACTAATCCAAATTCCGGGGGTGTCACACGCGCGCCTGCCCGCGCCCGCGCGCGTGCGCCACCGCGCTCCGCCGCTGCCCGCCGGCCGCCGGAACAGTACCAAGAGCCTCGAAAATTGCGCGCGTCATCCGGGCTCCGAAAAATACAAGTGAATAGTCCATTTTCATCGTTTTCGCGCGCTGAATCCAAATCCGAAGTCCATTTTGCCCAATTCCACTTCTAAAAATTGCCGAAGGCATCCGGAGAGATGTTCCTTGGTCCAAACTTCACGCTGAGTCCAATTTTATTATCCACTTCGCGCGAAACCACTTCTAAACATCCGACGGGGTCCTGCGATCACTCACATGATCTATTTTAAGCCCGAAGTCCATAACTTGTGTCCAAATTGTGCACAAACACCACCGACACACTACGTAGGCCTCCAGAAGCTGCCAATCAACCAGTAATCTCATCGCGGGGATCTAGGTCCTCACATCCGCTGCTGTGTGAGAGAGAGAGAGAGAGAGGGAGAGAGAGAAGAAAATCAATCAAATAAAATCATAAAAATCCAATTAAACTCGGCCCGCAACCCACGGCACCGGCCCTCTGCTTGCGCGCCAACCGCTCGCAGCAGCCGCGCCCACCACACGCGCTGCTGCCGCTGCCGCTGCTGTCACGCCCCAGGGGTTTCATTCAGCGGAAACAGTCAACGAAGAAGTTTCGTTTTGCGTATAAATTTTTTTTTTAAAAATTCCTTCCTCCCCGGTGCGTGCCCAGACCCGCCGCATATACAGAATCACCCTGCAAACGGACAGAGTCTCCTCTGTATATGCACGGCGTCGTGGCTAATACAACATGCAATCATAGTAGTTTATTCAATCACAACAGTTGACAACACTTACGCATACACAACAGAACAATTCTCAAGACCGACCAATTCGAAAGGATATAAATCCACAGTGTTAAAGGCGGCGCCCACCCGGCATCCAGATTTTTCTAAAACAGTTTCGAAAACCATAAATCCACAGAGTTTTTAAAACAGTGCCCACACGACACTCAGGTTTTGAAATCCGTTTTCTAAAATCCATAAGTCCACAAGATTTTGAAAACGGTGCCCACACGACACCCAAGTTTTGAAAACGATTTTCACAATTCCTTTTTCTTTTTCTTTCTTTTCTTTTGAAAAACGGCCGAACAGAGATAAGGAATAACTCAGCATCCACATAACTAGAGAGAGAAAACACCGACATCCACACCGACCCCACGAGGGTATCGAGAACCACACAATAGTCTACAAGTAGTAAATGAAATGCGAAAGAAAGGAAAAAAAATACAGTCTGAGGTCTTAATGGACCCGAAAGCTCCTGACCCGGCCTCACCGTCGCCTAGCTCTCACCCCTGAAGGAACCTGTCACGGAGTGGGAAGTCAGCGACCCGATAATACTAATCATAAAGCAGGAAAAAGTATTAAAGCCAACCGTAAGACTATCCGGAGCAACCGCCCTCCCAAGAGGGAAAAATAAAGCACGAACACCTGCAAAACCTGACCACCCTCCCAAGAGGGAAAGTAAACCACGAACACCTGCAAAACCTGACCACGTCGAGCATCTACGTCGACGGGTCGCACCGCTCACAAAGAGCCACGAACACCTGTAACACCTGACCACGTCGAGCATCTACGTCGACGGGTCGCACCGCTCACAAAGAGCCACGAACACCTGTAACACCTGACCACGTCGAGCATCTACGTCGACGGGTCGCACCGCTCGCACCTTGGCGCCTCAAAACCCCACAACTACGGGGGCCCCACTACGTCACCTCGTGGGTTTACACGGGTCATAGACCACTTTTCCGGAAAAGCGCACCCTTTGCGGTGGCCAAACCGCGGGTGCGCGTGCTGCAGCCTAGAGCATAGAAACAAAGAATACCGTACATAATCAAGTAGCGAGAATCATAGAGACTATCAACCACATATAATCAAATAACGAGAATCATAATGACTATCAACTACATATAATCAAATAACGAGAACCATCATGACTATCAACCACATATAATCATATAACGAGAACCATAATGACTGTCCACAATATCGCAGTTAAACGCACAAATAGAGCTAATCACAAGTGTCGGAAATGCCATGCTAAGTCTCCAAATAAAACCCACAACATGGTAAACATGAAAATAGCGATGGTGCGCATAAAGCGATTCTAAGAGTGTACCCACCTGAAACGCGAAGAAGAAGGTGTGCGGAAAACTCCAGTTAGAACACTCTCACCTTGTGCACGAAAAGAACTACAGTAAGAAAGTGATGTTAAAAACATCGTCGTGGTCAAAAACTCTCAAAAACGGGGCGAAACGGGCCAAAAACGGAGCTTCTGGATCCTTTTCTGAATACTGGTGCAGGAAACCAGGCGTGGACCGGGTCCACGACAGCAGGCGGCCGCGGCTCGGGCCGGGAGCACGCTGCAGCGGTGGACCACTGCGGCTTGGGCCGGGCCGCGCACGGGCTCGGGCGCGCACCGGGTTCACCGCTCCACGCTGCGGTGACGAGAATCGGGTGCACGCCTAGGGCGTGCACCGCGCGGCCTAGCGCACGCATTCCGTGCGCCGGGTCTGCGACCCCGGGCCGCGGAGGCGTGCACCGGGTGCACGCCGGTCCGGTGGACCGCGCGGCCTGGCGCACGCATCCGTGCAACGGGTCTGCGCCCCCGGGCCGCCGAAGCGTGCGCCGGGTGCACGCGGGCGCGGTGGACCGAGGCCTGAACCGTGTTGATGAACAGTATTCCGTCCCCCTTTTTCGGCTCCAGTTGCGACCCCGCGATCACGGCGGCTGCGGCGATGACTCCGTGAACACGGTAACGGCGGCGGCGGCCTCCCGTTTAACCACGGCGGTGGCGGCCTCCCGTTTAGTACCAAACTTGCCTCGCACGCGACCCGACAAAAGGGAAACCTCATACCGTAAGACCACGGAAAGACCCAAAACGCTCACCTCGTTTTTGCTGGTAAGGGAGGAAGAAGAAGGATCGTCCCGCTCCCGTTCGCCGGGTTCCGCAGGACGTGCGATCGTCCTTCCTTCTCCCCGTCTCATCGCCTCGGTTCCTCACGCCCACAGTTGAAAAGAGAGAAACAAGAATTGGGGTTTTCCCCCCGCACGCACCCAGATTAGACTTAATGCCCAAATGAAAAACCGAGAAAAAAACCCTAAATCCCCAAAACACAACTAAAAATTAGTCGGGATGCAACGAGGGGTCTAGATTACCCCGAAAAATGTGCCGATCGCCTGCATGGCTTTCGATGCGCCCAAACTGATGGTAAAACTTCAAAATTTATTTCTGGGAGATCCCGGGGTCGGAATTCAAATCCGATCGCGCCACCGTTCACCGTTTTGCGAGCTCTACTACCTAAAAATACCCGCAAACCCCGACGATCAGCCCAAAAATTCTCAAATTTCAACCCCCCCTTAACAATTGAAAATATTCAAATAGGACCCAAAACGGAAAACCGAAAGGTCGAGGTACTACCAAATAAAGAAAATAACCCACTGACATAAAAGATGAAAAGTCCGATCACAGCAGGATCCCGTCCGATCACCTCGAAAAGCGTGCCGGCCACTTAGCACGGATTCCGATGCACCGCTCAAAGGCAAACACTTTGACCCCCATCTCGGGAGATCCATAAATCGGAATCCGAATCCGTTCGCTTTGCCGTCCTCCGTTTTTCGAGCTCAATCGCAGAAAAATACTCGCGGTCCAGGCCAGTCCATTGCAGAAAACACCGTGAAAAGTTTTCCTAACAATCCTGTCATAAAAAAAACTAAAAGGGGAGGTACACAAGGGCAAGGGAATGCCAGGACTCTACAGTTGCAGCCGCTGCGCCGCGCGGCACCTGGGCCCGCCGCGCGGCGCCCTGGCCCGCAGCGCCGCTCGCCGCGCGTTGCGCGCCGCGCGCCCGCCGCGCGCTTGTGCTGCCACGCGCCCGCATGCGCGCGCTGGCTTGCCAGCGGCGCTGCTGTGCGCCGCCTGCTGCGCACGCAGCGCCCGCAGCGCCCGCAGCTGCTGCGCGTGGCTCCCCAAGCGCGCCCGCGCGGCTCCCCTCCTGCGGCACTCCCAGCACAAGTGGACAGCAATCCACACACACACTCAACACCAACACCTCCTCAAGCTCCACTCCAAAAATCCAAGAAGAAAAACCCAAGCTTCTTCCTCACTCTCATCAAAAAGCACTTATCTTCCAAGAAGCTTGACGCGTGCGCGCTCCGCTCGCTCCACACGGCTTCTAGGAGGAGGTTCACACTAACACTTCTCTCACCCATTCCTCTCTTCTCCTTCCTTCTCTTCTTCTCTTTTCCTTCTTTTCTCTCTTTCTTCTCTTCCTCTGTTTCTTTGTCTTTCCTCTATTTCGCATTGAAGAAGAATAAGTGAGGTGGCAATGGGCTAATTAAGGGAAGACTTAATTAAGTGGGTGCAGCAGGTGAAGGAAATAAATAAAATAACCCCCTCCATCAAAAATATCTAACTCACCTAATCCAATTCCATCTCTTTTAAAATTCCTTCATCTCTTAATCCATTACTTCACAGGCCAACGACTAATTTACTTAAATTAATTAAAATAATTAAATAATCTATCAAAAGCTCCCGCCAACTCACTTTTTGCCCTCGGGGCCTCCGCACCAGTCCGAAACCTCCCGAACTCCGCTGTAATCTGAAAATACACATGTCCAAAGCTTTTCCAACTCAAAAAGCTCAACTGTGGAGTCGGTGTGCTCAATCCAAAAACCGGCTCCAAAATTGCCAGTTCCAACTCACTTCTCGCCTTCGGGTCCTCCGCGTCAGTCCGGAACCTCCCGAACTCCGTTGAAATCATAAAATACACCTGTTCCAAGTGTTTCCCAATTTTTTCTGCACACCACGGTGGAGTCGGTACACTGACAAAACCAGTCCTCTAACGGCGCACAATGCCCGAAAAACTCCGATTCATGCTGGGGCTTCCGCGTAGATCTGACTCAACCCGAACTCATTTGTAAACTCAATTGGAACTCGTCCCAAGCAATTCCTCCGCACCACGCCATCTTGCGAGGTCGGTACACTAACCGAAGTCACGGTACTCTACACGGGCGACCGGTCGGCGGGTCCCCTGGGCTGGACACGTGGCGCCCGCGCATTGGCGGGCGCCAACCACCCCTTTGACCGGGTGGGGGCCACGTGGCCGCATTTGGGTGGCCCGCGCGGCTGTTCCCTGTTTGCCGAGCTACGTGGCAACACCTGGGCGATTCGGGCGCGCACAGTGTTGGGCCGGGCCCAACACTGTAGCAGCCCGAATCATTCGGGCGCCCGAAATTGGGGCCCAAAAGCCCAACTTTGTTTTTTTGGGATTTTTCCGGGTTGAGGCCTATAAATAGGCCCTTTGCACTGCCTTTTCAGACTTTTCCCGAGCCAATCTCCTCTTGAGCCCTCTTGTGAACTTGTTGATCTCCTTGTGCTGCAACTTGTGGAGCAGGTCCAGATTTTTTGGAGGCCGCAGCGTCGACGACTTCGGCATCGTAGCGCAGAGCGACGTTCTTTCATCGGAGGCTCGTTATCATCGCACTTCGGTCTAAGAGGTCCACAGAGCTACCCCGATAGTATTTTTGGACGATTTTCACGGCGTTGGATCCACAAGAGGTAGACCTATGTTTTTCGTATTGTCCACTTTCCTCGCATCTGAGCATTTGTAGGGGTTCCTGGTACGTTTTTAACCCTCTTTGCTGCTGGGTTTTTGTCTTGACAGCAGCACCTTGCCGGAATTTTATCTCCGCGCTCGAGCGTCGGATCGAGACAAGCTTGTACACTTTTTGCATCTGCATGTACCCGTTTCAAAGGTCTCGACGCGACGATCGCAGTAGTATTTTTATCGGATTTTTCGGAGCCCTCTCTGCAGGTGAATAATTTGCATCTTTGGGACTGATCTACAGGTTGTGTATACTTGGTTAAATTTTGGGAATAAAGTGTAACTGTAAGCCTTGTGTTGTACCAAGGAGGGTTGGCGGTTATTGCTGGACCCGTTGGATCTGGAGATATTGATTTCCTGGTATTTTCAGCTGTGGGACTTTGGACAGTTCAGCTCTTCAGGTGGGTTGCCTCGTCTTCATGATCTACGGATTGCACATAAATTCTATCTGTGTAGGAACTTGCATGATTGTAATAGTATATTGATAGCATGCTAGAATGTAGGAATTGATGTTCCTGATGTATTCAGATGATCATGTGATTTATTGTTTCCTACAACCTGTTAAATTATTGTTATCTTGGAACTTGACCTAGCACCCCCGCCATATGCAGCATGTTCAGCCAGACTTGTAGAAAACTCCAACTTGGGCTAGGTTATTATTGCTCTAGACATTCCCACACAACTATTTACTGTTTCATCCTGGACTTAGAGTTTTCCTCGCTCGGGTAGTGGGCCGAGAGGTAGGGTTGTTGTGGGATGCATTTTACACTCGTATCTGGGGACCGAGTGGAGTCTGATAGCAGTATGTAGATCAGTGTTCTTTTGGGAGCCGTCAGAGTGACAGTGGGTCTCGGCTGTGTAGTTTTCCAGCCTGTGAGTGATACAGTGTTTTGTTGGTTACAGCCGATCTTGTTGATCGAGGATTTGGATTATAGCTTGCATGAGCCACATTTGAGCTCGACAGAGATGCGCGGATATTTTCCTCGGTGGGGTTGCTCCCCTCGAGTGCCACTCCGGAGTTGGGCCTGATACTTTCTATCGCGACTTGTTGATGCAGTCCCTCTGGCTGGGCCAGTTTTGGCAGTCACGGACGCCCTACGTAAGTCCGGTCCTCCGTGGATGTAACGGCAGTAGGTAGGCGCAGGTTTGACTGGACCCGAGGAGGCAGTCAGTATAGATTGGGTGATCTGAGTTGAGGGTTAGTAGATGCACTATGTTTCATTCTATTCCACTCCTTGAGCATCTAGATAGAGGCATAGTAGCTGTAGAATTTACTTTCCCAGCTTTTCCTTTCAACACTGCATTTGTTACTTTATGCCTCTAGTAGACTTTGTGGGCAGACCGTCGGGCTTGTTGGCGGTACCCACTGAGAACTACTGTGGGATGTAGTTCTCACACCCGCTGTGGTGTCTCCTCCCCAGGGACTTCTGCTCCTGTTCCTGCTGCTCCAGTTGCTGATCCTACTTCTTCAGATCGAGGTAAGGGAGTCGCGAGATAGATCCCTACCAGTCGTCTCCTGAGAGAGAGTAGATGTACCCCCTTTTTAGATTTTGTGAGTTATATGTTGAGCGACCCTTGTAGTGAGGTATAGAGTTGTACTTTTCTTTTATTGCTGAGAGACTTATGTATTTTGGTGAGGACTTGGGTTGTATTATGTTGGAGTTGTATTTATTTTTTTATTTCAGCATCTACTTTTCAGCTCTGATATCTGTTAGTGTAGATGATCTTTTGCAGGTTAGTCGCTACGTCTATACGGGGCTTCCCGTATGGGCGGCGGATCTGTTGGCGAGCCCGGGTCGCAGTTTCGACCCCGGGGCGTGACAGATTAGAGTGGTATCAGAGCCTAGGATGTAGGTCATTGAGGACTTAGAAACCCTAGGCTTGTGGTTGGACCCTAGGATGACTTACGTGAGAGCCGTAATTTTTAGCGAGAGTCCCGATTGGGTTCCAAACTCTCCCAAGGGATGGGATGAGTGATTGACATGTCTTCCTTCGATGGCAACTATGTTGGCTGCAGACAACATAGTACTACAGGAAAGGGGACATGCCTATGACTTTCGCTAGATTGGGTCGAGTGTTGTTTTGGGTTCTGATTGCTCTCTTTTTTTTCCTCAGGTGAGTGATGTCTCCGCGATGCAGGATGTCGACGCGTTCGCAGCCTTCTTCCTCTGAGCCCGAGCTAGATGACTCGGGACAAGGACAGCAGAGTGAGGGGCAGGAGCTTCGTGCCCAGATGACGCTGATGTCTGAGGCTGTTCGGCGCCAGGAGGAGGCTGTTCGATGCCAGGAGGAGACTTTACGGCGCTAGGAGGAGGCTTCACGGCACCAGGAGGAGGCTTCGCGGCGCCAGGAGGAGGCCATGGGTCGGATGATGCTCATGTTGGAGCAGAGGGCGCAGCCAGTTGTAGCACCCCCAGAGAGTTCACCTGTACCTTCTTCGCCAGTTGTGGCACCCCCTATTGTTCAGACAGCACTGGCAGTTCCTGTTGAGCCGGTTTCCAGCAGACCACCGTCTGGGTCGACGGGACCTTTGACCCCAGCTGAGCAGCATGAGGTGGTTGATCTGTTGATGAGGTTCCGTCAGTTCGATCCGCCTCGTTTTTCGGGACTGAGTGCGGAGCCGTGGGAGGCTGAGTCGTGGATCACGGCTATGGAGCGACATTTTGAGAGCTTGTTCATTGAGGAGCGGTTTCGGGTCCTCTTGGCGACAAACTTCTTGGAGCGCAACGCCGAGGCTTGGTGGCGGCGTGTGCGACCTGCTGGTCCGCCTGGGACGCAGCTTCTCACTTGGGCGGAGTTCCGCAGTCTTCTTCTTGGGGCTTTCTTTCCGGAGAGCGTTCGTCAGAGGTTGGAGGAGCAGCTTAAGAATCTCCGCCGGGAGATTGGCCCGTGCATGAGTACATTACTTATTTCAACCAGCTGTTGGCTTGTGTACCTCACGTGGCCAGGGATGAGGCGCATTGTATCTACAGGTTTGAGCGAGGGTTGCGCGGGGACATTTATCAGTTTGTTCTTTCACTCAGATTGCAGACTCTGGATGCCTCTATGGAGCAAGCACTCTATGTTGAGCGCGGAGAGGCGGTGATGGAGGAGGTGGCTCCAGCCCCCGCAGTGATTCCAGGGGCGAAGCGCCCAGCACCGATGGATGAGGGGCAGTCGAGTCGGCAGGAACCCCCGAGACCTCCACGATTCCATCCTCAGGGTTGTGGATTTCAGGGGCGCCAGAGATCAGGAGCATCTCGTCAGTCTCAGCAGCTGCGTCGACCGCCTCGGCAGCAGCAGCCTTCGCAGCAGCAGCAGACCTCGCGGCAGTCATGCCCGGACCGATGTGTTATTTGTGGAGGGCCGCACCCACCGATTCAGTGCCCTCAGAGGCAAGGCCGTTGTTTCCGTTGCGGGCAGACTGGCCACTTTCAGAGTTCGTGCCCCCGAGCAGGCCTTCCAGTTCATTCCTCAACTTCAGCACCCTCTGTTCCTCATCAGACGGCAGGACCTTCTGCGGCCTACGGTAGGCCCGATCATGCTTCATCTTCCTCGCGACAGCCAGAGCGACGTCCCCTAGCGCCGAGCGGGCGAGTTTATGCCGCTCAGATTGAGGATGCTTCAGCAGTTGATCATGTCGTCGTAGGTATTATTCTGATTTCTGCAGTTCGTACTCGTGTTCTTTTTGATACTGGTGCATCGCACTCATTCATTAGTAGAGCATTTACATCCCTGCATGGTATAGAGGTAGTTTCTTTATCGCATGCATTAGAGGTTCAGATTCCAGATCATGTCTTGCATGTCGAGGAGTATTGTAGGGATTGCCCTGTACAGTTGGGACCCTGGATCTTGCCGGCAGACTTGCTTGTCTTGCGGCAGCTCCAGGATTTCGATGTTGTACTCGGTATGGATTGATTGTCGCGGTATTTTGCCACCATAGACTGCAGAGAGAGGACGGTGACCCTCCGCGAGCCGGGACAGGAGGAGTTTGTCTTCAGAGGCTGCCAGAGCTCCTTGTTTGCAGTGACTATTTTTTCGGCGAGGGCTAGGCGGATGATGAGCAGAGGCTGCACCGCTTTCTTGGCGACGATTGTGGAGGTGCCTACGGCGGCACTGGGGCTCGAGGATATTCCTGTTGTCCGCGAGTTTCCAGATGTGTTTCCCCCAGAGTTGACGACTATGCCGCCGGAGAGGGAGATAAAGTTTGTGATTGATGTGGTTCTAGGAACCGCACCAATCTCAAAGGCACCTTATAGGATGGCACCTGCCGAGTTGAGGGAGTTAAAGGCTCAGCTTCAGGATCTGATGGACAGGGGTTTTGTTAGGCCCAGTGTATCTCCGTGGGGAGCGCCGGTGTTATTTGTGAAGAAGAAGAATGGGTCACTTCGATTGTGTGTGGATTACAGGGAGCTGAACAAAGTGGCAATCCGGAACAAGTATCCCCTACCACAGATAGATGATTTGTTCGATCAGTTGCAGGGAGCGTCAGTGTTCTCAAAGATTGATCTCCAGTCAGGTTACCACCAGCTGAGGGTGAGGGCCGAGGACATCCCCAAGACGGCTTTTAGATCCCGGTATGGGCATTATGAGTTCACTGTTATGCCTTTTGGTTTGACTAATGCCCCTGCTGCATTTATGGATTTGATGAACTGGGTATTCCAGCCGTACTTGGACCAGTTTGTGGTTGTATTCATCGACGACATTTTGATTTAGTCCCGGAGTGATGTGGAGCATGAGGAGCACCTGAGGTTAGTGCTGCAGCTTCTGCGAGAGAAGAAGCTGTATGCCAAGTTTAAAAAGTGCGAGTTCTGGCTCTAGGAGGTTGCATTCTTAGGCCACATTGTATCAGCCACAGGAGTGGCAGTAGACCCGACGAAGATTGATGCTGTTCGGGATTGGCCGAGACCGACGACGGTTACAGAGGTTCGGAGCTTTCTGGGCTTGGCAGGCTATTACCGTCGGTTTGTAGAGGACTTTGCGAAGCTCTCTACCCCCCTGACCAGTTTGACTAGGAAGGGGACGAGGTTTGTTTGGACTGAGCAGTGCCAGCAGAGTTTTGAGGAGCTGAAGAGGAGATTGATTTCAGCACCAGTTCTCGCATTGCCAGTGATGGGAGATGGATTTGTGATCTATAGTGACGCCTCTCACAGCGGTTTGGGATGTGTTTTGATGCAGCATGGTAGGATAATTGCTTATGCTTCATGGCAAGTAAAGGATTATGAGAAGAATTACCCTACTCATGATTTGGTGCTTGCAGCTGTGGTGTTCGCGTTGAAGTTGTGGCGGCATTACCTCTATGGAGAGCACTACGAGATTTACACTGATCATAAGAGTTTGAAGTACTTGTTTACTCAAAATGAGCTGAATTTGAGGCAATGTCGGTGGTTGGAGTTACTATGTAATGACACGACTTTTCTAGTGATACTTTACCCTCCCGCTAATAGAGTATAAGTTAGAGGAAATTAAATTATCGAGCTCTTTTGAGTTGACCAACACACGGTGCGGATATTTTTCGATGATAGAGCTCGAAAAACGATGAACGGCGGTGCAATCAGATCTGAAATCCGACTTACGGATCTCCCGGAATGGGGTTTTGAAGGTCGCGGTAACCGTGGGGTGCATCGAAATCCGTGCAAAAGATCTTGCATGCTTTTCGAGGAATCTTGAAATTATTTTGAATATAGATATTTATTGTTAAATAATAAATATCCGAATATGGGATTTTTCCTTTTTACGTACGTAAGAAAAAGGATAAAATAAAATAAACTAATAATAAGAGGATAATTAAACCCCGTTTACCGGAAGGAAAAATAGGTGCGGTGGCCAAGCCGCCGGTGTGCGTGTAAGCAATATGAGTGTAAAATAATGTTGCGACCTCAACCGCGTTAGTCAGATTAGTAAAGCAATCATGCGAAAGGTTAATTCAATTGAAACAGCTCATCTACTTTATTAAACAGATTAACATATTTATTTACAAAGAAAAAAGTAGGTTAATCTGTTTAATAAAGTAGATGAGGTGTTTCAATTGAATTAACCTTTCGCATGATTGTTTTACTAATCTGACTAACGCGGCTGAGGTCGCAACATTATTTTACACTCATATTGCTTACACGCACACCGGCGGCTTGGCCACCGCACAGGGTGTATTTTTCCGGAAAGATGGCACGTTGGCCCGTGTACCCCACGACTAGTGATGATGGGGACCCCTCAAGGGGAGGCGACTGCTACTTGGGCAGTGGAGGGGTTGGAGGCACCAAGAAAATGATTACGGTATTCTGGGGTTGGTGCCCAGCTTGATTGGGTATTCTGGGGTTGGTGCCCAGCTTGATTCGGTATTCTGGGGTTGGTGCCCGGCTTGTTTTGTGGCAGGGATTTAGAGATACATGAGGGAAAAGCGAAAGGTTCCGGTGCATTTGTTTTTGTTTTAAAGTTATTGCTAATTGTTTGAAACATCTACTTTATTTGTCACTGACTTTACCCACTCCGTGACAGGTTTGACTAGGTGCAGTAGTCGGGACGACGGTGAGGCAGCGATTAAAGAACATTAGCTGTATGAGGTCTATTCCGTTGTTCTTGCTTGGGTTATCTCATCTCTTTTTATCTAAGTTTAAGTTCTCAACTGCTTGACTGTGGAATGTTGTGGATGTTGGATGGAGAGACTGTTTTTGTGATGTGATCTTGATAATGATTCTTAATGATTTATATGCGGCATGTTTTACACTGAACAAAATGGGTTTTGAAAATGTTTTCCAATGTTACGGAATTTAAGTTGGCGTATTTCGTGAAAGTGTTAAGTCTTGAAGATTGAAGATGAAAGAAATTTGGATCATATACCTCAATCTCAAGAAAGAAGAATTCAAAAGGATCAGGTATGTTTAACTAAAGATTTTTGGTGATCCGAATACTTCTTGTAGTGTAGAAACACTTGGAAGAATTTTTTTATTGCATAAAAATCAAAAACTGGACATGGGACATGTTCAGGATCCGGATCAGACAGTCCAATCCGGATCCCGAAGGGTGGTTGTTCATTGGCAAATCCAATCCGGATCAAAGGCTAATTCCGATCCGGATCCCGAACATGGGATTTTGCTGAATTATATGAACGATCCGGATCGGGCTTTGCAATCCGGATCCCGAACCCTTGGTTTTCTGGAATTGTCTATCACGATACGACGATCCGGATCACAGTAAATCCGATCTGGATCGCCGTCCTGAAAATTTCCAGAAATGGTTAGTTTTTGATCCTTATTCTCTTCCAATGGTTTCTAACCTATAAATAGACACTATGATTCATCTTTTAGGGTAAGCTCCATATACGGCCGAAATAGAAAATCCACATATAGAGAAGAAAGGAAATACTAGATTTTATTCTATGTTTCTTCATCTATATTATTAATTTGATTCTAGGTTTACCAAACTCAGATTTTGAGTAGAATCAAATTAATGAATACTTAGATGGTATTTCCGATCTATTTCTAATCTAAGTATTCGGCGGATCATCACCACCCAAAAACAACGATTTCCCCAAAATCGGTGCATGGACTCGCGTGGCCTTGTGGATTCAAGGTGCAACCGCTCTCGTGGATTCGGAGCGAGGTACGTTCGTGGATTCGAAGCGTGCTACTGGGTGAAGACCGTGGATTCGGTCAGACGTCGTGGATTCGACGTTGGACGCCATGGATTCGGCGTTGGACGCAGATCGTGGATTCGAGAAGCGTTGCGGAGCGAGCGGAGAAGATCGACTAGGAGCGTATGAAAAAGGTTGAGTCGTCTGTGAGTACGGTATATCACCTTGTACGTGTTTTAATTCTAGTGGATTTCGCCGTGTTATCGGTCCCGTGGTCTTTTACTCCGGTTTGGAGTTTTTCCACGTAAAAATCTTGCGTGTTATTTTCATTTCCGCATTGAGTTTTATTGTGCAACGATTTATGAGTGTTTAAACGTTTACACCTATTCACCCCCCTCTAGGTGTTTTTTCCCCTATTTAGATCCATTATACATATAACCCAACAAGTGGTATCAGAGCGGGAATAGGGTTGTAAACAATGGTTGAAGGTGGAAACATCAACAGACCCCCATTCTTTGATGGAACTAATTATGCGTACTGGAAAGTACGGATGAAAGCCTTTTTAATTTCCATCGACGAACGGGTGTGGGAATCAATTGAATTAGGATGGTCTAATCCAACTGAAATTATTGCTGATGTTCGCACCATCAAACCTAGGTCGAAATGGACCAAGGAAGAGATTGATTTATCTTCTTACAATGGCAAAGGAATTAATGCTCTATTTAATGCCTTGTCACAAATAGAGTTGTAAGACCTGGCTTTTCCGTGACCCTTCCCGTTACCCCTTTTTCTTACGACCGCCCGACTGAGGGACAATTTTTGGTGTTTTTCCGGAGAATCCGTCAGGGCTCGCGAACATTTTTAGGCGGAAGGGCTCGCGAAATAGAGAACGGGGGCGCGATCGGTTTCAGATTCCGACTCCCGGTTCACCCGAAATAAAATTCCGAAGTTCGGACCCCTCTTAGGCGCCCCGGGATCCGTGCGGACGATCGGCACGTTTCTCGAGGTAATTCTAGCCGCCGGATCTGTCCCTGTTATTTAATTATTCATTAACCCTTTGAGGAACCTAGGGTTATAGGTGTTCCCTCCTAGGTCCCTTCGTCCGGCGGCTAGGGTTTCTCTTTAAGAGACACCACGAGAGGGAAAAAGAGAAAGAAAAAGACGGCTAGAGTTTCTCATTAAGAGACACCACGAGAGGGAAAAAGAGAAAGAAAAAGACGGCTAGGGTTTCTCTTTAAGAGACACCACGAGAGGGAAAAAGAGAGGAATAAAACGGGGACCCAACCCTTTTTCGCTCTTGTACGACCGACGGCGGGGCTTTCGGGAAAAGGACGGAGGTTTCTTGCTCGCGGGATCGACTGGGCAACGTTAGGACGATCCCCTTCCTCTCTTTCCCGGCGGATCGAAGGTGAGTTTTTATTAGGTTTTTTTTTGAGTAGGCGTTTCGGGGGTGGAGTTTTCGCGGGGAGCGCCGCCGCCGCCGCCGCCGGGCCGGCCGCGGGCGGGGCGCCGCGCGGCAGGAGCGTCGCGCGGGCACCACCCGCAGGCGAGCACCGCGCGGCGCTTGGCCGCGCGGGGCTGCCCACGGGTGGGGCGCCCGCACGGGCTAAGGCCGCGCGGGGTCGCCCCCGCACCGCGGGCAGCGCGCCCGCGCGGCGCTTGGCCGCGCGGGGCCGCCCGCAGGTGGGGCGCCCGCGCGGGCTAAGGCCGCGCGGGGTCGCCCCCGCACCGCGGGCAGCGCGCCCGCGCGGCGCTTGGCCGCGCGGGGTCGCCCGCAGGTGGGGCGCCCGCGCGGGCTGGTGCCGCGCGGGGTCGCCCCCGCACCGCGGGCAACGCACCCGCGCGGCGCTTGGCCGCGCGGGGCCGCCCGCAGGAGGGGCGCCCGCGCGGGCTGGTGCCGCGCGGGGTCGCCCCCGCACCGCGGGCAACGCACCCGCGCGGCGCTTGGCCGCGCGGGGCTGCCCGCAGGAGGGGCGCCCGCGCGGGCTGGTGCCGCGCGGGGTCGCCCCCCACCGCGGGCAGTGCGCCCGCGCGGCGCTTGGCCGCGCGGGGCCACCCGCAGGTGGGGCGCCCGAGCGGGCTGGTGCCGCGCGGGGTCGCCCCCGCACCGCGGGCAACGCACCCGCGCGGCGCTTGGCCGCGCGGGGCCGCCCGCAGGAGGGGCGCCCGCGCGGGCTGGTGCCGCGCGGGGTCGCCCCCGCACCGCGGGCAACGCACCCGCGCGGCGCTTGGCCGCGCGGGGTCGCCCGCAGGTGGGCGCCCGCGCGGGCTGGTGCCGCGCGGGGTCGCCCCCGCACCGCGGGCAGCGCGCTCGCGCGGCGCTTGGCCGCGCGGGGCCGCCCGCAGGAGGGGCGCCCGCGCGAGCTGGTGCCGCGCGGGGTCGCCCCGCACCGCGGGCAGCGCGCCCGCGCGGCGCTTGGCCG
The DNA here is from genome assembly GCA_029204045.2 of Tillandsia leiboldiana. Lineage (NCBI taxonomy): Eukaryota > Viridiplantae > Streptophyta > Magnoliopsida > Poales > Bromeliaceae > Tillandsia > Tillandsia leiboldiana. The sequence continues at coordinate 14,193,491 of CM055072.1, forward strand.
CGCGGGGCCACCCGCAGGTGGGGCGCCCGCGCGGGCTGGTGCCGCGCGGGGTCGCCCCCGCACCGGGGGCAACGCACTCGCGCGGCGCTTGGCCGCGCGGGGCCGCCCGCAGGAGGGGCGCCCGCGCGGGCTGGGGCCACGCGGTGCTGTGCCCGGGGGGAGTGTGCGCCGCACGGGCCGGTGCCGGGCGGGGAACTCCGCCGCACGTGGGTGGGAGTCGGTGTGAGTTTCGGATCCTTAGTCTTGACTTGCCCTTGTTCCTTCAGGAGTGCAGGACATTGTTGGCGACGGACGCACGATCACGGACGTACCGAACGCCGGACGACACACACACAAGGTGGGTATTTTCGCCGAGGTTAATTGGGTAAGGGCGGACATGAGCAAAGGTGTTTCTCTCTAGGTTGCTCTTCGTGAGCAAAGGTGGGTTTCTCTCTAAGTTGCTCTTCGTGAGCAAAGGTGGGTTTCTCTTTAAGTTGCTCTTCGTGAGCAAAGGTGTGTTTCTCTTTAAGTTGCTTTTCATGAGCAACGGTGTTTTTCTCTTTAAGATATTCTCATGAGCAAAGGTGTTTTCCCTTCTGGTTGTCCTTATGAGCAACGCTGACCCCGATTCTTACTTTATTCGCTTTATCATCTGAGGCTCAAGTTTTGCTACACGCACACCAGCGGTTTGGCCACCGCAAGGGTGTGCTTTTCCGGAAAAGTGGTACGTTGACCCGTGTACCCCACGCGACGGTGGCGTTAGGAATGGGGGCCCTCATGGGTGGAGGGTGTGAGCGGTGACGCCGAGGTTGGTGCTCGGCGGCCGAGGCAGGTGCTCGGCAGAGAGGGGGGGGGCGGTGACCGGGGTAGGGGCCCGGTGCGGTGTCCGGGGAGGGTGCCCGGTTTATATTTGGTGCATGTCATATTCATGTTGACGGTGTATGAGGGGTGACGGTTGCTCTGGTTACAGTGGTTTGCTTTATTATAGTTTTTCTTGCTCATCATGTTTATTCCAGTCACTGACTTCCCACTCCGTGACAGGTTCGTCCAGGGGCGAGTGCTAGGGCACCGGTGAGGCCGCGAGAGTGCTGTTCTGGCATTTTGTGACTTCAGATACAGTGACTTTCCTTTCCCTTTTCAATTATTATTCATGCTAGCTAGTTGTGGATTGCGACACCCCCGTGGGGTCGAAGTGGATGTTGCCCCTTTCCCTTTAGAAATAAATGATTGATTGTTGCATTCTTTCCTGCTTGGCCGTTTTAAACAATGAAAAGCAAAGAAAATCGGTTGCGAAAACTATTTTTAAAACGTGGGTGTCGTGTGGGCACCGAACCTTACAAACCTTGTGGGATTTATGGTTTGCGAACTGTTTTCACAAAAGATTGGCATCGGGTGGGTGCCGTTTTCAAACCCTGTGGATTTATGTGGTTTTCAAACTGTCTTTCATAAAACGATGGCATCGTGTGGATGTCGTTTTCAAAACCCTGTGATTATTTATCCTTTCAAAACATCGGCCTCCATATGCTAAGTGAATAATAGAATATCACGTGAGTTGTTTGGTTGTATGTGAACGAGACCTGTAACTGATGTGGTTAGAGATTGTATGTGCTATGCCTTGTGAGACACTTTGTAGTTGAGACGCCGTGCATATACAAAGGAGACTCTGTCCGTTTGCAGAGTGAATTTGTGTATGCGGCGGGTCTGGGCACGCGCCGGGGAGTATTGGTTTACAAAAAAAAAATATATGGCTGAATCAGGGGCATCGGTGGCTCCTCTTCCGCGCGATTCGAACCCCCGGGGCGTGACAAGAGTTCTCTCGCGTCTCGGCATGTGAGACTGCGAAAGAAATCTGGGATGTTCTTCAAGTTACGCATGAGGGGACTAACCTTGTGAAGATTCAAAAACTGCAAATGCTTACGAGCAAGTTTGACTCTATTTTCATGGCAGAAAATGAACCTTTCACAGACTATTACACACGATTGCAAGACATCGTAAACTCATGTGCTAACTTGGGAGAGAAGATTCCAGAATTTAAAGTTGTAAGAAAGATATTAAGAACTCTTCCTGAACGATTTCGCCCAAAGGTTACAGCCATTGAAACAATTAAACACCCGGACGAAATTCGTGTAGAAGAATTAGTTGGTTCATTACAAACATTTGAAATGACATTTTCTACTAACTGTTCTTCGGGAAAGGCATCCTCTTCTAAGTCTTCAGGTTATGCGTTGAAAACAACAAAGGAAGAAGAAGCGGATTCATCCTCCTCAGACAATGACGAGAACCTATCTATGGAGGAATTTGAGAAGCAGCTCGCTCTCTTGACAAGGAAGTTTCGCCGCAACTTTCGAATGGGTAATTCAAGTAAATCTCCATCCTACGCAAAGTCGAACAAAGGCAAAGGCTTTTCAAGCAATAAGTCAAGAAAGCAAGATAACTTTTCAAAGGATAAGAAAAGTTCAGATGGACAAGTCCAATGTTTCAAGTGCCGAGGATACGGCCATATCTCAACGGAGTGTCCCACTAAAAATCCGTCAAAGAAGAAAGCGATGCAAGCCGTCACTTGGGATGACACCACATCGTCAAATGAGTCGTCTTCAAGTGATGAAGAAAAGAGTGCCACGGCATTCCACGCGTCCACCACATCTTCACCCTTCATGTGCTTAATGGCAAGTACTTCAGATTCATTGTCCAACTCCTCTCGGGTTGAAAAAACGGCAACGGACGACGAATCGAGTAATTCTGAAGGTGAAGATTTTGTTTTAGCCTACCATAATCTTTTGAGGGATTCAAAGAAACTGGCTAAGCAAAACAAGGGGTTGAGAGGGAGATTGCAGGATCTCGAAGAAGAAGTAAAAAGGGCAACTTCTCTCTCGACCGATCTTGAAGTGGAAAGGGATAATCTGATTAAAATAAATGTTTCCCTTCAAGAGTCCAATGAGCTTCTCGAGAAGAATTATATAGATATGGTGAACAAAGCAGATTACTTCTTGAAGCTCTACGGCGAGGCTCGACAAGAAAAAATGGAAATGACGAAGACCATTCTCCAACTCAAGGATGACTTACAGCGATTTTCATCAGGAAGGAGTAAGTTGGATAAGCTTCTTGGTCTTGGTCAATCAAACAAGTTCGGCCTCGGATACAATCGAACTGAAGACAATTTTAGTTCGGTTGGGACAGTTTTTGTGCCTCAGTCGGTATCTCCTCCTCCGACACCGGAATTCACGCCAAACAACGACAACAAGCCTACTTCATCCTCCTCGGGATCGTCAAGCACTAAGGTATGTTTTCGTTGTGGAGTTTCAGGGCACATAAGAAGAAATTGCAAGATGGGAGCCAAACGATCATCTCAAGCACCTCTTGCAATGACTACCAAAAAGGTGATTCCTCGAAAATCAAATGCAAATTATTCGAAGGAAAAGAGCCTCGGTAGTTCATCAAACAAGACGACGATGTCAAGGAAAAGCGATGGATCACACAAGACGCTTTCACCAAAGGTATCAACTCCACAATCATTTCCGACGTACACCAAAACTCAAAAGGTTTGGGTATGCAAAGGTGAAATCTTTCCTTGTCTTTAATCCTTCTACGATTGAATGCTGTGTAGTTTATGTAGATTATTTTTTATTTTGGGTCAACTCGTCAACCATCCTTGGGAGGTAAATGGTATATTTTCTTGATGATTGATGATTTCTCTAGATATTCTTGGGTAGCATTTTTAAAAGAGAAAGCTAATACTTTTGATTCTTTTCACGAGATTTGCCATCGTATTATGATTGAAAAGAATGAAAAGATCGTTCGTGTTAGAAGTGATAGAGGTGGAGAATTCATAAATTCTAAATTCATTGATTTTTGCACTTCCAACGGCATTAAACATGAATTCTCTGCACCCTATACACCTCAACAGAATGGTGAAGTCGAGCGCAAAAACAGGGTCGTACAGGAGATGGCACGTGTTATGCTTCATAGCCGGAACCTACCGTTATATTTTTGGGCTGAAGCGGTGAACACTGCTATCTATGTAATTAATCGAGTGTATTTGCGCCCGGGAACTTTAAATACACCATATGAACTATGGTTTTGTAGAAAACCGAACATCAAATATTTTCGTATCTTTGGGAGTCGGTGTTATATTTTACGTGACCGCGAAAATCTTGGAAAATTTGACTCTCGAAGTGACGAAGGGATTTTCTTGGGTTATTCTACAAACAGTAGAGCATATCGAGTATTTAACTTGGAATCTAAGACGATCGTAGAATCGATAAATGTTAAGGTAGATGAAGCTTTTCACTTTGCATCTGAAAAATCTACCCTCGATATCTCTCTTGATGATGATACACCTGCCAATGCATCTTCTAATGACAATTCTTTCGATAATAATGATGCATCTAATGGTTCTTCTAGTTTATCTGATGTGCAGGAATCATCTCATGTACCTCCGACTACTCCGTTACCTCAAACGTTACGCATCTCCAAGGATCATCCTGAATCGAACATTATTGGAGACCCACAAGAAGGAGTTAGGACTCGGAGGCAATTGGTTTGTGGATTCGCTTGCTACGTATCTTTAATCAAACCAAAGAATATCGATGAAGCTCTTCAGGATGACTACTGGATTGAAGCAATGCAGGAAGAGCTCCATCAATTTGAGCGAAACAAAGTCTGGGAATTAACGAAGCCTCCGAAGCAACAAAATGTGATAGGTACTAAATGGATTTTCAAGAACAAGAAAAATGAGGATGGTACCATCATCAGGAACAAAGCACGTTTAGTTGCTCAAGGCTACTCTCAAATAGAAGGTATAGACTTTGATGAAACTTTCGCCCCTGTAGCTAGACTCGAGTCCATTCGTATCCTATTTGCGATAGCTTGTCATTTCAAAATCAAATTATTTCAAATGGACGTTAAGAGCGCATTTTTAAATGGGTTTTTAAATGAGGAAGTTTATGTGGCTTAACCGAAAGGTTTTGTAGACCATAAACAACCTAACCATGTTTTTCGTTTGAAAAAGGCTCTTTACGGTCTGAAACAAGCACCGCGAGCATGGTACGAAAGGTTGACAAAGCACCTTTTGGAGAAGGGCTTTACTCGAGGGGGAGCGGACAGGACTCTCTTTGTGAAGCATTATCAAAATAACTTCATTGTAGCACAAATCTATGTCGATGACATCGTATTTGGTGCGACAAAAGATAATGATGCTTCTAAATTCGCTGAAAGCATGGAAAGCGAATTTGAGATGTCAATGATGGGCGAATTGACATATTTTCTTGGATTACAAGTTAAACAAAATGATGAAGGTATTCACTTGTGTCAATCCAAGTATGCAATGGAGTTGGTCAAAAAGTTTGATCTTGAAAATTCTAAGGATTTTCCGACTCCAATGGGAACTAGCCACAAGGGACTTGGAAGTGAATCACACAGTGAGAATGTAGACGAGAAACTTTATCGTAGTATGATTGGAAGTCTACTTTACCTCACGGCTAGTCGCCCGGACATATCCTTTAGTGTTGGGATTTGCGCGAGATATCAATCAGCACCAAAGGAGGTTCACCTGAAAGCAGTGAAAAGGATCATCCGGTACATCAAAGGAACAATAAGTTTCGGAATTTGGTATCCTATGGTAAACAAGTTTGGATATAGTTGGATACTCAGATGCCGATTGGGCAGGATCAGTGGATGATCGGAAAAGTACGAGTGGTGCATGTTTCTATCTTGGCCATTGCCTTGTTGCATGGCACAGTAAAAAGCAAAACTGCATAGCACTCTCAACTGCCGAAGCGGAATACATTTCTGCGGGTAGTTGTTCAACCCAACTCATTTGGATGAAGAGTGTGTTGAGCGACTTCCGAATTTCAGCATCTTCGGTAACAATTCTTTGTGACAACACTAGTTCCATTAATATTTCAAAAAACCCTGTGTTGCACCCTAGAACAAAACACATTGAACTTAGATATCATTTCCTTAGAGAGCTAGTTGAATCAAATATTCTTCAACTTTCATATATTTCAACTGAAGATCAATTAGCTGACATTTTAACAAAACCTTTGGATCAAAAACGATTTATTCATTGGCGTAAGGCAATTGGAATGCTTTCCTTGAAATAATCTCTTTTTGAAACCAATGCTTAGCTTAGGTTTTGTTTTTGTGTTTTTGTTCCTTATCTATGTTTATACATAGAACATTAATTGAGCATTAGTTATATTGACTTTAATTGCATCTTTTCACGCATTTAGAAATTTATTATGCTTTTGACATCATAATGTTTCAATGTTGGAATGATCATTTGTCACGCCCCCGGGGGTTTTTGAGTCTATCAAAGCGGAAAATTGCGTGTATTATTATTATTATTATTATTTTCTTAGCAAGGTAACTTAAACCTCATCCCCGGTGCGTGCCAGACCGCCACATACACAAATTCTCTCTGCCCACGGACAGAGTCTCCTTTGTATATGCACGGCGTCTCATTTACAACAACATACCTCAACCATCAACCATACAATAGACATACATCGTCAAACAGAGTACAGTAGTTTAACTAATGTTTAAAAAGACTGGTGTCCACTCGACACCTTGTTGTTTTATTTTCAAGCGGAATATTAAAGCGGCATCAGTGTTTAGAAAGGATAAAACCAACGGTTGCAAGTCCCGTGCCCACACGGCACTTCGTTTTGAGAAAACGTTTTCGAAATCATTTGGTTCGTCATGAAAACGTGCCGCATATGAAAACATCACTAAAAGCATCAAAGCATAAAAGTACACCTCATCCACAGCGCTAAGTAACACATGTCCACGGCTAATACGATCCACAAGCAAATTAACTAAAAGAAGCATAAGGGAAATAAGATAATAAACCCAAGTATCTGACTACGGTCCTCGCGACACAGTCTCACCGCCCTCCCGGCTAACGCACCTCGTATCACCTGTCACGGAGTGGGTAATGTCAGTGACAAACAAAGTAGATGTCTAATAACAATAAGGAATAAGGAGCAAACCGAAAACACCGGAACCTTTCGCTAAAACCCTGCACACAATTAAGCTGGGCCCCAACCCCAGATTTATCAATTAAGTTGGGCACCAACCCCAGAGTACCTGTCGGGGAGACTAAAGTCTCCCCTCGTGCGCAAACACCTCTTTGATGCTTTTAACCTCTTCGCGGTGCTGGTGTGCTATTTTCAGCGGGAGCGAAGAGGTCCTCACGACACCCACACCTTTGTGAGGTACACGGGTCAAAAAGAGACCACTTCTCCAGAAAAGTACACCCATGCGGAGGCCAATCCGCCTGTGTACGTGCAGCATCCGAAACGGATTTGCCGAGATCGGCGTGTAGTGAGCACCGCGACCGTAGCCGCTTCAATTGTTAGATGAAATACAATTATGCGAAAGGTTAAACTGTCCATCTACTTTGTTAGATAAATTAAGAGCACTTTAATGACGATAGATGCACTTACTGCACTTGTTGCACTTATCGCAACCATACCCACCTATTTGAAGAGAAGTCGGAACACCTGAATCCTTCGCGCACCCCCGCTGCGCACTTGGACCTAAAGAAAGTCCGCAAGGATAGCTATAGTCAAAAAACGTGTACTAACATCCGAAAACCAAAAGACCCAATTTACTCTTTTCGACGGAAAAGTCCAACACCGTCCGGGTTGACGAAAACGGAAATCCCGCGCCGCCGTCGTCGTCCGCCGGAGCCCCGCGCGGTTCGGAACCGCGCGGCGTGCCTCCGCGGCGACGCCCACGCGGCGCGGTGCCTCGCGCGGGTGTTGCCCGTGCGGCGCCCGCGCGGTGCCCGCGCGGGTGCGGCCCCGCACGGCGCCCGCGCGGTTGCGGGTCCGCGCGGGTGCCGCCCGCGCGGCAACCGCGCGGTGCCCGCGCGGTTGCGGCTCCGCGCGGGTGCCGCCCGCGCGGCAGCCGCGCGGCGCCCGCGCGGTGCCCGCACGGTTGCGGGTCCGCGCGGGTGCCGCCCGCGCGGTTGCGGGTCCGCGTGGGTGCCGCCCGCGCGGCAGCCGCGCGGCAGCCGCGCGGCGCCCGCGCGGTGACCGCGCGGTTGCGGGTCCGCGCGGCGCCCATGCGGTGCCCGCGCGGTTGCGGGTCCGCATGGGTGCCGTCCATGCGGTAGCCGCGCGGCGCCCATGCCATGCCCACGCGGTTGCGGGTCCGCATGGGTGCCGTCCGTGACTCTCCTCCGCGCGATACCCTAGCGGCACCGCGCGCCTGCGCCGTCCGTTCCGTGCCCTAGCATGGCGACGATGACGGTGACGGCGACGGATACGACGGAGAAACCCAAGAACTCAACAAAAGGGACGACGAAAAAATCCCAAATAAATTATAACAATTATTTTACTAACAGAAGATCGACGGGAAGGTTGTCCGGTCGCGTTCTTGCCTTCGGTTCGATGTCCGGGAAGATCGGGCTCCTTCTCTTTCTCCTTTCCCTTTCTTCCGGCTAGGGTTCCGTCTTTTCTTCTCTTTTTCTCTTCTCACCGATTAGGGTTTTTTTTTATTTCTTTCTTTTCTTTTCTTTCCGATAATCGGGATCCCTTATATAGCTCGTGTTAAATATTTAATTAATTTCCTTTTTAATTAGTACGTAAGAGAATTCTATTTTCCCTCATGGATAATTAATTAACTAATTAATTATCCCCTACGAGATAACCCACCTTATCTCTAACGGGTGCAAGATATTTTGCACGGATTCCGATGCATGACTAATCACCGTATCACCAGGAATTCCGTTCCGGGAGATCCTGGTATCGGATTTCAGATCCGATCGCACCGTCGACCTTCTTTTTCCGCGCTCTATCGCAGAAAAATACTAGCACCACACACCGGCCAACTTTTAAGAATTGAATAATTTTATTTCACTTAGAGGCTTAAATGACTATATGTAAGTCAAAAATACCCCGAAAGGCCGGATCACTACACCACTCACACTTTCTAAAAAGCTTCGTCCCGAAACTTAAGTACAAACCCCACTAATCAATTCGGGAAAACATTCTCTCATCTTCGATTCCAGTTCCCACGTCGCCTCGCGCTCTTCGTGGTTGCTCCACTGGACCTTCACATAGGGGATAGTTCGATTGCGCAACTTCTTGTCCTCTCTTGCCAAAATCCGCACCGGTGTCTCCTCGACGCTTAAATCTTCTCGCAACCCGATGGTGGAGGCATCCAAGGCATGAGAGGGATCAGCTAGGTACTTCCGGAGCATTGAGACATGGAACACGTTATGGACTCGTTCGAGGTTCGGCGGCAGGGCTAATCGGTACGCCACCGGTCCTACGCGTTCTAGGATCTCGAACGGTCCTACGTACCTCGGGCTTAACTTTCCCTTTATGCCGAAGCGTCGGTTCCCCTTGGAGGGCGAAACTCGGAGTAACGCGTGCTCACCCACCATGAACTCTAAGTCTCGGCGTCTGTTGTCCGCGTAGCTTTTCTGTCTGCTCTGGGCGGTCAGTAGCCTTTGTCTAATCAATCGCACCTTTGCTTCGGTCTCCTCCACCAAATCTGGGCCCAGTAACTTACGCTCGCCCAAGTCGTCCCAGCATATTGGAGACCGACAGCGGCGCCCGTACAGGGCCTCGTATGGTGCCATCTGGATGCTGGCCTGGTAACTGTTATTGTAGGCAAATTCTACTAGGGGCAAACTCCGTGCCCACCCTTCGCCCAGGTCTAAAACGCATGCCCGAAGCATGTCCTCCACAATTTGTATCACTCGCTCTGATTGTCCGTCGGTCTGCGGGTGAAAAGCCGTACTGAAGTGCAACTTGGTTCCCATTGCTCGCTGCAGGCTCTGCCAAAAGTTTGACACAAATCGCGTATCCCTGTCCGACGTGATGGATGTCAGCACCCCATGCAACCTTACTATCTCGTTGATGAAGGTTTGTGCCAGTCGTTCCCGCGTCCACATCGTGTGTATGGGCAGAAAGTGGGCCGATTTCGTCAGACGGTCCACAATTACCCATATTGCATCGTGTCCCTGTGACGATCTCGGGAACCCGGTCACAAAATCCATGGTAATCATGTCCCATTTCCACTCGGGCACCGGTAAGGGTTGCAATTTTCCTGCCGGACGCTGGTGCTTGGCCTTCACTCGTTGGCACACCAGGCAGTGTGCCACAAACCGAGTCACGTCTCTCTTCATTTTGGGCCACCAGAAGGTCTGCTTGACATCCTTGTACATCTTCGTTCCCCCGGGATGCGCTGCATATGGAGCAGTATGCACCTCCCGCAGGATTTCCTCTTTGAGTTCCAGTAGATCCGGCACGCAGATTCGTCCCCGAAATTGTATCGTGCCGTCGGAGTTTACTGTGAAATCACCTTCTTGGTCGGCAGTTACTCTATTTCGCACCAGCTGGAGTTGGTCATCAGTCGACTGCCCCTCGAGAATTCTGTCAAGCATGGTAGGTCTGACCACCAGTGTCAGAAGTTGTTCGACTGTACCCGCCGGTACTACTTCAAGTCTTAATCGCGAAAACTCCGCAATCAGACTATCTTGCTGGGTGATGGCACTTACCCCTGCCTTTTCAGCCTGCCCCTTACGGCTCAGGGCGTCGGCCACCACGTTTGCCTTTCCCGGGTGGTAGTGGATCGTTAAATCGTAATCCTTCAGTAGCTCGAGCCACCGTCTTTATCGCAAATTTAACTCCTTTTGGGTGAAAAGGTACTTAAGACTTTTATGATCTGAATACACATTGCAGTGTGCCCCATACAGGTAGTGTCTGCAAAGCTTGAGGACGAACACAACCGCTACGAGTTCCAAATCGTGCACGGGGTAGTTTCGCTCGTATTCTTTGAGCTGCCTTGACGCATAGGCTATAACCTTTCCCCGTTGCATGAGTACTCCACCCAGTCCGTTTCGCGACGCATCGCAATACACTTCATAATCCTCCCCTGGTTCTGGCAGGGTGAGAATCGGGGCTCGCGTCAATCTATCCTTGAGCTCCTCGAAGCTCCTCTGACATTTGTCCGTCCAGATGAACTTTTCCCCCTTTTTAGTCAAGCGGTTTAAGGGGGTGGCTATCTTGGAGAAACCCTCCACGAAGCGCCGGTAGTACCCGGCTAATCCTAGAAAGCTTCGAATCTCCGTTACCGTCGTCGGTTGGGACCAGTCCGTCACCGAATCTATCTTCTTCGGATCGACTGCGACCCCAGCCGCCGAGATTACGTGCCCCAAGAAGCCGACCTCACGGAGCCAAAACTCACACTTTTTGAGTTTGGCGTAGAGTTTCTGTTCCCGTAGGGTCTGGAGGACCGTGCGCAGATGTTCTTCATGTTCCTCGTCTGTACGGGAGTAGATTGTAGTAATTCGAAATATCTTATTTTGTTTATAAAGAGATTAAGGGTGAAATTGAGTTGGTCTTGAATTCAAGAGACCTATGTTGACCTATTTGGTCAATCGCCAGTGTGCAAGTTGCATTATTTACGAGACAAAAAGGCTATCTTCTAATCCGGACGTAATCTTGGAAATCCGAGATGACCGTTGTGATCGTCTCGTCGAACTGAGCGAAATTCATATTCAGCACTTTTCAATCTGACGGTTGGATCTTCCAGAAATCAGTGAAGAAGCGGGCGAATGTCGCGACTAATGTATCAGTGGTCCGCGCACAAGGTCACTTAAGCGAATTACTGTAGATGAACAGTAACCCCAATTTCGGGACTCCATTGAGTGAAACGCTGACCAATTCACTGTTCGGATTCCGAACATAGTGATCCAGGTAGTCGTTTTGATCGGTTTCGACGATCTGGACGCAATGGCGCTGACGGAATTTCTGTTTGACGACCCTAGAGTCTCGATAAGCGTGCCATACTATATAATTGTACAGTAATTATGGACCGAGAATTTATCCGGGCATCTCGTCGAAAAACAAAAATCGCTACCTAATAGGTTTCGTCGAGCCGGACGTCGTGGCGAAGTCCATTTTTCGATTCGACGACTAGAATGCCTCGAAAAGCATGAAATATAGTGAAAAACGTGGTATTTTGCTCAGTGACCCTATATTTTTATGCTCCGTTTTGCGTGCTGCGCTTTGGAGAGGGACCTAAAAGTGATAGCTAGCTACTGTCAGGGACTGGGCTAAATATAATGGAGTTTGAGGGACTAAAGAGCAATTGTGCTATATGCACTATTAATTCACATCTCGGGGTAGGGTTTCTTTAAACCCTAACCCCGTAGCCATTCCCCGCAGCCGCATCTCAACAGCTCCCTCTTCCTCTGCCGCACCCATCGGAGGTCGCTCACCGGCCGCCGCCACCCCGTCGCCGGAGAAGAAAGGATCAAGAAACCATCTTGATCTTGGGTGCTTGGGGAGGAAGGTGCTCGGGAGGGACCTAGTCGATCAAGTCCCTGCCTGTGGAGTCCCCCGTGGAGCCGCAACCGAGCTGTGGTGAATCCGACACCCAGCCGCCGCCGTGCGCCGCCATGGCCACCTTCTTCTTCCTCCAACTTTCCGGCGAGGTAAGTTCATGGAAAAGGATTTTTTTTAAAAGGACTTTGGACCTCAGTAGGTTGTTCCTGACGTTGAGAGGGTTCTCTCTGTGAAGCCCGAGCCGTCGCCGTGCCTCCGGTAGCTGGCGGAGGAACCTTGTCACCGAAAAACCATCTTTCGGCCGATCTCGAGCGTGGAGTTTTTCCGACCGTTGAAAACACGATCGGTACCGTTGATTCTCTTCTCCTCATCGACTGCAACCTACCTGCAAAGTTGGAGGATGATCGGTTGAGGGACCGAGCCGTACGGAGATGCCCTAGAACGTGGTTTTGTTGCACTCCGCCGGAACTCCACCAACCGGCGCCGCCGCTCGATCTCGTCGCCGGCCACCACTGCAGGAAGGTCCCGGGCATCCAGCAGAGGGTTTTGGTCCAAGTTGCAGAGGCTCAAGTTCACCGGACCGGATTTCCGCCATTAGAGCTCTAGTTTTCCGGCGAACTCATTTTCCGGCCAACCCGGAGCTTCCCCAGGTGGGAAACCGACTCGGGTAGGTTCTTTTGGATATGTTGGAGCATCCCATAAGTTTGCATGCGAATGTTAACGTGGGAGTTTTCTGGTTTGTAGTTGCACCCCTCTCCTTGGCCGAGCAACCCCATCGCCGCCGCCGCCGCTTCGGACTGCCGACCATCGATTCGGGTGAGCCCTAAATACCTTTTCTAGTGCTCCTATCATTTTTGTTTAGGCTTAGAACCCCTGGTAAACTAGTTGGCTCAACTTTGTTAAGTTAAGGATAATTAGACCTTTTTCCGGCCGCCGCCGCCTCTGGACGTCGGCCGCGGGTCGAACCTGGTCCGGAGCTCCTCTGGGAAGTGGTTTTAACTTGTGCTCCACTTTGTTCCAGATTTGAAGTTGTTTTGATCCAAGTTGCCCAAACCGAGCTCTTTGCTTTGTGGCGGTGTTGCTCCGGCGAACTTTCCGGCCGGTCTCCGACGCACCCAAGGTGAGCCCTCGACATAGTAGTCAGCCCAGAGCATGATGCTCACATTTACTTTGATTTTGGTTAAGTGTTTAATATGTATTAGCATAGTGTTATTTGAGTGTTTAAGTAATTATGGGCCAACTTTGTAATTGGGCTTCCTACTGGCCCAAACCTGTGAGCACGAGTTCCGTCTCGTCGTTTCGGACACGCTGAAACTTACGGCGTTGTCTTTAGCTTCCTGGTTTGGAAGAACGAGTCAAAACAACGGTTAAAAAGGGTGTATTTATAGCAATAATTCAATAGAGGAAATTGTGCTTTGGTCCCTCTCTGCCCAAACATCAAAATTATGATGTTTAGGGACAGCAGGTGTAGTTGGACGATATTTGGGTATTTATAGAACGTTGGCGGGTCATGATTGGAGGTCCAGTGGATTTTTTTTCGGGAACTTCGGCCTAAGCCTAGGGTCGGCTAAGTGCCCGTATCAGAGAGATGTTATTATAGTTTTATCGGGATGGGTATGAGTGAGTCTAGTTCTGATCACAGTTTCCGTCCAGGGCCCAGCAGTTCAGCACCAGCCTCCCGGTAGTCTAGCGGGAGTTCGGGATCGGCATGCATTCAGGTGGGGTTCTTTCTGTTTTGGGATTTAGCGTCGGGTTTCCGGCGATTGTGCTTTATTGAAATAAATATCTATTTGTGCTAACGTCGTAGTTCCTTGTGGTATTTGTCATTGAGTATATTTGGTGCTATGGTTACTTTGCTCGAGGCTGCAGCACGCGCACCCGCGGTTTGGCCACCGCAAAGGGTGCGCTTTTCCGGAAAAGTGGTCCATGACCCGTGTATACCCACTAGGACGGAGTGGGGCCCTTGTAGTTGTGGGGCGGGATGCGCCCAGGGATGAGCGGTGCGACCCGTCGGTTTAGTTGTCCGACGTGGGAGCGGTGCGACCCGTCGGTTTAGTTGCCCGACGTGGGAGCGGTGAGACCCGTCGGTTTAGCTGTCCGACGGGGTCGGGTATTGCAGGTCTACAGGTGTTCGTGTCATCGTTTCCCTCTCGGGAGAGTGGTTGCTCCGGCTGGTTACTGTTAGACATATTACTTTACCCTGCATTACTTTATCATTTTTGTTTAGTCGCTGACTTCCCACCTTGTGACAGGGTCCTTCAGGGGAGAGAGATAGGCGACGGTGAGGCCACGGCAGGAGTTCCTGGGTCTCTGGAGACCCCGATCAGTACTCTTCCTTTTTCTCTTTAGCATTTCATTCACGTTGTAGACTGTGGTGTGGTTCTCGATACCCTCGTGGGGTCGGTGTGGATGTCGGCATGGTGATTATTAAATTATTTAATTCCTTTCTATCTCTGTTGGTCGCTTTAAGAAAAATAAAAACAGCAAACAAAAGAAAAGATTGCGAAAACTGTGTTCAAAAGTATGGGTGTCGTGTGGGCACCGCTTTCAAAACCTTGTGGATTTATGGATTTCGAAAATGGATTTCAAAACCTAAGTGTCGTGTGGGCACTGTTTTCCAAAACCTCTGGGTTTATGTTGCTTTCGAAAGCTGTTTTCAAAATATGGCCGCCGGGTGGGCGCCGTTTCAACCATTGTGGATTTATCCTTTCATACTGATCGGCCGTGAGATTTATTCAACATTGGTGAATGTGTGTATGTCAAAATCTGTTGTGATTGAATGGATATCCGTGTTTGAACTTGTACTAGCCGCGACGCCGTGCATATACAGGGGAGACTCTGTCCGTTTGCAGAGTAATCCTGTGTATGCGGCGGATCTGGGCACGCACCGGGGAAGAAGGTTTTTCAAAAAAAATTATTACGCGCCAACGCACACCTTTTTAAATGAACCGTTTCCGCTAAAATAAACCCCCGGGGCGTGACAGATTAAGATGGTATCAGAGAGAAACAACCTTTCAATCACAACAATTGGTGCCGACGTCCACGGGAATACCTCACTTAGCTACAATGAATGGAATGGATAGGGTATAGGAGAGTAGGACGCGAGTGATCGAGGGGGGGGGGGGGGGGGGGGGGAAGAGTCTTCGTCCTTTTCTCTCGACAGGTGTTTCGTTGCTTGTTAGCGGGGTCTAAAGCTGACTTATGTTTGTGCATTCAGACATGGCCCGTACTAGATCATCGGCCGAGGATGCAGGGGCAGATGCGACGACGTCGGCGGCCGCGGAGAACCAGCTCCTGCGACAACAACTGAGGGAGATGGCGGGGCAGCTGGCGACTCTCACGGATCACGTGCGTCAGTTGACGCAGCAACAAACGGCCACGACGGTGACGGTCGCCACAGCCCCTCCGCAGGGGCCAGGCGCGCCGACGACGGGGGCCAGCGCAGGAGTGGCCCCTACAGCGACTGCAGCAGGCGAGGTACCACCACCCCAGACGACGGCACCAGCGGCGGTAACCGCGACCGCAACTGCGGGGCCAGCGCCGCGAACCACCGGCGGGGGTACCTCGGGGGAGACCGTAGTCACCCCTTCCCCTACTGTGGCCGCCGCCGCCACGGGGGACGGGTCAGTTCCGCTGACTTAGCGGGACCGCGTGCGGGCCAACCTGGCCGACTTTAAGAAATACGACCCACCCACGTTCGAAGGGGAGACGACTAATCCCTGGGTCGTCGAGAAGTGGGTGGGATCGATGAAAAAGTTATTTGAGGACTTACTCATGGAGGATAGCGAGCGGGTTCCCCTTGCGGTGCACTTCCTTGAGGGGGACGCCCGCTTATGGTGGAAGACGGTACGCCCTGATCCCACAAAGGGCACCGCCGTACTTCCATCGTGGACGGCGTTCAAACAGGAGCTGTTCGGAGCCTTCTTCACAAGCACCGTTAAAAAGAAGATGGAGGATGACCTGAACCACATCCAGCAGGGGAGTAAGACAGTGATGGCATATCAGCGCGAATTCGTACGACTGGCCAACTGCGTCCCTTTCGTTATAAGGGACGAGTCCCACAAGGCGCAACTTTTCGTCGACGGATTACGGAGTGATATTTTCGAAGTGGTGCAAGCGGCCGATTTACACACCTTTCAGAAGGTGGTCGACAGGGCCACGGTGGTGGAGCGCGGGTTCGCGATTACGCGCGCCAGGAGGGAGGGCCCGGCGCACCATGAAGAAAGGAAGCGACAGCAGCAGTACTCCGGGGGAGGCTCTTCTAGTGGAAGCCGACCCCCCAAGCGGTGGAGGCCACAGTCGGGAGACAGGCCTTGTGTTATATGTGGGGGAGGTCACCGAGTGGGAGATTGCCCCCAAAGGGGTGACAATTGCTTTCGATGCGGCAAACAGGGGCACTTTCGCCGCAACTGCCCCTTAGCCTGGGGATCCGCGTCCTCCGCAGCTTCTACGCCCTCGCCACAGCTGTCGGGGCGAGGGAAAGCTCCTGTGGGGTCGACTTCTAGACCCCCTGCACCAGGGCGAGAGGAGGATAGGCAGCCACAACCGGGCGGGCGAGTTTTCTCGATGACCCGCCAAGAGACGGATCCGCCGGAGGACGCACTTGCAGGTATTACTTCTGTTTCAAATTTCCCGCGCTAGAACTCTTTTTGATACCGGAGCAACACACTCTTTCTTTTCTCGTGACTTCGTGTTAGTGCATGGTCTTGGGGAGATACCCCTTCAAGTCTAATGACGGTCCAAACTGCGGGTGGGTCCTTGGAGGCGAATAGCCTTGTGGCCGCCTGCTCGACTAGGCTAGGGCGACTACCTTGCCCTTGGGATTTGGTGGTGATCCCCATAAAGGAGTACGACGTGGTATTGGGCATGGACTGTTCTTGGGTCAACTTGCGTACGAATAAGGAGCGTCTTCGGGTGACCCTTCAGGCCCTCAGGGACAAGAGAGGGTAGGCCAAACTCCAAAGGTGTGAGTGGTGTAATACTCGGGGAAAATTGTGTTAGTGTAAAGAGTGTTTTCAAGGTGCGAATGTGAGCGAGGAAACAAAATTAACCTTGGTGGTGCGTACCGGTGTACGGATGGCACAGTTGCCGAAGCACAAATTCCGCCTTTCCGATCCAAGTCTGATCTCGGAAATCTGAGGTCGCCAGTGCGACCGTCTCGTCGAATTGAGTGGAAATGGTATAGACCGTTTGCTGATCCGACGGTCGGATCGTCCGGAAATCAGCAAGAAAACTAGTGGGACCCACGACTTAAGTGAATAGTAAAATGAATAGTAACCCCTGTTTTCGGTCCCCTCTTGATCGGTCGTTGGCCATTTCACCGTCCAAAATCCAAACCTAGAAGTATGAGTAGACGATTCTAGTTTTTTTTAAGTTGTAAGTTTCGGGGACGAAACTTCTTTTAAGTTGTAAGTGATGTAGTAATTCGAAATATCTTATTTTGTTTATAAAGAGATTAAGGGTGAAATTGAGTTGGTCTTGAATTCAAGAGACCTATGTTGACCTATTTGGTCAATCGCCAGTGTGCAAGTTGCATTATTTACGAGACAAAAAGGCTATCTTCTAATCCGGACGTAATCATGGAAATCCGAGATGACCGTTGTGATCGTCTCGTCGAACTGAGCGAAATTCATATTCATCACTTTTCAATCTGACGGTCGGATCTTCCAGAAATCAGTGAAGAAGCGGGCAAATGTAGCGACCAATGTATCAGTGGTCTGCGCACAAGGTCACTTAAGTGAATTACTGTAGATGAACAGTAACCCCAATTTCGGGACTCCATTGAGTGAAACGCTGACCAATTCACTGTTCGGATTCCGAACATAGTGATCCAGGTAGTCGTTTTGATCGGTTTCGACGATCTGGACGCAATGGCGCTGACGGAATTTCTGTTAGACGACCCTAGAGTCTCGATAAGCGTGCCATACTGTATAATTGTACAGTAATTGTGGACCGAGAATTTATCCGGGCATCTCGTCGAAAAACAAAAATCGCTACCTAATAGGTTTCGTCGAGCCGAACGTCGTGGCGAAGTCCATTTTTCGATTCGACGACTAGAATGCCTCGAAAAGCGTGAAATATAGTAAAAAATGCGGTATTTTGCTCAGTGACCCTATATTTTTATGCTCCGTTTTGCGTGCTGCGCTTTCGAGAGGGACCTAAATGTGATAGCTAGCTACTGTAAGGGACTGGGCTAAATATAATGGAGTTTGAGGGACTAAAGAGCAATTGTGCTATATGCACTATTAATTCACATCTCGGGCTAGGGTTTCTTTAAACCCTAACCCCGTAGCCATTCCCCGCAGCCACATCTCAACAGCTCCCTCTTCCTCTGCCGCACCCATCGGAGGTCGCTCACCGGCCGCCGCCACCCCGTCGCCGGAGAAGAAAGGATCAAGAAACCATCTTGATCTTGGGTGCTTGGGGAGGAAGGTGCTCGGGAGGGACTTAGTCGATCAAGTCCCTGCCTGTGGAGTCCCCCGTGGAGCCGCAACCGAGCTGTGGTGAATCCGACACCCAGCCGCCGCCGTGCGCCGCCGCGGCCACCTTCTTCTTCCTCCAACTTTCCGGCGAGGTAAGTTCATGGAAAAGGATTTTTTTAAAAAGGACTTTGGACCTCAGTAGGTTGTTCCCGACGTTGAGAGGGTTCTCTCTGTGAAGCCCGAGCCGTCGCCGTGCCTCCGGTAGCCGGCGGAGGAACCTTGTCACCGGAAAACCATCTTTCGGCCGATCTCGAGCGCGGAGTTTTTCCGACCGTTGAAAACACGATCGGTACCATTAATTCTCTTCTCCTCATCGACTGCAACCTACCTGCAAAGTTGGAGGATGATCGGTTGAGGGACCGAGCCGTACGGAGATGCCCTAGAACCGGGTTTTGTTGCACTCCGCCGGAACTCCACCAACCGGCGCCGCCGCTCGATCTCGTCGCCGGCCACCACTGCAGGAAGGTCCCGGGCATCCAGCAGAGGGTTTTGGTCCAAGTTGCAGAGGCTCAAGTTCACCCGACCGGATTTCCGCCAATAGAGCTCTAGTTTTCCGGCGAACTCATTTTCCGGCCAACCCGGAGCTTCGCCAGGTGGGAAACCGACTCGGGTAGGTTCTTTTGGATATGTTGGAGCTTCCCATAAGTTTGCATGCGAATGTTAACGTGGGAGTTTTCTGGTTTGTAGTTGCACCCCTCTCCTTGGCCGAGCAACCCCATCGCCGCCGCCGCCGCTTCGGACTGCCGGCCATCGATTCGGGTGAGCCCTAAATACCTTTTCTAGTGCTCCTATCATTTTTGTTTAGGCTTAGAACCCCTGGTAAACTAGTTGGCTCAACTTTGTTAAGTTAAGGATAATTAGACCTTTTTCCGGCCGCCGCCGCCTCTGGATGTCGGCCGCGGGTCGGACCTGGTCCGGAGCTCCTCTGGGAAGTGGTTTTAACTTGTGCTCCACTTTGTTCCAGATTTGAAGTTGTTTTGATCCAAGTTGCCCAAACCGAGCTCTTTGCTTTGTGGCGGTGTTGCTCCGGCGAACTTTCCGGCCGGTCTCCGACGCACCCAAGGTGAGCCCTCGACATAGTAGTCAGCCCAGAGCATGATGCTCACATTTACTTTGATTTTGGTTAAGTGTTTAATATGTATTAGCATAGTGTTATTTGAGTGTTTAAGTAATTATGGGCCAACTTTGTAATTGGGCTTCCTACTGGCCCAAACCTGTGAGCACGGGTTCCGTCTCGTCGTTTCGGACACGCTGAAACTTACGGCGTTGTCTTTAGCTTCCTGGTTTGGAAGAACGAGTCAAAACAACGGTTAAAAAGGGTGTATTTATAGCAATAATTCAATAGAGGAAATTGTGCTTTGGTCCCTCTCTGCCCAAACATCAAAATTATGATGTTTAGGGACAGCAGGTGTAGTTGGACGATATTTGGGTATTTATAGAACGTTGGCGGGTCATGATTGGAGGTCCAGTGGATTTTTTTTCGGGAACTTCGGCCTAAGCCTAGGGTCAGCTAAGTGACAGTATCAGCAAGATGTTATTATAGTGTTATCGGGATGGGTATGAGTGAGTCTAGTTCTGATCACAATTTCCGTCCAGGGCCCAGCAGTTCAGCACCAGCCTCCCGGTAGTCTAGCGGGAGTTCGGGATCGGCCTGCATTCAGGTGGGGTTCTTTCTGTTTTGGGATTTAGCGTCGGGTTTCCGGCGATTGTGCTTTATTGAAATAAATATCTATTTGTGCTAACGTGGTAGTTCCTTGTGGTATTTGTCATTGAGTATATTTGGTGCTATTGTTACTTTGCTCGAGGCTGCAGCACGCGCACCCGCGGTTTGGCCACCGCAAAGGGTGCGCTTTTCCGGAAAAGTGGTCCATGACCCGTGTATACCCACTAGGACGGAGTGGGGCCCCTGTAGTTGTGGGGCGGGATGCGCCCAGGGATGAGCGGTGCGACCCGTCGGTTTAGTTGTCCGACGTGGGAGCGGTGCGACCCGTCGGTTTAGCTGTCCGACGGGGTCGGGTATTGCAGGTCTACAGGTGTTCGTGTCATCGTTTCCCTCTCGGGAGAGTGGTTGCTCCGGCTGGTTACTGTTAGACATATTACTTTACCCTGCATTACTTTATCATTTTTGTTTAGTCGCTGACTTCCCACCTTGCGACAGTGTCCTTCAGGGGAGAGAGATAGGCGACGGTGAGGCCACGGCAGGAGTTCCTGGGTCTCTGGAGACCCCGAACAGTACTGTTCCATTTTCTCTTTAGCATTTCATTCACGTTGTAGACTGTGGTGTGGTTCTCGATACCCTCGTGGGGTCGGTGTGGATGTCAGCATGGTGATTATTAAATTATTTAATTCCTTTCTATCTTTGTTTGCCGCTTTAAGAAAAATAAAAATAGCAAACAAAAGAAAAGATTGCGAAAACTGTGTTCAAAAGTATGGGTGTCGTGTGGGCACCACTTTCAAAACCTTGTGGATTTATGGATTTCGAAAATGGATTTCAAAACCTAAGTGTCGTGTGGGCACTGTTTTCCAAAACCTCTGGGTTTATGTTGCTTTCGAAAGCTGTTTTCAAAATATGGCCGCCGGGTGGGAGCCGTTTCATCCATTGTGGATTTATCCTTTCAAACTGATCGACCGTGAGATTTATTCAACATTGGTGAATGTGTGTATGTCAAAATCTGTTGTGATTGAATGGATATCCGTGTTTGAACTTGTACTAGCCGCGACGCCGTGCATATACAGGGGAGACTCTGTCCGTTTGCAGAGTGATCCTGTGTATGCGGCGGATCTGGGCACGCACCGGGGAAGAAGGTTTTTCAAAAAAAATTATTACGCGCCAACACACACCTTTTTAAATGAACCGTTTCCGCTAAAATAAACCCCCGGGGCGTGACATAGATGAGGATATCATCGATGAAGACCACCACGAATAAGTCCAGGAAGGGTTTGAATACCCTGTTCATCATGTCCATGAACACCGCCGGGGCATTTGTGAGCCCGAACGGCATTACTGTAAATTCGTAATGGCCGTAGCGAGACCGAAAAGCCGTTTTGGGGATGTCCTCCCCCTTGACCTGGACCTGATGATAGCCCGACTGCCGGTCAATCTTTGAAAACACCGTCGCCCCCTGTAGTTGGTCGAAGAGGTCGTCGATCCTTGGCAGGGGGTACTTGTTCTTAACGGTGACCTTATTTATCTCCCAGTAGTCGATGCACAACCGGAGACTTCCGTCCTTCTTCCTCACAAACAGGACGGGCGCGCCCCAGGGTGACGCGCTAGGTCTGATGAAGCCCTTATCCAAAAGGTCCTCCAACTGTGCCTTGAGTTCCTTCAACTCCGCGAAGGCCATCCTGTACGGTGCCTTGGTGATGGGTTTGGTGCCGGAGAGTAGTTCAATAGGGAAGTCGACTTCTCGTTCCGGCGGCGCTCCGGGGAGCTCTGCCAGAAACACGTCCGGAAATTCCCTTACCACGGGACCGCTGATCCTTATCTGGGGAGCGGCCCTGAACTACCTATCGTGTGACACCCCGGAATTTGGATTAGTCCTCTATATAAAATGATATAATAGGACTAAATCTCTAACCCGGCTATAGCATTTTGGATGGTAGCAAGATCCAAGAGGAACATGAGAGTTAAGCGTGCTAGAGCTAGAGTAGTTCTAGGATGGGTGACCCCCTGGGAAGTGGGGCGTCACAGTTGGTATCAGAGCCATTCACCAGCCGGAAATGTGAGATGAGTCTCGGCTGAGCCAGGGTTATATAGCGGGTAGAGCGAGGCTCCCCGGCTAATGACCGTTGTGGGTGGAGTGTAGCTCCCCACAAGGTCCGCTAAGGCTAGCGAGACGAGTCTCACATCGCCTGGTGCTTGTGAGTGTGCTTGAGCCTGACGTGGACGTCAGGGCTTAAAGGGGGGAAGAATGTGACACCCCGGAATTTGGATTAGTCCTCTATATAAAATGATATAATAGGACTAAATCTCTAACCCGGCTATAGCATTTTGGATGGTAGCAAGATCCAAGAGGAACATGAGAGTTAAGCGTGCTAGAGTTAGAGTAGTTCTAGGATGGGTGACCCCCTGGGAAGTGGGGCGTCACAGTGATTTAGTCCTATTATATCATTTATATAGAGGACTAATCCAAATTCCGGGGGTGTCACATTCTTCCCCCCTTTAAGCCCTGGAGCGAACTCCATGTATTAGAACCATACCTGCCACGACACTGGGCTCCTCGAAGAGATGAGGATGTGACACCCCCGGAATTTGGATTAGTCCTCTATATAAATGATATAATAGGACTAAATCTCTAACCCGGCTATAGCATTTTGGATGGTAGCAAAATCCAAGAGGAACATGAGAGTTAAGCGTGCTAGAGCTAGAGTAGTTCTAGGATGGGTGACCCCCTGGGAAGTGGGGCGTCACAGTTGGTATCAGAGCCATTCACCAGCCGGAAA
This sequence comes from Tillandsia leiboldiana, assembly GCA_029204045.2. NCBI lineage: Eukaryota > Viridiplantae > Streptophyta > Magnoliopsida > Poales > Bromeliaceae > Tillandsia > Tillandsia leiboldiana. Next base: position 14,216,700 of record CM055072.1, read on the forward strand.
TGTGAGATGAGTCTCGGCTGAGCCAGGGTTATATAGCGGGTAGAGCGAGGCTCCCCGGCTTATGACCGTTGTGAGTGGAGTGCAGCTCCTCACAAGGTCGGCTAAGGCTAGCGAGACGAGTCTCACATCGCCTGGTGCTTGTGAGTGTGCTTGAGCCTGACGTGGACGTCAGGGCTTAAAGGGGGGAAGAATGTGACACCCCCAGAATTTGGATTAGTCCTCTATATAAATGATATAATAGGACTAAATCTCTAACCCGGCTATAGCATTTTGGATGGTAGCAAAATCCAAGAGGAACATGAGAGTTAAGCGTGCTAGAGCTAGAGTAGTTCTAGGATGGGTGACCCCCTGGGAAGTGGGGCGTCACATATCGACCCATTGGGTCCTCGGCTGCAAGGCATAGGGTGGAGCCTATTTATTCCTTGCATGGCCCTTAACGGGCCCCGAGTACACATGGTTCTCCTATGCTTCGAAGCCCGCCCGCGCACATAGGCCGGGGGAGGCTTCGCCTAATACTTAAGGATTTTAGATCGAGGGAGGGAGAGAGAGAGTCTAACAGGGGTAGCAGGCTAAGGTGTAACCGGTGTTCCTAATCTAAGAGGAAAAAGAGAAACCAAAAATTACCTGCCGTTACTAGGTCTGGGACGTCGCGTCCTCCGCTGTAGTATCCCGGGGAGTCCGTCCACAGCCCTTGGGCCAGCGTCGTACGGCGTGCTGGGGAAGGGACTTGACGTCTGAGGAGTCTGCGGATTGCTGGTCGTCAGGCGAATCCTTTGGCTGAACGGGGGCCGCAGCACTCTCTGGTCCTTTCTGCTGTGGTGGCGCGGCGGCGGCGGGGATGGGCCTCTGAGGGCAGAAGGCACGGGAGTGGTCCGGTAAGCCGCACTGATTGCAGTAATGGTACCTCCACATACATTCTGCCACCGGGTGAGCACCCTCGCATATTACGCACGGTCCCCGAGGTGGTTTCGCGTCCCTTGCTGGTGTCGGTTTGTCCTTCCGTGCTTTCTCCGGACGTCCTCCTTCTCGGCCCTCCGGGGCGGGGCCCCCTTGCGGAACGGGTGTAGCAGTCTTCTCTGTCCCCTCCGGTCGCGGTGCCGGAGGCCTGGTGGTGCCCGGTTTCCGTGGGCACTCGTAGCGTGCGTGTCCTGGTTTGCCACATCGGTAGCAGTGGCCGTGACTCCATGGATAATCAGTCACCTGATGCGCCCCACTGCATATGGGACACGACTTCCTCTACGGTTTGGATTCTCCTCTCATCGCCTTTCCAAAGTTCCCCTCTGTCCTCGGGCGTTTGAGTGCCAGGCCCTGCTGGAAAGGGTCCTCCGCCGGACTGGGATAGGGATAACTCTGCCGAGCGCGTGTCTCGGCCAGTTCTTGCTCTGCCCGCCGGGCCAACATAACCGCTTCGTTAAAAGTGGGGAACCCTGCCGGTGGCATTCCCCGATAGGCGCCGTCCCTGGCGTCTCGCTGGATGCGGTCGACACCCTCGAAATCCTGAGTCAGTAGGCCTAGGCGCTCAGTGAGAGTTAGCATTTGCCCTGCTATGTCGCGTAGCTGGTTGCGGAGTAAGCGGTTGGCTGCGGCTACGGGATCCATCCTGTCCATTGAGAATGGTTAGCACTCGGTGGCCGGATCCCAGCCGTTGTCTGCTGTGATACAAAGAAACCACGTTAACCCTAAGGTTATAACCCTATCACCCTGTCTTACGATTACACCTACTTTACGTCCTCTTTTCACCGTACTCTCACATACTACGCACGTATACCTTGGTTATCTCATGTCTAATTTGCTTGTGGCACCTTACACTGTGGATGTGGATCACGTCTACTATGGTTATGGTTGTTTTGCTCTGATACCATTTAATCTGTCACGCCCCCGGGGGTTTTTGAGTCTATCAAAGCGGAAAATTGCGTGTATTATTATTATTATTATTTTTTTCTTAGCAAGGTAACTTAAACCTCATCCCCGGTGCGTGCCAGACCGCCACATACACAAATTCTCTCTGCCCACGGACAGAGTCTCCTTTGTATATGCACGGCGTCTCATTTACAACAACATACCTCAACCATCAACCATACAATAGACATACATCGTCAAACAGAGTACAGTAGTTTAACTAATGTTTAAAAAGACTGGTGTCCACTCGACACCTTGTTGTTTTATTTTCAAGCGGAATATTAAAGCGGCATCAGTGTTTAGAAAGGATAAAACCAACGGTTGCAAGTCCCGTGCCCACATGGCACTTCGTTTTGAGAAAATGTTTTCGAAATCATTTGGTTCGTCATGATGCTTTTAACCTCTTCGCGGTGCTGGTGTGCTATTTTCAGCGGGCGCGAAGAGGTCCTCACGGCACCCACACCTTTGTGAGGTACACGGGTCAAAAAGAGACCACTTCTCCGAAAATGTACACCCATGCGGAGGCCAATCCGCCTGTGTACGTGCAGCATCCGAAACGGATTTGCCGAGATCGGCGTGTAGTGAGCACCGCGACCGTAGCCGCTTCAATTGTTAGATGAAATACAATTATGCGAAAGGTTAAACTGTCCATCTACTTTGTTAGATAAATTAAGAGCACTTTAATGACGATAGATGCACTTACTGCACTTGTTGCACTTATCGCAACCGTACCCACCTATTTGAAGAGAAGTCGGAACACCTGAATCCTTCGCGCACCCCCGCTGCGCACTTGGACCTAAAGAAAGTCCGCAAGGATTGCTATAGTCAAAAACGTGTACTAACATCCGAAAACCAAAAGACCCAATTTACTCTTTTCGACGGAAAAGATCAAACACCGTCCGGGTTGACGAAAACGGAAATCCCGCGCCGTCGTCGTCGTCCGCCGGAGCCCCGCGCGGTTCGGAACCGCGCGGCGTGCCTCCGCGGCGACGCCCACGCGGCGCGGTGCCTCGTGCGGGTGTTGCCCGTGCGGCGGCCGCGCGGTGCCCGCGCGGGTGCGGCCCCGCACGGCGCCCGCGCGATTGCGGCTCCGCGCGGGTGCCGCCCGCGCGGCAGCCGCGCGGTGCCCGCGCGGTTGCGGCTCCGCGCGGGTGCCGCCCGCGCGGCAGCCGCGCGGCGCCCGCGCGGTGCCCGCACGGTTGCGGGTCCGCGCGGGTGCCACCCGCGCGGTTGCGGGTCCGCGCGGGTGCCGCCCGCGCGGCAGCCGCGCGGCAGCCGCGCGGCGCCCGCGCGGTGCCCGCGCGGTTGCGGGTCCGCGCGGCGCCCATGCTGTGCCCGCGCGGTTGCGGGTCTGCATGGGTGCCGTCCATGCGGTAGCCGCGCGGCGCCCATGCGGTGCCCGCGCGATTGCGGGTCCGCATGGGTGCCGTCCGTGACTCTCCTCCGCGCGATGCCCTAGCGGCACCGCGCGCCTCCGCCGTCCGTTCCGTGCCGTAGCATGGCGACGATGACGGTGACGGCGACGAATACGACGGAGAAACCCAAGAACTCAAAAAAAGGGACGACGAAAAAATTCCAAATAAATTATAACAATTATTTTACTAACCGAAGATCGACGGGAAGGTTGTCCGGTCGCGTTCTTGCCTTCGGTTCGATGTCCGGGAAGATCGGGCTCCTTCTCTTTCTCCTTTCCCTTTCTTCCGGCTAGGGTTCCGTCTTTTCTTTTCTCTTTTTCTCTTCTCACCGATTAGGGTTTTTTTTTATTTCTTTCTTTTCTTTTCTTTCCGATAATCGGGATCCCTTATATAGCTCGTGTTAAATATTTAATTAATTTCCTTTTTAATTAGTACGTAAGAGAATTCTATTTTCCCTCATGGATAATTAATTAACTAATTAATTATCCCCTACGAGATAACCCACCTTATCTCTAACGGGTGCAAGATATTTTGCACGGATTCCGATGCATGACTAATCACCGTATCACCAGGAATTCCGTTCCGGGAGATCCCGGTATCGGATTTCAGATCCGATTGCACCGTCGGCCTTCTTTTTCCGCGCTCTATCGCAGAAAAATACTAGCACCACACACCGGCCAACTTTTAAGAATTGAATAATTTTATTTCACTTAGAGGCTTAAATGACTACATGTAAGTCAAAATACCCCGAAAGGCCGGATCACTACATCATTTATGTTAATTAAGTCATCTTTTAGGTGATCAAAGTCAAATTCTCTCTCAATGATCTCTTGGTATAGTCATTATCTTATTTGACCATTTAGTCGAGTATGAATTCGAGATCAATTTTTGGTTGAATACTTTATATATTAAATAATTGATAGCCAATTGAGGGGGAGTTAAAGAAAAGTAATATGCTCAAAAGATGTGGAAAGAGTTACATCCCAATGAGGAGTGTGAAAACTACCACCACATGGAGGAAAGAGCTACCACCTCGGTCGTCCGAGTACTGTGTGCAGCTACCACATGTATACCAAGCATGGTTTTTCAAGTTTGATTAATTTAGAATGCATGTTGAAATACTTGACTCTGTCAAATTTCAAGGTTGGTATAAGGTGGGAATTTTAATGAAAGATGCTCAAAGAGCCACTCTCTTCAACAGATTGTCTAGATATATTATCTAATATATTTGGGATGTCAAACATCTATTGATCTTGGTATTTCATTTTCTTTACCAAATTGATGATTTGATAAAGGCATTACGCATAAGATCATGTTAGATGTGATTGAAGTTGTTCAACTTTAAGGGATTTAATTTTTATAAATTTTCGTTTCATGGTTGGATATTATTGACAGATTTTGTATAATCTATTTCTTGTTGTATGAAACGATGGTTTTTATATAAAGTTGATACACAAAAGTGCTTACATACTTTTTCTGAATTTTATGGAATTTTTCTGAAATTTTCTGATGAAAAAGTTGGAGCCGATCCGGATCACATTCACGATCCGATCCGGATCACGGCTAGGGTTTTTAATGGAACGAAAGGGTTTTGATTTCTTTTACTACAATCTTTTGTTCTTAAGACTCTAGAGTTTCTCTCTCTAGAAATCTTCCATCTTGGAGCCTTCCGAACTCGAGTTCTTCGATTCCAAGTAAGTTTTATTGATCAAAATCTCGGTTTTTCTCGGTTCTTCCCTGTTTGCTCAAAACGTGAGTAGAAATCATGGAACTTTTTCGTTTGTGAATGTTTTTTGGTCAAATTTCTTTTGAAATAAGAACTCTGGGTAGATTAGTTTTGATTATATGCTAGGTATTCTCCTGATTAATGAATTTTTGGGCTTCGATTTCTGAAAATTCGGTTTTAGGGCATATAATAGGAATTTTTGAAAAATATGGGATTGATCTATTTTTAAAATTCTTTTTGCAAAACTAATTTGATTCTTAGTCTCTCTACACGATAATGATTGTTTGGGTACAATATTTCCAATTTTTGAAAACTCAAAAATTTTCGTGTTCTTGAGTTGTTCTTCACAGGATTTCAATCTTCTTAAAGCACGCACAGCTATGGAATTCTCATGGATCATCTTGCTGTTAGTCACAATGGTGCATACTCGAGCAACCAATAAACTGAAAAGAGCCAAGAAACTTCAACGAAAAGGTGAATTTCATCTGATTAGTGACTCGGAAACTGAAACAAATACTGATGAAGTCTTCCTCAACGACTAACCAGTACACAAGGAAAAAGAATTCGCCAAGCAATGGAATTCAAATCAATGAACCTCTTGACAATTCACACTCTCTGCCAAGAAGATCTCCTCGGAATGAAGGTCAGACTGCTCCGTCAGCTGTCACACAACGTTCTTCAACTTCCAGAAGAATCGACAAAAAGGCAAACTTAGTGTCTTCCATCAATCAAGAACAAGATAAACTGGCTCTGGAACTCAGGAAGATGTCCACGGACATACACAAGATGAAACAAGAATGTTCTACGATTTCAGGAATGCTTAAAGTAATTTTGAACAAACTGGGCTGCACGAGCTCTGAAGACTCTGACTCACATGATTGATTTTCTCTAATTTCTTTCTCTTCTTGTGCAGGTTTTTAAGTTTTAGTTTATAGTTTCAATTCTCATACTTTTGGTTCTTGGACTTGTTAACTTTTCTCTCCATTTTGGTAATTTTGGCTTAGTTTGTGACAAAAAGGGGGAGAGAGTTTAGAGAGAACTTTGAACAACTTTGACTTTGGTGAAAGGTAAGTATCACAACTGTAGTGATCCGGCCTTTCGGGGTATTTTTGACTTACATGTAGTCATTTAAGCCTCTAAGTGAAATAAAATTATTCAATTCTTAAAAGTTGGCCGGTGTGTGGTGCTAGTATTTTTCTGCGATAGAGCGCGGAAAAAGAAGGCCGACGGTGCGATCGGATCTAAAATCCGATACCGGGATCTCCCCGAACGGAATTCCTAGTGATACGGTGATTAGTCATGCATCGGAATCCATGCAAAATATCTTGCACCCGTTAGAGATAAGGTGGGTTATCTCGTAGGGGATAATTAATTAGTTAATTAATTATCCATGAGGGAAAATAGAATTCTCTTACGTACTAATTAAAAAAGGAAATTAATTAAAGATTTAATACGAGCTATATAAGGGATCCCGATTATCGGAAAGAAAAGAAAAGAAAGAAATAAAAACCCTAATCGGCGAGAAGAGAAAAAGAGAAAACAAAAGACGGAACCCTAGCCGGAAGAAAGGGAAAGGAGAAAGAGAAGGAGCCCGATCTTCCCGGACATCGAACCGAAGGCAAGAACGCGACCGGACAACCTTCCCGTCGATCTTCGGTTAGTAAAATAATTGTTAAAATTTATTTGGGATTTTTCCGTCGTCCCTTTTGTTGAGTTCTTGGGTTTCTCCGTCGTATCCGTCGCCGTCACCGTCATCGTCGCCATGCTAGGGCACGGAACGGACGGCGGAGGCGCGCGGTGCCGCTAGGGCATCGTGCGGAGGAGAGTCACGGACGGCACCCATGCGGACCCACAACCGCGCGGGCACCGCATGGGCGCCGCGTGGCTACCGCATGGACGGCACCCATGCGGACCCGCAACCGCACGGGCACCGCATGGGCGCCGCGTGGACCCGCAACCGCGCGGGCGCCGCGCGGCTGCCGCGCGGGCGGCAGCCGCGCGGACCCGCAACCGCGCGGGCGCCGCGCGGGCGGCAGCCGCGCGGACCCGCAACCGTGCGGGCACCGCGCGGCTGCCGCGCGGACCCGCAACCGCGCGGGCGGCACCCGCGCGGACCCGCAACCGTGCGGGCACCGCGCGGGCGCCGCGCGGACCCGCAACCGTGCGGGCACCGCGCGGGCGCCGCGCGGCTGCCGCGCGGGCGGCACCCGCGCGGACCCGCAACCGCGCGGGCGGCACCCGCGCGGACCCGCAACCGTGCGGGCACCGCGCGGGCGCCGCGCGGCTGCCGCGCGGACCCGCAACCGCGCGGGCGACACCCGCGCGGACCCGCAACCGTGCGGGCACCGCGCGGGCGGCACCCGCGCGGACCCGCAACCGCGCGGGCACCGCGCGGGCGCCGCGCGGCTGCCGCGCGGGCGGCACCCGCGCGGACCCGCAACCGCGCGGGCGCCGTGCGGGGCCGCACCCGCGCGGGCACCCGGCGGCCGCCGCACGGGCAACACCCCCGCGAGGCACCGCGCCGCGTGGGCGTCGCCGCGGAGGCACGCCGCGCGGTTCCGAACCGCGCGGGGCTCCGGCGGACGACGACGGCGGCACGGGATTTCCGTTTTCGTCAACCCAGACGGTGTTGGACTTTTCCGTCGAAAAGAGTAAATTGGGTCTTTTGTTTTCGGATGTTAGTACACGTTTTTGACTATAGCTATCCTTGCGGACTTTCTTTAGGTCCAAGTGCGCAGCGGGGGTGCGCGAAGGATTCAGCTGTTCCGACTTCTCTTCAAATAGGTGGGTACGGTTGCGATAAGTGCAACAAGTGCAGTAAGTGCATCTATCGTCATTAAAGTGCTCTTAATTTATCTAACAAAGTAGATGGACAGTTTAACCTTTCGCATAATTGTATTTCATCTAACAATTGAAGCGGCTACGGTCGCGGTGCTCACTACACGCCGATCTCGGCAAATCCGTTTCGGATGCAGCACGTACACAGGCGCATTGGCCTCCGCATGGGTGTACTTTTCCGGAGAAGTGGTCTCTTTTTGACCCGTGTACCTCACAAAGGTGTGGGTGCCGTGAGGACCTCTTCGCGCCCGCTGAAAATAGCACACCAGCACCGCGAAGAGGTTAAAAGCATCAAAGAGGTGTTTGTGCACGAGGGGAGACTTTAGTCTCCCCGACAGGTACTTTGGGGTTGGTGCCCAACTTAATTGATAAATCTGGGGTTGGGGCCCAGCTTAATTGTGTGCAGGGTTTTAGTGAAAGGTTCCGGTGTTTTCGGTTTGCTCCTTGTTCCTTATTGTTGTTAGACATCTACTTTGTTTGTCACTGACATTACCCACTCCGTGACAGGTGTTGCGAGGTGCGTTAGCCGGGAGGGCGGTGAGACTGCGTCGCGAGGACCGTAGTCAGATACTTGGGTTTATTATCTCATTTCCCTTATGCTTCTTTTAGTTAATTTGCTTGTGGATCGTATTAGCCGTGGACATGTATTACTTAGCGCTGTGGATGAGGTGTACTTTTATGCTTTGATGCTTTTAGTGATGTTTTCGTATGCGGCACATTTTCATGACGAACCAAATGATTTCGAAAATGTTTTCTCAAAACGAAGTGCCGTGTGGGCACGGGTCTGGCAACCGTTGGTTTTATCCTTTCTAAACACTGATGCCGCTTTAATATTCCGCTTGAAAATAAAACAACAAGGTGTCGAGTGGACACCAGTCTTTTAAACATTAGTTAAACTACTGTACTCTGTTTGACGATGTATGTCTATTGTATGGTTGATGGTTGAGGTATGTTGTTGTAAATGAGACGCCGTGCATATACAAAGGAGACTCTGTCCGTGGGCAGAGAGAATTTGTGTATGTGGCGGTCTGGCACGCACCGGGGATGAGGTTTAAGTTACCTTGTTAAGAAGAAAAAAAAAATAATACACGAAATTTTCCGCTTTGATAGACTCAAAAACCCCCGGGGGCGTGACAGATTAAATGGTATCAGAGAAAACAACCATAACCATAGTAGACGTGATCCACATCCACAGTGTAGGGTGCCATAAGCAAATTAGACATGAGATAACCAAGGTATAGGTGCGTAGTACGTGAGAGTACGGGGAAAAGGGGACGTAATGTAGGTGTAATTGTAAGACAGGGCGTTAGGGTTATAACCTTAGGGTTAACATGGTTTCTTTGTCTATAGCGGACGATGGCCCGGACCAGATCGTCCACCGAGAATGCGGACGCGGACAGAGTGACCCCGACCACCGCAGAGAACCAGCTCCTCCAACGACAACTGCGGGAAATGGCCGGGTAATTAGCGACGCTGACGGAGCAGGTTTGTCACCTGACGCAGCGACAGGCAACCGCGCCAGCCGAGCGCGATCCGACCGCTCCGCCCGAAGCCACCGCACCCACTACGGGACCGCAAGGGACGGGTGGTACGACGACGGAACAGCCCCCATCCCAAAGGGATGTACCTACTCCGACGACCACGGGGCCCGTGATGGGAGCGACAGCAGGGGAGGCAGGAACGACCCCTACTCTCGGGGGGTCCGCCGCTGTAGGAGGGATCACGGAGCAACGGACGACACGAGAAAGGGTCAGGACGAACTTGACTAGGTTCAAGAAGCATGACCCTCCCACTTTTGAGGGAGAGACGACCGATCCATGGGTCATCGAGAAATGGGTGGATACCATGGAAAAACTCTTCGAGGACCTACTGATGGAGGAACACGAGCGGGTTCCACTAGCCGTCCACTTCCTCGAAGGGAATGCACGCATCTGGTGGAAGACGGTACGCCCGGATCCGTCTACAAACGACCCGCTACCGACATGGACGGCCTTTAGAGAGGAACTTTTTGACGCTTTCTTCTCCGATAGCGTCAAGCGGCAATTGGAAGACGACCTGAAGAACATTAGACAAGGGAACCGCTCGGTTATGGAATATCAAAGGGAGGCTCTACTACATGGGCCAGCATGGAGCGACACTGCAAGAGGAAGTGGTCGCAGGTGTTACCTCCGTTTCTAATTTTCGAGCTCGAACCCTGTTTGACACCGGGGCGACTCGCTCCTTTATTTCCCGCACTTTTGCACAAACACATCTGCTAGAAAGTAGTCCCCTTGATGTCTTACTGACCGTCCAGACCCCTGGGGGGCCAATCGCGGCGACTGGCCTAGTACCCTCGTGTTCAATAAGACTGGGAAGGTTGTCGTGCCCCTGGGAACTGGTGGTCATACCGCTAAAAGAATACGACGTGGTTTTGGGCATGGACTGGCTTACCGAGTATCAGGCGGTCATCGATTGCGAGAAGCGCCAGGTGCAACTACGGAAGCCGGGATTCTCAGAAAACGTGTACTTGGCATGTAAAAGCACTTTCTTCTTGGCTATCATATCCGCGTCGCGAGCTAGGAAGTTGATGGAGGGCGGGTGCGTGGCCTATCTAGCCTCGGTAGATTTAGCCACCCGACCCGTTCCCTCGCCTTCCGAAATTCCCGTGGTAAGGGAATTTCCGGACGTGTTTCCGGCAGAGCTCCCCGGAGCGCCGCCGGAACGAGAAGTCGACTTCCCTATTGAACTACTCCCCGGCACCAAACCCATCACCAAGGCACCGTACAGGATGGCCTTCGCGGAGTTGAAGGAACTCAAGGCATAGTTGGAGGACCTTTTGGATAAGGGCTTCATCAGACCTAGCGCGTCACCCTGGGGCGCGCCCGTCCTGTTTGTGAGGAAGAAGGACGGAAGTCTCCGGTTGTGCATCGACTACCGGGAGATAAATAAGGTCACCGTTAAGAACAAGTACCCCCTGCCAAGGATCGACGACCTCTTTGACCAACTACAGGAGGCGACGGTGTTTTCAAAGATTGACCTGCAGTCGGGCTATCATCAGGTCCAGGTCAAGGGGGAGCACATCCCCAAAACGGCTTTTCGGACTCGCTACGGCCATTACGAATTTACAGTAATGCCGTTCGGGCTCACAAATGCCCCGGCGGTGTTCATGGACATGATGAACAGGGTATTCAAACCCTTCCTGGACTTATTCGTGGTGGTCTTCATCGACGATATCCTCATCTACTCCCGTACAGACGAGGAACATGAAGAACATCTGCGCACAGTCCTCCAGACCCTACGGGAACAGAAACTCTACGCCAAACTCAAAAAGTGTGAGTTTTGGCTCCGTGAGGTCGGCTTCTTAGGGCACGTAATCTCGACGGCTGGGGTCACAGTCGATACGAAGAAGATAGATTCGGTGACGGACTGGTCCCAACCGACGACGGTAACGGAGATTCGAAGCTTTCTAGGATTAGCCGGGTACTACCGGCGCTTCGTGGAGGGTTTCTCCAAGATAGCCACCCCCTTAAACCGCTTGACTAAAAAGGGGGAAAAGTTCATCTGGACGGACAAATGTCAGAGGAGCTTCGAGGAGCTCAAGGATAGATTGACGCGAGCCCCGATTCTCGCCCTGCCAGAACCAGGGGAGGATTATGAAGTGTATTGCGATGCGTCGCGAAACGGACTGGGTGGAGTACTCATGCAACGGGGAAAGGTTATAGCCTATGCGTCAAGGCAGCTCAAAGAATACGAGCGAAACTACCCTGTGCACGATTTGGAACTCGCAGCGGTTGTGTTCGTCCTCAAGCTTTGGAGACACTACCTGTATGGGGCACACTGCAATGTGTATTCAGATCATAAAAGTCTTAAGTACCTTTTCACCCAAAAGGAGTTAAATTTGCGACAAAGACGGTGGCTCGAGCTACTGAAGGATTACGATTTAACGATCCACTACCACCCGGGAAAGGCAAACGTGGTGGCCGACGCCCTGAGCCGTAAGGGGCAGGCCGAAAAGGCAGGGGTAAGTGCCATCACCCAGCAAGATAGTCTGATTGCGGAGTTTTCGCGATTAAGACTTGAAGTAGTACCGGCGGGTACAGTCGAACAACTTCTGACACTGGTGGTCAGACCTACCTTGCTTGACAGAATTCTCGAGGGGCAGTCGACTGATGACCAACTCCAGCTGGTGCGAAATAGAGTAACTGCCGACCAAGAAGGTGATTTCACAGTAAACTCCGACGGCAGGATACGATTTCGGGGACGAATCTGCGTGCCGGATCTATCGAAACTCAAAGGGGAAATCCTGCGGGAGGCGCATACTGCTCAATATGCAGCGCATCCCGGGGGAACGAAGATGTACAAGGATGTCAAGCAGACCTTCTGGTGGCCCAAAATGAAGGGAGACGTGACTCGGTTTGTGGCACACTGCCTGGTGTGCCAACGAGTGAAGGCCGAGCACCAGCGTCCGGCAGGAAAATTGCAACCCTTACCGGTGCCCGAGTGGAAATGGGACATGATTACCATGGATTTTGTGACCGGGTTCCCGAGATCGTCGCAGGGACACGATGCAATATGGGTAATTGTGGACCGTCTGAAGAAATCGGCCCACTTTCTGCCCATACACACGACGTGGACGCGGGAACGACTGGCACAAACCTACATCAACGAGATAGTAAGGTTGCATGGGGTGCCGACATCCATCACGTCGGACAGGGACACGCGATTTGTGTCAAACTTTTGGCAGAGCCTGCAGCGAGCAATGGGAACCAAGTTGCACTTCAGTACGGCTTTTCACCCGCAGACCGACGGACAATCAGAGTGGGTGATACAAATTGTGGAGGACATGCTTCGGGCATGCGTTTTAGACCTGGGTGAAGGGTGGGCACGGTGTTTGCCCCTAGTGGAATTTGCCTACAATAACAGTTACTAGGCCAGCATTCAGATGGCACCATACGAGGCCCTGTACGGGCGCCGCTGTCGGTCTCCAATATGCTGGGACGACTTGGGCGAGCGTAAGTTTCTGGGCCCAGATTTGGTGGAGGAGACCGAAGCAAAGGTGCGATTGATTAGACAAAGGCTACTGACCGCCCAGAGCAGACAGAAAAGCTACGCGGACAACAGACGCCGAGACTTAGAGTTCATGGTGGGTGAGCACGCGTTACTCCGAGTTTCGCCCTCCAAGGGGAACCGACGCTTCGGCATAAAGGGAAAGTTAAGCCCGAGGTACGTAGGACCGTTCGAGATCCTAGAACGCGTAGGACCGGTGGCGTACCGATTAGCCCTGCCGCCGAACCTCGAACGAGTCCATAACGTGTTCCATGTCTCAATGCTCCGGAAGTACCTAGCTGACCCCTCTCATGCCTTGGATGCCTCCACCATCGAGTTGCGAGAGGATTTAAGCGTCGAGGAGACACCGGTGCGGATTTTGGCAAGAGAGGACAAGAAGTTGCGCAATCGAACTATCCCCTATGTGAAGGTCCAGTGGAGCAACCACGAAGAGCGCGAGGCGACTTGGGAACTGGAATCGAAGATGAGAGAATGTTTTCCCGAATTGATTAGTGGGGTTTGTACTTAAGTTTCGGGATGAAACTTTTTATAAAGTGTGAGTGGTGTAGTGATCCGGCCTTTCGGGGTATTTTTGACTTACATGTAGTCATTTAAGCCTCTAAGTGAAATAAAATTATTCAATTCTTAAAAGTTGGCCGGTGTGTGGTGCTAGTATTTTTCTGCGATAGAGCACGGAAAAAGAAGGCCGACGGTGCGATCGGATCTGAAATCCGATACCGGGATCTCCCGGAACGGAATTCCTAGTGATACGGTGATTAGTCATGCATCGGAATCCGTGCAAAATATCTTGCACCCGTTAGAGATAAGGTGGGTTATCTCATAGGGGATAATTAATTAGTTAATTAATTATCCATGAGGGAAAATAGAATTCTCTTACGTACTAATTAAAAAAGGAAATTAATTAAAGATTTAATACGAGCTATATAAGGGATCCCGATTATCGGAAAGAAAAGAAAAGAAAGAAATAAAAACCTTAATCGGTGGGAAGAGAAAAAGAGAAAAGAAAAGACGAAATCCTAGCCGGAAGAAAGGGAAAGGAGAAAGAGAAGGAGCCCGATCTTCCCGGACGTCGATCTTCGGTTAGTAAAATAATTGTTAAAATTTATTTGAGATTTTTCCGTCGTCCCTTTTGTTGAGTTCTTGGGTTTCTCCGTCGTATCCGTCGCCGTCACCGTCATCGTCACCATGCTAGGGCACGGAACGAACGGTGGAGGCGCGCGGTGCCGCTAGGGCATCGCGCGGAGGAGAGTCACGGACGGCACCCATGCGGACCCGCAACGGCGCGGGCACCGCATGGGCGCCGCGCGGACCCGCAACCGCGCGGCCACGCGCAGGCGCCGCGCGGCTGCCGCGCGGGCGGCACCCGCGCGGACCCGCAACCGTGCGGGCACCGCACGGGCGCCGCGCGGTTGCCGCACTGGAGGCACCCGCGCGGACCCGCAACCGCGCGGGCGGCACCCGCGCGGACCCGCAACCGTGCGGGCACCGCGCGGCTGCCGCGCGGGCGGCTCCCGCGCGGACCCGCAACCGCGCGGGCGGCACCCGTGCGGACCCGCAACCGTGCGGGCACCGCGCGGGCGCCGCGCGGCTACCGCGCGGGCGGCACCCGCGCGAACCCGCAACCGCGCGGGCACCGCGCGGCTGCCGCGCGGGCGGCACCCGCACGGACCCGCAACCACGCGGGCGCCGTGCGGGGCCGCAACCGCGCGGCCGCCGCACGGGCAACACCCGCGCGAGGCACCGCGCCGCGTGGGCGTCGCCGCGGAGGCACGCCGCGCGGTTCCCAACTGCGCGGGGCTCCGGCGGACGACGACGGCGGCACGGGATTTCCGTTTTCGTCAACACGGACGGTGTTGGACTTTTCCGTCGAAAAGAGTAAATTGGGTCTTTTGTTTTCGGATGTTAGTACACGTTTTTTACTATAGCTATCCTTGCGGACTTTCTTTAGGTCCAAGTGCGCAGCGGGGGTGCGCGAAGGATTCAGGTGTTCCGACTTCTCTTCAAATAGGTGGATACGGTTGCGATAAGTGCAACAAGTGCAGTAAGTGCATCTATCGTCATTAAAGTGCTCTTAATTTATCTAACAAAGTAGATGGACAGTTTAACCTTTCGCATAATTGTATTTCATCTAACAATTGAAGCGGCTATGGTCGCGGTGCTCATTACACGCCGATCTCGGCAAATCCGTTTCGGATGCTGCACGTACACTAGCGGATTGGCCTCCGCATGGGTGTACTTTTTCGGAGAAGTGGTCTCTTTTTGACCCGTGTACCTCACAAAGGTGTGGGTGCCGTGAGGACCTCTTCGCGCCCGCTGAAAATAGCACACCAGCACCACGAAGAGGTTAAAAGCATCAAAGAGGTGTTTGCGCACGAGGGGAGACTTTAGTCTCCCCGACAGGTACTCTGGGGTTGGTGCCCAACTTAATTGATAAATCTTGGGTTGGGGCCCAGCTTAATTGTGTGCCGGGTTTTAGTGAAAGGTTCCGGTGTTTTCGGTTTGCTCCTTATTCCTTATTGTTATTAGACATCTACTTTGTTTGTCACTGACATTACCCACTCCGTGACAGGTGTTGCGAGGTGCGTTAGCCGGGAGGGCGGTGAGACTGCGTCGCGAGGACCGTAGTCAGATACTTGGGTTTATTATCTCATTTCCCTTATGCTTCTTTTAGTTAATTTCCTTGTGGATCATATTAGCCGTGGACATGTATTACTTAGCGCTGTGGATGAGGTGTACTTTTATGCTTTGATGCTTTTAGTGATGTTTTCGTATGCGGCACGTTTTCATGACGAACCAAATGATTTTGAAAATGTTTTCTCAAAACGAAGTGCCGTGTGGGCACGGGTCTGGCAACCGTTGGTTTTATCCTTTCTAAACACTGATGCCGCTTTAATATTCCGCTTGAAAATAAAACAACAAGGTGTCGAGTGGACACCAGTCTTTTAAACATTAGTTAAACTACTGTACTCTGTTTGACGATGTATGTCTATTGTATGGTTGATGGTTGAGGTATGTTGTTGTAAATGAAACGCCGTGCATATACAATGGAGACTCTGTCCGTGGGCAGAGAGAATTTGTGTATGTGGCGGTCTGGCACGCACCGGGGATGAGGTTTAAGTTACCAAGTTAAGAAGAAAAAAAAAAATAATACACGCAATTTTCCGCTTTGATAGACTCAAAAACCCCCGGGGGCGTGACAACAACTTCTGGTTATCTTGTGATTTGTTGCATGTCCCTACTAACTATTCGACTAACTATTTGGACATGTATTATTACTAACAAGTTGTTTGATTACTAACAAAGCAAAGTTATGACATGTGGAATCTTATTGCTTAGAAGATATGTCAATGCTTGATTATTATCTTATTACATATCTGAATTACTAAATGTCATGATGAGAATAAACTTTATCTCAGCTAGGTTTTGAATGCTAAATGTTCTTGAGGTATCTAACGATCTCTTTTTGTCAAGAATGATTTCTTTTTGCAGAGAGTACAGATGTCTAAGTCTAGAGTCTGTTTTAGGAGTTTATCTCATGTTTTTAATTTTTGGATCTCCATTGTAAATTTTTGTTGTATGGTGATAGCAACAAAAATATCTTTTTGAATTTTCTTGTGTGGATTGATGTTTTGTCACGAAACCGCCAAAGGGGGAGGTTATTACGGAATTTAAGTTGGCGTATTTCGTGAAAGTGTTAAGTCTTGAAGATTGAAGATGAAAGAAATTTGGATCATATACCTCAATCTCAAGAAAGAAGAATTCAAAAGGATCAGGTATGTTTAACTAAAGATTTTTGGTGATCCGAATACTTCTCGTAGTGTAGAAACACTTGGAAGAATTTTTTTATTGCATAAAAATAAAAAACTGGACATGGGACATGTTCAGGATCCGGATCAGACAGTCCAATCCGGATCCCGAAGGGTGGTTGTTCATTGGCAAATCCAATCCGGATCAAAGGCTAATTCCGATCCGGATCCCGAACATGGGATTTTGCTGAATTATATGAACGATCCGGATCGGGCTTTGCAATCCGGATCCCGAACCCTTAGTTTTCTGGAATTGTCTATCACAATACGACGATCCGGATCACAGTAAATCCGATCCGGATCGCCGTCCTGAAAATTTTCAGAAATGGTTAGTTTTTGATCTTTATCCTCTTCCAATGGTTTCTAACCTATAAATAGACCCTATGATTCATCTTTTAGGGTAAGCTCCATATACGACCGAAATAGAAAAATCCACATATAGAGAAAAAAGGAAATACTAGATTTTATTCTATGTTTCTTCATCTATATTATTAATTTGATTCTAGGTTTACCAAACTCAGATTTTGAGTAGAATCAAATTAATGAATACTTAGATGGTATTTCCGATCTATTTCTAATCTAAGTATTCGGCGGATCATCACCACCCAAAAACAACGATTTCCCCAAAATCGGCGCGTGGACTCGCGTGGCCTTGTGGATTCAAGGTGCAACCGCTCTCATGGATTCGGAGCGAGGTACGTTCGTGGATTCGAAGCGTGCTACTGGGTGAAGACCGTGGATTCGGTCAGACGTCGTGGATTCGACGTTGGACGCCGTGGATTCGGCGCTGGACGCAGATCGTGGATTCGAGAAGCATTGCGGAGCGAGCGGAGAAGATCGACTAGGAGCGTATGAAAAAGGTTGAGTCGTCTGTGAGTACGGTATATCACCTTGTACGTGTTTTAATTCTAGTGAATTTCGCCGTGTTATCGGTCCCGTGGTTTTTTACTCCGGTTTGGAGTTTTTCCACGTAAAAATCTTGTGTGTTATTTTCATTTCCGCATTGGGTTTTATTGCGCAACGATTTTTGAGTTTTTAAACGTTTACACCTATTCACCCCCCTCTAGGTGTTTTTTCCCCTATTTAGATCCTTTATACATATAACCCAACAAGTGGCATCAGAGCGGGAATAGGGTTGTAAACAATGGTTGAAGGTGGAAACATCAACAGACCCCCATTCTTTGATGGAACTAATTATGCGTACTGGAAAGTACGGATGAAAGCCTTTTTAATTTCCATCGACGAACGGGTGTGGGAATCAATTGAATTAGGATGGTCTAATCCAACTAAAATTATTGCTGATGTTCGCACCATCAAACCTAGGTCGAAATGGACCAAGGAAGAGATTGATTTATCTTCTTACAATGGCAAAGGAATTAATGCTCTATTTAATGCCTTGTCTGTCACGCCCCGGGTGTAAACCAGAACCCGGGCCCGTCTACAGATCCGCCGTGCATGCGGTATTTCCCACATACACGAAGCGTCGGTAACCTGCTCAGATAAGAAATAATAATAAAAGAGCATAATAATCAGAGCTAAACTAAAACTACTGTATCTCAGACAGAAGCTGGAAGTAAAAGAGTACAACAGTGGAATAAAATACAGATGTCTCTCCCAGCTCACCACTAAATACAAACAGCTGGCAAAAGCCAGACCCAAAAAGAAATAAACAAAAGCTGTCTGAGAAGACCAGGTACCCAAAAGCCCCAGCTACGTGCTACAACCCTCGGATGGCTCTCTATCTAGTCTGCAATCCGCTTACCTCGATCAGTTGCTGACGGCCCAGCAACTCCCGCAGAGGACTCTGCAAAACAAAGGGGAAGAAAGAAACAAGAAAAGACAATGGGGGTAAGTACTACTATAAACAGTAGCCTCCCCTAGTGGGTAAAGCCTCAGCTCAAATATGCCCACCAGGTAATCAGAGGCAAAAGGGGAAGAAGAGAAAGGGGGGTGAAGCTATGAATGACAACTGATGAAGTGCTACCCCTAATATGCCTCTACATGATAAACCAATAAGTATGGAAAAGTATGCATCGGTATCAAGAAGCCTGTCAAAACGACCCAATCTAACGCCAGTGGACACTGGCACTGCCTGCTAATCTCATCTGTGGGGATACTGACCGACTACTGCCTGATACGGTCATGTCCCCAACGTAAGTAACAGATCGGCATCGGCCCGTCCGATCAAGCTCTAAAGTAATAACAGACCGGCATCGAACCGTCCGGTCGCACACTCCGGAGTGGCACTCGAGGGGAGCGACCCACACGAGTAAGGAAATCACTGTAACAAGCATCTCTGTAACCACTGTCTCATAATAGCAGGACTGGATCATGACTATGATCAATGTGGGAAACTCCATCCACTAAAGAAAGCCCGATCCCCAAAACCCCCAATCTGATGCAACAGTAACAACCCGGTCAACCACCCAAGATCCGTGGTCGCCGCAACACCCTGTCAAAAGCCCAACCTGTCCCAAATCCCCAATACCTGGCTACACTGTCCAACACACGCTCGAACCTGAGCGACTATGCCGCAAGTCTATCGATAATAGGAGAAGAAAAGAATAAATGCATGGTTTCTCCTAAGTCAAGTCCCAAAAGATAGTGTAGCAATAAAAGATGTCAATATTTAAGTGACCCGTTTAATCATGCATTGTCTCAATATGTTGTCCATTTTCCAAGAGTAATCAGTTCAGAGTGACATAAGCTAAAGTGACAGTCTCATAGAATATTTAGCAATTTTATAATCCTCAACTATTATTTTAACCCTAAACATGCAGTCCAAGAATTTCCACATGGATCAAATAACAATTTATCAAAGATCAATCAACCAATAATTAATTCCCTAGAGCATGCAAGGTTACTAATAATACTTTGGGCCTCAAAAATGAGGGAACACTCTGATGTTCCTAGTGGGCATACCAAAGGAGAGGAGTACAACAACCACCCACCTGAAGTGCTAACTGACCGGATCCGTACAGCAAGAAAATACCAAAACTCCAAATCCTTGCTCCCACAATTTAGCACACCCGAAATATTTCCTGGTACAATACAAAGCTCACTAATTACACATAGGCTCCCAATTATTGCTCTTATAACCACCTACAACCTCGGATTCAAAACTGTTAAATTATCACCTGCAGAAAGTGCCCAGAAAATTCCAAGAAAAATATCACAGCGATCCTCGCGTCGATAGCTTCGCAACGGTACCTTGCACGCCCAAATCCGAGTTCGGTAAGTCAAGATAAAAATTCGGCAAGGGGATACACTCATACAAAAATCTGTGCTAAAAACTGTGCACTGTTCACTGAGAAAACAGTAATTTTCACCTCGAAATAAACCTCAGGAAAATCCAAGAAAAATACGAGCGTGTTCCTTGAGATCCGTAGATGAAAAAGTTGTATAAGCTCGTTTCCGTCTGATGCTCGTGTGCGAAGATATGGCCAAAATACCCCGCTGCTGTCAAGGAAGTCCGCACAGAAAAAGGGGTCACTGTTTGCCTCGGGATCCGTGCCAAAACCTCGAAACGAGAAAGCGCGACCAAAACGAAAGATGAAGTCCTACCTCTTAGGAGTCTGCCGGCGCAAGAATCACAGCAAAATGATCTCGGGGTAGCCCAGGGGAGATAAAACACTGTCGCTGCGCCGAAGAAGAACCCAGGAATGCAACGTCGCGCCGCGCCGTAAAATGGGGAACCTCGGGATTCGAGCCACCAAAAATCTTAGAACTTGGCAGGAAGATCAAGCACTTAGAGGTGAAAAACTTTGCTTGAGGGGGCTCGGGCAGAGAGTGAGAGGGTTGAGAGAAAAAGGCAAAGGAAGGGGGCTCGGGTTGCCTTTAAATAGGCTGAAGAAAACAATTGAAGAAATACCCACTGTGTCCCCACTTCCGGGCGCCGCAACTTTTCGGGCGGCTACAGTAATGGGCCCGGCCCATTACTGTTCAAGCCCGAAACGTCGTGGGCCGGCCACGTAGCCCAACACTGTGCGCCCCCGGCCCCGCTGCGCCCGGCGCACCCGCGCCCGCCAGTGGCGTCGCGCCACGTGGCCCCGGCAGCCCGTGCACCGCGCACGTCGCCGCCTGCACCGCGCCCGTACGGCCACCTGCCCGCCGTACGGCCACCTGCCCCCCGGTCAACCACTCCACAGCCTGCGTGGACCGGGTGCACAACACCGAACCAGTAACCGCATGCCACGTGTCCCCCCGGTCTACCGTGCACCCATGCCCAAAGTCCGTGGACCCCGCGCTGTGGACCAACCAACCGAACCATGCCACGTGGCATCCCGCACTGGCGCACGCCGGTGCCGTGGACCGCGCGCCTGCTCGCGCGCCCGGGCGCCTGCCCGCGCCCTGCCCGCGCCCTGTGCCGCCGCCTGCCGCCTGCCCGAGGCTGCGCCGCCGCCCGCCGGCGCTGCCCGCCGCCGCCGGCGATCGCCGGAAACACTGTTCCGGCGTGAACAGTAACCGCAAGCTCAAAACTAACAAGTAAATAGCCCATCTTGACCGTTTTCGCGCGCTGATTCCAAAAACGGCGTCCATTTTGCCAAAATCCACTCCTATAATATGCCGGAGGCTCCCGCAAACACCGAAAACTGCCCCAAACTTCCGGGAGCCCGCTTTTGGGCATCCGGACACAGAATTAAGCAAACAAAAAGCCATTCTCAAGCGTTTTTCCGCACCGAATCCATATCCACCCTCTGTTTGGCCAAATTCCTCTTCTAAAATTCGGCAAAAGCAGCCGAAGGCCAAAACAGCCAACCAAAGCTCACAGGGTTCATCTGTGGCATCCCTTTGATGCACCATGGGCCAGATACACCATCAACATGTGTTAGCACAGTGGATTCATGGGAAAAAGCTGTAAGGAGTTTAGGGGCCCTACATTGTCACAAACAGAGTTCTCTTGCGTCTCGGCATGTGAGACTGCGAAAGAAATCTGGGATGTTCTTCAAGTTACGCATGAGGGGACTAACCTTGTGAAGATTCAAAAACTGCAAATGCTTACGAGCAAATTTGACTCTATTTTCATGGCAGAAAATGAATCTTTCACAGACTATTACACACGATTGCAAGACATTGTAAACTCATGTGCTAACTTGGGAGAGAAGATTCCAGAATTTAAAGTTGTAAGAAAGATATTAAGAACTCTTCCTGAACGATTTTGCCCAAAGGTTACAGCCATTGAAACAATTAAACACCCGGACGAAATTCGTGTAGAAGAATTAGTTGGTTCATTACAAACATATGAAATGACATTTTCTACTAACTGTTCTTCGGGAAAGGCATCCTCTTCTAAGTCTTCAGGTTATGCGTTGAAAACAACAAAGGAAGAAGACGCGGATTCATCCTCCTCAGACGATGACGAGAACCTATCTATGGAGGAATTTGAGAAGCAGCTCGCTCTCTTAACAAGGAAGTTTCGCCGCAACTTTCGAATGGGTAATTCAAGTAAATCTCCATCCTTCGCAAAGTCGAACAAAGGCAAAGGCTTTTCAAGCAATAAGTCAAGAAAGCAAGATAACTTTTCAAAGGATAAGAAAAGTTCAGATGGACAAGTCCAATGCTTCAAGTGCCGAGGATACGGCCATATCTCAACGGAGTGTCCCACTAAAAATCCGTCAAAGAAGAAAGCGATGCAAGCCGTCACTTGGGATGACACCTCATCGTCAAATGAGTCGTCTTCAAGTGATGAAGAAAAGAGCGCCACGGCATTCCACGCGTCCACCACATCTTCACCCTTCATGTGCTTAATGGCAAGTACTTCAGATTCATTGTCCAACTCCTCTCGGGTTGAAAAAACGGCAACGGACGACAAATCGAGTAATTCTGAAGGTGAAGATTTTGTTTTAGCCTACCATAATCTTTTGAGGGATTCAAAGAAACTGGCTAAGCAAAACAAGGGGTTGAGAGGGAGATTGCAGGATCTCGAAGAAGAAGTAAAAAGGGCAACTTCTCTCTCGACCGATCTTGAAGTGGAAAGGGATAATCTGATTAAAATAAATGTTTCCCTTCAAGAGTCCAATGAGCTTCTCGAGAAGAATTATATAGATATGGTGAACAAAGCAGATTACTTCTTGAAGCTCTACGGCGAGGCTCGACAAGAAAAAATGGAAATGACGAAGACCATTCTCCAACTCAAGGATGACTTACAGCGATTTTCATCAGGAAGGAGTAAGTTGGATAAGCTTCTTGGTCTTGGTCAATCAAACAAGTTCGGCCTCGGATACAATCGAACTGAAGACAATTTTAGTTCGGTTGGGACAGTTTTTGTGCCTCAGTCGGTATCTCCTCCTCCGACACCGGAATTCGAGATAACCAAAGTGTAGGTGCAGTAGATCGTGAGTGTGCGGGGGAAAAACGGGGATTTAATTTCGGTGCGTCTGTAGGTCGTGGTGCTAGACCAGTTAGGTCTAGGGTTGACTTTGTTTCTTTGTATACGGCGAATAATGGCCCGAAATGGGTTATCAACTAAGAACGCAAGGGCAGAAAGTACGGTGCCAACAGTGGCGGAGTATCAGCTCCTCCGACAACAACTACAAGAGATGGCCGGGCAGTTAGCAACACTTATGTAACAGATGCGGCAGTGGGCGCAACAGTCGACTACACCAATGGAGGTCGCCCAGGCTTCTCTGCCTGGACCAGCCGCACCAGTGACGAGACCGCCGGTGGCGGACAGCGAGACTACGATCGCCCCTCCTCCGACCACGGTGACCGAGATACCGTCGGTTCATCCGACGACGCCTTCAGTAGCACTAACACCAACAACTTTAGGACCTACGCTGGGAGCCGTTATTGGAGACACCTTGAGAGAGACCGTGGTGACATCTGCTCCCAGAGTGTCCGCCGTCGCAGCAGGGGAAGCCCCTATCAAGCAAACAGAATGGGATAGGGCGACAGCGAACTTGGCAAATTTTGAGAGGTAAGACCACCCGTGTTTGAGGGAGAGACGACCGACCCTTGGGTCGTGGAAAAATGGGTGGATACCATGGAGAAGCTTTTTGAAGACCTATTGATGGAGGAACATGAATGGGTCCCGTTGGCAGTACACTTTCTTGAGGGAAACGCCCGCCTGTGGTGGAAGACGATACGCCCAGACCTCTCGAAGGGCACCGCCCTTCCATCTTGGACCACATTCCGAGAAAAACTGTTTGGGGCATTTCTCTCCGATAGCATCAAACAGCAGATGGAAGATGACCTGAGGCACATCAAGCAAGGAAGTCGGACAGATATGGGACACCAACGGGCATTTGTGAGGTTGATCAAATGTGTTCCCTCTGTCATAAGAGATGAATCTCACAAAGCCCGTCTTTTTGTGAATGGTTTACGAAGCGACATCTACAAGGTGGTGCAAACGGCGGATTTGCACACCTTCCAGAAGGTGGTCGATAGAGCCACCACAGTGGAGCGCGAATTTGCGATTTCACGAGCCCGACGGGAGAGATTAGATCACAGCGGGGATAAGAAACGAGCTTGACCTTGCTTTGGAACAGAGCATACCAAGAGGAGCCGGCCTCCTAAACACCCGAGATCGCAACAAGGAATCAAGAATGCGTCGACGGGAGGACAAAGGCCGGTGGGCAAGTCTTGCATTATTTGTGACGGAATACACCAAGTGACCGAATGTCCCCAGAAGCAAGACCACTGTTTTCGATGCGGCAGATCGGGGCACTTAGGTTTCAACTGCCCCTTGAAAACGGGGACATCATCCGTAGCAGCATCTACACCCTCATCTCCGCAATCGGGAGGAGGGAGAGTCTATGCGATGACCCACCAGGGGACGGACCCACCGGAGATGTCGTAACAGGTAATACTCGAGTTTCAGATCATCGTGCTAGAACTTTTGTGCCAACACCTGAGCATCCCACTCCTTCACCTCGTTTCATGTTTTTGCCCCTACCCTAGTTATTAGAAGAAATCCCCATCGTAGAAATAAGTTCGGTCAAATCTTTAGGCTACCCCTCGAGGCAGGCGACTGTACTCCTTCCTGCCCAGTGAGGGTGGGGTGGGTTCTTAGTCTCTAAGAACTAGTGGGGTTTCCGTTAAGGGTTACCGGCGTAGCGCTTGGGGCCGACAGTTGCAGCAATCTTTAAGAGGTAGTTGACTGCTTGAAGTTCCAAGCGTGTCTCTGGGAACCGAACTTACCGGTACTTGTAAACTTAGCTTGTAGGAACGCCTTCTGCTCGCTTTTCTTTGTTGCAAGCAAGAAGCTTAGGAGAAGGCTGTCGAGTAGCGTTCACAAGTACCATAAGGATCTCGACACGAGAAGAACAAGTACCCCTCTACCTCGGATAGATGACCTATGCGATCAATTACAAGGAGCAACGGCATTTCCAAAGATTGATCTGTGGTCCGGCTACCGCCAGCCTGGAGTCCGGGGTGATGACATACCGAAAACAGCCCTGCAAGCTCGGAATAGTCAACATGAGTTTACGGTTATACCGTTTAGACTCGTTAACGCACCAGCGGTGCTCATGGGCATGATGAATAGGATACTCAAGCCCTTCTTAGACCAGCCGGCAATGGTCTTATAGTTGACATTCCGATCTACTCTCGCACAGACAAGGGGTGTGGGGAACACTTGCAAGTAATCCCCCAGACCCTCCGGGATCAGAAACTATATGCCAAAACTTATAAAGTGTGAGTTATGGTTCCGCGAGGTGGACTTTTTGGGGCATATCGTTTCGGCGTCTGGAATTGCAGTGGATCCGAGGAGGATTGAATCAGTGACCAACTGGGCTCGGCCAACAACGGTGACAAAAATCCGAAGCTTCTTAGGACGGGCAGGCTACTACAGACGCTTCGTGGGAGGCCACTTCCCTAAATCGACTAACCCAAAGAGGGTAGAGATTCGTCTGGACAGCCCAGTGCCAGAAGAGTTTCAAAGAACTTAAAGACAGACGCACACAGGCGCCAGTGCTCATACAGCCGAAGCCCGGAAAGGACTATAAGATCTAGTCTGACGAATCTCCAAGAGGATCTTGGGAGACCAAACAACGGACACGCGACTACAACTGGTGTGAGATAGAATGTCCTCGGAGCAAGGCGGAGTTTTTATGATTGGCTCAGATGATGTAATGAGGATCCGGGGACGAATTCGTGTACCCGATAAGCTAGAAATGAGGGAAGAAAATCTAGCAAAAGAATATAATACCTCCTATACCGCGCATCCCGGAGGTACAAAGAGGTGCAAGGATCTGTGGCAGACCTCCTGGTGGCCCAAATTGAAAGAGCGATGTGACACAATTTGTGGCGCAATATTGGATGTGCCAACAGGTGAAAGCGAAACATTAGCGACCGGCGGGGAAACAGACGCTTCGGCTTACGAGGGAAGTAGTAGCAGGAAAGACCCCTTACGAAGAGTAATGCTGGTCTCGACCCCAGAAGAACCCTTAGAAGTAAATACTTTGTACTTCCTGCCAATAAGGATGTGAAAACTTACTTGTCTTATGTGTTGGCTATTTAGTTAAGGGTTAAATAGGTCCAACTTCCTGTCTCGTGACAATAGACCCAAGGGACTCACAAGTTGAGTTGGGTGAGCCTAGTAAGTTGAGTGGGGCTGCGGTCCACAATAGACCTAACGGCAAGAGGCCCAACAATAGACCCAACGTCCAGGTGGGTTGAGTCAGGCCAAGATCCGTGGCGTTGTAACAGTACGCCTTAAGTAAATTGGTTGCGTATTCCTAATAGCTCGAGCTTTTGGGATTAATGGTTGGCATCGACGATCCGACATTCGGAATTATAGGGCGCGTAGGCTCGGTGGCATACCGGTTGGCTTTACTGCCAAACCTCGATGCGGAGGCTGGCACGGGAGGAAAAGAAACTTCGCAACCGGACAATCCCTTACGTAAAGGTGCAATGGAGTAACCATGAGGAGCGCGAGGCGACTTGGGGGCTTAAGACGAAAATGAAGGAAGGTTTCCCAAAATTGTTTAGCGAGGGTTGAGTTTAAGTTTCGAGGACGAAACTTCTTATAAAGTGTGAGTGGTGTAATGACACGACTTTTCTAGTGATACTTTACCCTCCCGCTAATAGAGTATAAGTTAGTGGAAATTAAATTATCGAGCTCTTTTGAGTTGACCAACACACGGTGCGGATATTTTTCGGTGATAGAGCTTGAAAAACGATGAACGGCGGTGCAATCGGATCTGAAATCCGACTTACGGATCTCCCGGAATGGGGTTTTGAAGGTCGCGGTAACCGTGGGGTGCATCGGAATCCGTGCAAAAGATCTTGCACGCTTTTCGAGGAATCTTGAAATTATTTTGAGTATAGATATTTATTATTAAATAATAAATATTCGAATATGGGATTTTTCCTTTTTACGTACGTAAGAAAAAGGATAAAATAAAATAAAATAAACTAATAATAAGAGGATAATTAAACCCCGTTTACCGGAAGGAAAAACCCTAGTTTAAAATATCGCCTCCTCAAACCCTTCCCTCTCGTGCGTACCGAAGACCAAAATAATAAAACCCTAGTTCGGAGAAGAGAAAAGAAAGGAGAACCCTAACCGGAGGAGAAAAGAAGGAAATAAGGAGAAAGCGGAGGGACCTGATCGCCCCGATTGACGTGCCGGAGATCGGAGAACGAGACGCCATCATCTACAGGGAGCGGATCCGGATCCCCAACGCCGCAAAGGAACAAGATCGATTCTTTAATCCCGATAGATAGAGGTTAGCGATCGTTATTCCTTTTGTCGAATTAATCGGAGTTTTTTCGTGTTCTTTTAAGGTCAACTTATTCGGTACATTGATCACGGGTTTTCGATTTTGGTTTTTGATCAATGTTTTGTTCTTGTTCTTGATCGGGTTAATCGGTGGTTTCTAATCGGTCTTTTGATCGGGATTCCGATCGATGTTTTGGTTGTTCGTCGATCAATGGTTTAGTCGTTAGATTTACCGCGGATTTGTTCGGGGGTTTTTGTGAGTGTTCGTCGGAGCATTGGGAGGTTAACGGGAGGCCTCCACCGCCATTGTTAAACGGGAGGCCGCCGCCGCCGTTATCATGTTCACGGGGTCGTCGCCGGAGTCGCACGGGAGCGAAAACGGAGAAGAAATCGTGAAACGGGAGCGAAAACCGGAAAAAGGGGCTTACTGTTCATTCCCGTACAGCGCGGTCCACGGGCCCGGGCGTGCACCCGGCGCACGCCCCGCGGCGCGGAAGCTGCAGACCCGGTGCATGTCTCGCCCGTGCACCGGCCCAGCCCGCAAGTGCGGTCCACGCCCAGGCGTGCACCCGGTGCTGGCGCCGCGACCGGAAATGGTGAACCCGGCGCGCGCCCTTCCCCGTGCGCGGCCCGGCCCAGGATGTGCGGTGCACGCTTCCTGCGTGCACCCCTCGCATGCCGCGCAGCCGCCCAACACGCAGACCCGGTCCACGCCTGCTCCGTGCACCACCCGTCAGCCCGAAGTTCGGTAGCTCCGTTTTGGTCCGTTTTCCCATCGTTTTGAGCGCCGTTTTCGCCGTTGGGATCACCATTTCCGCGGTTTTCTTGGCATGGCTACTTGGGATCTTTTAGGTCACCGTTTCGCCATGTCAGGTGCTAGTTTCGCCGACGCTCCGCGCCTTGACGAAATCGTCGGGGTCGCGCCGTCGGGCCTTTTTTCCTTATCATTTTCACCGTCGGGGTCTTCTTGGTTTAACCATTGACGTCCCGAGTTGGCTACTGGCTGAGAATTGGGTTTTGTCGGTTTTCTGTTAGTGGTTTTGGATTCCGATGGAGTTCGCGATGAAATAGTCGCGGTCCGGTTGTTGTTAGCCATTGATTTTACCGGTTTGATCTGAGTTTTCGGTTTTACTTGACGGTTTTGACATTTTGGGTTTTTGATTGACGTCGCGGTCCTCTAGGCACAGTGGTTTCGGTTTTTGTGGGTTTACTGTTACAGTGGTTTCGGTTTTTGTGGGTTTACTGTTACGTACGTAAGAAAAAGGATAAAATAAAATAAAATAAACTAATAATAAGAGGATAATTAAACCCCGTTTACCGGAAGGAAAAATACACCCTGTGCGGTGGCCAAGCCGTCGGTGTGCGTGTAAGCAATATGAGTGTAAAATAATGTTGCGACCTCAGCCGCGTTAGTCAGATTAGTAAAACAATCATGCGAAAGGTTAATTCAATTGAAACACCTCATCTACTTTATTAAACATATTAACATACTTATTTACAAAGGAAAAAGTAGGTTAATCTGTTTAATAAAGTAGATGAGGTGTTTCAATTGAATTAACCTTTCGTATGATTATTTTACTAATCTGACTAACGCGGCTGAGGTCGCAACATTATTTTACACTCATATTGCTTACACGCACACCGGCGGCTTGGCCACCGCACAGGGTGTATTTTTCCGGAAAGATGGCACGTTGGCCCGTGTACCCCACGACTAGTGATGATGGGGACCCCTCAAGGGGAGGCGACTGCTACTTGGGCAGTGGAGGGGTTGGAGGCACCAAGAAAATGATTACGGTATTCTGGGGTTGGTGCCCAGCTTGATTGGGTATTCTGGGGTTGGTGCCCAGCTTGATTCGGTATTCTGGGGTTTGTGCCCAGCTTGTTTTGTGGCAGGAATTTAGCGATACATGAGGGAAAAAAGAAATGTTCCGGTGCATTTGTTTTTGTTTTAAAGTTATTGCTAATTGTTTGAAACATCTACTTTATTTGCCACTGACTTTACCCACTCCGTGACAGGTTTGACTAGGTGTAGTAGTCAGGACGACGGTGAGGCAGCGATTAAAGAACATTAGCTGTATGAGGTCTATTCCGTTGTTCTTGCTTGGGTTATCTCATCTCTTTTTATCTAAGTTTAAGTTCTCAACTGCTTGACTGTGGAATGTTGTGGATGTTGGATGGAGAGACTGTTTTTGTGATGTGATCTTGATAATGATTCTTAATGATTTATATGCGGCATGTTTTACACTGAACAAAAAGGGTTTCGAAAATGTTTTCCAAAACCAAGTGTCGTGTGGGCACTGCTTTGTAAACCTCTGGATTTATCCTTTCCAAAAAGATGTAGCCGCTCTTTTGTGAATGTGTGAACGTTTTGAAAAACTGGGTGTCGTGTGGACACCGTTTGCAAAATCGTAGTTATATCTCTTAATGGCATGAATGAAAGTTTGTAATGTGAATGAATGGAAATACTCTCTCTTGTTCTTTTCATTGTGACTGTGTGGTTAAAGAATCTAGTTGTTGTTGTTGTTGTTGTAAATATGACGCCGTGCATATACAAAGGAGACTCTGTCCGCTTGAAGAGTGAATTTGTATATGTGGCGGTCTGACACGCACCGGGGGCGAGGTCGATACTTATTTACAAAGAAAAAAAAAACACACGCTTTTCCGCTTATCCTTAGACCTCCTGGGCGTGACATACTAAAGGACTATGATGTGAGCATCTTTTATCATCCCGGCAAGGCCAATGTTGTAGCAGATGCTTTGAGTCGGAGGTCAGTGCAGAGTTTGAGCATGTTGATCACACAGCAGGCACCGCTAGTTGAGCAGATGAGGCGGCTACAGATTGAGGTGGTATTGTCACGCCTCGGAACCCGGGCTCGCCAACAGATCCGCCGTGCACACGGGATTTCCCGCGTACACGAAGCACTGGTAACCTGCTCCGATATAATATGAACAATAAAAGAGCATAATACAGAGCTGAAGTAGAAGAACCACATAGTATCTCAGACTGGAACTACAAATAAAGCTGTAATAAGTACAATAATCTCCCAGCTCACCAAAATAATACAGTCAGCTGGCCAGCGCCAGACCCAAAATACCACAGTCTGAGTAAAGAGTACAACATCTGTCTAATATCCACCCTCAGTCTCACAGGAGATCTATCTACTCAGCGATCCCCGTACCTTTATCAGCTGCCGATGGCCTAGCAGCTCCCGCAGACGACTCTGCAAAATAAGAAGAAGAAAGAGAGAAACAACAATGGGGGTGAGAACTACCAGATAAACTAGTAGCCTCCCCTAGTGGGTAAAACCTCAACTCTGACGCACCCACTAGGACTACTCGAGGCAACAAGAAAGAACAGTGGTAAGCTATAAAGGCTGCTGAAAAAAGAAACTATCACCACTATGCCTCTAAATGCCATGTAGCATGAAATGACTGTATGCAACAATACCAAACATGCCTGCCTGAAATAACTCAGTCTTGTGTCACTAGAAAAACTGGTACTGCCTGCTGTGCCTTGCCAAATCGGGTATGCTGGCCAATGCGTAACACCGATAGGGGATAGTTGCCAAATCGGGTATGCTTAACACCGATAGGGGATAGTTGTCTCAAAGACTCTAAGCATGTCTGCAACACACTCCGGAGTGGCACTCGAGGGGAACGGCCCACACGAGTAAAATATCTCAGTAATAAGTATCAGAAGTGCCATAAACAGCAGGACTGGATCATGACTATGATCAAAGTGGGAAAAACTATCCACTAAAGAAAACCCGATCCTCAGCTGATGCAAAATAGACCAGACTCATCCCCAATCTGATGCAAGGATAAATATCTGGTCGACCGCCTACTGTCCGCGGTCACCGCAATACCCCACAAATCCATAATCTAATGCAGTCTCGACTACACTATCCCAAACCCCTGCTCACACTTGAGCAACAAGCCTCTGGATGCACAGGACAAAAATGAAACATGTACAAATCCCAAGATGATAGTGTAGCAATAAATAGTGGCTAACCGGATGAGCAAGAAAACATGCAATTATTTAAAAGCTGTAGAAAAGTGTCAAATATTATTTTAAAAAGATTGATTGTTATAAAAGTTATTTGCATGCGAGATTATAGCCTTTGTCCCAAACACAGTGTCCCAATATAAGTCATCATATAATTTGTGGGGTTATATTAAATTTTAGGAGAGTTCGTCCCAGCGGTTCTCATCAATTGTCCTGTTAGTTGTCCTGTTAGTAGTCCTGTTAGTTGTCCTGTTAGTTGTCCCAATGGTTCTCATCAATTGTCATATTAGTTTGTCCCAATTGTTCTCATCAATTGTCATATTAGTTTGTCCCAATTGTTCTCATCAATTAAATTTTAGGGGAGTTCCAGTAATCCCAGTGAGCTTGTCAAAAAAATGAGGTAAGCAACAACCGCCCACCTCGAGCAGCTCAAACTACACCCCAGGTAGTCTCCTGGGTGTCCACAGTCCTCAAATCCTGCAAATCAACGCTCCCGGTATAAATGCAAATCCCAAAAAGCACAAAATATGCTGTTTTTCAAATAGCACAGGAAAAGAGGAGTTTTTCACCTCTATACAGTGCTCAGAAAAATCCAGAAAAATTACGGTTGCGTTCCTCGCAAAGAGTAGATCAAAATCGACTCTTTAAACGTCTCGATCTGATGCTCCTACGCCAAGATAAAAATTGGAGAAGTTGACGCTGTCCAGAAATTTCCACAGCAAAAGGGGGGTCAAAGAGGCCTCGGGAAACGTGCCAAAAGTACAAAATGGAGCAAAGTGATCAACACGGAAATCGAAGCCTTACCTCTTAGGAACGCGCTGTCGTGAAAATCGTCCAAAAATTCCTCCTAGTTAGCACTCAGGGAATTTCCGACGGAACTGCGACGGGAAATGGGCCGAAAAAGAGAACCGTCGCAGTGCGCCGTGTCGCAGATAGCTCACTAACTGTAACTCCAGAAATTCTAGAATTTTGAAGAGAGAGAGAGGAGAGAGAGAGGAAGAACTTTTGTAGAGGGCTCAAATTGAGATTCTCTCTCTAGAGCTCGGATTTCGAGGTGGGGAATGAGAGGGTGGGGATGCTATTTATAATGGGCCAAGGGAATCTTGGGCTCCACACCGGATCCGGATCCGAACAGGAAACACCGAAATTGGCCAACCAGGGTGCGCCAAGTGTCCACATAACAGGGAACAGCTGTGCAAGCCCAATCAGAATTCGCCACGTGTCCACGTGGTGCACGTGGTTGCTCCGCGCTCCGGGTTTTCCGGATCCTGTCAGCCAATAGGGGAGCGCCACGTGTCACCTTCCCACGTGTTTCTAGAAGCCGGCCAACCAATGGGGAAGCGCCACGTGGCAAGGGGGGTTTTCGGTGCACCCGGTGCACGCCATGTCGTGGACCGCGCACCAGCGCCCCCTGCCCGCGCCTGCCCGCGCTGCCCGCGCCGCGCGCCGCCGCCCTCTGCCGCTGTGCCGCCGCTGCCCGCCGCCGCACGCCGCCGCTCGCCGGTCGCCGGAACAGTAATTCCGGCGGCTGGAGTTACTGTTCCGGCGTGAACAGTACCGTGGTGCCGAAAAATTAAAGTAAATATACCGTTTCGATCGTTTTCGCGCGCTGAGTCCAAATACGACGTCCATTTTGCCAAATTCTCATCCAAAATTTTGCCGAAAGCCCCCAGAAAATCCCATTTGCTCCGATTTTCGCGCAGAGTCTATATTAAATGTCCAATTTCGATTCTACAAGCTCTGTTGCACCGTACGAGCTCTCTACAGTCGCTGTTTAATGTTGCACAGTTCCTGCGGGAGTTCGGATCATCACATCCTCCCCCACTAAAAAGAGTTTCGTCCTCGAAACGAGACTAAACAATAATCCTCAGTCCGATGTCTCGAATAAGTAGGGGTGAGCATTCCTCATCTCCGACTCGAGCTCCCATGTAGCCTCGCGCTCGTCCTGATTGCCCAATTGGATTTTCACATAGGGAATGGCCCGATTGCACAATTCTCTCACCTCTCGGTTCAGAATTCGCAGTGGGCGCTTCTCATACCTCAAATCTTCGCTAATCTCAAGCAGTGTGAAGTCGATGACGTGCGATGGGTCGAAGATATACTTCCTCAAAGTAGAAACATGAAATACATCATGGACACCAGCAAGCCTTGGAGGAAGTGCGAGTCGGTAGGCAACTGCCCCGATACGCCCCAATACCTCAAAGGGTCCAATGTATCGGGGGCTAAGCTTTCCACGAATGCCGAATCTCCTGATTCCTTTGGACGGCGAGACTTTCAGGAATACATGATCTCCAACTTGAAATTCTAAGTCTCGTCGCCGAACATCGGCATAACTCCTCTGTCGGCTTTGGGCGGTCTGAAGATGCTTTCGAATCACTCGGACCTTCTCCTCTGCCTCTATCAATACATCTGGTCCCAAGGTCCACCTCTCGCCCACGTCACTCCAATAAAGCGGTGATCGACACTTGCGTCCATACAACGCTTCAAACGGAGCCATCTGAATGCTCGCTTGAAAGCTATTGTTGTACGCGAATTCAGCCAAAGATAAATGCCGAATCCACCCTCCGCCGAAATCCAGGATGCAAGCCCTCAACATGTCCTCCAGGATTTGTATAGTCCGCTCTGACTGCCCATCAGTCTGCGGATGAAAAGCCGTACTGAACCTGAGTTGAGTCCCCAAGGTTGTCTGCAAACTCATCCAGAAACGCGAAACAAACCTCGGGTCTCTATCTGATACAATGGAGGCTGGTACTCCATGTAATCTAACTATCTCATCTAGATATAGCTGGGCTAGTCGCTCAAGTGGCCACGTAGTCTGCATGGGCAGAAAGTGCGCCGACTTGGTAAGTCTATCTACAACTACCCAGATAGCGTCTGCTCCTCCCTGTGCCCTTGGCAATCCGACCACGAAATCCATCGTAATGTGGTCCCATTTCCACTCGGGAATTGGGAGACTTTGTAACTTGCCAGCTGGCACTCGATGCTCAGCTTTCACCTGCTGACAAGTTAAACACTGAGCCACAAATCTCCCAATATCCCTCTTCTTGCCTTTCCACCAGAAGTGTGCCTTGAGGTCCTTATACATCTTAGTCCCACCAGGATGTAGGGTATAAGGTGTATAATGGGCCTCTCGCAATATCTGCTATCTGATCTCCGCATCTATTGGCACACATGCTCGGTCTCTGTACCTTAGTACTCCCGAAGCATCTATTGTAAAGTCCCCTGACTGATCACTCGGAGTTTGATCTCTAATCCTGGTCAAGTGGGGGTCTTCACTCTGTTTCTCCCTGATCCTGTCTAGCAGAGTGGGCTGCAAGACTAAAGATGCCAGTCTAGCAGTGACCCTAGGGGACACAACCTCCAACTCGAGTCGTCTCATCTCCTCTAATAGCGGTGCCTGGTCTGTGATCAACATAGACAAACTTTGCACCGCCCTTCTACTCAAGGCGTCAGCGACCACATTAGCCTTGCCTGTGTGGTAGAGAATATCTACATCATAATCCTTTAATAGTTCTAACCACCTACGTTGCCTCAAATTTAGCTCCTTCTGCGTGAACAGATACTTTAGGCTCTTGTGGTCGGTGTAGATTTCACAGTGCTCTCCATACAGATAATGGCGCCAGAGCTTTAGCGCAAACACTACAGCTGCAAGCTCCAAGTCATGGGTAGGGTAATTTTTCTAATATTCTTTGAGTTGTCTAGATACATATGCAATTACCCTCCCTTCCTGCATCAACACACAACCGAGTCCACTGTGTGATGCGTCGCTGTAGATCACATATCCTTTTCCCATAACAGGAAGGGAAAGGATAGGAGCGGTCATCAGTCTATTCTTCAGCTCCTCAAAGCTCCTTTGACAGTCCTCACTCCAAATAAACTTCACTCCCTTACGCGTCAAGCGAGTGAGGGGTGTGGAGAGCTTCGCAAAGCCTTCCACAAACCGACGGTAATACCCAGCTAAACCCATAAAGCTACGTACCTCAGAAACCGTCGTCGGTCGGGGCCAATCACGGACTGCCTCAATCTTTGCTGGGTCTACTGCCACACCTGCGGCGGAAATCACATGGCCTAAGAAGACTACCTCCCGAAGCCAAAACTCGCACTTTGCTAGCTTGGCAAACAACTTCTTCTCTCGCAGAAGTTGCAGCACAATCCTTAAGTGCTCCTCATGCTCAGCATCACTTCGGGAGTAGACCAAGATATCATCAATGAACACCACCACTAACCGGTCCAAATAAGGTCGGAAGATCCGGTTCATCAAATCCATGAACGCGGCAGGGGCATTAGTTAGCCCAAAAGGCATAACTGTAAATTCATAATGCCCATACCGTGATCTAAATGCCGTTTTCGGAATATCCTCGGCCTTTACTTTCAACTGGTGGTAATCTGATTGTAGATCTATCTTAGAGAAGACACAAGACCCTTGCAGCTGATCAAAAAGATCATCGATGCGCGGCAAAGGGTACTTGTTCTTGATGGTCACTTTATTTAATTCCCTATAGTCCACACACAATCGAAGTGACCCATCCTTCTTTTTCACGAATAGCACCGGCGCTCCCCAAGGCGACACACTCGGCCTAATAAAGCCCTTGTCCATCAAATCCTGGAGTTGCGCCTTAAGCTCTCGCAGCTCAGCCGGTGCCATCCGGTAAGGAGCCTTTGAGATTGGCGCAGTTCCCGGAACTACGTCAATCACAAACTCAATCTCCCTATCTGGCGGCATGCTAGTCAGCTCAGGTGAAAAAACATCCGGGAACTCGCGGGCAATAGGGATATCCCCGAGTCCCGGTGCCGCCGTAGGCCCCTCAACAACACTAGCCAAAAAGGCTACACATCCTCGATGGATCATCTGCCTTGCTCGGGAAGTGGAGACCAAAGAGGCAAAGAAAGCACTCTGACAACCCCGGTATACTAACATCTCCTGGCCCGGCTCTCTAAAAGTGACAGTCCTTGCGGCACAGTCAATAGTCGCGAAATACCGAGCCAGCCAGTCCATCCCTAGAACCACATCAAAGTCCCTTAACTGTCTCAAGACCAACAGGTCTGCTGGCATAATCCAGGACTCGATTTGCATCGGGCAGGACCAACAGCACTACTCCACGTGCAAAGTGTGATCGGGAATCTGAACCTCTCATGCACGTGGTAAAAGTCCTACCTCTAACCCATGTAATGATGCAAATGATCTACTGATAAAAGAATGCGATGCTCCAGTATCAAATAATGTACGAGTCCTAATGCCAGAAAGTAAGGTGATACCTGCCACCACGTGATCTGCTGCCGAAGAGTCATCTACCTGCGCAGCATACACTCGCCCACTCTGGGCTGGAGGGCGATACTCCGTGGGATAGGAAGAAGATGGCCTGCTTGCTGGAGCATATGGCCGCTGAGCCGTCGACCGTTGCTGAGACGAAGAAGGAGCAGATGCTGAAGAAGGAGCCGTCGATGGTGCATATGGGCAAGTAGCTCGGACATGGCCAGATTGTCCACATCTATAGCAGCGACCAAACCTCAGATCACAAGTATCAGAGGTATCCTGTCCCTGACAGAAAATGCACCTAACCGTAGCCTGGGGCTGCCTCGCCTGCTGCCTCTGTCGCGGAGGCCCTTGCTGCCGCGACTGCGATCTCTGTTGATGCGAATGCTGTTGCTGCTGATGCTGCGGTGGCCTCTGGGATCCACCAGGCCCTCGCCGCTCAGAACGCCCGCGGCCGGAAAACTGAGGCCGTGGCGGTCGTGGCAGCTGTTGGGTTATATGTAATACGGATCTAAATAGGGGAAAAAAACACCTAGAGGGGGGTGAATAGGTGTAAACGTATAAACACTCAAAAAAATCGTTGCGATAAAACCCAATGCGGAAATAAAAAATAATACGCAAGATTTTTACGTGGAAAACTCCTTCACCGGAGTAAAAAACCACGGGACCGATAACACGGCAGAAATCCACTAGAATTAAAACACGTACAAGGTGATTTACCGTACACACTTACGACTCAACCTTTTCCATACGCTCCTAGAGGATCTTCTCCGCTCGCTCCGCGACGCTTCTCGAATCCACGATCTGCGCCCAACGCCGAATCCACGGCGTCCAACGTCGAATCCACGACGTCCGACCGAATCCACGGTCTTCACCCAATAGCACCCTTCGAATCCACGAACGTGCCTCGCTCCGAATCCACGAGAGCGGTTGAACCTTGAATCCACAAGGACACGTGAATCCACGCGCCGATTTTTGGGGTAAATCGTTGTTTTTGGGTGGTGATGATCCGCCGAATACTTAGATCAAGGATAGATCGGAAATACCATCTAAGTATTCATTAGTTTGATTCAACTCAAGATGTGAGTATGAAAACCTAGAATCAAACTAATCAATATAGATGAAGAAACATAGAGTATTCTCTGATGATTTCCTTTCTTCTCTATATGTGGATCTAGAGCCGTAAAAGATGATATATGGAAATGACGGCTATGTGGATTAACCCTAGAAAAAGAGTCATAGGGTCTATTTATAGGTTAGAAACCCTAGGAAGGAGATAAGAATCAAAAACCTAACATTTTTGGAGATTTTACGGACGGCGATCCGGATCGGATTGGCTGTGATCCGGATCGTCGTAACGAGTCAGGCAATTCCAGAAAAACGAAGGTTCGGGATCCGGATCGAAGTGCTTGATCCGGATCGTTCATATAGTTCACCAAACATCAACGTTCGGGATCCGGATTGCGAAGCCTGATCCGGATCGTTCAAGGAAGATGGTAAACTCAGTGTTCGGGATCCGGATCAAGAGAGGCTACGATCCGGATTGAACTGGTGTATGAACGAACCACCTTCGGGATCCGGATCGAACAACCTGATCCGGATCCTGAACATGTCCCAAGTCCAGTTTTTGATTTTTATGCAATGAAAGATTCTTCCAAGTGTTTCTACACTACAAGAAGTATTCGGATCACACAAAATCTTTAGTAAAACATACCTGATCCTTTTGAATTCTTCTTTCTTGAGATTGAGTTAAATGATCCAACTTTCTTCACCTTCAATCTTCAAGACTTGAGACTTTCACGAAACTACGCCAACTCAAATTCCGTAACAATCTCCCCCTTTGGCGGTTTCGTGACAAAACACAGATCCACTAAAGAAAATTCAAAAAGATATTTTTGTTGCTATCACCATACAACAAAAATTTACAATGGAGATCCAAAAATGTAAAAACATGAGATAAATTCCTAAAACAGACTCTAGACTTAGACATCTGTACTCTCTGCACAAAGAAATCATTCTTGACAAAAAGAGATCGTTAGATACCTCAAGAATATTTAGCATACAAAACCTAGTACAGAGATAGAGTTTATCTGATCATCATGACATTTGAGAATTCAGATATGTAAGAGAATCATAGTCAAAAACCAACATATCTTCTATGCAATTGAAAACCAAATGTCACAAAATGTTAGTCCAACATCAACTTGTTAGTCATATTACATGCCCAAATAGTTAGTCGAATAGTTAGTCGAGACATGCAAACAATCACACGATAAAAACCAAAGTTGAAGTTGAAGTGATACTCACCTTGATGTATACAAAATCTTCATCAGCAAGATTTTCACAAATCATTGTTCATCACAATTTTCACACTATCATTGCACTATCATTGTTCAAGTTCTCTAAACTCTCTCCCCCTTTTTGTCACAAACAAAGCCAAAGTTACCAAAAAATTGAAGGAGAGTTAAAAAAAATATCAACGAAAATGTTCCGAAAATTTAAGAACTAGAACTAAAAGTAAGTCCTAAAAACTGAAAAACCTGCACAAAAGGATTAAAAATCTGCAAAAGAATAAAAAGTTCCTGTATAAGAGAATTGTTAGTCAGACGATTCAGGCATCTGAATCTGAGTCAACCGAGGCGGAGTCTTCAGAGCTCGTACAACCCAGCTTTTTCAAAATTCCTTTAAGCATTCCCGATATCGTAGTACACTCTTGCTTCATCTGATGTATGTCCTTGGACATCTTTCTGAGTTCTAGAGCCATTTTATCTTGTTCTTGTTTTATGGAAGACTCTTGATTTCCCTTTTGGTCAGTTCTTCTGAAAGTTGAAGAACGTTGAGTGACGATTGACGGAGCAGTCTGACCTTCATTCCGAGGAGATCGTCTCGGCAGAAAGGGTGGATTGCTTGGCACATTCTTTTTCATGGCTTGCTGCTTACGTATTGAGGAAGACTTCAGTAGATTCTTTTTCTTTAGGTAAACCTTATTTTCTTCATCAATGCCTTGTTGTACTTCGTCAAGAAATGTGTCCCAATCTTCTTCGTCTTCTGATTCAGTGTCAATTTGAGAAATATTCCTTGGGTTCTCTTGACATGGTTCATTTATTTCAATACCTCGAGCTCGTCCAGGTCGTCGAGCAAGTCTTTTTCTTTTTAGGAAAGTGGATGAAGAAGTCATTGGTGCTTTTCCTTTTTCCGCAGCAGTAAGCGGGGCCTTTTCCGTTGATGTTTCTGCATGGGCTTTCCCTTTCGATGCAACAGAGGTTTTCTGTGGCGATTCTTCAGGATGTGTTTCATCATCTGATAACTCATCCCAGTTAACTTCATCCCTTTTAGCTCTCTTGGCAGTGTCTCTCGTATGTACCATAGCAGTAAGTAGGAAAACAATCCAAGTGATCACCATTGCTAGTGGTTTCTTGAGAGAAAGGAATCCTGTGTGGAACAACTCAAGAACACATGAGAAAATTGTTAATTTTCAAAGATTGAAAAATTATACCCAAACAATCATAATCATGTAGAGAGACTAAGAATCAAATTAGTTTTGCAAAAGGACTTTTAAAAATAGATCAATTGCATGATTTTCGAAAATCCTTATTATATGCCCTAAAACCGAAATTTTAGAAATCGAAGCCTAAAAATCTGTTAATTAGGAGAATACCTAGCATATAATCAAAACTAATCTACCCAGAGTTCTTATTTCAAAAGAAATTTGATCAAAAACCATCCACAAACAAAGTTGATCTAAGAAATTCATGACGTTTGAGGAAGAGGAGAGAAAAACGGTGAAAAACCGAGATTTTGATCAATAAAACTTACTTGGAGTTGAAGAACTTGAGTTTGAAAGCTTCCAGGAAGGATGAAATCTAGAGAGAGAGGCTCTGGAGACTTTGGAACAAAAGATTGGAGTAAAAGAAATCAAAAACCCTTTTTTTCTTTATAAAACCTAGCCGCGATCAGGATCAGTTCATAACTGCGATCCGGATCGGCTACCCGCAGTGAGAAACTGCGTTCGGGATCCGGATCGTCAGCCCGCAGAAGAATTCCTGCGTTCGGGATCCGGATCATCTTGCCCGATCCGGATCGGCTCCAACTTTTTCTTTAGAAAATTTCAGAGAAATTCAAGAAAAACCAGAAAAAGATTGTAAGCACAAATGCGTATCAACTTTAAACAAAAATCATCGTTTCATACAACAAGAATTAGATTATGCCAAATCTATCAATAATATCCAAAAATGAAACGAAAATTTACAAAAATTAAATCCCTTAAAGTTGAACACCTTCAATTACATCTAACTTGATCTTATGAGTAATGCCTTTATCAAATCATCAATTCAGTAAAGAAAATGAAATACAAAGATCAATAGATGTTTGAAATCCCAAATATAATAGATAATGTATCTAGACAATCTGTTGAAGAGAGTGGCTCTTTGAGCATCTTTCTTTAAAAACCCACCTTATACCAACCTTGAAATTCGACGGAGTCAAGTATTTCAACATGCATTTTACTTAATCAAAAAAATTTGAACAACCATGCTTGGTATACATGTGGTAGCTGCACACAATACTCGGACGACCGAGGTGGTAGCTCTTTCCTCCATGTGGTGGTAGTTTTCACACTCCTTGTTGGGATGTAACTCTTTCCACATCTTTTGAGCATTTTACTTTTTCTATGACTCCCCCTCAATTGGCTATCAATTATTTAAGATATAAAGTATTCAACCAAATATTGATCTCGATTTCATACTCGACTAAGCAGTCAAATAAGATAATGACTATACCAAGAGATCATAGAGAGAGAAAAATTGACTTTGATCACTTAGAAAATGATTTAATTAAC
This sequence comes from Tillandsia leiboldiana, assembly GCA_029204045.2. Lineage (NCBI taxonomy): Eukaryota > Viridiplantae > Streptophyta > Magnoliopsida > Poales > Bromeliaceae > Tillandsia > Tillandsia leiboldiana. The sequence continues at coordinate 14,258,190 of CM055072.1, forward strand.
ATAAATGATCATTGCAACAGTGAAATATTATGATGGCAAAAGCATAATAGAATTCTAAATGTGCGAAAAGATGCAATTAAAGTCAATTATGATCTATGCTCAATTAATGTCCTATGTACAAACATAGATAATGAACAAAACAAAAACAAATACAAAACCTATCCTAAGCAAAGGTTTCAAAAAGAAGTTTATTTCAAGGAAAGCATTCCAATTGCTTTTCGTAAATGAATAAAACGTTTTTGATCCAAAGGTTTTGTTAGAATGTCAGCTAATTGATCCTCAGTTGAAATATATGAAAGTTGAAGAGTATTTGATTCAACTAGCTCTCTAAGAAAATGATATCTAAGTTCAATATGTTTTGTTCTAGAGTGCAACACAGGGTTTTTAGAAATGTTAATTGCACTTGTGTTGTCACAAAGAATTGTTACCGAAGATGCTGAAATGCGGAAGTCGCTCAATACGCTTTTCATCCAAATGAGTTGAGTTGAGCAACTTCCAGCTGAAATATATTCCGCTTCGGCAGTCGAGAGTGCTATGCAGTTCTGCTTTTTACTGTGCCATGCAACAAGGCAATGGCCAAGATAGAAGCATGCACCACTCGTGCTTTTCCGATCATCCACTGATCCTGCCCAATCGGCATCTGAGTATCCAACAATATCCAAACTTGTTCCCATAGGATACCAAATTCCGAAATTAATTGATCCTTTGATATACCGGATGATCCTTTTCACCGCTTTCAGGTGAACCTCCTTTGGTGCTGATTGATATCTCGCGCAGATCCCAACACCAAAAGATATATCCGGGCGACTAGCCGTGAGGTAAAGTAGACTTCCAATCATACTTCGATGCAGTTTCTCGTCTACATTCTCACTATGTGATTCACTTCCAAGTCCCTTGTGGCTAGTTCCCATTGGAGTCGGAAAATCTTTACAATTTTCTAGATCAAACTTTTTGACCAACTCCATTGCATACTTGGATTGACTCAAGTGAATACCTTCATCATTTTGTTTAATTTGCAATCCAAGGAAATAAGTCAATTCGCCCATCATGGACATCTCGAATTCGCTTTCCATGGTCTCCGCGAATTTAGAAGCATCATTATCTCTTGTTGCGCCAAATACAATGTCATCGACATAGATTTGTGCTACAATGAAATTGCTTTGATAATGCTTCACAAAGAGAGTCCTATCAGCCCCCCCTCGAGTATAGCCCTTCTCCAAAAGGTGCTTTGTTAACCTTTCGTACCATGCTCGCGGTGCTTGTTTCAGACCGTAAAGAGCCTTTTTCAAACGAAAAACATGGTTAGGTTGTTTATGATCTACAAAACCTTTCGGTTGAGCCACATAAACTTCCTCATTTAAAAACCCATTTAGAAATGCGCTCTTAACGTCCATTTGAAATAATTTGATTTTAAAATGACAAGCAATAGCAAATAGTATACGAATGGACTCGAGTCTAGCTACAGGGGCGAATGTTTCATCAAAGTCTATACCTTCTACTTGAGAGTAGCCTTGAGCAACTAATCGTGCCTTGTTCCTGATGATAGTACCATCCTCATTTTTCTTGTTCTTGAAGATCCATTTGGTACCTATCACATTGTGTTGCTTTGGAGGCTTCGTTAATTCCCAGACTTTGTTTCGCTCAAATTGATGGAGCTCTTCCTGCATTGCTTTAATCCAGTAGTCATCCTGAAGAGCTTCATCTATGTTCTTTGGTTCGATTAAAGATACGTAGCAAGCGAATCCACAAACCAACTGCCTCCGAGTTCTGACTCCTTCTTGTGGATCTCCAATAATATTCGATTCCGGATGATCCTTGGAGATTCGTAACGTTTGTTGAAACGGAGTACTCGGAGATACATGAGATGATTCCTGCACATCAGATAAACTTGAAGAACCATTAGATGCATCATTAATATTGGAAGTATTATTATGAGATGATGCATTAGCAGGAGAATCATCATCTAGAGAGATATCGAGGGTAGATTTTCCAGATTCAAAGTGAAAAGCTTCATCTACTTTAACATTTATAGATTCTACGATCGTCTTAGATTCAATGTTAAATACTCGATATGCTCTGCTATTCGTAGAATAACCCAAAAAGATCCCTTCATCACTTCGAGAGTCGAACTTTCCAAGATTTTCACGGTCACGTAAAATGTAACATCGACTCCCGAAGACACGAAAATATTTGATGTTGGGTTTTCTACTAAACCACAGCTCATATGGTGTATTTAAAGTTCCTGGGCGCAAGTAAACTCTATTAATGACATAGACAGCGGTGTTCACGGCTTCAGCCCAAAAATGTAGCGGTAAATTCCGGCTATGAAGCATCACACGCGCCATCTCTTGAACAACCCTGTTCTTGCGCTCAACAACACCATTCTGCTGAGGTGTATAGGGTGCCGAGAATTCATGTTTAATGCCATTTGAAGTGCAAAAATCAATGAATTTTGAATTTATGAATTCTCCACCTCTATCACTTCTAACACGAATGATCTTTTCATTCTTTTCAATCATAATACGATGGCAAATCTCATGAAAAGAGTCAAACGTATCAGCTTTCTCTTTTAAAAATGCTACCCAAGAAAACCTAGAGAAATCATCAACCAATAAGAAAATGTACCATTTACCTCCCAAAGATGGTTGACGGGTCGGCCCCATTAAGTCCATGTGCAAAAGTTCCAAGGGCCGTTTTGTACCAACGTGGTTCAAGTTCTTGTGTGCAGTCCTAGACTGTTTTCCCTTTTGGCAACCACCACACACAACGTTTTGTTTAAATAAAAGCTTTGGAACCCCCTTGACCACGTCCTTGTTTGAAATTCTAGTAAGTTCCTTAAAGTTTAAGTGACCTAGCCTTTCATGCCAAAGAGTTTCATTATTCAAGGCGGCTAAGTTACAATTTTCAGAAAATTTATTAGGAACAACATAACAATTGTTTTCAGATCTAACCCCTTTTAAAAAGAAGACATGGTCCTTATCAGTTACAACGCATTCAACAGATGAAAAGTTAACTGACAAACCATTGTCGCAAAGTTGACTTATGCTTATGAGGTTAGTCTTAAGGCCATCAACAAATAAGACGTTTTTCAAAATCGGGCCATCTGGAATAGCTACCGTCCCTTTTCCAACAATTTTGGAAGATCGACCGTCTTCGAAAACTACGTGTCCTCCGGAGATTTTCTCAAGATTTTGAAAACTATTTTTGTCACCGGTCATGTGACGGGAACACCCGCTATCCAGATACCAAGACGAACTATCATATGCATGCAAGGAAACATTGGAAACAAGACAAGGGAAAATTTCACCTTTGCGCACCCAAACCCTTTTGGAGTGCGTCCGTAGTGGTCGTGAAGTTATATGCCTAGGTGAAGGCGTCTTGTTATAGCGATTGTTGTTCCTTGATGAAATCGTCTTGCGCGATGAACTACCAAGTCTCTTTTCATTTGAAAAATTTTGCTTTGATTTTCGGGGAGAAGCCTTTTTGGTAGTTGTTACAAGAGGTCCTTGAGATGAGCGTTCGACTCCCGTCTTGCAATATCTTCTTATGTGCCCTGAAACACCACAACGAAAACATACCTTAGATCTTGACGATCCCAAAGAGGATGAAGTAGGTTTGTTGTCGTTGTTTGTCTTGAATTCCGGTGTCGGAGGAGGAGATACCGACTGAGGCACAAAAACTGTCTCACTCGAACTTGGACTGTTTCCAGTTTGAGTGTATCCGAGGCCGAACCGATTTGATTGACCAAGACCAAGAAGTCTATCCAACTTAGCCTGAAGAGAATCGCTGTAAGTCATTCTTGAGTTGGAAAATGGTCTTTGTCATTTCCAGGTTATCCTGTCGAGCCTCGTTGTAGAGCTTTGAGAAGTGATTTGCGTTATCCACCAGATTTGTATGTTCCTTCTCAAGTTGCTCATTGGACTCTTGAAGGGAAACATTTGCCTTTATCAGGTTTTCCCTTTCCACTTCAAGAGCGTTTGAGAGAGAAGTCGCTCTTTTTGCTTCTTCTTCGAGATCATGCACTCTCCCTCTCAAACTCTTGTTTTGCTTAGCCACTTTCTTTGAGTCCCTCAAAAGTCTGTGGTAGGCTAGAGCAAAATCTTCACCTTCCGAATCATCCGATTCGTTGTCCGTTGCATTCTTTTCAACAGTGGAGTTGGACAACGACTCGGATGTACTTGCCATAAAGCACATGAAGGGTGAAGATACGGACGCGTGGAATGCGGTGGAGCTCTTTTCTTCATCACTCGAAGACGACTCATTTGACGTTGAGTTGTCATCCCAAGTGACGACTTGCATCGCCTTCTTCTTTGCCGGATACTTGTTAGGACACTCCGTTGCAATGTGGCCGTAGCCTCGACATTTGAAGCATTGAAGTTGTCCTTCTGAACTTTTCTTATCCTTTGAGAAGTTCTCTTGCTTTCTTGACTTGTAACTTGAAGTACCCTTGCCTTTGTTCAACTTTCCGAAGGATGGAGATTTGCTTGAATTACCCCTTCGAAAGTTGCGGCGAAACTTCCTTGTCAAGAGAGCGAGCTGCTTCTCAAATTCCTCCATAGAAAGGTTCTCGTCATCGTCTGAGGAGGATGTATCCGCGTCTTCTTCCTTAGTTGTTTTCAATGCATAACCTGAAGACTTAGAAGTGGATGCCTTTCCAGAAGAATTGTTAGTAGTAAATGTCATTTCATAAGTTTGTAATGAACCAACTAATTCTTCTACACGAATTTCGTCCGGGTGTTTAATAGTTTCATTGGCAGTAACCTTTGGGCGAAATCGTTCAGGAAGAGTTCTTAAGATCTTTCTTACAATCTTAAATTCTGGAATCTTCTCTCCCAGATTAGCACATGAGTTTACGATGTCTTGCAATCGTGTATAGTAGTCCGTGAAAGATTCATTTTCTGCTCGTAAGCATTTGCAGTTTCTGAATCTTCACGAGGTTAGTTCCTTCATGTGTAACCTGAAGAACATCCCAGATTTCTTTCGCAGTCTCGCATGCCGAGACGCGAGAGAATTCAGTTTGAGATAAGGCATTAAAGATAGCATTAATTCCCTTGCCATTGTAAGAAGATGAATCTAACTCTTCCTTGGTCCATTTCGACCTAGGTTTTAAGGTGCGAACATCACCAATTAATTCAGTTGGATTAGACCATCCTAATTCAATTGATTGCCACACCCGTTCGTCGATGGAAATTAAAAAGGCTTTCATCCGTACTTTCCAGTACGCATAATTTGTTCCATCGAAGAACGGGGGTCGGTTGATGTTTCCACCTTCAACCATTGTTTACAACCCTATTCCCGCTCTGATACCACTTGTTGGGTTATATGTAATACGGATCTAAATAGGGGAAAAAAACACCTAGAGGGGGGTGAATAGGTGTAAACGTATAAACACTCAAAAAAAATCGTTGCGATAAAACCCAATGCGGAAATAAAAAATAATACGCAAGATTTTTACGTGGAAAACTCCTTCACCGGAGTAAAAAACCACGGGACCGATAACACGGCAGAAATCCACTAGAATTAAAACACGTACAAGGTGATTTACCGTACACACTTACGACTCAACCTTTTCCATACGCTCCTAGAGGATCTTCTCCGCTCGCTCCGCGACGCTTCTCGAATCCACGATCTGCGCCCAACGCCGAATCCACGGCGTCCAACGTCGAATCCACGACGTCCGACCGAATCCACGGTCTTCACCCAATAGCACCCTTCGAATCCACGAACGTGCCTCGCTCCGAATCCACGAGAGCGGTTGAACCTTGAATCCACAAGGACACGCGAATCCACGCGCCGATTTTTGGGGTAAATCGTTGTTTTTGGGTGGTGATGATCCGCCGAATACTTAGATCAAGGATAGATCGGAAATACCATCTAAGTATTCATTAGTTTGATTCAACTCAAGATGTGAGTATGAAAACCTAGAATCAAACTAATCAATATAGATGAAGAAACATAGAGTATTCTCTGATGATTTCCTTTCTTCTCTATATGTGGATCTAGAGCCGTAAAAGATGATATATGGAAATGACGGCTATGTGGATTAACCCTAGAAAAAGAGTCATAGGGTCTATTTATAGGTTAGAAACCCTAGGAAGGAGATAAGAATCAAAAACCTAACATTTCTGGAGATTTTACGGACGGCGATCCGGATCGGATTGGCTGTGATCCGGATCGTCGTAACGAGTCAGGCAATTCCAGAAAAACGAAGGTTCGGGATCCGGATCGAAGTGCTTGATCCGGATCGTTCATACAGTTCACCAAACATCAACGTTCGGGATCCGGATTGCGAAGCCTGATCCGGATCGTTCAAGGAAGATGGTAAACTCAGTGTTCGGGATCCGGATCAAGAGAGGCTACGATCCGGATTGAACTGGTGTATGAACGAACCACCTTCGGGATCCGGATCGAACAACCTGATCCGGATCCTGAACATGTCCCAAGTCCAGTTTTTGATTTTTATGCAATGAAAGATTCTTCCAAGTGTTTCTACACTACAAGAAGTATTCGGATCACACAAAATCTTTAGTAAAACATACCTGATCCTTTTGAATTCTTCTTTCTTGAGATTGAGTTAAATGATCCAACTTTCTTCACCTTCAATCTTCAAGACTTGAGACTTTCACGAAACTACGCCAACTCAAATTCCGTAACAGCGGCCTCCAAGAACTGGCCTGTCCTCCGTCGTCCTGCGCTGGTCGCTTCCTGTCTGCGCCTTGAGCGACCAGGCCCCCACGTCTGGCGACGACGTGGTCTCCACTCTCAACCCACTGGGCATGCTCTGCTGCCTCCTCCAAGGTTTGTAGTCTCTGGGCATGCACCAGAGTATAGATCTCTGGGCGCAGGCCCGACTCAAAGAGCTCCACCTGGTGCGGTCCGTCCCTGGCGACGTAAGGTACGCAGTTGAGTAACCGTGTGAACTCCTGAAAGTAGTCCAATGCTGTCCGGTCGCCTTGCTGAAGATTCTTCAGATCATCTTCCAACTTTTTCTTTATACTCGTGGAAAAGTACGTATCCAGAATCATCCTCTTGAATTCTGACCAGGGTAGCTGTCGAGTGATCTGAAATTCCAGGGGCTCCACCCGACGCCACCATGCATCAGCATCCCCGTCTAAACAGTGTACAACCATATGCACCCTGTACTTCTGGTCAATGAAGAAGTCCCGGAATAACTTCTCCATTGACGAAAGCCAAGTCCCGATCTCCCACGGCTGAGTATTCCGCCCTGAAAACCTGGGCGGTCCCCGCTTACAGAAGTGAGTAAGTTTGTCAGGAATCTCCTGCTCCTCCGCAGGAGTCAATGGCCGGATTGCTCCCTGAGCAACAGGGGATGCCGTGGTCACCGGTCCAACTGGGGAAGCCACAGCAGGGGAGGGTGGTACGGGAGAACTCTCAGGGGGTGCAACAACAGGCTGCGCCCTCTGTTCTAACATCTGCGTCAGCCGACCCATGGCCTCCACCTGACGCCGCACGGCCTCTGACATCTGGGCCATCTGAGCCTGAAGCTCCTGCACCTCACTCTGCTGGCCCTGCTCGGACTCCTCCGGCTCGGGCTCAGAGGAAGAAGTCTGCGAACGCGTCAACATTCTACGTTGCGGAGGCATCCTACCACAAGAAACCACACTCAGTATCATCACCGCACACGACCCAATCTAGCGAAAGTTAAAGACATTCTCCTATTTCTGTGACTTTATGTTGTCTGCAGCCAACATAACAGTCTACCAGAAGTAGGCTATGTCGATCCCTCTTCCTTCATTGGAAGAGTTAAATAAGTAACACAACGACTTCCGCAAAATTGTCACGTCTCTCGCACCCTATCATCCTAGGGTCTGCCAAAAGCCTAGGGTTTCCTAAGTCCCAACTGACCTATCCCTAAGCTCTGATACCAACTTAATCTGTCACGCCCCGGAACCCGGGCTCGCCAACAGATCCGCCGTGCACACGGGATTTCCCGCGTACACGAAGCACTGGTAACCTGCTCCGATATAATATGAACAATAAAAGAGCATAATACAGAGCTGAAGTAGAAGAACCACATAGTATCTCAGACTGGAACTACAAATAAAGCTGTAATAAGTACAATAATCTCCCAGCTCACCAAAATAATACAGTCAGCTGGCCAGCGCCAGACCCAAAATACCACAGTCTGAGTAAAGAGTACAACATCTGTCTAATATCCACCCTCAGTCTCACAGGAGATCTATCTACTCAGCGATCCCCTTACCTTTATCAGCTGCCGATGGCCTAGCAGCTCCCGCAGACGACTCTGCAAAATAAGAAGAAGAAAGAGAGAAACAACAATGGGGGTGAGAACTACCAGATAAACTAGTAGCCTCCCCTAGTGGGTAAAACCTCAACTCTGACGCACCCACTAGGACTACTCGAGGCAACAAGAAAGAACAGTGGTAAGCTATAAAGGCTGCTGAAAAAAGAAACTACCACCACTATGGCTCTAAATGCCATGTAGCATGAAATGACTGTATGCAACAATACCAAACATGCCTGCCTGAAATAACTCAGTCTTGTGTCACTAGTAAAACTGGAACTGCCTGCTGTGCCTTGCCAAATCGGGTATGCTGGCCAATGCGTAACACCGATAGGGGATAGTTGCCAAATCGGGTATGCTTAACACCGATAGGGGATAGTTGTCTCAAAGACTCTAAGCATGTCTGCAACACACTCCGGAGTGGCACTCGAGGGGAGCGACCCACACGAGTAAAATATCTCAGTAATAAGTATCAGAAGTGCCATAAACAGCAGGACTGGATCATGACTATGATCAAAGTGGGAAAAACTATCCACTAAAGAAAACCCGATCCTCAGCTGATGCAAAATAGACCAGACTCATCCCCAATCTGATGCAAGGATAAATATCTGGTCGACCGCCTACTGTCCGCCGTCACCGCAATACCCCACAAATCCATAATCTAATGCAATCTCGACTACACTATCCCAAACCCCTGCTCACACTTGAGCAACAGGCCTCTGGATGCACAGGACAAAAATGAAACATGTACAAATCCCAAGATGATAGTGTAGCAATAAATAGTGGCTAACCGGATGAGCAAGAAAGCATGCAATTATTTAAAAGCTGTAGAAAAGTGTCAAAAATTATTTTAAAAAGATTGATTGTTATAAAAGTTATTTGCATGCGAGATTATAGCCTTTGTCCCAAACACAGTGTCCCAATATAAGTCATCATATAATTTGTGGGGTTATATTAAATTTTAGGAGAGTTCGTCCCAGCGGTTCTCATCAATTGTCTTGTTAGTTGTCCTATTAGTAGTCCTGTTAGTTGTCCTGTTAGTTGTCCTAATGGTTCTCATCAATTGTCATATTAGTTTGTCCCAATTGTTCTCATCAATTGTCATATTAGTTTGTCCCAATTGTTCTCATCAATTAAATTTTAGGGGAGTTCCAGTAATCCTAGTGAGCTTGTCAAAAAAATGAGGTAAGCAACAACCGCCCACCTCGAGCAGCTCAAACTTGTAAGACCCGGCTTTTCCTTAACCCTTCTGGTCACCCTCTTCTTGTAATGCCTGACCGGGGGCCTCATTTTTGGCATTTTTCCGGACAGACCGTCGGGGCCCGCAAATAATTTTAGGCGGTAGAGCTCGCGGAACGGAGCGCGTGGGCGCGATCGGTTTATTTTTCCGACTCCCGGTCTGACCAGAATTAATTCTCGAAGTTGGGGTCCCCCTTAGACGCCGCGGGATCCGTGTTGGCAGCCGCACACCTTTTAAGGTAAACCCTAATTCTCTTAGTATATATATGTAGCCGTGAGGGAAAGAGGATTAGGGTTCCTCTTATTTTTCTTTTGGTGGCCGCCTCTTTTCTTTTTCTTCCTCCCTCGTAGCCGCCGGCAAAGAGAAACCAAGCACACCGCAAGGGTGGACCGGTGGAGGCAAGCGGACGATCCCTCTCTTCCTCCTCTTTCGCACATCAAGGTGAGTCGGACGCGTTTCGTTCGGGGGAATCTCCCTCTTTCTTTCTTTTGTTGGTCACGAGGAGGGAGGAGGCCCGGCGCCGTCGCGCACCGCGGGCCGCGCGCCCGCGCGGCGCTCGGCCGCGCGGGGCCGCCCGCAGGAGGGGGCGCCCGCGCGGGCTGGTGCCGCGCGGGGCCGCCCCGCACCGCGGGCCGCGCACCCGCGCGGCGCTCGGCCGCGCGGGGGCCGCCCGCAGGAGGGGGCGCCCGCGCGGGCTGGTGCCGCGCGGGGCCGCCCCGCACCGCGGGCCGCGCACCCGCGCGGCGCTCGGCCGCGCGGGGCCGCCGCAGGAGGGGGGCGCCCGCGCGGGCTGGTGCCGCGCGGGGCCGCCCCGCACCGCGGGCCGCGCGGGGCCGCCCGCAGGAGGGGCGCCCGCGCGGGCTGGTGCCGCGCGGGGCCGCCCCGCACCGCGGGCAGCGCGCCCGCGCGGCACTCGGCCGCGCGGGGCCGCCCGCAGGAGGGGCGCCCGCGCGGGCTGGTGCCGCGCGGGGTCGCCCCGCACCGCGGGCAGCGCGCCCACGCGGCGCTCGGCCGCGCGGGGCCGCCCGCAGGAGGGGCGCCGCGCGGGCTGGTGCCGCGCGGGGTCGCCCCGCACCGCGGGCAGCGCGCCCGCGCGGCGCTCGGCCGCGCGGGGCCGCCCGCAGGAGGGGCGCCCGCGCGGGCTGGTGCCGCGCGGGGTCGCCCCGCACCGCGGGCCGCGCGCCCGCGCGGCGCTCGGCCGCGCGGGGCCGCCGCAGGAGGGGCGCCGCGCGGGCTGGTGCCGCACGGGGCTGCGCCCTGGCAGGGTGTTCGTCGCACGGGCCGGTGCCGTGCGAAGAACTCCGCCGCACGCTGTAGGGAGTCGTTGTAAGTTTCGGACTTCTAAGTCTCGATTTGCCTATGTTCCTTCAGGAGTGCGGGGCGCTGTGGGCGACTGGAGCACAGACGCGGACTGGACGAACGCAGGACGACGCACACAAGGTGGGTACGTTCCCGGGGGTTTCGGGAATGGGGTTTAACTGTTAGAAATAGCATGTTGGGGCAAGGTGGAATTGTCAGTCTCCTTCTGTTTATGCACTAACCCTGTTATGTTATGTTATGATACTCAATGTCAATCTGGGGCTCAAATTTGCTACACGCACACCCGCGGTTTGGCCACCGCAAGGGTGTGCTTTTCCGGAAAAGTGGTACGTTGACCCGTGTACCCCACGCGGAGGTGGCGTTAGGAATGGGGGCCCCCATGGGTGGGGGGTGTGAGCGGTGACGTCGAGGCAGGTGCTCGGCGGCCGAGGCAGGTGCTCGGCGGTGGGCATCGGGGAAGGTGCCCGATGTTGCTTTGTGAGGCAGGTGCTCGGCGGTGGGCATCGGGGAAGGTGCCCGATGTCGTAATGATACAGGGTGTGGTTAAGGTGGAAGGTGCATGGGAGGGATAGTTACTCCGGTGTTTGTGGTTTGCCTTATCTTTGTTTACTACGCTTATCATGCTATTTCTAGTCACTGACTTCCCACTTCGTGACAGGTTCGTCCAGGGGCGAGTGCTAGGGCGCCGGTGAGGACGTTAGGGTGCTGATCTGATTTATGGGTGACTTCAGATACAGTGACTCTTCTTTCCCTTTTCTTTTATTATTCATGGTAGCTAGTTGTGGATTGCGACACCCCCGTGGGGTCGAAGTGGATGTTGCCCTTTTCTTTCCTTTCTTTTTGAATAATTGAATGAATACTACGTTCTCTCTTACTTGGCCGTTTTGAACGATGAAAAACAAAGAAAACCGTTTGCGAAAACTATTTTTAAAACGTGGGTGTCGTGTGGGCACCAAGCTTTATAAACCTTGTGGGATTTATGTGTTTACGAACTGTTTTCACAAACGAGGGCATCGTGTGGATGCCGCTTTCAAAACCTTGTGATTATTTATCCTTTCAAAACACCGGCCTCTATGCTCTAAGTGAATGCTAGAATGTCACGTGAATTGTTTGGTTGTATGTGTACGAGACCCCAACTGATGTGGTTAGAGATTGTATGTACTACGCCTTGTGAGACACTTTGTAGTTGAGACGCCGTGCATATACAAAGGGACCTCTGCTCATTTGCAGAGCGAATTTGTGTATGCGGCGGGTCTGTGCACGCGCCGGGGAGTAATGTTTTACAAAAAAAAATATATGGCTGAATCAGGGGCATCGGTGGCTCCTCTTCCGCGCGATTCGAACCCCCGGGGCGTGACAAAACTACACCCCAGGTAGTCTCCTGGTTGTCCACAGTCCTCAAATCCTGCAAATCAACGCTCCCGGTATAAATGCAAATCCCAAAAAGCACAAAATATGCTGTTTTTCAAACAGCACAAGAAAAGATGAGTTTTTCACCTCTATACAGTGCTCAGAAAAATCCAGAAAAATTACGGTTGCGTTCCTCGTGAAGAGTAGATCAAAATCGACTTTTTAAACGTCTCGATCTGATGTTCCTACGCCAAGATAAAAATCGGAGAAGTTGACGCTGTCCAGAAATTTCCACAGCAAAAAGGGGGGTCAAAGAGGCCTCGGGAAACGTGCCAGCCGCGTCGCAGATAGCTCACTAACTATAACTCCAGAAATTCTAGAATTTTGAAGAGAGAGAGAGGAGAGAGAGAGGAAGAACTTTTGTAGAGGGCTCAAACTGAGATTCTCTCTCTAGAGCTCGGATTTCGAGGTGGGGAATGAGAGGGATGGGGATGCTATTTATAATGGGCCAAGGGAATCTTGGGCTCCACACCGGATCTGGATCCGAACAGGAAACACCGAAATTGGCCAACCAGGGTGCGCCAAGTGTCCACATAACAGGGAACAGCCTGTGCAAGCCCAATCAAAATTCGCCACGTGTCCACGTGGTGCACGTGGTTGCTCCGCGCTCCGGGTTTTCCGGATCCTGTCAGCCAATAGGGGAGCGTCACGTGTCACCTTCCCACGTGTTTCTAGAAACCGGCCAACCAATGGGGAAGCACCACGTGGCAAGGGGGGGTTTTCGGTGCACCCGGTGCACGCCATACCGTGGACCGCGCACCAGCGCCCCCTGCCCGCGCCTGCCCGCGCCGCGCGCCGCCGCCCTCTGCCGCTGTGCCGCCGCTGCGCCGCTGCCCGCCGCCGTGCGCCGCCGCCCGCCGCCGCTCGCCGGTCACCGGAACAGTAATTCCGGCGGCCGGAGTTACTGTTCCGGCGTGAACAGTACCATGGTGCCGAAAAATTAAAGTAAATATACCGTTTCGATCGTTTTCGCGCGCTGAGTCCAAATACGACGTCCATTTTGCCAAATTCTCATCCGAAATTTTGCCGAAAGCCCCCAGAAAATCCCATTTGCTCCGATTTTCATGCAGAGTCTATATTAAATGTCCAATTTCGATTCTACAAGCTCCGTTGCACCGTACGAGCTCTCTACATTCACCGATTAATGTTGCACAGTTCCTGCGGGAGTTCGGATCATCACAGGTATCCCCTGGGGTCTCTGCTAGACTTATGTCTATGATCTTGCAGCCCACTCTGTTGGACAGGATTAGGGAGACACAGTGTGAGGACCCCCACTTGACGAGGATCAGATCACAGATTCAGGCAGATCAGATAGGGGATTTTACAGTGGATAGCTCGGGAGTACTGCGGTACAGGGACCGAGTGTGTGTGCCTACGGATCCTGAGATCAGAGACTAGATTTTGAGAGAGGCCCATTATACACCTTATACCATTCATCCTGGTGGTACTAAGATGTATAAGGACCTCAAGGCACATTTTTGGTGGTCCGGAATGAAGCGGGACATTGGGAGATTTGTGGCTCACTGTTTAACTTGTCAGCAAGTGAAGGCAGAGCACCGGGCTCCTGCTGGCAAGTTGCAGAGTCTTCCAATTCCCGAGTGGAAGTGGGACCACATCACTATGGATTTCGTCACTGGACTGCCGAGGGCGCAGAGTGGAGCCGACGTGATTTGGGTCATCGTGGATAGACTCACCAAGTCTGCACATTTCTTCCCTGTACAAATGACTTGGCTGTTGGAGCGACTTGCACAGTTGTATTTGGATGAGGTGGTGAGGCTACACGGTGTACCCGCCTCGATTGTATCAGATAGGGACCCGAGGTTTGTATCACACTTTTGGGGGAGTTTACAGTCAGCCTTGGGGACCCAGCTCAGGTTTAGCACTGCATTCCACCCACAGACTGATGGCCAGTCCGAGCGCACCATACAGACCCTCGAGGATATGTTGAGAGCGTGCGTTATGGATTTTGGAGGGGGGTGGTACCGACACTTACCATTGGTTGAGTTTGCGTACATCAACAGCTATCAGGCGAGCATTCAGATGGCTCCGTTTGAGGCGTTGTATGGACGCAAGTGTCGGTCGCCCTTATATTGGAGTGACGTGGGTGAGAGGAGGACTTTGGGACCGGATTTACTATTGGAGGCTGAGGAGAAAGTCAGATTAGCTCGCCGACATCTTGAGACAGCCCAGAGTCGTCAGAGGAGCTACGCTGATACTCGACGGCGAGACCTAGAGTTTCAGATTGGTGATCATGTCTTTTTGAAGGTCTCGCCTTCGAAAGTGGTCCGGAGATTTGGAGTTCGTGGGAAGCTCAGTCCCCGCTTTATTGGACCCTTCGAGGTACTTGACAGAGTTGGCCCTGTGGCTTACAGAGTTGCCCTTCCTCCACGCCTGGCCAGAGTTCATGATGTCTTCCACGTCTCGGCTCTGAGGAGATATGTTTTCGACCCTTCGCACATGATTGACTTCACTTCTTTCGAGATCGGCGAGGACCTAGGATATGAGGAGCGCCCGTTTCAAATTCTTGCTCGTGAGGTGAGGGAATTGCGCAACCGGGCCATTCCGTATGTGAAGATCTTGTGGAGCAATCACGAGGAGCGGGAGGCTACTTGGGAGCTAGAGACAGTGATGAGAGATACCTATCCCTTTATGTTCGAGACTTCCAGTTGAGGTACGTCTGTTTTGTTTTCTTTGTTTCGGGGACGAAACTTCCTTTTAGTGGGGGAGGATGTAGTGGCCCAGGTTCCCATGCAACCTTTTTCCGGTGAATCCACTGTTTAGAACACCTAGTGTTGGTGTATCTTGCCCATAGTGCATCAAACGGATGCCATAGATGGACCCTGTGTAGTATCTTTAGCTGTTTTGGCCTTCGGCTACATTTGCCGAAGTTTTGAAAAGGTTTTTGGCCAAACAGAGGTTGGAATTGGATTCAGCGCGGAAAAACGCTTGAAAACGGCTATTTGCTTGTTTGATTCTGAGTCCGGATGCCCAAAAAGGGACTCTCGGAAGTTTTTCTTGGTTTTCGGTGCATGGGAGGGGCCGTGGACCGCCGGCATGCCACGTTGTGGCCTGTCATTGGCTGGTTTTCAGCGCTCGGTCCACAAAGCGTCGCGGCTGGGTACACAAACCCGGCGCAGGGACACGTGGCGCCGCCTGATTGGCGGGCTCAAGGTGCGCGGTCTACTGAGCAGGTGCGGCGGTGCATGGACCAAGGCGGGGTACGCGTGACAGCCCGCGGTTGGTCGGTGCACGCGGCGCGGTCCACGGAATCCCGAAGTCGGGTGCGTGGACCATGTGCAGGGGACACGTGTCGCCACGTGATTTGCGGGCTCATCAGGCGCGGCGCACGGAAGGGTGCGCCGGCGCCTCGGGGCGCGTGCGCGCGTGGGGGGCAGGCGGCGCGACCGGCGGGGCGGGCGACCGGTCGGCGGGTCCCCCGGGCTGGACACGTGGTGCCCGCGCATTGGCGGGCGCCAACCACCCCTTTGACCGGGTGGGGGCCACGTGGCCGAATCTGGGTGGCCCGCGCGGCTGTTCCCTATTTGCCGGGCTACATGGCAGCACCTGGGCGATTCGGGCGCGCACAGCGTTCGGCCGGGCCCAACACTGTAGCAGCCCGAATCATTCGGGCGCCCGAAATTGGCGCCTAAAAGCCCAACTTTGTTTTTTTGGGATTTTTCCTGGTTGAGGCCTATAAATAGGCCCTTTGCACTGCCTTTCCAGACTTTTCCCGAGCCCATCTCCTCTTGAGCTCTATTGTGAACTTGTTGATCTCCGTGTGCTCCAACTTGTGGAGCAGGCCTGGATTATTTGGAGGCCGCGGCGTCGACGACTTCGGCATCGTAGCGCAGAGCGACGTTCTTTCATCGGAGGCCCGTTATCGTCGCACTTCGGTCTGAGAGGTCCACAGAGTTACGTCGACAGTATTTTTGGACGATTTTAACGGCGTTGGATCCATGAGAGGTAGACCTATGTTTTTCGTATTGTCCACTTTCCACGTATCTGAGCTTTTTTAGGGGTTCCTGGTACGTTTTTAACCCTCTTTGCCGCTAGGTTTTTGTCTTGACAGCAGCACCTTGCCAGAATTTTATCTCCACGCTCGAGCGTCGGATCGAGACGAGCCTTTACACTTTTTGCATCTACTCGTCGCGAGGATTATCGTCGTATTTTTTTGGGATTTTTATGAGACTTCCCCGGAGCTATATTTTTCTCCCTTTATCTGTGCATGGGTTTACAGTTGTGTTGTTGTGAGGTTTTTCGCACCCTGTTTTGTGGAATTTGTAACTCGGCCTACGGGGCTCAGAATTGGACGTGCAGGTACCCGTTTCGAAGGTCTCGACGCGACGATCGCAGTAGTATTTTTATCGAATTTTTTGGAGCCCTTTCTACAGGTGAATAATTTGCATCTTTGGGACTGATCTGCAGGTTGTGTATACTTGGTTAAATTTTAGGAATAAAGTGTAACTGTAAGCCTTGTGTTGTACCCAAGAGGGTTTGCGGGTATTGCTGGACCCGTTGGATCTGGAGATATTGATTTCTTGGTATTTTTAGCTGTGGGACTTTGGACAGTTCAGCTCTTCAGGTGGGTTGCCTCGTCTTCATGATCTACGGATTGCACATTAATTCGATCTGTGTAGGAACTTGCATGATTGTAATAGTATATTGATAGCATGCTAGAATGTAGGAATTGATGTTCCTGATGTATTCAGATGATCATGTGATTTATTGTTTCCTACAACCTGTTAAATTATTATTATTTTGGAACTTGACCTAGCACCCCCGCCATATGCAGCATGTTCAGCCAGACTTGTAGAAAACTCCAACTTGGGCTAGGTTATTATTGCTCTAGACATTCCCACACCACTATTTACTGTTTCATACTGTTTCATCCTGGACTTAGAGTTTTCCTCGCCCAGGTAGTGGGCCGAGAGGTCGGGTTGTTGTGGGATGTATTTTACACTCGTATCTGGGGACCGAGTAGAGTCTGATAGCAGTCTGTAGATCAGTGTTCTTTTGGGAGCCGTCAGAGTGACAGTGGGTCTCGGCTATGTAGTTTTCCAGCCTGTGAGTGAGACAGTGTTTTGTTGGTTACAGCCGATCTTGTTGATCGAGGATTTGGATTATAGCCTGCATGAGCCACATTTGAGCTCGACAGAGATGCGCGGATATTTTCCTCGGTGGGGTCGCGCCCCTCGAGTGCCACTCCCGAGTTGGGCCTGATACTTTCTATCGCGACTTGTCGATGCAGTCCCTCTGGCTGGGCCAGTTTTGGGAGTCACGGACGCCCTACGTAAGTCCGGTCCTCCGTGGATGTAACGGCAGTAGGTAGGCGCAGGTTTGACTGGACCCGAGGAGGTAGTCAGTATAGATTAGGTGATCTGAGTTGAGGGTTAGTAGATGCACTACGTTTCTTTCTGTTCCACTCCTTCAGCATCTAGATAGAGGCATAGTAGCCGTAGAGTTTACTTTCCCAGCTTTTCCTTTCAGCACTGCATTTGTTACTTTATGCCTCTAGTAGACTTAGTGGGCAGACCGTCGGGCTTGTTGGCGGTACCCACTGAGAACTACTGTGGGATGTAGTTCTCATACCCGCCGTGGTGTCTTTTCCCCAGGGACTTCTGCTCCTGTTCCTGCTGCTCCAGTTGCTGATCCTACTTCTTCAGATCAAGGTAAGGGAGTCGCGAGATAGATCCCTACCAGTCGTCTCTTGAGAGAGAGTAGATGTACCCCCTTTTCAGATTTTGTGAGTTATATGTTGAGCGACCCTTGTAGTGAGGTATAGAGTTGTACTTTTCTTTTATTGCTGAGAGACTTATGTATTTTGGTGAGGACTTGGGTTGTATTATGTTGGAGTTGTATTTATTTTTTTATTTCAGCATCTACTTTTCAGCTCTGATATCTGTTAGTGTAGATGATCTTTTGCAGGTTAGTCGCTACGTCTATACGGGGCTTCCCGTATGGGCGGCGGATCTGTTGGCAAGCCCGGGTCGCAGTTTCGACCCCGGGTGGCGCATGGACCCGGCGCGGGGACATGTGGCACCCCAGGAGTGGTCGGCGTGCGATGCACAGTCCACGGAACCCCGCGCGGGTGCATAGACCGGACGCGGGGACACGTGGCAGCTGGTGATTGGTGGGCCTTTGCGGTGCAGTCCACGAAAGTGCACGCCGGCGCCTCTGGGCGCGTACGCACGTGGGGGGCAGGCGGCGCGACCGGCGAGGCGGCGCGACCGGTCGACGGGTCGCGCGGGCGAGCCACGTGGCGCCCACCCATTGGCGGGCGCCACCTACCCGGTTGACCGGGCACGGGACACGTGGCGTCACCCGGGTGCGCTTGCACCGCTGTTTCATGTTCGGGGGACACGTGTCGCACGCAGGTGGATTCGGGCGCTGGTCGAACGGAACTCTGGTGCGACTGTTGGATTCGGGCGCCCGAAAAGGAACTCCCGAGTCCGAACAGTGCCCACTTTTGGGCTGGCTCTATAAATAGGCCCCTTTAGCCTCATTTCATGGTTTTTCTGTACCTTTTCACAAAGAGAGTTCTATAGGGTTTTTGTTCACCCATTTGTTCTACACTTTGTGGTGGAGTTCCAGGGTTTTTGGTGGCACGTACTTTGAGATTTGCATTTTCTTGGCGCACTGCGACGCACCTTCTTTATTTGCCCTTTTCGTTGTGTTTCGGTCCGAGGACTTCCCTGGGCTACCCCGAATGAATTTTTGGGTGATTCTTGCGCCCACATTTTCAAGACAGGTAGGGCTTCGACTTTTGTATTTTCAGCTTCCCTGTATTTCGTGGTTTTCTTGGACATTTCGGATCATTTCTGTGACCTCTTATTCTGTGATGGATTATGGACAGCACCAGGGTTTTTGTGGATTTTCTCAGCAACCGAGAGTCAGAACGAGGAGTACAAATACTCGATTTATATATACGCATCGCAAGGAACATCATCATATTTTTCCTGGATTTTTCTGAGGTTGTTTCGAAGGTGAAAATTATACTTTTTCTGGACAGAGCACTGCTGACTTTTCATCATTGGAAGTTTCGAATGTACCGCGATGATTAATTTATATCTTGGCCTATAGGTGTCGAAACGGGACGAGTAAGTACTCGTTTTTCATCTACTCGTTGCGAGAATCGCAACGGTGATTTTTCCAGATTTTTCTGAGGACTGTACTGAGGTGAATTTCCTCATTTTCCGTGTTGTTTGGAAAAACAGTAAATGCTATTTTTGGATGTTGTTATTTATGCCGTGTGAGATCTATGTTGCTGCAGTTCCCACATTTTGGAGGTTTGCGGAGATTGAGGATCTTGACAGCGAGGGATCTCGTATTGTTGTAGTTCATGCTTTTCGAGGTGGGTGGTTGTTGTATCCCTCTCTTTTGGTATGCTCACTAGGAACACCAGAATATTCCGATGTTTGAAAATGCTGAACAAAATATTGATAAACCTTACATGCAAAAATGGATTAAATAATTGATAGCTTATCCATGTAATTGAGATATTGGTATTTGGACATGATCATTATGCCATAATCACTCCTGTTAAAGTATTTATTTATCTGGAATAGAATGATCAGTTGTATGTAAGTACTTAGCGATTATGCAAAAAGGGATCATCACTTTGAGACATTAATTAGTGTTGGAGCTCGTTGCTATGTCATAACTATTCATGTGAAATAGATTAGTACATTGGGACATTACGATTTATTACATGTGAGAGCACTGGTGGACGCTTTTCCTTCTATTCTAGATGAGGACATTTGCATGCTTGTATGGACATCTAGATAGGCCACTATTTACTGCTGTACTATCATATTGGAATTTGACTTAGGAGAAACCATGTTGGCACTTCTCCTCCTTTTATTGAGATACATGTGGTATTGCTCGAGTTGAGCAGAGTTGTAGGATAGTGTAGCCGGGTTTGTTGTGTGGGTTTGTCATACCAGATTGTGGTTGTGGGTTATTGCGGCGACCGCGGACATTAGGCGGTTGACCGGATGTTTACTTGTGCATCAGATTGGAGATAGAATTCCTCTAGTGGATGGAGTTTCCGACTTATTGAGTATTATTGCATTAGATTGGGGGATCCGGTTTTCTTTAGTGGACGGGTTTTCTCACTTCGATCATAGTCGTGATCCAGTCCTGCTATATCTTGATATATACTTGTGACAGAGGTACTTTACTTGTGTGGGTCGCTCACCTCGAGTGCCACTCCGGAGGTAGGTCTATGACCGAGCCATGTGTGCCGGTCTGATACTTATTTTGGGATGCAAGCAATGTGTGTCGATCCCGCGGATTCGAGCAATGTGTGCAGATTCCGCTACTAAGATCTTGAGTTCGACAGCAGAGCAGGCAGTGCCAGTTTTTACTGGTGGTTAGATTGGGTTATTCGGTCAGGCACATACACTAATGCATTCTTATAGTTACATATTTCTGGCTCTGCATTTAGAGGCATAGTAGTGGTAGCTTCATGTTATTCGTAGTCCTGTTTATAGCTTACCACCTCTTCTTTTCTTTTGCCTCTGGTAGACCTAGTGGGCATGTCAGAGTTTGAGGCTTAACCCACTAGGGGAGGCTACTATTTTTATAGTAGTTCTCACCCCCCCTTCGTCTTTTTCTTTGTTTCTCTCTTTGTTTTGCAGAGTCCTCTGCGGGAGTTGCTAGGTCGTCAGCAGCAGATCGAGGTAAGAGGATAGCTGACTAGATAGAGTGTCCACCCGACAGTAGCTAGCTGGACTTTTGATGTACCCCTATCTTCTCAGACAGTCTTATTGTATTTTATTTTGGGTCTCGCTTTAGCCAGCTATTTGTATATTTGTGGTGAGCTTGGAGTGATACTTGTATTTATTTACAATTATTCTTTACTTTATTTCCAGCTTTAGTCTGAGATGTAGTAGTTTTAGTTCAGCTCTGATTTTATGCTCTTTTATTATTATCTCTTATATCTGAGCAGGTTACCGACGCTTTGTGTACGCGGAAAATACCGTGTGCACGACGGATCTGTAGACGGGCCCGGGTTCTGGTTTACACCCGGGGCGTGACAGATTAGGTGGTATTAGAGCTTAGGGATAGGTCAGTTGGGACTTAGGAAACCCTAGGCTTTTTGGGCAGACCCTAGGATGATAGGGCGTGAGTGGCGTGATATTTTGCGAAAGTCGATGATTTATTTACTTGACTCTTCCTGTGAGTGAAGAGGGATCGACATATCCTATTTTTGTTGAACAGTTATGTTGGCTGCAGACAACATAGAGTTACAGAAATAGGGGGGATGTCTTTGACTTTCGCTAGATTGGGTCGTGTGGGGTTATGTTGCTAATTTGTGGTTTCTTGTTGTCACGCCCCGGGGTCGAAACTGCGACCCGGGCTCGCCAACAGATCCGCCACCTATGCTAAACCCCGCATAGGCGAAGCGTCCTACCTGCATAAAAGGGGCTACAGCTAAACAGATATCAGAGCTATAAAATAAAAGTGCTGTAAAACTAAAACCAACCATCTGTACAACTAGAATAATGATACAATATCCATCTCCCATAAATGATAATCATACAATATCCTCAAATACAATAAACCAGAACTCAACAGGGAGGAACCAGAAAATAATACATCAGTGTACAAGCTCTCAGTACAAGTCAGATCCTCACAATACAATAATCTCTCAAAAGCAGAAAAATAAATAATCTACTGACTGTACTCTGAATCTCCAATGTAGGGGTACCGCTACTCACCACAGACGGGTAGGGATCTAGCTCGCGACTCCCTCGCCTCGCACAGCAACCGCAGAATCAGCAACATCCGCTAAGACTCTGCAAAACAAAAGAGAGAAAGAAAAAAGAGGGGGAAAACCCCAAATGAGTGTGAAAACTACACCAAAAAGGGAGTTCTTAGTAGGTACCACCGCCAAGTCCGACGATCTGTCCACGAAGTCTACTAGAGGCATAAGATAACAATGCAGTAAAACTGAACAAGAAAGCTGGAGGTACTCAACAGCTTGTAGTGTCCTGGACTTTTTACAATCGCTTACTTTAAGAGTTTATTTTATTAGCGACTTTTGATGTTTGAAATTGGTACTCGCAGGTATTTTTCGGTGATAGGGCTCGGAAAATGTTGAATAGTGGCGCGATCGGATCTGAAATCCGACTCCCGAATCTCCCGGTTTTGAATTTCTAAGGTGACGGTAACTGTAACTTATCGCCCTTTTTGAGTGCGCGTGTAAGGGATCCTTTGTAAGTGATCCTTTGTAAACCTAGCCGCCAACCCTAGCCGCCTGAGAGAGAAAGAGAGAGGGAGAGGAAGGGGGATCTCGTCGAGAATCAACCGCATCGGGATGGGGATCGGATCCGGAGGCTCCTTTCGGGAATGATCGGATCGTCTTCTCCGCGACGAGGTGAGCTTTTCGTGTGTGTGGTCGTTCTTCTTTTAGAGTTTTTCCTATTTTCTTGGGACGCCTAACCTTGGCGGCGGCCGCCGCCACCGCCTGTTTCGCCGTTGCCGCTGCCGCTGCCGCTGCTGCCGCCGCTACGTCGCTGCCGCTGTTGTCGCGCGCGCCGCCCGCGCGGGATTGCTGCCGCGCCGCCGCCCGTGCGGGGCTGTGCCCGCACGGGGGCAGCCTGCTGCTGTGCGCCGTCCGCGCGAGCCTGCACCCGCGCGGGCCTGCGCCCGCGCGGGGCGGCTAGCTGCCGCGCGCCGCCCGCGCGGGGCCTGCACCCGCGCGGGGCGGCTTGCTGCCGCGCCGCCGCCCGCGCGGGGCTGTGCCCACGCGGGGGCGGCCTGCTGCTGTGCGCCGCCCGCGCGAGCCTGCGCCCGTGCGGGCCTGCTGCCGTGCACCGCCCGCGCGGGCCTGCACCCGCGAGAGGCGGCTTGCTGTCGCGCCGCCGCTCGCGCGGGCCTATGCCCGTGCGGGGTCGGCCTGCTGCTACGCGCCGCCGCGCGGGCTTGTGCCCGCGCGGGGCCTCTGCTGCCGCCGCGCCGCGCCCGCGCGGGGCTTCGCTGCCGCCGCGCCGCGCCGCTCGGGGCTGGTGTCGCGCGGGTCCTCTGCTGTCGCAGCCGCCGCTGCTCCCCTCCTCCTTGCCACCGTGTGCTTGCTTGTTTCGGCTCCCACGTGTTAGCGTCGTGTCGTCGTGGTGTCGTGTCGCTATCTCCTTCTTATTTATCTTCGGTCTTAACTGTTGGTTGTTTTCTGGGGACTCCGTAGGTCAGGGGTGTTGGGTTATGTGAAATATGGATCTAACTAGGGAAAAAAATACCTAGAGGGGGGTGAATAGGTGTAAACAATGAACACTCAAAAATCTTTGCGTAATAAAACCCAATGCGGAAATCAAAAATAACACACAAGATTTTACGTGGAAAAACTCCAAAACCAGGAGTAAAAAACCACGGGACCGATAACACGGTGAAATCCACTAGAATTAAAACACGTACAAGGTGATGTAACGCACTCACTCACGACTCAACCTTTTCCATACGCTCCTAGTAGATCTTCTCCGCTCGCTCCGCAACGCTCCTCGAATCCACGATTTGCGTCCAACGCCGAATCCACGGCGTCCAACGTCGAATCCACGACGTCCGACCGAATCCACGGCCTTCACCCAGTAGCACGTCTCGAATCCACGAACGTAGTTCGCTCCGAATCCACGAGAGCGGTAGCACCTTGAATCCAGAAGGCCACGCGAGTCCACGCGCCGATTTTGGGAAAATAGTTGTTTTTGGGTGGTGATGATCCGTCGAATACTTAGATCAAAGGTCGATCGGGAATACCATCTAAGTATTCATTAATTTGATTCTACTCAAAATCTGAGTTTGAAAACCTAGAATCAAATTAATCAATATAGATGAAGAAACATAGAATTAATCTAGTTATTTCCTTTCTTCTCTATATGTGGATTTTTCTTTTTCGAATTACACGGATCTATTTTTTGGATTATTCGGCTTACCCTAAAAAATGAATCGTAGGGTTTATTTATAGGTTAGAAACCATTGGAAGAAGATAAGAATAAAAAACTAACCTAATCTGAAATTTTTCAGGACGGCGGTCCGGACTGGAATACGGCGGTCCGGACTGTCATAGCTAAACAGACTATTTCCAGAAAAACACATGTTCGGGGTCCGGAACGAAGTTCCACGGTCCGGACTGTTCATGCAGTTTCTGCAAAATCCACGTTCAGGGTCCGGACTATGCAAGTGTGTTCCGAACTTGATTTGTGCATGAACTACCCTATGTTCGGTGTCACGCCCCGGGGTCGAAACTGCTACCCGGGCTCGCCAACAGATCCGCCACCTATGCCAAACCCGCATAGGCGAAGCGTCCTACCAGCAAGAAAAGTGCTACAGCTAAATAGATATCAGAGCTGAAAGATAAAACTGCTGAAAAATTAAAACCAATGGTCTGAACAACTGGAAATAACGGTACAAAGTCCATCTCCCATACATGATAATCATACAATAACCTCAAATACCAAACTCCAAACTCAAACAGGGAGGTAATCCTGAATAGATAAATGATACATCAATGTACAGCCTCTCAGTACAAGTCAGATCCTCACAATACATCAGTCTCTCAAAGAGAAAAAAATAAAATACTAATCTACCGACTGTACTGAAGATCTCCTCCGAAAGGGGGTACCGCTACTCTCCAAGGATAGGTAGGAATCTAACTCGCGGCTCCCTCGCCTCGGACAGCCACCGCAGAATTAGCAACATCCGCTAAGACTCTGCAAAACAAAGGAGAGAAGGGACAAAAAAGGGGAAAAACCCCCAACGGGCGTGAGAACTACACCAAAAAGGAGTTCTCAGTGGGTATCGCCACCAGGCCCGACGATCTGCCCACCAAGTCCACAAGAGGCAAAAGATGACCAATGCAATAAAACTGAAAGAAGAAGCTGGAGACACTCTACAGCTACCATGCCTCTATCTAAAAGCTCAAATGGGGAAACTCTGATAAAGATATGCAACACTCGCACACGAGGTGCTCAATCGACCCAATCGAGTTGACTGCCACATCGGGTCCAGTCAAACCTGCGCCCACCTACAACCACCTCCCGCTGACGGGCAGGAATTACGTAGGGCGTCCAAACGGACTAACTCGCTATCGAGTAGTGGCTCATGCAGGCTATAGTCAAAATCCATGCCCTCTCCCTCAGAACAGATAGACTAAAGATCCACCACATCTCACACAACGGTCGAAGTACTCTCAACGACACGGGGTCACCGTCAACCCAAACGGCTCCCAACAACACTAGCACCGGTCTAAACACAACTGCCAGCCTCCACTCGTCCCCCAGGCACGAGTGCAAAAGTAAAAGTATCCGCCTGAATAGACCCAATCGATGGACCAGTAAAACTGGCACTGCCTGCTAAACTCATCTGTGGGAGTACTGACCGACTCCTGCCTGGTACGGTCGTATCCCAAGGTAGGTAACAGATCGGCCTCTGTCCGTCCGATCCCACACTAAAGTAGTAGTAGACCGGCCTCTATCCGTCCGGTCGCACACTCCGGAGTGGCACTCGAGGGGAGCGACCCACACGAGTAAAGTACCTCAGTAACCAGTATCATAAGTATCTCTGTAAAGCAGGACTAGATCATGACTATGATCAAAGTGGGAAAGCCCATCCACTAAAGAAGACCCTGGTCCCCAATCAGATACAAAAATACTCAAATAGTGGGAAACTCCGTCCACTAGAGAAAACTGTTACCCAATCTGATGCATAAATAAATATCCGGTCAACCGCCCAATATCCGCGGTTGCCGCAATACCCTGCCGTCTATAAACAAGTCCTATATCCGACCTCCGGTCAACCGCCCAAAGTCCGCGGTCACCGCAAAACCCTGCCAACCTCAATCTAGCACAAACCATCCCTGACACCAAAGTCCCGGCTACACTATCCCATATCCCTGCTCGCACCTGAGCAACACAGACTGCCTGACTAACAAAGAAGGAGAAAAGGATAACATGGTTTCTTCTAAGTTAAATTTCGGTATAAAGTGTAGCAGTAAAAGATGGCCTAGCTATATGTCCAAACAAGCATGCATTTGTCGTAAAAGAAGAATAAAGAAGAATAAACCTCATGCCAACTTATCAATGACCATACCTGTCCATAATTCCCGATCCATAATCGCTCCTCAGAGTAGAACCTGCACATAACTATATAATCCTATCCCATTGCATAAACCAGCCTCATAAAAGGTTATGTGCTAACATGGCATGATAATCAATCATGTAGGGTAACCTTGCCTTAGGTAAGCTTCCACTAATCATCAACATGAATGTTTGATTAATACCATTTTCATACAATGAATAATTCACTTGCAATTTCCATAAAATCCACATTGTTATGCTTACCGATCAATCCCAGCTATTGTACCATACACCTGCATGCAATTCTAACATATAAAAATTTATAGAACCGACCACCGGTTCTTGGAATAAAGCACCCACCTGAAACGCATTCCGCAGGCAAAGCCGAAGTCGGTGAAGTACGCAGCCACACTAAATCCAAAATCTGCCAAAATCGCACCCTCGGTAACAGCCGCACAGACCTCTGTTCCAATCAACAACATCACCAACAATTAATAACCAATCACTACAATTCCTAAAAACAGCATACGCTGTTTTTACCAACCAGCAGAGTGGAGAAGCCTTTTCACCTGTATACAGACCTCCAAAAATTCCAAAAAAAACAAGGTTGCGATCCTCGCGACGAGTAGCCCCAAATCGACTATTTAAACGCCCCGTTCCGATACCTGTAGGCCAAGAAACAATTCGGACAACGTTGGAAGCCATTCCCTCAAGAACACCATTCTGCTGGAAAAACAGCAGTAAAGAAACTTAATTCTGACCCTCGAAATGACCTCATAAAAATCCAATAAAAATACAGGTGCGTTCCTCTCGACGAGTAGATATCAATCGACACTTGAATCACCTCATTCCGATACCCGTGGGCTGAGAAATAAATCCAACAAGCTCATGCTGTCCAAAATCACCACAGAAAAACAGTGGCTCAGAGATCTCTCGGGAACTGTGCCAAAAACTCGAAATACGGAGAAGTGATCAACACAAAAAACGAAGCCTTACTTCTCGTGAACGCGCTGCCGCAAAAATCGTCAAAAACGAAGGTCTGAGCAAGCCGAGGGAGCCTGCGCACCGAAACGCGACGAAGGGGATCATCGGTGAAGGAAAGTCGCACTGTGCCAAAAGCCGCATACCTCGAAGTGCGTGCCACAAAAAATTCCCAAACTTCTCCACGAGATGATCCACAGGAAGATGAACAACTTTGCTTAAGGTTGCCAAGAGAGAAGAGCTCGGGAAAAGCCTCAAACTGCAGGCCAAAGGGAGGTATTTATAGTCAAAACTGAACAAATCAAATAATTACCTCTGTGTCCCCACTTCCGGGCGCCCGAAAAATTCGGGTTGCTACAGTAATGGGCCCGGCTCATTACTGTGCAGGCCCGAAACTGCCACGGCCCGCCACGTGGCCCGGTGCGCAGCCCACCCGCACCCCGCTGCGCCCGGTGCACGTGCGCCCACCAATGACGGTGCGCCACGTGGCCCGACAACCCTGCACCGCGCACGACGCGCGCCTGCCCCCGCGCGTACGGCCACCTGCCCCGCCGTACGGCCACCTGCCCCGGTCACCTGCTCCGCTCCCTGCGTGGACCGCGCGCACAACACCGCTCCAATAGCAAGCCACCACGTGTCCCTCCCCTGGTGCACGCCTCGCCCGTGGACCGCGTACCTGCCCGCGCGCCTGCCCGCCGCCGCTCCGCCGCCTGCCCGAGCCCGCTCCGCCGCTGCCCGCCGCCAGCCGGTCGCCGGAATCACTGTTCCGGCCGTGAACAATAATTTTACTGTTCCAAATTCCGAAAAATGCAAGTAAATAGCCCATTTTGACGTTTTCGCGCGCTGAATCCAAATCCGCAGTCCGTTTTGCCAAATTCTAATTCCAAAATTTGCCGGAGGCATCCGGAAAGGTGTTCCTTGGTCCAAACTTCGCGCTGAGCCCATTTTTAATATCCGCTTCGCGCGAAACTACTTATAAACACCCAACAGGGTCTTCCGATCACTCACGTGATCCACACGAAGTCCAAAGTTCACCACTTAGGTCCAATTGGTGCACAAACACCCCAAAACACACTACAGGTCCCCAGAAGCTGCCAAACACACCGCAGAAGCTCAGCGGAGATCCAGGTCATCACATTCGGGGTCCGGACTATAGTGCCCTGTTCCGGATCCTGAACATATAACATGTCCAGTTTTTTATTTTTATGCAATTAAAAATTCATCCAAGTGTTTCTACACTATAAGAAGTATTCGGATCACCAAAATTATTTAGTTAAACATACCTGATCTTTTTGAATTCTTCTTTCTTGAGATTGAGGTATATGATCCAAACTTCTTCATCTTCAATCTTCAAGACTTAACCATTTTCACGAAATACGCCAACACAAATTCCTTAACAATCTCCCCCTTTGGCGGTTTCGTGACAAAACATAAATCCACTGAAAAAAATTCAAAACGATATTTTTGTTGCTATCACCATACAACAAAAATTTATATTGGAGATCCAAA
Organism: Tillandsia leiboldiana; assembly: GCA_029204045.2. NCBI lineage: Eukaryota > Viridiplantae > Streptophyta > Magnoliopsida > Poales > Bromeliaceae > Tillandsia > Tillandsia leiboldiana. The sequence goes on from CM055072.1 coordinate 14,286,985, forward strand.
TTAAAATAAATACATGAGATAAACTCATAAAACAGACTCTAGACTTAGACATCTGTAATCTCTGCAAAAGAAATCATTCTTGACAAAAGAGATCGTTAGATAACTCAAGAATTTTAGCATTCAAAACCAAACAGAGATAGAGTTTATACTCACCATGACATTTATGAACTCAGATATGTAATAAGATCACAATCAAAAATCGACATATCTTCTAAGCATTAAAAATCCAAATGTCACAAAATTGTTAGTCAACAACTTGTTAGTTATATTATATGCCCAAATAGTTAGTCGAATAGTTAGTCGAGGCATGCATCAAAACGCAATACAAAACCAAAGTTGAAGTTGTACTTACCTTCATAGTTCAAAGTTCTCACATTGAAGTTGTACTTACCTTCATAGTTCAAAGTTCTCACAAACCATTGTCAATCATGTCAATCATTGTTTGTTCTCTCTCCCCCTTTTTGTCAGTAAATTAAGCCAAAAATTACAAAATTAAGGAGAGTTAAAAGTTCAAAAAGTAAATGTAAGAACTAAAACTAAAAACCTGCAAAACAAAGTTAAAAGATTAGAACAAAATAAAAATTACTCAGAATCCTCCGAACTAATGCATCCGAGTTTTTGGAAAATTTTCTTTATGCGCTTGTTCATGGACGCCTGTTCCTTTTTGACTTCTCGTATTTCTTCCTTCATTTCAACAAATTCATTCGACATGCGTTCCTGCTCAGAGGAAAGGCGTTGTTGCTCTCTATAAATGGAGGTAACTGAGGCATCATCCTCTGAAGTTGAAGGAGGTACAGGTTGTGCTGCTGGTGCTGGTGGTACTGAAGCTGTAGCTGCTGATGTTGAGGGTCGGCGTCTGCGAGGAGGTGAAGGAGGCTCATCTTGTTTTGTTGAGAGGGACTTTACGATAGTTGTATCGTTGATTGTTCCCAAGCTATACATATAAGCCGATGATGAAATATCGACTTTGAATTTCTTCAAAATTCGCATAATTATGATTGGGAAGGGAAGTCGCTCTGTAGGATGGGAATGTTCCACATACCGCGCCATCCTCGACCAGATGAGATAAGGAATGTTGAAGTTTGATCCCATAGCCGCTGTGGGGTTTCCAAGAAGATAAAGAAATAACATCCTATCCCATCTAAGATTTTTTGTTTGCATGTTAGGAAGAATATTGTAGCAAACAATAAAATTCAAGTAGCGATACTCCGGTCGAAGTTCTTTTGAAAAGACTGAGTTCCCCGTCGACTGAGTATCTGGAAGACAAATTCCATCCACGACCACTCTCCATGAGTTGGTGGAGAAGACATGACCTTTTAGGTAATGTGTTCCTTCAACCCGGGCCTTCATCCCCAACACCTCTCCAACCAATTGAGGTGTGACCTTAATCTTAACATTTCTAACCATTGTTAGAAATTCTCGATGTCCGTCCTCTTGATCAACCAACCTTGATGCATTCTGATAAAACATCCTCACCGAGTGAAGACAATATCCAGTAGGCTCAGGGAAATGACAAATGGGGGCAAGACCCGCATGGTCAACAAGAGTGCCAAAAAGTGCAGATCGCTCCCTCAGAGCTTTGAGATTGACATGTCTTACACCAATACATTCCCTCTTTTCGAAATCCTTGATTGTTTCTGAGCTTATAAAGTCTTGTGGAGGAGGCTGACTTGCTAGTGGCTCTTCAATTGATATTCCTCGAGCACTCCCTCTCTTGCGTGCAACGCTCTTTCTTTTTGTCTTGAGAGGAGTTTCCTCCATTGGAGCTTTGCCCTTTTCAGCAGCGGTTGGCACAGTCTGCGCCTTTGAGGATGCAGCAGGGGCTTTCCCCTTTGAAGCAGTAGGAGCAGTTGCTTCTACCAACAGCTCATCCCAATCAATGGACTCTGTTTCAGATCCAGAATTCGTGTCCTCTCGACCTTTCCTAGCCCTCTTGGGCTTGTTTGTTGCTCTCGTGTGAACCATAGCAGCCAGAAGAAAGATTACCTAAGTGATCACCATCTCTGCTATTTCTTGTGAATGAGAAAGTCCTGTGAGTAACAACTCAAGAACACGAAAAAATTGTTAATTTTCAAAAATTTGAAAAATTGTACCCAAACAATCATTATCGTGTAGAGAGACTAGGAATCAAATTAGTTTTGCAAAAAGAATTTTAAAAATAGATCAATTCCATGATTTTAAAAAATTCTCATTATATGCCCTAAAACCGAATTTTTAGAAATCGAAGCCCAAAAATTCGTTAATCAAGAGAATACCTAGCATATAATCAAAACTAATCTACTCAGAGTTCTTATTTCAAAAGAAATTTGACCAAAAACCAATCTCAAACGAAAAAGTTACAAGATTTCATTCACGTTTTGAGCAAAAAAGGAGAAAAACTGTGAAAAACCGAAGTTTTGATCATGAAAACTCACTTTGAATCGAAGAACCCGAGTTGGAAAGGCTTCAAATCGATTGAAGTTTAGAGAGAGAAACTCTAAAGCCTTGGAAACAAAAGCTTGAGGTGAAATAAAATCAAAAACCCTTTTGTTTCATATAAACCCTAGCCGCGGTCCGGAACAGATCAGGAATCTAGTCCGGATCGGCTACCCGCAGGTAAATCCTGCGTTCGGGATCTGGAACGGATTGTTAGTCCGGATCGGCTCCAAACTTTTTCTCCAGAAAAATTCAGAAAAATTCCAGAAAATCCAGAAAAAGATTGTAAACACTTTTTCATGTCAACTTTAAACAAAATTCATCGTTTCATGTCAAAAGAAATAGATTATACTAAATCTATCAATAATATCCAAATAATGAAACAGAAATTTATAAAAATTAAATCCCTTAAAGTTGAACAAGTTCAATTACATCTATCATGATCTTATGAGTAATGCGTTTATCAAATCATCAATTTTGTAAAGAAAATGAAATACCAAGATCAATAGATGTTTGAAATCCCAAATATGTTAGATAATGTATCTAGTCAATTTGTTGAAGAGAGTGGCTCTTTGAGCATCTTTCAATAAAATTCCCACCTTACACCAACCTTGAAATTTGACAGAGTCAAGTATTTCAAAATGCATTTTATTTAATCAAATTGAAAAACCATGCTTGGTATACATGTGGTAGCTGCACACAGTACTCGGACGACTGAGGTGGTAGCTCTTTCCTCCATGTGGTGGTAGTTTTCACACTCCTCATTGGGATGTAACTCTTTCCACATCTTTTGAGCATAACACTTTAAATGAACTCCCCCTCAATTCGCTATCAATTATTTAAAATATAAGCTATTCAACCAAAAATTGATCTCGATTTCATACTCGACTAATAGTCAAATAAGATAAAAACTATACCAAGAGATCATTTGAGAGAGAAATTGACTTTGATCAAAATAAAGATGACTTAATTGACATAAATGATCATAGCATCAAATGGATTATTATGATATCCAAAGCATAATAAATTTCTAAATATATGAAAAGATGCAGTTAAAGTCAATATAACTAGTGCTCAATTAATGTTCTATGTACACACATAGATAATAAACAAAAACACAAAACAAAACCTAACCTAAGCAATGGTTTCAAAAAGAAGTTATTTCAAGGAAAGCATTCCTATTGACTTACGCAAATGAATAAATCGTTTTTGATCCAAAGATTTTGTTAAAATGTCAGCTAATTGATCTTCAGTTGAAATGTAGGAAAGTTGAAGAATATTTGATTCAACTAGCTCTCTTAGAAAATGATATCTAAGTTCAATGTGTTTTGTTCTTGAGTGCAACACAGGGTTTTTGGAAATATTTATAGCACTTGTGTTGTCACAGAGAATTATTACCGAAGTTGCTGAAATTCGGAAGTTGCTCAACACGCTTTTCATCCAAATGAGTTGGGTTGAACAACTACCCGCCGAAATATATTCTGCTTCGGCAGTCGAGAGTGCAATGCTGTTTTGCTTTTTACTATGCCATGCAACAAGGCAATGGCCAAGATAAAAACATGCACCACTCGTACTTTTCCGATCATCCACAGATCCTGCCCAATCGGTATCTGAATATCCTACAATATCAAGACTTGTTCCCATAGGATACCAAATTCCGAAATTTACGGTTCCTTTGACGTACCGGATGATCCGTTTCACCGCTTTCAGGTGAACCTCCTTTGGTGCTGACTGATATCTCGCGCAGATCCCAACACTAAAGGATATGTCCGGGCGACTAGCCGTGAGGTAGAGTAGACTTCCAATCATGCTGCGGTAAAGCTTCTCGTCTACACTTTCACTAAGAGATTCACTTCCTAATCCCTTGTTGCTAGTTCCCATCGGAGTCGGAAAATCTTTAGAATTTTCTAATCCAAACTTCTTGACCAACTCCATTGCATACTTGGATTGGCACAGATGGATGCCTTCTTCATTTTGTTTCACTTGCAATCCAAGAAAGTATGTTAGTTCGCCCATCATAGACATCTCAAATTCGCTTTCCATGGTTTCAGCGAATTTAGAAGCATCATTATCTCTAGTTGCACCAAATACAATGTCATCGACATAGATTTGTACCACAATGAAGTTATCCTGATAATGCTTCACAAAGAGAGTCCGATCTGCTCCCCCTCGAGTATAGCCCTTCTCCAAAAGGTGCTTTGCCAACCTTTCGTACCATGCTCGCGGTGCTTGTTTTAGACCGTAAAGAGCCTTTTTCAAACGAAAAATATGGTTAGGTTGTTTATGGTCTACGAAACCTTTCGGTTGAGCCACATAAACTTCCTCGTTCAAAAACCTATTTAAAAATGCGCTCTTAACGTCCATTTGAAAGAGTTTTATTTTAAAATGACAAGCAATTGCGAATAAAATACGAATTGACTCGAGTCTAGCTACTGGGGCGAATGTCTCATCAAAGTCTATTCCTTCTATTTGTGAGTAGCCTTGAGCAACTAGACGTGCTTTGTTTCTGATGATGGTACCATCCTCATTTTTCTTATTCTTGAAAATCCATTTAGTACCAATCACGTTGTGTTGCTTCGGAGGCTTCATTAATTCCCAGACTTTGTTTCGTTCAAACTGATGGAGCTCTTCCTGCATCGCTTCAATCCAGTAGTCATCCTGAAGAGCTTCATCGATGTTCTTTGGTTCTATCATAGAGACGTAACATGCGACTCCACAAACCAACTGTCTCCGAGTCCTAACTCCTTCTTGTGGGTCTCCAATAATGTTCGATTCCGGATGATCCTTGGAGATGCGTAACGTTTGAGGTAACGGAGTACTCGGAGGTACATGTGATGATTCCTGCACATCAGATAAACTTGAAGAACCATTAGATGCATCAACATTATCGGAAGAATTATTATGAGAAGATGCATTTACAGGAGTATCATCATCAAGAGACATATCAGGGGTAGATTTATCAGATGCAAAGTGAAAAGCTTCATCAACTTTAACATTTACAGATTCTACCATCGTTTTAGATTCCAGGTTAAATACCCGATATGCTCTACTGTTTGTAGAATAACCCATAAAGATCCCTTCGTCACTTCGAGAGTCAAATTTTTTAAGATTTTCGCGGTCACGTAAAATGTAACAATGACTCCCAAAGATACGAAAATATTTGATATTCGGTTTTCTACAAAACCATAGTTCATATGGTGTATTTAAAGTTCCCGGGCGCAAATACACTCGATTAATTACATAGACTGCAGTGTTCACAGCTTCAGCCCAAAAATATAGCGGTAAATTCCGGCTATGAAGCAAAATACGTGCCATCTCTTGTACAACCCTGTTTTTGCGCTCGACTACACCATTCTATTGAGGTGTATAGGGTGCTGAGAATTCATGTTTTATGCCAGTGGAAGTGCAAAAATTAATGAATTTAGAATTTATGAATTCTCCACCTCTATCACTTCTAACACGAACGATCTTTTCATTTCTTTCAATCATAATACGATGACAAATCTCATGAAAAGAATCGAAAGTATCTGCTTTCCCTTTTAAAAATGCTACCCATGAGTATCGAGAGAAATCATCAACCAACGAAAAAATATACCATTTACCTCCCAAAGATGGTTGACGAGTCGGCCCCATTAAGTCCATGTGCAATAATTCTAAAGGCCGTTTGGTACCTACGTGGTTCAAGTTCTTGTGTGCAGTCCTTGATTGTTTTCCCTTTTGACAACCTCCACACACAACGTTTTCTTTAAAAGAAAGTTTAGGAACCCCCTTAACCACGTCTTTATTTGAAATCCTTGCTAGTTCCTTAAAATTTATGTGACCTAGTCGTTCATGCCAAAGTGTTTCATTATCCAAAGAAACTAGGTTACAATTTTCAGAAATTTTATTTGGAACAACATAGCAATTGTTTTCAGATCTAACCACTTTCAAAAAGAATACATGGTCCTTATCAGTTACAATACATTCAGCGGAGGAAAATTTAACTGAAAAACCATTATCACAAAGTTGACTTATGCTAATGAGGTTAGTCTTAAGGCCTTCAACAAATAAAACATTGTTCAAAACCGGGCCTTCTGGAATAGCAATTGTTCATTTTCCAACAATTTTAGAAGAACGACCGTCTCCGAAAACTACAAGTCCTCCGGAGGTTTTCTCAAAAGTTTGAAAACAATTTTTGTCACCGGTCATGTGACGGGAACACCCGCTATCCAGATACCAAGACGAACTGTCATAAGCATGCAAAGAAGTATGAATGACAAGACAAGGGAAGATTTCACCTTTGTGCACCCAAACCTTTTTGGACTGCGTTGGTAATGATTGTGACGTTATTCTCCTTGGTGAAAGCGTCTTGTTTGATTGATTGCTTGACATCGTCTTGTGAGGTGAACTACCAAGGCTCTTTTCCTTTGAAAAATTTTCTCTTGATTTCCGGGGAATCACCTTTTTGGTAGTTGTTGCAAGAGGTGGTTGATTTGCTTGTTTCGCTCCCATCTTGCAATTCCTTCGAATGTGCCCTGCAAAACCACAACGAAAACATACCTTTGAACTTGACAATCCCGAAGTGGGTGAGGTAGGCTTGTTGTCGTTGTATGCAGTGAATTCCGTTGTCGGAGGAGGAGATACCGACTGGGGCACAAAAACTATCTTACTCGAACTAGGACTGTCTCCAGTTCGATTGTATCCGAGGTCGAAACGGTTTGTTTGACCAAGACCAAGTAGCTTATCCAACTTACTCCTTCCCGAAGAAAATCGCTTTAAATCATCCTTGAGTTGGAAAATGGTCTTCGTCATTTCCATATTTTCCTGTCGAGCCTCGGTGTAGAGCTTCAAAAAGTAATTTGCTTTATCCACCAGTTTTACATGTTCCTTCTCGAAATGCTCATTTTTCTCTTGAAGGGAAACATTTACTTTGATCAAGTTATCCCTTTCCACTTCAAGAGCATTTGAGAGAGAAGTTGCCCTTTTTACTTCTTCTTCGAGATCCTGCAATCTCCCTCTCAAACTCCTGTTTTGCTTTGCCAATTTCTTTGAATCCCTTAAGAGTTTGTGGTGGGCAAGAGCAAAATCTTCACCTTCGGAATTACTCGATTCGTCATCCGTGGCATTCTTTTCAACATAGGAGGAGTTGGACAATGAATCGGTTGTACTTGCCATTAAGCACATGAAGGGTGAAGATGTGGACACGTGGAACGTCGTTGCGTTATTTTCTTCATCACTCGAAGATGACTCATTGGACGTTGAGGTGTCGTCCCAAGTGACGGCTTGCATCGCCTTCTTCTTTGCCGGATTCTTATTGGGACACTCCGTTGCGATGTGGCCGTAGTCTCGACACTTGAAGCATTGTACTTGTCCCTCCGAGCTTTTCTTATCCTTTGAAAAACTCTCTTGCTTTCTTGACTTGAAGCTTGAAGAACCTTTGCCTTTCTTTGACTTTACGAAGGATGAGGTTTTACTTGAATTACCCCTTAGAAAGTTTCGGCGAAATTTTCTTGTCAAGAGAGCGAGTTGCTTCTCAAAATCCTCCATAGATAGGTTCTCGTCATCGTCTGAGGAGGATGAATCCGCGTCTTCTTCTTTTGTTGATTTCAATGCAAAACCTGAAGACTTAGAAGAGGATGCTTTTCCAGAAGAATAGTTAGTAGGAAATGTCATTTCATATGTTTGTAATGAACCAACTAATTCTTCTACACGGATTTCGTCCGGGTGTTTAATTGTTTCAATGGCCGTAACCTTGGAACGAAATCTTTCAAGAAGAGTCCTTAAAATCTTTCTAACAATTTTAAATTCTGGAATTTTCTCTTCCAAGTTAGCACATGTATTCACGATGTCTTGCAATCGTGTATAATAATCTGTGAACGATTCATTTTCTGCCATAAAAATGGAATCAAATTTGCTCGTAAGCATTTGCAGCTTTTGAATCTTCACAAGGTTAGTTCCCTCATGTGTAACTTGAAGAACATCGATCCCAGATTTCTTTCGCAGTCTCACATACCGAGACGCGAGAGAATTCAGTTTGTGACAAAGCATTAAATAAGGCGTTAATTCCTTTGCCATTGTAAGAAGATGAGTCAACCTCTTCCTTGGTCCATTTCGACCTAGGTTTGATGGTGCGAACATCAGCAATAATTTCAGTTGGATTTGACCATCCTAACTCGATTGAATGCCACACCCGTTCGTCGATGGAAATTAAAAAGGCTTTCATCCGTACTTTCCAGTAGGCATAATTTGTTCCATCGAAGAATGGGGGTCTATTGATGTTTCCACCTTCAACCATCGTTTACAACCCTATTCCCTCTCTGATACCACTTGTTGGGTTATGTGAAATATGGATCTAAATAGGGAAAAAAATACCTAGAGGGGGGGTGAATAGGTGTAAACAATAAACACTCAAAAATCTTTGCGTAATAAAACCCAATACGGAAATGAAAAATAACACGCAAGATTTTACGTGGAAAAACTCCAAAACCAGGAGTAAAAAACCACGGGACCGATAACACGGTGAAATCCACTAGAATTAAAACACATACAAGGTGATGTAACGCACTCACTCACGACTCAACCTTTTCCATACGCTCCTAGTAGATCTTCTCCGCTCGCTCCGCAACGCTCGAATCCACGATTTGCGTCCAACGCCGAATCCACGGCGTCCAACGTCGAATCTGTGACGCCCCACTTCCCAGGGGGTCACCCATCCTAGAACTACTCTAGCTCTAGCACGCTTAACTCTCATGTTCCTCTTGGATCTTGCTACCATCCAAAATGCTATAGCCGGGTTAGAGATTTAGTCCTATTATATCATTTATATAGAGGACTAATCCAAATTCCGGGGGTGTCACATTCTTCCCCCCTTTTAAGCCCTGACGTCCACGTCAGGCTCAAGCACACTCACAAGCACCAGGCGATGTGAGACTCGTCTCGCTAGCCTTAGTCGACCTTGTGAGGAGCTGCACTCCACTCACAACGGTCATTAGCCGGGGAGCCTCGCTCTACCCGCTATATAACCCTGCCTCAGCCCAGACTCATCTCACATTTCCGGCTGGTGAATGGCTCTGATACCAACTGTGACGCCCCACTTCCCAGGGGGTCACCCATCCTAGAACTATTCTAGCTCTAGCACGCTTAACTCTCATGTTCCTCTTGGATCTTGCTACCATCCAAAATGCTATAGCCGGGTTAGAGATTTAGTCCTATTATATCATTTATATAGAGGACTAATCCAAATTCCGGGGGTGTCACAGAATCCACGACGTCCGACCGAATCCACGGCCTTCACCCAGTAGCACGTCTCGAATCCACGAACGTACTTCGCTCCGAATCCACGAGAGCGGTAGCACCATGAATCCACAACGCCACGCGAGTCCACGCGCCGATTTTGGGAAAATCGTTGTTTTTGGGTGGTGATGATCCGCCGAATACTTAGATCAAAGATCGATCGGAAATACCATCTAAGTATTCATTAATTTGATTCTACTCAAAATCTGAGTTTGAAAACCTAGAATCAAATTAATCAATATAGATGAAGAAACATAGAATTAATCTAGTTATTTCCTTTCTTCTCTATATGTGGATTTTTCTTTTTCGAATTACACGGATCTATTTTTTGGATTATTCGGCTTACCCTAAAAAATGAATCGTAGGGTTTATTTATAGGTTAGAAACCATTCGAAGAAGATAAGAATCAAAAACTAACCTAATCTGGAATTTTTCAGGACGGCGGTCCGGACTGTCATAGCTAAACAGACTATTTCCAGAAAAACACACGTTCGGGGTCCGGAACGAAGTTCCACGGTCCGGACTATTCATGCAGTTTCTGCAAAATCCACGTTCGGGGTCCGGACTGTGCAAGTGTGTTCCAGACTGGATTTATGCATGAACTACACTATGTTCGTTGTCCGGACTGTAGTGCCCTGTTCCGGATCCTGAACATATAACATGTCCAGTTTTTGATTTTTATGCAATTAAAAATTCATCCAAGTGTTTCTACACTATAAGAAGTATTCGGATCACCAAAATTATTTAGTTAAACGTAACTGATCCTTTTGAATTCTTCTTTCTTGAGATTGATGTATATGATCCAAACTTCTTCATCTTCAATCTTCAAGACTTAACCATTTTCACGAAATACGCCAACACAAATTCCTTAACAAGGGGCCATTCGGGGGGCTGTGAGGCGACTGCAGGCGTTCCGACCAAACGCTGTTCAGGTGGGTGTTCCTTCAAATCCTAACAATTATGAGATATGGTAAAGTTTCGTGTATGCATGAAGATAATGATATTGACCGTATGATCTCATCTAACTCCTGTTGTCCATAAGCATGTTATTACTAATATCTCTAGCGACTGTAGGTGCTCTCCCCCGTCACTTCGGGAATGTGTAAAAGAAATTATGTCTTAATACGAACAATGCAACATATAATTTATAATCGCATCTAACCCCTGTTTTACATAAGCATGATTACTGTTCATATCTCTAGCGACTACGGGTCGCTCTGGGTACGACACACCCACTTACACATGTATGAGCCCAAGGTTTGCTTGCACGCACACCAGCGGTTTGGCCACCGCATTGGTGTATTTTTCCGAAAAAATGGCATGTCGGCCCGTGTACCCACGACTAGTGATGATGGGGACCCCTCACGGCTGCTCAGGTACTGCACGAGCGTCGGGGAGGGGTATAGGCAAATCACGAGAGGCAGGAGCTGTCACGACCCGGGGGTCGAACTGCGACCCGGGCTCGCTAACAGATCCGCCACCTATGCGAAACCCCGCATAGGCGAAGCGTCCAACCTGCAAAGTATCATCTAATAACTAAACAGATATCAGAGCTAAAGAAAAACTGCTATAATAAAAACCTGAATCACTGTACAACTGAAAAAAAATAAAGGTACAATATCCATCTCCCAAAAATAATGATACAATAATCCGATCCACTGAAACTGTAATATAAGTAAAAGCCACCTATACAAAATCTATAAATCCGAAAGGGAGATAACTAAAAAATAATAGAATACAACTGTGTACAGTGAAACCCACAATCCGGGTTGGTACATCTATCCCACTGTAGAAATCAACACTGGTAGGGATCTATCTCGCGACTCCCTCGCCTCGATCTGTCAACTGAAGATCCGCAACTCCCGCAGCAGACACTGCAAAACAAAGGGAGGAAAGGGGAAAAACAACAATGGGGGTGAGAACCACTAGTAAAACCAGTAGCCTCCCCCTGTGGGTAAAGTCTCAAACCCCGACGTACCCACAAGGTCTACCAGAGGCAAAAGGAAAGGAAGAGTGGTAAGCAATAGAGACTGCTGGAAATAGGAAACTACCACTACTATGCCTCTAAAATACCAAGCTAAAAGAATAGCTAAATGTATGCATCAGAATATAAATGCCTGCCTGAATAAACCCAATCTATACACCAGTAAACACCGGTACTGCCTGCTATGCCTATCGAACTCAAGAACTCAATCGCGGGATACAGACCGACTTCGGACCGGTACGGTCGCATCCCAAAGTAAGTAACAGATCGGCCTCGAACCGTCCGATCGCATATAAAAGTAAGTAACAGATCGGCCTCGAACCGTCCGATCGCACACTCCGGAGTGGCACTCGAGGGGAGCGACCCACACGAGTAAAGTGCCTGAGTAATAAGTATCATGGTAGTATAAGTCAGCAGGACTGGATCACGACTCTGATCAAAGTGGGAAAACCCATCCACTAAAGAAAGCCCGATCCCCCCAATCTGATGCAATAATAACCACCCGGTCGACCGCCCGGAGTCCGCGGTCGCCGCAATACCCTGCCATCAAGCCCAGCCTATCCCATATCCCAAGAATCTGACTACACTATCCCAAACCCCCTGCTCATGCACGAGCTACAAATACTCTGAGCCTAGTATGAAAGGAGAAAAGCAAGAAACATGGTTTCTCCTAAGTCAAGTCCAACATGATAGTGTAGCAGAAAAAGGTGGCCTATCTAGATGACCATACAAGCATGTAGATGTCCCAAGATGATATAAAGTAAACAGGTGTCGATGTTCTTATATTTATTAGAGCATGCTATCCAAAATACATAATCAATCTCATAAAAGAATTGGATGTTAACATAGCATACATCAAGTCTACACAAGTATGCACCTTTCACATTTGGAAATAAAGAGAGAATAGTATCCAACATGGTTTTCACCTAACATGAATCAGGAGATAAATGACAATCATTACCTTCATAAAGAGTGAATCTCACATAGATAGATCAAGATTAATGTAATCAGCTATTCACACACAAACCACTAACCACCCTCAAATGAAACATCCATTCACATATAGACTTGCCAAAGATCATTTAACATTACTTGAATATGGACATTCAATCCACTATCCCCAATGAATAGACTAAGGTTCAACAACTTTTATTGATCCCACATAGGATGCACATAGAATCCACCAACAACATTCATTCCCACATAGGCTAAATCGCCGACCATTCACAATACACAATCTCACACAAAATAGTCTAAGGATCAACCATTAGGATGAATATCACAAGATGTAGAAGAAAAATCTACAAAGTCAATTATTCTCATGTAGATAAGTCAAGAATCATTTAACATATAACCTCTCATGACATAGATTCAAGAATCATCAATAAGCTCACCATCACTTACCCTTGATAGCCCTTCACACTTAGCCCATATAACATTCACATAAAGTCATAACAACCCTTCTCACATAGCAACCATGTCCTTCACATAAATCAACCAAAATTATTTACATATAACTATCACCATCATTCTCACATAATTATGTCAACCATTCATCACAAGGTGTGGATTGAAGATTAGTTTCCCAATTACCCTCACATAGCATAGGTTTAAGGATAATCACTTATAATCAACTTCATATGAAATAATGTAATATCAACCAACCGATCATTTACTCATGCATAAGCTAAGGATCAATTAACCTAACATAAATATGGAGACTTAAGCATGATTTCCCAAGGAAAAGAGAACAACAATCAACTACAATGCCATGAGGGAAACCAATAGCCCGAGTGGGTAAATCGATGTTTTCGGCAAAGCACAACCACCCACTTGAAACTTGACGATTCGCTGCCCGCTGTAGCTGAAATTTGGCGTGAGTAATCCATATCCTCCCAGGAGACCGATGCCGCGAAAATCATCCAAATCCGCCTCACGGATTGGGCATAGTCACTGAAACAATGCACGCTACGCAATTAAATTCCAGAATTTCGGCAAGTGCAACAACGTTAATTAAAAAGTATGTGCAACCTCAAATACCTCAAAATAAAGTTTCCAACAGTAAAGCAAAGATATCCTCTTTCATACAAATATCTTCAAGTCCTCAAAAATCCACTCTTAATTTCCCTTAACATTCAAATGAAGCAAAAATCACAATGCTGTCCAAAATTGCTAACATAAACTTGCTAGCATTTCCAAGCTTAATTAGAGGCTTTTGCAAAGGGATTCATCCACAGATCACAAAAGAGAATGTTCTCACCTTGAAGTTAAGAAGAAGTCTCATCTTGAATTTCTGAAAAATACCTTATATCCACAAAGTTATCTGCATTCCAAGGTGCATTGCTCAAATCAAAACTAAAACAGGGACTGCAGTAAACCATATAATCGCACTAAAAAATATCATTAAAGTTACCTAATCAAACTTGCACCAAATCCTGCAAGAGAGGTACCCTTGGATTCCTTGTCGAGAGTAGATACAAATTGAGCTAAAGAACTTTAATTTTCATGCTCGGATGAAGGAGAAAACCCATAAACACTTTGAACTATCCACCAAGTTCCATCTGTACCTGACTGCAGCAAGGTGCTCCAAAGATCATGCATAAAACCTAATATAAACTCAGATCTGGGGAAAATGATACATACCAATATTGTAGATATTCGAGTCCTGAAAATTCCCCCGCAAAAATCATCCACAAATTCCCATCCTACTGCCCAGAAAGGCCAAAACACCGAGGACTGTTCAGGATTCCAGACTGAAATGAAGGGTTCCAAAGATGGCCTTAAAACTCTGTAAAAACATGAGATCTGGGGAAAGAGTTGAATACAAAAATTGTAGCCTTACCTCTTGTAAAAACGTAGAACCAAAATTGAGCTCAAAATTCCAAGAAATGAGTCCTGAGTAATTTTTGCACTGAAACACGACGGGAAGGTCCACCAACAGCAACAATGGTGGAGCTTGCTTCATGGAGAAGATGATGGTGATGAAGCCCCTTTTGTCCATCTCTTTGCTGATGAATATGAAGGAGGGTTGCCAATAAATCCTCTGTAGAAGTCCCCAAAGTTGCAAGCTCCAAAAGAGGGAGAAGGATGAGGAGGAAGCTCATAAATAGAGGAGGAAGAAGAATAACAAAAGAGAACCAAGGGGGGGTTTTCCCTGTGCGGTGCACAGTGCTGGGCCGGGCCCGACTCCCGGCCCAGCCCCGCGCCAGCGGGGGCACGTGGCGCCCATCCGGGCGCCCCGCCCCCGTGCGGATGGTCAGGATGGGGCCACGTTGCCCGTGGCGCCCGCCACTGGCGCGGCGACACGCGTCCCGCACAGGGACACGTGTCGCGCCAGCGGGCGCGCGTGGGCCTGCCGCGTGGCCCAGGCGGGCCTCTCCAGCGCCGACAGCTGGCGTTCCCCCCCGAGTCGCTGCGCCTGGTGCACGCCCAAACCATGGACCGACCGCCAAAAATGATCCAAATAAGCTCCAAAAAATACCCCTTTTTGCTGTTTTCGCGCGCTGAGTCCAATTCCGGAGTCCAAAATTCTAAATAATGCAACCATATAGCCGTTTTGATCGTTTTTCCGCGCTGAATCCAAATACGGTGTCCGTTTTGCAAGAAACCACCTCTATTTTTCGACGAAATTTCCAATTAAGCAATCTTGATCCATTTCTCGCACTGAGTCTGTTTCCGGGGTCCGATTTGCGCGCAATCAACACTATCCACAGAAATAGGCCTCCACAAGCTATCGATCACACTGTAATGACCACGAAGATCCGGGTCTTCACATCCTCCCCCACTAAAAGAAAGTTTCCTCCTCGAAACTAACATAGCCCAAAAGGAGTCTCAAATCTGAAGGGCAAATGTCCAACATCCTCGTCACCAGCTCGCAAAGCGTCGATCACTTCCCGTGATTATTCCACAACAACATCAACCGCCTGTACGACATGGCCTAGTTGCGCCATTCCTCATCTCTCGAGCCATAGACCACAACGGAGCTTCCAACACTCCAGACACTCACTAGTCTCAAGTGGAGCGAGTCAAACATCGACGGGAAAACCAAACATATCACCTCTAAGCTGAGACATGGACAATAACAAGGATTCCAACATGTCACGGGGAAAAGAAGAAATAACCGGTAACCACTGATTCACAACACCCCCAAAATCTCCTCCTCAAAACCAACTCATTCAAGAAACCTGATGTACACCCTCACAATTATCCATATAAAAAGGGAGTCCAAAATCAGAAACATCAACAACTACAACTCTGAGTCAGAGAGCCACCGAAACAGCGAGGAGTTGAAGTTGTCCCTGTTGTGGCTGTTATTCTGTCCTTGTTCTACATCCACTGGGGACCCTTAATTCAACACTCACTGATCTCATCCATCAGTGTGGGTTGCTCGACTGAAACCAAAATCTGGAACGGATCACTCTGGGACACGATCCCTGGTCCAAATCATCCCATCCATTCCAGTAATGGCGCTTACTGCGCAAGCATTGCTCAAGCTCTGCACTGTACGCCGGCCCCAAAAACATCTACACACATCCAAGACTACCGTGGGGGCATCACTACAACTCAATCACAGCTGACAGGACGAAAGATCCAATTTCTCTTCCATCAGGTAACACACCGGGTCTAACAACCCCTTTATCCATCATAGTCAATAACTATACCCTCAGCTCACAGTTGTGCTGGTACCATCCAATGAGGTGCCTTCAATATCGACGCGGTTCCTAGAACCACGTTAATAACAATCTCAATCTCCTTGCCCGGCGGCATTCTCATCAACTCAGGTGGACTTATATTCGAGAACTCGCGGGCATTAAGGGCACCTTTGAGTCCCGAGGCCGCCGTAGGCACCTTTATCACAGTCACTAACTGGGCAATACATCCTTGGCTCATCATTTGCCTGACTCTTGTTGACACACTGTCGTTGCAACTAGTGCAATCTACCAACACCTGTAAACCAACTCCTTCTGTCCAACTCGCAGAAGTTCACAGTACTCTCACCATAATCAAAAATTGTAAGATGCCATACTGACCAATCCAATACACCGAGTCGAAAATCCTGGGCTGCCACAGACCAGCTAGTCAACGGGTAATACCCACGGCCTAACTGCACTGGACATAGTCCACAAACCTCCTCCACGTGCACATCCTAATCAAGGATCTATACCTCAAGTGCACGTGGTAGCAACTCTACCTTTAGTCCGTGCAGGGATGCACCTCGTTCTAACTCAGATAGCTGGAAAGAAAATCATGCCTGCAACAACACATCCCACTGATGGGACGCTCTCCGGCCAGGTTGCACAGATTCAACTGTCAGCGCTAATAGTCGTCGCCCAATCAGCCTGAGAATATCCTGACTATCCCCAAAGAAAGTACCATCT
This sequence comes from Tillandsia leiboldiana, assembly GCA_029204045.2. Lineage (NCBI taxonomy): Eukaryota > Viridiplantae > Streptophyta > Magnoliopsida > Poales > Bromeliaceae > Tillandsia > Tillandsia leiboldiana. The sequence goes on from CM055072.1 coordinate 14,304,034, forward strand.
CTGCCTCCACTAATACTGCGGCAATGATCGCAGCCCATCACGCTTCCGTTGCGCCACTCTGATACTGATGCTGACACTGCCGTCGGGGTCCACCCAACCTCTGGCACCTCAAAAGTCCACGACTCTGAAAAGAAATCGAGAAGGCCTCTACCTACTAGTCTGCCCTCCATCAACTGGCACCGAGTGCCTCCATCGGTCCAAAGGAACTACAACGCTATGCTCCATCGGGGCATCCAAAGTCTGAAGTACAGGAGCAGATGCACGTGTCTGGCTCGTTACAGGGTACCGTGGCTCTCTTAGAAGGGGGTAAACACGGACACGCGGGTGGCTTGGTTTGCATTATTTTCAGTTTCCCAATACTCATTTATATATATTGTTTACCCTGGTTTATGTGCATCCTGGTAGTGTCACTGACTCCCTACTCTGTGACAGGTTGGTCGGGCGTGGGCACGGGACGGATGTGAGGACGGCCTAGGAAGACGTTTTCGTTTTTAGCATATCTTTCGAGTGACATTGCGAGGTTTTATTTATGTATGTCTCCTTAGTTTAGTGCTGTGTGAGTGGGTTCGTCTGTGCTTGTGTGGATGTTCAAACTACAGTAGCGACTTTGTGTGCTTGCATACTCTGTAGTTGTCGGCCTGCTTTCAAACCAGGAAAAAAAATTGTTTGCGAAAATGGCTTTTAAAACAACGAGTGTCGTGTGCACACCGATTTGAAAACCCTTGGATTTATCCTTTATAAATGACAACGGTCGTGTTAGGTAGTAATAGTACTTTTCTTGCTATTGTGAACGATGATTGTGGTTAAAGTGTGAACGCGATCACAGGCGGGTTTGTATGCCTGTCTAAATTGCAACCGCCGTGCACGTGCAAAGGAGACCCCGCTCTCGGGGTCGAGGAATTTGCACGTGTGGCGGGTCTGACGCGCACTGGGGGACCCGGTAAAGAAAAATTTTAATTTTTCACGTTTTCCGCTTAACCGAAAAACCCCCGGGGCGTGACAGATTAAATGGTATCAGAGAAAAAGTCACTTTAACCACAGTGGTCGGCATCCAACATCCACAGAGCACCATACCACTGACAGCTAATCGTAGAGATAATCGAGCAACAGGTGCGTAGAGCGCGAGTGTTTCGGGGATGGGAAGATAGTGTTTTCGGTCGGTCGTAGGTCTTGGTGCTAGACCAGTTAAGTCTAGGATTGACTTGATTTCTTTGTGTACACGGATGACGGCCTGGACTTGGTCTTCAATCAACAGCGCGGAAAGAGAAGTGACGGCTTTAACAACTGCGGAGGACCGGCTACCTTGACAACAGCCGCACGACGTGGCCGGGCAACTGCCGACGCTCACAGAAGACATAGAATACCAACGACACGGGTTACCCGCCGCCCGAGAAGCGGTCGACCGGACCACTTTGGTAGAGCGGGAGTTGACCAATGCGCCCGACGAGTAGGAGACCGGGAGCGAACACCCAAGTATCCGAAGACGCAGCAAGGAACCAGAAGCACGCCGACGAAGGGACCGGAACCGGGGGAGACCGACCAGGCAACGTCTGCGGAGGAGCACACCGGGTAACCGACTACTCCTGGAAGCACGAGCATTGCTCCATTGTGGCAGGCCGGGGCATCTTCGCTCTTATTGCCCCCTGAACCTGGGAACAGCCCCTCCAGCAGTGCGACGCGAGTAAGAGGTCCCACGTGACGGCATGGCAAGGGACGCCCTGCAATGGATGCAGTAGTAGCAGAGACACTCTACCCTTGGTTTTCCCCCTTTTCGAGTATGACCTGTTCGACGAGCTAGAAGGAGCAACGGTATTCTCCAAGATTGAGCTACATTTCCGCTACCGCCAGATTAGGGTTCGAGGAACTCTAGGATAGATTAAACCGGGCACCCGTTTTACCTTACCGATGCGCGGCGAAGGATTCGAAGTCTAGTGTGACGCGTCAAGGAACGGCCTAGGATGTGTACGGGTGTAACAAGGGAAAGTTGTAGTCTCAGCTTCAACACAACTCAAGGAGAATGAACGAAACTACCCTACGCATGACATGGAATTTGCGGCTGTCGTATTCACCTTCAACCTCTGGAGGCACTACCCGTGTGGGGCTCACTGCAACATCGTTTCGGATCACCGGAGTCTCGGATATCTCCCCACACTGAAGGAATTGAACCTACGACAAAGGCGTTGATTGGAACCGTTAGAGGACTACGGTCTGGCCATATTTATTAACCCCCCCCCCGGAAGGGCAACCGCAGTTGCCGGTGCCTTCAGTAGGAAGGGTCAGACAGAAGTACTGCTAAGGAGCGCCCCTACTCAGCATGAGCGTGTAATCGCGGTTCTCTCGCGGAAGAGATTGGAGGTTGTACCAGCTGGTACTGTTTAGCGACTCTCTTTCCTTGTAGTCAAGCCGAGCCCGTTCGAGAAAATCCTGGAAGGTCAAAGGACAGACACGCAGCTGAAGCTTACAAAGGGTAGGTCCACTTCGAAGATAGAGAGAGCGACGTTCGGAGGGCACGAGCGACGCAACCCGGTTCCAAGGACATGTTTGCGTACCCAACCTGCCCGAATTAAAGGACGAGTTTCCAACGGAGACGCGCGATGCTCCCTACACAGCGCACCCGGGTGGCATAAAGATGTACAGAGATCCGAAGTGGACGTTTTGGGATGGCCGGCCTTGAAGAAGGACGTAACGCGAGTCGTGGCACACTGTCTAGGTTGCCAGCAAGGAAAAGCCGAGCACCAGCGCCGGCGGAGATATTGCAGCCGCCACCTGTGCCGGATTGGAAGTGGGGGCGGACCACCATGGATTTCGTAACGGGGTTTCCGCGATCGCAATAAGGTCATGACGCCATCTGGGTGGTAGCGGATCATTTGACAAGACAGCTCACTTCCTATCTATCCCTACGACGTTGACCCGAGACCGCCGGGCGCAGGTCTACATCAATGATTTTGAGAGACGGTATGGAGTTCCGATAGCGATCAAATTGGACAGAGACACCCATTTGTGGCAAACTTTCGGGGGGGAGTCCGAGGCGAGGGTGCGCCTCATCAGGCAGCAACTGGTGACCGCCCAGGGTCGGCAGAAGAACTACGCAGATCGAAGAAGACGGGTCTGGGTGTTTCCCTGCGTAAAGGTGCAGAAGAGTAATCGTGAGAGGCGAGAGGTGACGTGGGAGTTAGAATCGGTAAGAGAGGGTGTTTCCCGTTTTGTTGGCGGGGAAAGAGTTTAAGTTTCGAGGACGAAACTTCTTTTAAGGGTTGTGTGATATAGTGTCCTGGACTTTTTACAACCGCTTACTTTAAGAGTTTATTTTATTACCGACTTTCGATGTTCGGAATTGGTACTCGCAGGTATTTTTCGGTGATAGGGCTCGGGAAATGTTGAACAGTGGCGCGATCGGATCTGAAATCCGACTCCCGGATCTCCCGGTTTTGAATTTCTAAGGTGACGGTAACTGTAACTTATCGCCCTTTTTGAGTGCGCGTGAGATTTAGGGTTGAGAGGGGGAAACTTCCTTATGTATATAAATACTGACGGTTGTCACCCTGTGTAAGGGATCCTTTGTAAACCTAGCAGCCAACCCTAGCCGCCTGAGAAAGAAAGAGAGAGGGAGAGGAAGGGGGATCTCGTCGAGAATCAACCGCATCGGGACGGGGATCGGATCCGGAGGCTCCTTTCGGGAACGATCAGATCGTCTTCTCCGCAACGAGGTGAGCTTTGCGTGTGTGTGGTCGTTCTTTTTTTAGAGTTTTTCCTGTTTTCTCGGGACGCCTAGCCTCGACGGCCGCCGCCGCCGCCGCCGCCTGTTTCGCCGTTGTCGCTGCCGCTGTTGCCCCTGCCACTGCCGCTGTCGCCGCTGCGTCGCTACCGCTGTTGCCGCGCGCGCCGCTCGCGCGGGCTTGCTGCCGCGCCGCCGCCCGCGCGGGGCAGTGCCGGCGCGGGGGCGGCCTGCTGCTGTGTGCCGTCTGCGTAAGCCTGCGCCCGCGCCGGCCTGCAGCAGCGCGCCGCCCGCGCGGGCCTGCGCCCGCGCGGGGCGGCTTGCTGCCGCGCACCGCCCGCACGGGGCCTGCACCCGCGCGGGGCTGTGCCCGCGCAGGGGAGGCCTGCTGCTGTGCGCCGCCCGCGCGAGCCTGTGCCCGCGTGGGCCTACTGCCGCGCGCCGCCCCCGCGGGGCGGCTTGCTGCCGCGCCGCCGCCCGCGCGGGGCTGTGCCCGCACCGGGGCGGCCTGCTGCTATGCGCCGCCCGCGCGGGGCGGCCTGCTGCCGCGCGCCGCCCGTGCGGGCCTGCACCCGCGCGGGCCTGCACCCGCGCGGGCCTGTGCCCGCGCGGGGTCGACCTGCTGCTGCGCGCAGCCGCGCGGGCTTGCGCCCGCGCGGGGCCTCTGCTACCGCCGCGCCGCGCCCGCTCGGGGCTTCGCTGCCTCCGCGCGGTGCTGGTGCCGCGCGGGGCCTCTACTGTCGCAGCCGCCGCTGCTGCCCTCCTCCTTGCCACCGTGTGCTTGCTTGTTTCGGCTCCCACGTGTTAGCGTCGTGTCGTCGTGGTGTCGTGTCGCTGTCTCCTTCTTATTTATCTTCGGTCTTAACTGTTGGTTGTTTTCTGGGGACTCCGTGTCACGCCCCAAGTTTAAAAATCAGGTCTGAAACTTTTTTTTTTTTTATCAGAGTTTGCAAAACAGGCGTAACAGACCGCCACACATATAGGGAACTCTCTATTCCGCGAACAGGGACTCCCCTATATATGCACGGCTAGGCTAGTAATCAGCGACAGATATCTCAGTACAACCACTAATCTACTCAACAGGAATAATCAAAATTAAGTTATTACCTCATCAGTTTTAAATGTCTAAATCAAGATAAACTGGAATGAAATGCGGAAAGTAAATATCTGCAGGAGTCATCGATATATAATGCTCATGGGGACAGCTCTATCGTAATCGGCTCACTGGATCGTCCCGACATCTCATCACCCGACGGACCTACAACAGTCACCCGAGGGTGTGAGATACACCGGAGTGTATCCCAGTGGGCACGACGAGACGAGGATCAGCTAATCGTACCTACTGGGTACTAAAATCTGCGGATAGTAAAGATCTGTAGGAAAAGCTGGAAATATAGATGTCTACTAATAATCAGAAATAAAACTACAGGTAAGAATGCTGAACAATCAGGGTATCTCAGAAATAACTATCATGAAAACTGTAGGGCATGCATGCTTGAAATCAAAAGTCAACTACCAGGATCATGTATAAGAACTACAAGTGATACAAGCATGTCTACAGATAATAGTGTTGGAAACAACTGAGCAGCAGTACGAGTAAAAGTAATGCGTCAAAGGTAGAAAAACAAGTATCCAATCATGCGCCATATTGGTCTCGCAGGACCTCAGGCAATGCCACTGTTCGGCACCTTTTTCGGCTGACATAACCTTGTCGAGGGCTCACGGGTCTATCATCAGACCACTTTACCGGTAAAGAACAATCTCCACGGGGAGCTACCCCGGCCATGTTCGTGAAGTACAGCAGTGCATGGCAAATCATAATGATCAATCTCACGGTCTAGTGACCGGGTAGTCGGCAACATGCCGAGATCCCAACAGGGAACCATCTGTCTATATCTATCCATCGGAATCAATCAATCATGCATATCGAGTAGTGTCTATCAATCAGGATCAATCAATCATGCATATCAATAATATCTCGAATAACATCTCAATGACAGGAATCAACAGGTGTCATCTAATCATGCAAATCTATATATATCAATCAATCAGGATCAGTCAGGAGTAATCAGGGATCATGTAGATAATAATCGGCTGACAGGAATCAACAAGTGTCATCAAATCATGTAGATCTATATACTGAAAAAAGCTGATGAACAGATATGTATATGGTATGTCTCATGAAGATCAAGGTCTATCAGAAATATAAAAACTGATAAACAGGTACGTAAGATATGTCTCACGTAGATCAAGATCTATCAGGACTAATCATAGGGCATGTCAATAAAATCATCAAGGCTCATCTAGATAAAATCAGCAGGTATATATGATGAGTCTAAAAGAATCAATGTCTATCAGGGGATCATGTGATATATATTCAGTCATCATAGGTCGTATCGGTATAATTCGCAGGCTGATCAAAAAAAGGGTGTCCGACTGGACTAAAGCAACCAGAGGGCCGAATAGATCAAGCCCGGACCGAAGCTAACCCACCTGGATGAAGGCAGATCCACGAACTCCCGCACAGCTACTGGGAGGCTGGTGCTGAGCAACTGGGCCCTGAATAATGAGATCTGGTCAGTAATAGACTCACACAAATCCTTCCCGACGATCCGACAGCAACGAAAGGCTTAAACGGGAGAATATCGCCGATTTATCGATCAAAATCCGATTCCCGGTCAACGAGGACCTACGGAACCCTAACCAGATGCCTAGTAGATTTAAAAACACTATCTAAAGGCAGCTAATATGTCCAACTTACATTTTAGTCCAATATGTTCTTAAATTTGCATAACAACATTAATTTAATTGCCCGTTTCGGCTCGTTCTTAAAATCCGGGAGTCCAAAAGTAAATCCGTAAATTTCAATGCGTTCGTTACGACGAGACGAACGCCGTGCTCACAAAATTGGACTTACACGGATCCCGAGGTCAAGATTGGCCCATGATCTTTAAAGGTCCAATTCACTACTTTGCTAAAACATTACTTTTAGTTTATCTTACAGCAAGTTAGCTAGAGCATGGTGATCAACATGGTCTAGGGACAGTGGGGCTCACCTTTCGCGCGTCGGAGGCCGGCCGGAGAGTCGCCGGAGCAAGGTGAAGCAACCACCAAAAATGAGCAAGGCTCGGCTTGGGCAAGTTGGGATCAAACCAGGCTCAGACCTGCAGCGAGGGTGAGCATCATGTTAGGACAGGTTTCAGAAGCTGTTCGGTCCAAGTGGGGTCGAGCCCCGGCGGCCGGAGGCGGCGGCGGCCGGAGATAAGCCCGAAAAGCTTAGCTCGGGTGCAAGATTTGGATCCATGAAACAGAGGTCCTTTTGATCCAAACAAAAATCATGGGACTCTTATAAATGGCATTTAAGGCCTACCTGCACGGGTGGCCGGAGCCCGAAGCGCCGGCGATGGCCGGAGAGGAGAGTTGAACCGAGCTCGGGTGCAGTCCTGTAGGTCAAAAGTCCCGACGTCAAGACCCCCATGCAAGGCTATGAATCATCTTAAAATGAGGTGCTGGACTTACCTGCACCGTTTCCCGGCGTCCGGGGGCGACGGCGAGGCGCGGCGGCCGAGCTCGGGGAAGCTCCAATGGCCTCTAATGGCGGAATCCGGCGCGGCGGTTCCGGGCCGGAGCAAGTTGGACCAGAGGCTTCGTTTCCACGCCACGAAGCTTGGTGCAGCGGTGGCCGGCGTCGGGAGGCCGCGGCGGCGCCGGACGGCCGAGGTCGGCCGAGCTTGAAGAAACCGGGTTCTAGGGCTTCTCCGCGCGGGCCCGATCTTCGTCCGATCACCCTCCGCTCTTGAGGAGATGTTGCAGTCGTTCAGGGGAGAAGCTTCAACGGTGATGATCTCCGGTTTGCCGGTCGGATGGCGGTGGCGCTGGGGATCGGTCACGAGAACGATAATCCGGCGGGGTTGCTCCCGCCGGCGATCGGGACGGCGGCTGCAGCGGGGTCTTCACCCGAAGGGTGGCCTCGATGTCAGGAGTGTAGTGGTCGTGCCAAAAACCCCGAGAGACAAAGAAAGTTGCAAGAACTTACCTTGCCGGAGCAATGGAAGGAGAAGGTCGCTCCTGCGGCGGCGCTCGGCGGCGGCGCGGCGCGGGGTCACCTCCACTCGTCTTCTGCTACGTCGATGGTCACTCCAGAGAAGGTTGGGACCCTCTGGAGCTCCTGCGTGGATCTCACCTTCTCCAACCCGAGAGGAGGAGGTATCTTGATCCCCTCTTCTCCGGCGGCTGGGGGGCGGCGGCCGGTGCGGGGAGGTTCCGGGAGGTGAGGCAGAGGGGAGGAGGTTTGTTGCAGGTGCGGCTAGGGCTGAGGGCTCGGGGGATCTAGGGTTTTCTTTCCAAAACCCCACATGTACATATATATATATGCGAGGTCACCTTGCATAATTGCAATAACACCCCTCCACACTTGGTATTTGCAGTACAGTCCTTCACAGTACTTAAGTCTCACACTCAAGTCCCTCCTCATGCAGTGGCACGCTTTACGAGGCAGGTTTCATAGGGATTTGTATGCAAAAAAACTGTATTTTTGCTATATTTCACGCTTTTCGAGGCATTCTGGTCGTCGAAACGAAAAATGGACTGCGCCATGACGTCCGGCTCGACGAGACCTATCAGGTAGCGATCTCTGATTTTCGCGAAACTGCCCGGATAAAATCTCGGTCCATAATAACTGTGTCAAAATACAGTTTTCGCGCTTTTCGAGATTCCAGAGTCGTCAAACAGAATTTTCGACTGCGCCATTGCGTTCAGAACATCGAAAATAGCTAGAATTGACTACTCGAATTACTATATTAGGAGTCCAGATAGTAGATTGGCCAACGTTGGCGCGAAGGGGACTCTAAAATAGGGTTTACTGTTCACTTGTACCCGCGACTTAAGTCGCGGGTCCCGCCGGCTTCAACGCCGATTTCTGGGAGATCCGACCGTCAGATCTGAACAAGTTCAATATGGTTTTCACTCAGTTCGACGAGACGGTCGCACTCGTGGTCTCGGATCTTCGAGATCAGGCTCGGATTGAAAGGTGATATTTCTGGCCCATTAATTGTGCAATTTACACTGCAGAAAAGGGGCATTTTGGCTATTCGTGCATTTCATGATCCCAATTCAACTGGACTTCAATCATTTTCATTTATTTATTTATTTTCAAAATTCAAGTTCTTACACTCCGTAGGTCAGGGGCCGTTCGGGGGGCTGTGAGGCGACTGCAGGCGTTCCAACCAAACGCTGTTCAGGTGGGTGTTCCTTCAAATCCTAACAATTATGAGATACGGTAAAGTTTCGTGTATGCATGAAGATAATGATATTGACCGTATGATCTCATCTAACTCCTGTTGTCCATAAGCATGTTATTACTAATATCTCTAGCGACTGTAGGTGCTCTCCCCCGTCACTTCGGGAATGTGCAAAAGAAATTATGTCTTAATACGAACAATGCAACATATAATTTATAATCGCATCTAACCCCTGTTTTACATAAGCATGATTACTGTTCATATCTCTGGCGACTACGGGTCGCTCTGGGTACGACACACCCACTTCCACATGTATGAGCCCAAGGTTTGCTTGCACGCACACCAGCGGTTTGGCCACCGCATTGGTGTATTTTTTCGGAAAAATGGCATGTCGGCCCGTGTACCCACGACTAGTGATGATGGGGACCCCTCACGGCTGCTCAAGTACTGCACGAGCGTCGGGGAGGGGTATAGGCAAATCACGAGAGGCATGAGCACTTTTAATTGTTGCAGGGCAAGTACGTATGGTGGTTTGTTACAGGAGCAGATGCACGTGTCTGGCTCGTTACAGGGTACCGTGGTTCTCTTAGAAGGGGGTAAACACGGACACGCGGGAGGCTTGGTTTGCATTATTTTCAGTTTCCCAATTATCATTTATATATATTGTTTACCCATGTTTATGCGCATCCTGGTAGTGTCACTAACTCCCCACTCTGTGACATGTTGGTCGGGCGCGGGCACGGGACGGATGTGAGGACGACCTAGGAAGACGTTTTCGTTTTTAGCATATCTTTTGAGTGACATTGCGAGGTTTTATTTATGTATGTCTCCTTAGTTTAGTGCTGTGTGAGTGGGTTCGTCTGTGCTTGTGTGGATATTCAAACTACAGTAGCGACTCTGTGTGCTTGCATACTCTGTAGTTGTCAGCCTGCTTTCAAACCAGGAAAATAAATTGTTTATGAAAATGGCTTTTAAAACAACGAGTGTCGTGTGGACGTCGATTTGAAAACCCTTGGATTTATCCTTTCTAAATGACGACGGTCGTGTTAGGTAGTAATGTAAAGACTCAAAATATTTTATTTTTAATAAATAGATTAAAAGCAGAATCGTAGTCGATTTCGGGTTCAAAAGACCTATGTTGATTTATTTAGTCAATTGCCAGTGTGCGAGTTGCACGATTTACGAGACAAAAAGGCTATTTTCCAATCCGGACATGATCTTGGAAATCCGAGTTGACCGTTGCGATCGTCTCGTCGAACTGAGCGAGATTCATATTCGGCACTTTTCGATCTGACGGTCGGATGTTCCAGAATTCAACTAAGAAGTGGGAGAATCTCGCGACCAATGTAACAGTGTCCTCTGCGCACAGTGCACTTAAGTGAGTTACTGTAGATGAACAGTAACCCTGGTTTTCGAGACCCCGACGAATACAATATTGACTAATTCACTGTTCGGAATCCGAATATAGTGATCCAGGTAGTCATTTCGAACGGTTTCGATGTTCTGAACACAATGGCGTAGTCGAAAATTTTGTGTGACGACTCTGGAATCTCGAAAAGCGCAAAAACTGTATTTTGACACAGTTATTATGGACCGAGATTTTGTCCGGGCAGTTTCGCGAAAATCAGAGATCGCTACCTGATAGGTCTCGTCGAGCCGGACGCCATGGCGCAGTCCATTTTTCGTTTCGACGACCGGATCTTCTCGAAAAGCGTGAAATGCGTCGAAAAATGCGTTTTTGCACATGAAACCCTAATAAAACATGCCTCGGTTTGCGTGCCACTAATTGGAGAAGGACCTATGTGTGAATATAAGCTGCTGAGAGGGACTGGCCAGGAAATATTAAAGCAAAGAGGGACTAAGTTGCAATTGTGGCTATATGTGTATATATATATACGCATATAGCTAGGTTAGGGTTCTGACACCCTAAACCCTAGATCCCCCGAGCCCCAGCCGCACCTGCAACCGCCCCTCTCCTCTGCCGCTCTCCACGGAGCTAGCCGCACCGGCCGCCGCCTCCCCAGCCGCCGGAGGAGAAGGAAGCAAGCTACCTCCTCCTCTCGGGTTGAAGAAAACGAGATCCACGTAGGAGCTCTAGATGGACCCAACCCTCTCTGGAGTAATCCTCGACGTAGCAGAAGCGGAGCCAAGGTGAACCCGAGGTCCCTCGCTGCCGCGCGCCGCCGCCGGAAAGCACCCTTCTCCTCCCAAACTCCGGCCAAGGCCGGCCCGCCGCCGGCATCCCGATTTGCCGGCGAGAGAACCTGACCGCCGGATTATCGTTTTTGGGCCGAGCTCTTCGCGCCGCCATCATCCGGCCGGCGTTTTCAAGATCAGAACCGTTGATCTTCTTCCCCCGGGATACTGCAACACCTCCCCGAAGTCTGATCACGATCAGATCAAGATCGGGCACGATCGGTTGTGCCCTAGAAACCGGTCATCTTCAACCTTGGCCGACAACCGCCGTCCGGCGCCGCCGCGGCCTCACGTTGCCGGCCACCACTGCACCGAGCATCGAGGAGTTGGGACAGACATTTTGGTCCATCTCGCACCGGCCCGGAGCGACCTCGCCGGAAACCGCCATTAACGGCCAACGAAGCTTCGGCTGAGCTCCGCCGCCGCGGCTTGCCGACGATCCCCGACGCCGGAAAACCGCCCAGGTGAGTTCCTCTGGCCCATAGGAACTTCCCCACCATCTTGCATGCAAGATTTAACGTCGGGTTTCTCGTCACAGAATTTGCACCCGTTTGAGCCTCGGGTTGGACTCCGGCGATCCCCGGCGCTCCGGACTCCGGCCACCTCGACAGGTAGGCTCTAAACCTCCATTATAAGAACTCCATGATTTTATTTTGAGGCCAGAGACCCCCTGTAGTTTGGTCTTAAAGCTTGCACCCGAGCTAAGCCTCCCGGGCTCATCTCCGGCCGCCGCCGCCTCCGGCCGCCGGGGCTCGACCCCGCGTGGACCCGAGACCTTCTGGGACTCCAAGTAACCCGATGCTCACCCTTGCTGCAGGTCTGAGCCTGGTTTGATCCCAACTTGCCCAAGCCGAGCCTTGCTCATTCTTTGGTGGTTGCTCCACCTTGCTCCGGCGACTCTCCGGCCGGCCTCCGACACGCGCAAGGTGAGCCCCATTACCCTCAGTCCCTACTGTATACCATGCTCCAGTTAGATCACTTGCAGATCAAGTATATATTAAGTCGCAACATTACTAATTTGGAGCCCTTGTGTTTTTGGGCCAACTTGTAAATGGGCCTGGTCTCGGCCCAAATATTGTGAGCACGGCCTCCGTCTCGTCGTAACAAACGCGCTGAAAGTTACGGCGCAGCTTTTGGACTCCCGGATTTTGAGAACGAGTCGAAACATCGGATTAATGCAATAACTTTAGGCAAATTAAAATACATTTTCGACTAACATGCGATTCGGACTTGCTGGCTGTCCTTAGACAGCGTTTACACGCCTACTAGGCATCTTGTTAGAGTTCAGTAGGTCCTCATTGATCGAGAGTTAGATTCTGTGCGGTAAATCGGCAATATTGCCCCGTATAAACACTCCGTTACTGTCGTGTCGTCGGGACGGGTATATGTGAGTCTAGTTCTGACTACAGTCTCTGTTCAGGGCCCAGCAGTTCAGCACCAGCCTCCTGGTAGTCTAGCGGGAGTTCGGGATCGGCCTTCATTCAGGTGGGTTTTATTTCCTTGGTCCTAGCATCTAACTCTATCATATTGGACGGGGTCAATTCTAAGTATACTGGGGTTAAATATTGATGGGTGATGGCTTATGCATGTTAATGGGTTTCGTCATAATGTTTAGCGTCGGTTTTCCGACGGTCGTTTCCTTTTGATAATTACATGTTGGCGGGCTACCTTCGAGTGCACGTATTTCTGCCTTTACTTTGATTATACATGATAGCGGGTTACTTTCGATCGCATATGTTACGGTTTTACTTTGAGCATACATGTTGCCGTTTTACTTTTGTTATATATATTATGATGCTGACATGATGATGGTTATGGTTACTTGGCTCGAGGCTGTCACACGCGCACCCGCGGTTTGGCCACCGCAAAGGGTGCGCTTTTCCGGAAAAGTGGTCTATGACCCGTGTATACCCACGAGGTGACGTAGTGGGGCCCCTTATTAGTGGTGGGGTTGAGACGCCGAGGTGCGAGCGGTGCGACCCGTCGGTTTAGTTGTCCGGCGTGGTCGGGTTTCTGCAGGTACGGTATGGACCGTCGGTTTAGTTGTCCGACGTGTCCGGGTATTACAGGATGCAGGTGTACAGGTTGCCTTTCCTCCTTGGGAGGGTGGTTGCTCCGGTTGTCTTCACGGTTTGTTTTATTATATTCTCCTGCTCTACTATTTTTGCGTCACTGACATCCCACTTCGTGACAGGGTTCAGACGGGGGGAGAGGTAGGCGGTGGTGAGGACGGGACAGGAGCAGCTGGGTCGCTGGGGACCCTGGACTGTATTTCTTCTTTCATTCTCGCTTTTCATTGCATTGTAGTTATGTGAGAGGTTCGCGATACCCTCGTGGGGTCGGCGTGGATGTCGGTACGGGTTGCATTTAGTGCCCCTTGTGCGTTACTTTTCCTTTTATTTCTATTGGCCATTTGAAAATCAAGAAGGCAGAAGCCAAAGAAAAGATTGCGAAAACCGTTTTTTAAAAACTTGGTGTCGGGTGGGCACCGTTTTCAAACCTTGTGGATTTATGCTGATTTCGAAACTAACTTTCAAAACGTAAGCGCCGGGTAGGCGCTCTTTCAAAACTGTGGATTTATCCTTTCCAAATTGATCGGCCATATATTCTTCTTTTATTAGTTTAGAATGCTAATTGTTGTGATTGATTGGTTGTGTATGTTGGAACATGTACTGAACGCTACGCCGTGCACGTACAGGGGAGACTCTGTCCGTTTTGCAGAGTGATCCTGTATGTGTGGCGGGTCTGGGCACGTGCCGGGGAAGAGGGGTTCTCTTTTAAACAAAAAAAAAAATTTACACGTCAAATATTCGACTTTTATGAATCGTTTCCGCTAAAACAAACCCCCGGGGCGTGACAGATTAAATGGTATCAGAGAGTTCTTTCAATCACAACAGTTAGTGCCGACATCCGCGGGAACACCTCACTTGCCTACACATGAATGAAATGGGTAGGGCATAGGACTGTAGAACGTGAGTGACCGAGGGAGGGGGGGGGAATGTTGAGTCCTTTCTCTCACTTTATGGTTGTTGTTAGTAGGGTAGTCTGAAGTTGACTCTTGTGATGTGTGACAGACATGGCCCGTACTAGATCATCGGCCGGGGACGCAGAGTCAGTGTCCGACATCGACGGAGATACCACACTTAGCTACGAAGGAATGAATTGAATAAGGCATAGACGCGTAGAACGCGAGTGATCGGGGGAGCGGGGGGAAAAGTATATGTCCCGTTTTCTCGATAGTTGGTTAAGTGCTATACTAGCGGAGTCTAGAACTGACTTGTGGGGTGTGTGAGTACGGGTTAAGTTTTGTTTCTCGGTTTAGCTCGGTTGTCGCGTTTGTGTAGTCGTATTGTTTGGGCGCGTGTAGTAGTGTTGTTGTGGGGGTCTTGGGATTCCCCCTGGGGTCGAAAAAAGAGACCACTGGGACTAGCGAATCTTGTTCGTTTGGGCTTGATTCTTCCTTTTGTTGAGCGGACCTAGAGCTTAAATACTCCTAGTTGGGAATGTGATCGTTGGCCTGGGGGTATGCAGCTCGGCTCAGTGTATGGTGCTTGGAAGGGCAATGGATTGGGACCGAGCGGTAGAGGTTAATCAGAGTGTCGCACCCCCTTGGGTGCCAAGACGGAAGTAGGACCGTGCTTCTTGGGTTTTGTCGCCAGCTCCCCATGACCAAGGCATAGTCTTGAGGTTTTGGGTTGCGAGTTTGTGATTGTGAAGCAGTACAGATCACGAGGGGCGCAAGGCCAATGGGAAGCGCAAGTCGGACATGTTTGGCCACTTTTCCCATGTATTGGATCCCTGGCGTATCTAAGTTTCGGGGATGAAACTTCTTTTAAGGTGTGAGTGATGTAGCACTCGAGAAATTCTAGTGTGCTCGCGGGCGAGAAAGCAGATCTAACCTTAGCGATTTGCATACCGGTGCGTGAATTGCACAGTTTCCGATGCACAAATTTCCGCCTTTCCGATCCGATACCTGGGTATTTGGTTAGGAACGAACCCTAGGATGACTTGTGTTCACAAGAGAGCGTAGGGTATTGGCATAGTGGTTTGGAGCTCAGGTGTGTTTCACACAGTTGAGTCTCGTTGTTTCGGTTATTAGTCGTACGCACTCCGGTTTTTGGGATCGTTGTTAGTGCAGGGTTAGCCGCGGTCATGGTTTCGGCTGTGGGCTGATGTTTCATTGGAGCCAGAGTGCTCGGATCAGTTACGGTGGTTAAAGGTTAAATCACTGTTCTCTTCGTAATCGTCCAGCTGATGGCATAGCAGTAGATGACTGCTATTATTGCACTAGCCTCACAGTTTGCTTAGAGGTTGAACAAGTTGCTGACCCTTCAGTGTCCCCGTGTCTTAATTCGTTGGCCTATGGGCCCGATGGTAACCCTGTTTTGGGACGGATGCAAATTGACCCCACCTTTTGCACAGGTTTTGTGGATCGACGTGGACTCGCCTATGTGTTAGTCATGGTGATGTTTGTGACCACGAGGCGGTAGTAATCCTTGATAAAGGTTATGTTTCTGGCACTGAGATTGTGTTGGGAAGTATGTGATATACCTTCTGGTGGGAGTTGCGTCCCCAACTTGTTGTTGGCGACAAACCTTTGGTATTCCGCTGTTCTTTTGGTAAGCACGTTGGCTGCAGGCAACGGACGGTCGAAAGAACTGAGGAAATACCCTGCCCTGTAATGAGGAGTATCAGATTGGGTCTAAATTAGTAGCCTTAGAGTTGTAGATACCTTGCGACTGACTTGTAGCCCTCGATTAAACTTTTTGAGCAGTTTCATAGAGTATGACTTCAGGCTGTAAGCTCCGGGAATGAAACTTTTTTTAAGTTGTAAGTTTCGGGGACGAAACTTCTTTTAAGTTGTAAGTGATGTAAAGACTCAAAATATTTTATTTTTAATAAATAGATTAAAAGCAGAATCGTAGTCGATTTCGGGTTCAAAAGACCTATGTTGATTTATTTAGTCAATTGCCAGTGTGCGAGTTGCACGATTTACGAGACAAAAAGGCTATTTTCCAATCCGGACATGATCTTGGAAATCCGAGTTGACCGTTGCGATCGTCTCGTCGAACTGAGCGAGATTCATATTCGGCACTTTTCGATCTGACGGTCGGATGTTCCAGAATTCAACTAAGAAGTGGGAGAATCTCGCGACCAATGTAACAGTGTCCTCTGCGCACAGTGCACTTAAGTGAGTTACTGTAGATGAACAGTAACCCTGGTTTTCGAGACCCCGACGAATACAATATTGACTAATTCACTGTTCGGAATCCGAATATAGTGATCCAGGTAGTCATTTCGAACGGTTTCGATGTTCTGAACACAATGGCGCAGTCGAAAATTTTGTGTGACGACTCTGGAATCTCGAAAAGCGCAAAAACTGTATTTTGACACAGTTATTATGGACCGAGATTTTGTCCGGGCAGTTTCGCGAAAATCAGAGATCGCTACCTGATAGGTCTCGTCGAGCCGGACGCCATGGCGCAGTCCATTTTTCGTTTCGACGACCGGATCTTCTCGAAAAGCGTGAAATGCGTCGAAAAATGCGTTTTTGCACATGAAACCCTAATAAAACATGCCTCGGTTTGCGTGCCACTAATTGGAGAAGGACCTATGTGTGAATATAAGCTGCTGAGAGGGACTGGCCAGGAAATATTAAAGCAAAGAGGGACTAAGTTGCAATTGTGGCTATATGTGTATATATATATATACGCATATAGCTAGGTTAGGGTTCTGACACCCTAAACCCTAGATCCCCCGAGCCCCAGCCGCACCTGCAACCGCCCCTCTCCTCTGCCGCTCTCCACGGAGCTAGCCGCACCGGCCGCCGCCTCCCCAGCCGCCGGAGGAGAAGGAAGCAAGCTACCTCCTCCTCTCGGGTTGAAGAAAACGAGATCCACGCAGGAGCTCTAGATGGACCCAACCCTCTCTGGAGTAATCCTCGACGTAGCAGAAGCGGAGCCAAGGTGAACCCGAGGTCCCTCGCTGCCGCGCGCCGCCGCCGGAAAGCACCCTTCTCCTCCCAAACTCCGGCCAAGGCCGGCCCGCCGCCGGCATCCCGATTTGCCGGCGAGAGAACCTGACCGCCGGATTATCGTTTTTGGGCCGAGCTCTTCGCGCCGCCATCATCCGGCCGGCGTTTTCAAGATCAGAACCGTTGATCTTCTTCCCCCGGGATACTGCAACACCTCCCCGAAGTCTGATCACGATCAGATCAAGATCGGGCACGATCGGTTGTGCCCTAGAAACCGGTCATCTTCAACCTTGGCCGACAACCGCCGTCCGGCGCCGCCGCGGCCTCACGTTGCCGGCCACCACTGCACCGAGCATCGAGGAGTTGGGACAGACATTTTGGTCCATCTCGCACCGGCCCGGAGCGACCTCGCCGGAAACCGCCATTAACGGCCAACGAAGCTTCGGCTGAGCTCCGCCGCCGCGGCTTGCCGACGATCCCCGACGCCGGAAAACCGCCCAGGTGAGTTCCTCTGGCCCATAGGAACTTCCCCACCATCTTGCATGCAAGATTTAACGTCGGGTTTCTCGTCACAGAATTTGCACCCGTTTGAGCCTCGGGTTGGACTCCGGCGATCCCCGGCGCTCCGGACTCCGGCCACCTCGACAGGTAGGCTCTAAACCTCCATTATAAGAACTCCATGATTTTATTTTGAGGCCAGAGACCCCCTGTAGTTTGGTCTTAAAGCTTGCACCCGAGCTAAGCCTCCCGGGCTCATCTCCGGCCGCCGCCGCCTCCGGCCGCCGGGGCTCGACCCCGCGTGGACCCGAGACCTTCTGGGACTCCAAGTAACCCGATGCTCACCCTTGCTGCAGGTCTGAGCCTGGTTTGATCCCAACTTGCCCAAGCCGAGCCTTGCTCATTCTTTGGTGGTTGCTCCACCTTGCTCCGGCGACTCTCCGGCCGGCCTCCGACACGCGCAAGGTGAGCCCCATTACCCTCAGTCCCTACTGTATACCATGCTCCAGTTAGATCACTTGCAGATCAAGTATATATTAAGTCGCAACATTACTAATTTGGAGCCCTTGTGTTTTTGGGCCAACTTGTAAATGGGCCTGGTCTCGGCCCAAATATTGTGAGCACGGCCTCCGTCTCGTCGTAACAAACGCGCTGAAAGTTACGGCGCAGCTTTTGGACTCCCGGATTTTGAGAACGAGTCGAAACATCGGATTAATGCAATAACTTTAGGCAAATTAAAATACATTTTCGACTAACATGCGATTCGGACTTGCTGGCTGTCCTTAGACAGCGTTTACACGCCTACTAGGCATCTTGTTAGAGTTCAGTAGGTCCTCATTGATCGAGAGTTAGATTCTGTGCGGTAAATCGGCAATATTGCCCCGTATAAACACTCCGTTACTGTCGTGTCGTCGGGACGGGTATATGTGAGTCTAGTTCTGACTACAGTCTCTGTTCAGGGCCCAGCAGTTCAGCACCAGCCTCCTGGTAGTCTAGCGGGAGTTCGGGATCGGCCTTCATTCAGGTGGGTTTTATTTCCTTGGTCCTAGCATCTAACTCTATCATATTGGACGGGGTCAATTCTAAGTATACTGGGGTTAAATATTGATGGGTGATGGCTTATGCATGTTAATGGGTTTCGTCATAATGTTTAGCGTCGGTTTTCCGACGGTCGTTTCCTTTTGATAATTACATGTTGGCGGGCTACCTTCGAGTGCACGTATTTCTGCCTTTACTTTGATTATACATGATAGCGGGTTACTTTCGATCGCATATGTTACGGTTTTACTTTGAGCATACATGTTGCCGTTTTACTTTTGTTATATATATTATGATGCTGACATGATGATGGTTATGGTTACTTGGCTCGAGGCTGTCACACGCGCACCCGCGGTTTGGCCACCGCAAAGGGTGCGCTTTTCCGGAAAAGTGGTCTATGACCCGTGTATACCCACGAGGTGACGTAGTGGGGCCCCTTATTAGTGGTGGGGTTGAGACGCCGAGGTGCGAGCGGTGCGACCCGTCGGTTTAGTTGTCCGGCGTGGTCGGGTTTCTGCAGGTACGGTATGGACCGTCGGTTTAGTTGTCCGACGTGTCCGGGTATTACAGGATGCAGGTGTACAGGTTGCCTTTCCTCCTTGGGAGGGTGGTTGCTCCGGTTGTCTTCACGGTTTGTTTTATTATATTCTCCTGCTCTACTATTTTTGCGTCACTGACATCCCACTTCGTGACAGGGTTCAGACGGGGGGAGAGGTAGGCGGTGGTGAGGACGGGACAGGAGCAGCTGGGTCGCTGGGGACCCTGGACTGTATTTCTTCTTTCATTCTCGCTTTTCATTACATTGTAGTTATGTGAGAGGTTCGCGATACCCTCGTGGGGTCGGCGTGGATGTCGGTACGGGTTGCAT
This sequence comes from Tillandsia leiboldiana, assembly GCA_029204045.2. Lineage (NCBI taxonomy): Eukaryota > Viridiplantae > Streptophyta > Magnoliopsida > Poales > Bromeliaceae > Tillandsia > Tillandsia leiboldiana. The sequence continues at coordinate 14,323,563 of CM055072.1, forward strand.
TTAGTGCCCCTTGTGCGTTACTTTTCCTTTTATTTCTATTGGCCATTTGAAAATCAAGAAGGCAGAAGCCAAAGAAAAGATTGCGAAAACCGTTTTTTAAAAACTTGGTGTCGGGTGGGCACCGTTTTCAAACCTTGTGGATTTATGCTGATTTCGAAACTAACTTTCAAAACGTAAGCGCCGGGTAGGCGCTCTTTCAAAACTGTGGATTTATCCTTTCCAAATTGATCGGCCATATATTCTTCTTTTATTAGTTTAGAATGCTAATTGTTGTGATTGATTGGTTGTGTATGTTGGAACATGTACTGAACGCTACGCCGTGCACGTACAGGGGAGACTCTGTCCGTTTTGCAGAGTGATCCTGTATGTGTGGCGGGTCTGGGCACGTGCCGGGGAAGAGGGGTTCTCTTTTAAACAAAAAAAAAAATTTACACGTCAAATATTCGACTTTTATGAATCGTTTCCGCTAAAACAAACCCCCGGGGCGTGACAAGTAATAGTACTTTTCTTGCTATTGTGAACGATAATTGTGGTTAAAGTGTGAACGAGATCACAGGCGGGTTTGTATGCCTGTCTAAATTGCAACCGCCGTGCACGTGCAAAGGAGACCCCGCTCTCGGGGTCGAGGAATTTGCACGTGTGGCGAGTCTGACGCGCACTGGGGGACCCGGTAAAGAAAATTTTTAATTTTTCACGTTTTCCGCTTAACCGAAAAACCCCCTTGGCGTGACACAGCTACTAAGCCTCTATCTACATGCTCAAAAGGGGAAGACCAATGAAAGGTACGCAACCACTCGCACATGAAGTGCACAATCGACCCAATCGAGCTGACTGCCACATCTGGTCCAGTCAAGCCTGCGCCCACCTACAACCACCTCCCGCTGTCGGGCAGGAATTACGTAGGGTGTCCATACGGACTAACTCACTATCGAATAGTGGCACATGCAGGCTATAGTCAAAATCCACGCTCTCTCTCAGAACTGATAGACTCAAGATCCTCAATCTCTCACACAACGGTCGAAAAACTCACAACGACCTCGGGACCACCGTCAACCCCCAACGGTTCTCGACAACACTAGCACTGGTCTAAACACAGCTACTACACTACACACAGCCCCCAGGCACGAGTGTAACAATAAGAGTACCTGCCTGAATAAACCCAATCAAATGAACCGGTTTAAAACCCGGTACTGCCTGCTCTGTCATCAATCTCACGAACTCAGTATCACAAGAACTCAGTAGCAGAATCTGCACACATGGCTCGAAACCGCGGGATCAGCACACATGGCTCGCATCCCAAAATAAGTATCAGACCGGCACACATGGCTCGGTCAATGGCCTACCTCCGGAGTGTCACTCGAGGGGAGCGACCCACACGAGTAAAGTATCACCATAACTAGTATCACTATAACAAGTATCACTGTATAGCAGGACTAGATCACGACTCTGATCAAAGTGGGAAGACTCATCCACTAAAGGGAAACCCACTCCCCAAACTGATACAAGGGTAAACAATAAGTGGAAAACTCCATCCACTAGAGGAAATCTGATACCTAATCTGATGCACAAGTACATATCTGGTCAACCGCCCAATATCCGCGGTCGCCGCAAAACCCCACAAGTCTACAATCAAGACCAACCTGTCCCAGACTCGAAGTCTCAACTACACTATCCCAAACCCCTGCTCGAACCCGAGCAACAAGAACCACAAGACTAACCAATAAGGAGAAAAGAAGCAAAATATGGTTTCTCCTAAGTCAAGTTCCAATAAGATAGTATAGCAGTAAAAGATGGCCTATCTAGATGTCCATACAGCATGAAATTGTCCTCAAGAAAGTTAGAAGTAAGAACATGTCAAATGGTAGCTCTACAAGATATAAACAACATGCCAAAATCACTAATGAACTACACCTGTTCATAATGCATGATCTGTAATCCATAATAACTCCTCAGAGCAATACCCGCACATAGATGTAACATCCTGTCCCCTCGAATGATCAATCCTCATGACAGACTATGTGCTAACATGGCATGCTAATAAATCGCTACTAGAAATGTCAATCCCACATAAATAGGCCAATGATTAATTAATCATGATCTCTATATCATCTAGTATGAAAGGAACAAAGTCATCTACAGTATGCTAGATCTCAATCCACTAGAAGCATGTACAATAGTCAAGTAAACATCAATCACATAATCAAGGCCATTTCCATGCTTACATCTCATTTTGTTTAGTTGTATCTTAAATCATGCATTCTAGAAATCAAAAGAGTAATAATCCGAGAAGGTAAGCTTTCCTCAACCATCAACTTGAATATCCAAACTTGCTAGTTCCCAAAGTCATAACATGAATAAATATTTTGTAATTCCCTGATACAATTATCATTCCTAAGCTTACCCTTCAACCATGTATGGGTACTCACATGCATGCATTCTAACATATAAAATTAGAGAACCGTCCACCGGTTCTGGGGACAAGGCAACCCACCTGAAACGCTTTCCGCAGGCAAAGCCGAAGTCGGTGAAGTGCGTAGTCACGCGCTATCCAAAAATCCGTCGAAATTGCACCCTTGGTACTAAGTCGCACAAGCCTCTGGCTCAGCCAACAATGCAACCATATACAACAATCAAAAACCCCAAATACCCAAACAGCACACGCTGTTTTCCAAACCAGCAGAGAAGAGGGGGGATTCTCACCTTTGTATAGTCCTCCAAAAATCCCAGAAAAATCACGGTTGCGATCCTCGCGACGAGTAGATATAAATCGAATATTTATACGTCCCGTTCCGACACCTTTAGGCCAAGATATAAATACTACAACGCGGTATGCCGAAATATCCACAAATAAATTCCTGTAGTAAATCAGTCCGAAAGAAGCATAATTATCACCTTCGAAGAGTCCTCAAAAAATTCCAATAAAAATACGGGCACGTTTCTCTCGAAGCGTAGATATCAATCGAGTCTTTAAACTCTTCATTTCGATGCTCGTAGACCGAGAAATTCCAACATTACTCCACCGCTGTCCCAAATCTCGCAGCAGTACAAAAGGTCACAAAAACACCTCGGGAACTGTGCCAAAAACCCAAATAGAGGCAAAAGGATCAACATAAAAATCAAAGGCGTACCTCTCATGAACGCGCTGCCACAAAAATCGGCTCAAAAGTCTATCGGGGTGATCCAGGGGGTCTCGCGCACTAAAATACGACGGTAGAAGCCAAAAATCAGAAAAGCGTCGAAGTGCGCCGCGTCGCAGAAAATGCCGATGTCGCGGCCTCCAAAAAATCTGAAAACTCCTCACAAGATGGAGAACAGGGAGAGAAACAATGTTGCTTCAAGGCTCTGTCGAATGAGAGCTCAAGAAAGGGTTCAAAAATGCATCCAAAGGGGGGTTTATATAGCCTCAACCAAACAAATCAAGAAATTCCCTCTGTGTCCCCACATTCGGGCGCCAAAATCTTTCGGGCTGCTATAGTACCACCAAAACATACCCAAAACTATCAGCGCCGAATCAACCACAGCGCGCCATGTGTCCCCCGAACAGCCAACAGCCACCGCGCCCAACCAGCTGCCGACGCGTGGCCGAACCCCGAGTAGCTCCCGCCCGCGTCGGCGCCTCGGTCGGCGCGCCCACGTGCGCGCACCCGCGCTGCCGCTGACCACGCCGCGGACGCAGCCCGAGACACCTGCTCCACTCCTTGTGTGGACCGAGCGCACATGGACCGGCCAACCATAGTGTACAGGCTCTCAATACATATCATGTCCTCACTACAATAGTCTCTCAAAAGAGAAAAATAAAACAGCTAATCTGCAGAAGCTTTCCTCTGAAGAGGGTACCGCTACTCTCCAACGACGGGTAGGGATCTAGCTCGCGACTCCCTCGCCTCGATCAACAACCACAGAATCAGCAACACCCGCTAAGACTCTGCAAAACAAAGGAGAGGAAGGAAAAAGGAGGGGGAAAACCCACAAAGGGTGTGAGAACTACACCAAAAAGGGAGTTCTCAGTGGGTACCACTGCCAGACTCGACAGTCTGCCCACTAAGTCCTCAAGAGACATAAACTAACCACAGCCGTGAGAACTGAACAAGAACGCTGATGACACTCAACAGCTACCATGCCTCCATCTAAATGCTCAAAAGGGGAGAACCAAAGAATGGTATGCAACCACTAGCACATGAAGTGCACAATCGACCCAATCGAGCTGACTGCCATATCTGGTCCAGTCAAACCTGCGCCCACCTACAACCACCTCCCGCTAACGGGCAGGAATTATGTAGGGCGTCCAACCGGACTAACTCGCTATCGAGTAGTGGCTCATGCATGCTATAACCAAAATCCACGCTCTCTCTCAGAACGGATAGCCTCAAGATCACCAAACCTCTCGCACAACAGTCGACTAACTCACAACGACCTCGGGACCACCGTCAATCCCCAAACGGTTCCCGACAACACTAGCACTGGTCTAAACACAGCTACTAGACTCCACTCAGTCCCCCTGACACGAGTGTAATAGTAAAGTAAATGCCTGAAATAACCCAATCTTGTGCCACCAGTAAAACTGGTACTGCCTGCTGTGCCTTGCCTGTATCGGGTATGCTGACCGACGCATAACACCGATGAAAAGAATGAGTCTCAAGGACTCAAAGTATATATAACACTCCGGAGTGGCACTCGAGGGGAGTGACCCACACGAGTAAAGTATCTCAGTAACCAGTAATATAAGTATAAATCAGCAGGACTGGATCATGACTCTGATCAAAGTGGGAAAGCCCAACCACTAAAGAAAGCCTCGGTCCTCAATTAGATGCAAAAGTACTCAAATAGTGGGAAACCCTGTCCACTAGAGAAATCAGATACCCAATCTGGTGCATAAACAAATATTTGTACTACTATGCTGTACCAATCAGATGCTAAAATGTTCCTACTATGCTGTACCAATCTCACACAAGCCAATGAATAAACATGTACAATAACCACATGATCTAGGCCATTCTTCAAGCTTTTCCTCTCGATGCTAAATATGGGTTGTACATTAAACATGCATGCTATCAATCATGGAGGGGTGACATTCCCACAAGTGCACTTATATTCACCATAACATAATCATCCATGAAGATCTTATCATTGCCTTATACAGTTACTAATATTAAGCTTACCCACCTTAAGTGCTTAAACCAAGGCAAATCTGAAGTCGGTGAAGAGCGTGGCCACTTGTTAACCATATCTGCTGAACCCGTATCCACGGTACAAGTCGCACAAACCTCGGCTCCTAGCAGTGTTCCAAAAACACTCGCGAACCTTCCTGGGTACAACAAAAGGTCCAAAGTTACACTTTATGCTAAAAATACCCAAGTATACACCATCTGCTGGAACAGTCCCAAAGATGCAGATTTTTCACCTATAGCAAGAACTCAGAAAAATCCGACAAAAATACAGTCGCGGTCGTCGCGTCGAGCCCTTCGAAACGAGTACCTGCACGTCACAATTCGAGTCCTGGAGGCCGAGTTACAAATTCCACAACGCGGTGATCGTGAAACTCCACAACATACACAACTGTATCACATTGCACAGAAGAAAGGAAAAAGTATACCTTCGGGCAAATCTCAGAAAAATCCCAAAAAAATACGACGAGAATCCTTGCGACGCGTAGATGCAAAAAGTGTACAGGCACGTCTCCATCCAAAGCCTGAACGCGGAGATAAAAATCCGGCAAGGTGTCGTTGTCTAGAAATTCCATCAGCGGCAAAGGGGGTTAAAAACATACCCGGAACCACAAACAAAGCTCAAATCTGAGAAAAGTGGACAATACAAGAATCATATATCTACCTCTCGTGAATCCAACACCATGTAAATCGTCCAAAAACATTGTCAGGGTAGCTCTATGGACCTCTCAGACCGAAGTGCGACGATCACGAGCCTCCGATGAAAGTATGTCACTCTGCGCTACGATGCCGAAGTCGCCGATGCCGCGGCCCCCAAAAAATCCGGGCCTTCTCCACGAGATGCACAACAAGAAGATCAACAACTTTGGTGAGGGGTGCACTAGCTAAAGAGCTCGGGAAAACCTTCAACTCGCAGTGAAAGGAGCCTTTAAATAGGCTTCACCCGAAAATCCCAAAAAAATCCCGAAATTTGGCTTTTTGGCCCAATTTCCGGGCGCCCGCACCCTTCGGGCGGCTACAGTGTTGGGCCCGGCCCAACACTGTGTGCGCCCGGATTGACCAGGTGCTGCCACGTGGCCAACGAACAGCGGACAGCCATGCAAGGCCACCCACCAAACGACACGTGGCCCAACGAGGAACCGACACGTGGCGCGCACTCGGTCAACACACCGCTGCCGCGCCCACGTGCGCGCTGCCAGTGCCGCCTGCGCCCCCTGCCAGGCACGCGCCCCAAGGCGGCTGCACCTACTCCGTGGACCGAGCGCATGTGGACCGGCCAACCAGTGGCCGCCACGTGTCCACCCTCCGGTCTACCATACACCCGCTTTTTTTCCCCGTGGACCGCGCCTGCTGCGCCGGCCAATCCTACGCGGCCACGTGTCCCAGGGCAAACCAATCAGAATCCGACACGTGGCACGCCGCTTTCGTGCACCGCGCGCCTGCCCGCGCGCCTGCCCGTGGCCGTGCGCCTGCCAGCGCCTGCCAGCGCCTGCCCGCGCTCGCGCCGCCGCGCTCCGCCACTGCCCGCCGCCGCCACCGCTGCCCGCCAACTGCCGGAACAGTACAAGGTGCCTCAAAATCCGTGCTCGGCATCCGAGCTCCAAAAAATATAAGTAAATAGTCCATTTTCAATGTTTTCGCGCGCTGAATCCAAATCCGCTGTCCGTTTTGCCAAATTCCACTTCTAAAAATTGCCGAAGTTATCCGGAAAAGTGTTCTTTGTCCAAACTTCGCGCTGAGTCCACTTTTGATATCTGTTTCACGTGAAAACACTTCTAAACATCCAACGGGGTCCTCCGATCACTCACGTGATCCATTTTAAGCCCGAAGTCCATCACTTGTGTCCAAATTGTGCACAAACACCACCGACACACCTCGTAGGCCTCCAGAAGCAGTAGATGTGACCTTAATCCATAAGTGGGAATTTCTGGTCCTCACATTTGCGGCTCAAGGCGTCGGCCACCACGTTTGCCTTTCCGGGGTGGTAGTGGATTGATAGGTCGTAGTCCTTTAACAGCTCGAGCCAGCGCCTTTGCCGTAAATTTAACTCCTTTTGCGTAAAAAGGTACTTGAGGCTCTGGTGATCGGAGTACACATCGCAGTGAGTCCCGTATAAGTAGTGTCTCCACAGCTTGAGGGCAAACACGACTGCTGCAAGCTCCAAGTCGTGCACGGGGTAATTTCGTTCGTACTCCTTAAGTTGTCTTGACGCGTAGGCTATGACCTTACCCCGTTGCATAAGCACACCTCCGAGACCGTTTCGCGACGCGTCACAGTAAATCTCATAGTCCTCCCCGGGCTCCGGTAAAGCGAGCAGCGGGGCCCGCGTCAACTTGTCCCTGAGTTCCTCGAAACTCTTCTGCCACTGGTCCGTCCAAATAAACTTCTCCCCTTTCCGGGTCAGGCGAGTTAGGGGAATGGCTATCTTGGAGAAGCCTTCCACAAAGCGCCTGTAATACCCTGCCAGACCCAGGAAGCTTCGAATCTCGGTTACTGTTGTCGGCTGGGGCCAGTCGGTTACAGAGTCTATCTTTCTCGGGTCTACTGCAATTCCAGACGCCGAGACAATATGCCCCAAAAAGTCCACCTCGCGGAGCCAAAACTCACACTTTTTGAGTTTGGCATAGAGTTTCTGGTCCCGGAGGGTCTGAAGGACTATACGTAGGTGCTCCTCATGTTCCTCATCTGTATGGGAGTAGATGAGGATGTCATCGATGAAGACCACTACGAATAGATCTAAAAAGGGTTTGAACACCTTATTCATCATGTCCATGAACACCGCTGGGGCGTTGGTGAGCCCGAACGGCATTACCGTGAATTCGTAGTGGCCGTAGCGAGTCCGAAAAGCCGTTTTGGGGATATCCTCACCCCTAACTCTGAGCTGATGGTAGCCGGACTGCAGGTCAATCTTTGAGAACACCGTTGCTCCTTGTAGCTGGTCGAATAGATCGTCGATCCGCGGCAGGGGGTATTTGTTCTTAATGGTGACCTTGTTTATTTCTCGATAGTCAATGCACAGGCGAAGGCTTCCGTCCTTCTTCCTTACGAACAGAACGGGCGCGCCCCATGGCGACACGCTCGGTCGGATGAAGCCTTTATCCCGAAAGGTCTTCCAGCTGTGCCTTGAGTTCCTTCAACTCGGCGAAGGCCATCCTATACGGTGCTTTGGTGATGGGTTTAGTGCCCGGGAGTAGTTCAATAGGAAAGTCGACCTCTCGTTCGGGTGGCATCCCTGGGAGTTCCGCCGGAAATACATCCGAAAACTCCCTTACGACCGGGATGCCGGAAAGTGAGGGAGTGGGTCGAGCTGCTAAGTCCACCGAGGCCAAATAGGCCACGCACCCGCCCCGCCCTCTATTAGTTTCCTAGCTCGAGACGCGGAGATGACGGTTAAGAAGGAAGTACTTTTACACGCCAGGTAAACGTGTTCCGAAAAACTCAGTTTCTGTAGTCGTACCTGACGTTTCTCGCAATCGATTACCGCCTGGTACTCGGTGAGCCAATCCATGCCTAACACCACGTCGAACTCTTTTAACGGGATGACCACCAGATCCCAGGGGCAGGACAACCTTCCCAGCTTTATCGAGCAAGAAGGCACAAAACTAGTTGCCTCGATTGGTCCCCCAGGGGTCTGGACGGTCATCAGGTCGCATAGGGGCCTACTCTCTAGAAGATGTGTATGTGCAAAGGTACGGGAGACGAAGGAGCGAGACGCTCCGGTGTCAAATAGAGTTCGAGCTCGAAAATCAGAAATTGAAGTAATACATGCTACTACGTCCTCCGGTGGTTCCGCTCCTCGCTTGCTCATCGCGTAGACCCTCCCTCTATTAGTGTCCTGGCTCGAGACACGAGGGTCACGTACCCAGCTCACTAGAAGCGTACAGACATAGTGCCCACGTTTCGACCGAACACAACCCACCTTGAGGCTGGGTCTATAGTGGCCGTAGCCCCACTCAATTTATCGGTCTGCTGGCCCTATTGCCACGAGGCAGGGTGTTGGGCATACTTAGTTTCTAACTGCCCAGATAACCCGCAATAAAATCCCTTTTTATCTTACTACATTAGAACCTATCCGCCTGTGTATGCTAGGGAGGGCTAACCAAAAACTAAGAGGGGGTGGGAACCTCCCTCTGGGCATCGCCGGGTAAGACAGGGAAAGGGAAGGAGTCGGACCGGGGTAGGATGCTCGGGTGTATCCGGTTCTCCCAATCGAAAGCAGAGAGAAAAGTACCACAAATCGTTACCTGCTATTTCTCATTCCGGGACGTCGCGTCTTCCACTGAATACGGGCGTTCCCTTCAAGAAAGTGGACGGCTGAGGGAACATGTTCATGTTGCTCCATCAGTAGGTCTTCAAAAAGCTTTTCCATGGTATCCACCCATTTTTCTACGACCCAGGGGTCGGTCGTCTCTCCCTCAAAGTTGGGCGGATCGTGCTTCTTGAACTCCGCCAAGTTCGTCCTAACTCTTTCCCGTTCAGTTCGCTAATCCGTAACTCCTCCTGCAGCTGCGAACCCCCCGGGAGTAGGGGTCGTCACCGCTTCCCTTGCTGAGTCCCCCGCAGTCGCTCCCAGTACGGGCCCCGAAGCTGCCGGGGTGGGTACGCCCAACGGGGCTGTGGGTTGCTCTGCCGACACACCCGTCATCGAGGTCTGATGGGGTGCGGCTGCAATTTCACCACCTGCCCCTGGTAGTCCCGTAGTGGGGGCGGTCGATTCGGGCGGAGGAATTGGAGCGTCCTCCGCTGACGCGGTTGCCTGCCGCTGCGTTATCTGACGGACTTGTTCTGTCAGCGTCGCCAATTGCCCGGCCATTTCTCGCAGTTGCTGTCGGAGGAGTTGGCTCTCCGCGGCGGTCGGGGCCGTACCTTCTGGACCCGCGTTATCAGTCGATGACCTAGTCCGGGCCATTATATGCTGTATACAAAGAAACCGCGTCAACCCTAAGGTTACTGGCCTAACACTTGACCTATGGACGCACCTAATTAAATCCCCCTCGTACACTCACGTTCTACCGCACCTACACCTTGGTTATCTCATGTTCAATTGTTTGTGTCGTTATGGACTGTGGATGTTGGTCACTGACTACTGTTGTTAAAGTTGTTTCTCTCTGATACCATATAATCTGTCACGCCCCGGAGGTCGAAGAATTAGCGGAAAACGTATATATATTTTTTTTTGTAAACGACCTCGCCTACCGGTGCACGTCAGACCCGCCACATATACAAATTCACTTTGAAAACGGGCAGAGTCTCCTTTGTATATGCACGGCGTCACTTTTACAATAACTTCGTTAACCACTCAGTCACAGTGAACACAACAAGAGAGAGTAATACTATTCATTCACATCACAATTTTCATTCACGACACCAAGAGGTAAAACTACAGTTTGTAAACGGTGTCCACACGACACCCAGTTTTCCAAAATGTTTACATAAGTCACAATAAGGAGGCCACATCTTTTGAAAGGATAAATCCAGAGGTTTACAAAGTAGTGCCCACACGACACTTGGTTTTTGGAAAGTATTTTCGAAACCCTTTTGTTTGGGAAAAACGTGCCGCATACAAATCAAATCAAGCATATTAAAGTTCACAGTTTACGATATCAGATTACTCTCGAACCAACATTCGTAACGATCCACATCCAAACAATTGAAACTTAAAAGCTTAAGAGGAAAAGAGATGAGATAACCCAAGAGCAAAAACGACGGAAATAGAGCCCCCGTGGGCTAATGTCCTTTAGACGCTGCCTCACCATCGTCCCGACTACTACATCTAGACGAACCTGTCACAACGTGGAAAAAGTCAGTGACAAATAAAGTAGATGATCCAAACAATTAAAGTATATTTTAAAGCAAACCGAATACACCGGAACCTTTCGCTTTTTCCCTCACGAGTCCATACCACTTGATTTATTTGCGTGATACCTGTCGGGAGGTCTGATGACCCCCCTCGTGAACAACCACTTTGCTTGCGTAATGCTTTTAACCCATTCACGGTGCTAGTGCCACACTTTTAGCTGGCGTGAAGGAGTCCCCACTCGGCACTTTCACTTTTGTGGGGTACACGGGTCAACGTACCACAATTCCGGAAAAGTACACCCTCTCGATGGCCAAACCGCTGGTGTGCGTGTAAGCATTTCAATACATAACTTGCCAAAATCGGCGTGTAACAATCTCCGCGACACTCAGTCGCCACAATTAGTTATAAAAGAAACGGGAAACACTCATGCGATAGGTTTAAACAGCTGATACATCTCATCTACTTTATTAGACATGTTATTATACTTGTTATGATATCATAAAGCACTTATTGCAAAGTTACCCACCTGGTTGCGGGAAGATCGGAACAACTAGATCTTTGACACACTCCCGCTACGCACTTGGACCTAAAGAAGTCCCCAAAATGATAATCAATATAACGCACTAATTCCGCAAAGACGGAAATCCAAGATTAAGCTATGCGACGAAAACCCAAAACTCATCATTGCGACGAAAACACCGCAACGGAGCGCGGGGATCCCACGGGCGGCGGCGTCCGCGCGGTCTTTGCCTGCCCGCGGGCGCGCCGCACGGCTCGAGGCCGCCCGGCGCCCGCCCGCCCGCGGGTGGCGCCCGCGCGGCGTCTGCCGGCCCGCGGGCGCCCCGCGCGGCATGAAGCCGGGCGGCGCGTGCCCGCGGGTGGCAACCGCGCGGCGCCCGCGCGGCGTCTGCCCGCCCACGGGCGCCCCGCGTGGCCTAAAGCCGCGCGGCGCGCGCCCGCGGATGGTGCCCGCGCGGCGCCTTGCCGTGCGGGCGCCGCCGCCAACGGGTTGCGCCCCGCGCGACATAGGACCGCGCGGCGCGCGCCACCGGCGGCGGTGCCCTGGAACGTGCGGCGGCGGCGGCGGCGGTGGCGAGGGCGACGGGGACGGAGGCGATGACGGTAACGACGGAAAAAGACCCGAAAACCCCAACGGTACATAAAACGAATTCTACTTACCGAAATTTTCGATGGGGAAGACAATCCGATCGTGCTCCTCTTTCCGGTACGTTTATCGGGGTGATCGGACTCCTCCGCCTTTTTCCTCTTTCTTCTGTTTTTCCTCCGGTTAGGGTTTCGTTCTTCTTTTTTCTTTCTTTTCCTCTCCGACTAGGGTTTCTCTTTTGCGAAAAGTGGGATTTTCTCTAGTACGTACGAATATTTTCTCCACTTAAATATTTACTAGCAAATAATTAATTAATTAAATTAATTAATTACATGGGATAAACCCGTAATTTCCTTGAAAAGCGTGCGGGATATTTCGCACGGATTCCGATGCGTGCTAAGTCGTCGTAACACTAAAAACCCTGTTCCGGGAGATCCCAAGGTCGGATTTCAGATCCGATCGCACCGTCGGTCATCGTTTTTCGTGCTCTTTCACAGAAAAATACTCGTGCAACACATCGACCAACTTACAGAAACTCGGTAATTTCGATTCACTAAAAGAAGCACTTTATTAAAAGGAGGGTAAAATATCACTCGAAAAGTCGTGTCATTACACCACTCACACTTTATAAGAAGTTCCATCCTCGAAACTTATTCTCAACCCTCGCTAAATAAATCGGGAAAACACTCCCTTATCTTCGTTTCCAGTTCCCAAGTTGCTTCGCGTTCCTCGTGATTGCTCCACTGGACTTTTACATAGGGGATGGTCCGATTGCGCAATTTCTTGTCTTCTCGCGCTAGGATCCGCACCGGCGTCTCCTCAACGCTTAAGTCCTCTTGTAACTCGATCGTGGAAACATCAAGGGCGTGAGAGGAGTCGGAAAGGTACTTCCGAAGCATCGAGACGTGAAACACGTTGTGGACTCGATCAAGATTCGGCGGCAAAGCCAACCGGTACGCCACTGGGCCCACACGTTCTAGGATCTCGAACGGTCCCACGTACCTCGGGCTTAATTTCCCCTTCAGGCCGAAACGTCGGGTCCCTTTTGACGGCGAAACTCGGAGCAACACGTGCTCGCCCACCATGAATTCCAAATCCCTTCGTCTGTGGTTCGCGTAACTTTTCTGTCGGCTCTGGGCAGTCAGCACCCGTTGCTTGATGAGGCGCACCTTCACTTCGGTCTCCTCCACCAAATCTGGTCCAAATAACTTGCGCTCCCCCAAGTCGTCCCAGCATATTGGAGACCGACAGCGGCGCCCGTACAGGGCCTCGTACGGCGCCATTTGAATGCTGGCCTGGTAACTGTTGTTGTAGGCGAATTCCACAAGGGGTAGGTATTGAGACTACCCTTCGCCCAGATCCAATACGCATGCTCGGAGCATGTCCTCCACAATCTGGATCACCCGTTCCGATTGTCCGTCCGTTTGCGGGTGAAAAGCCGTGTTAAAATGCAGTTTGGTTCCCATTGCTCATTGTAGGCTCTGCCAAAAGTTCGACACAAACTAAGTGTCCCTGTCCGACGTAATGGACGCAGGTATCCCATGCAACCTTACTATCTCATTAATGTATGTTTGCGCCAGTCGCTCCCGAGTCCACGTCGTATGTATGGGTAGGAAATGGGCCGATTTCGTCAAACGGTCCACTATGACCCATATCGCACATATCGCATCATGTCCTTGTGGCGATCTTGGAAAGCCGGTCACAAAATCCATGGTAATCATCTCCCACTTCCATTCCGGCACAGGCAACGGTTGTAACTTCCCTGCTGGGCGTTGATGTTCGGCCTTTACTTGTTGGCACTGTCACGCCCCGGGGGTTTATTTTAGCGGAAACGATTCACACGAAGGTATGTATTTGGCGCGTAAAATTTTTTGAAAAACCTTCTTCCCCGGCGTGTGCCCAGATCCGCCGCATATACAGGATCACTCTGCAAACGGACAGAGTCTCCCCTGTATATGCACGGCGTCACGGCTCGTACAATGTCCAAAAACGGATATTCATTCAATCACAACAGTTCAGACATACAACCATTCACAATTGCTGAATAAATCTCACGGCCGATCAGTTTGAAAGGATAAACCCACAATTGTTGAAACGGCGCCCACCCGGCACCCATATTTTGAACACCCTTTTCGAAAGCCACATAAACTCAGAGGTTTTGGAAAACAGTGCCCACACGACACTTAAGTTTTGCAATCCATTTTCGCAATCTTTTCTTTTGTTTGCTCTTTTATTTTTCAAAGCGGACAACAGAGATGTAAGGAAATAAACAATTCATTATTCACCATGCCGACATCCACACCGATCCCACGAGGGTATCGAGAACCACAAACGTGGATTCGAAACGTGTGCTTTCGAATAAACGTGTGCCTTGGCCATGTAAGGAAATAAACGTGGATTCGAAACGTGTGCTCGTGGATTCGAGTGGCGTTCGTGGATTCGAACGTGTGCAGTGGACGTGCAAAATCGTTGGAGCGCAAGGTCCGAAGAAGTTGAAGGAGGGGTTAAATCCGTGGAGACGGTAATCACCTTGTTAGTGGATTGTTATTGCGTGGACATCCAATCGGTGAGCGCAAGATCCGAAGAAGCTGAAGGAGGGGTTTGAGTCCGTGGAGTCGGTAATCACCTTGTTATTCTTCTATTCTTAGTGGATTGTTATTGCGTGTTGGTCCCGTGGTTTTTCTCCTGGATTGGAGTTTCCACGTATATCTCGGTCTGCTGTTTTTTATTTTCCGCATTGGTTTTTATTTTGCACTGAGATTTGGTTTTATAAGTATTACACCTATTCACCCCCCTCTAGTTGTTTGATAGTACCTATTTAGATCCTTGTGGATATATAAAAACCAACACACACCACAGTCTACAAATAGTAAATGGAATGCGAAAGAAAAAGAGAAAGTACTATTCGGGTCTCCAGGGACCCAGAAACTCCTGCCGCGGCCTTATCGTCGCCTAACTCTCCCCCCTGTAGGACCCTGTCGCAAAGTGGGAAGTCAGCGACTAAACAATAATGATAATAACAAAGCAGGGTAAAGAGAATACGTCCAACCGTAGACTATCCGGAGCAACCACCCTCTCAAAAGGGAAAGGTAAAAACGAACACCTGTACACCTGCAATGCCCGACCCCGTCGGACAACTAAACCGACGGATCCCACCGCTTCCACGTCGGACAACTAAACCGAACGGGTCGCACCGCTCCCACGTCGGACAACTAAACCGACGGGTCGCACTGCTCCCACGTCGGACAACTAAACCGACGGGTCGCACCGCTCCCACGTCGGACAACTAAACCGACGGGTCGCACCGCTCACACCTTAGCGTATCCAAGCCCCACAACTACAGGGGCCCCACTCCGTCCTAGTGGGTATACACGGGTCATGGACCACTTTTCCGGAAAAGCGCACCCTTTGCGGTGGCCAAACCGCGGGTGCGCGTGCTGCTGCCTCGAGCAAAGTAACCAAGAATACCGTACAACATCAAGAAACGAGAACCATAGAGACTATCATCTACATATAGTCAGATAATAGGAACCATAGAGACTATCATCTACATATAGTCAGATAACGAGAACTATAGGGACTATCAGCTACATATAGTAAGATAACACGAACTATAGAGACTATCATCTACATATAGTCAGATAACGAGAACTATAGAGACTATCATCTACATATAGTCAGATAACAAGAACTATAGAGACTATCATCTACATATAGTCAGATAACGAGAACTATAGAGACTATCATCTACATATAGTCAGATAACAAGAACTATAGAGACTATCCACAATACCCCAGTTAAAAGCACAAAAGGTGTTAGTTGCAAAAGTCGGAAATGCCATGCTAAGTCTCCAAATAAAAACCCACCTCGATGTAGGCCGATCCCCGAACTCCCGCTCGGCTACAGGGAGGCTGGTGCTGAACAACTGGGCCC
Organism: Tillandsia leiboldiana; assembly: GCA_029204045.2. Classification (NCBI taxonomy): domain Eukaryota; kingdom Viridiplantae; phylum Streptophyta; class Magnoliopsida; order Poales; family Bromeliaceae; genus Tillandsia; species Tillandsia leiboldiana. The sequence goes on from CM055072.1 coordinate 14,339,567, forward strand.
TGAATAAAAGCTATAGTCAGTAACAGACTCACAAATACCCGTCCCGACGACACTACAGTTGCGCAACGCTAACACGGGAAAATGAAGCCGATTTACGGAACAAAATCCGATTCCCAATCAACGAGAGCCCACGGGACTCTAACAAAATGCCCAGTAGATATGATAGTACGGTCTAAAGAAAGCCAGCGTGTCCCGACAACATCTGGGTCCATGGTACATTTTAATTTCGCATAAAAACACTACATTACTACTTGCTTCGACTCGTTCTTGTAATCCGGGAAACCAAAAACAGCGTCGTAAGTTTCAGCGCGTTCATTTCGACAAGACGAAGCTCGTGCTCACAGGCTTGGGCCAGCACAAAGCCCAGTTACAAAGTTGGCCCATAACATTTATAAGTCCAACAATCACACTAAGCTATATCAGGTAAAAGACTTGATCAAACTGAGATTAAATGTGAGCATCATAATCTAAACATGTTACCAAGTTGAGGGCTCACCTTGGGCGCACCGGAGTCTGGCCGGAAAGCTGGCCGGAGCCAGGTGGAGCAACCACCACTTAATGCTAGAGCTCGGATTGGCGAACTTCAGATCATACCAAGCTCAAACCTGAAACAAGGTGAGCATCAGTCACTGCAACCTCCCAAAAGTGTCTCGGACCTAGCCAGACACGGATCCGGTGGCCAGCGGCGACTGTTGGCCGGAAAACACCCAACCCAACACCATTAAACACAAGGTTGGAAAAGTTTCTTCCCAAGTGACTCACTGTCGAAAGTAAAATGATGGAACTTGTCTACAAGATGTTTAGGAATGACCTGAGTGGTGAGCCGGCGACCAGAGGCGGCGGCGGCGGCCGGAGCTCAACCTCGGGTTGCAAGATGGTGCAACTGTACAACCACAAAACCCTATGTTAAAAGTCCCATGCAACATCACGAGAAGCTTAATATAAGACCAAAGAACTCACCTGAGTCTTTTTCCCACCGTGCAGAGCCCCGACGATCGCCGGAGCTCAAGCTCTGCGAAAACATGCCCTCTAATGGCGGATTCCGGCCGGCGGTGTTCGGGCCGGCGCAACCTGGACCAAGATGATCTCCTCGGTGCCAGGAAGCTATCTACAGTGGCGGCGCCGGACGGCGAAGATCGGCCGTGAGGAAGACGACCCGGATCTAGGGCATCAACGTACGGCCCCGATCCACGTTCGATGGCCCTCCAACTTTGTGGAGCGTCTGCAGTCGACCCGAGGAAGCCTTCTAACGTCTCAAATCCCTCATCCAACAACCGGATTGATCCCGCGCCCGAAACCGGCGAAATCTAGGTTTTCCGGTCACCCCCGTCTCCGCCGGTTAACCGGAGCACGGCTGGCCTCGGGGCTGCACAGGGATGACCCTCACAATGTCAGAAGAAGAACGCGAGGGTTCTTGGGCCAATAAAAACTAAGAAAAGAGGGAGACCTACCTCGTCGGAAAATCCCAAGGAAGAAGATGACCCCGCGGCGGCGCCCGTCGGAGCTAGGTCTCGGGTCGGGTTTCAAACGCACGGAAACCCCCTCAGAAGAGGTTTGGTGCAATCCATCCTCCTCTGGTTGCTTCCTCACCAATAAAACCCGAGATCAAGTGTTCCTTGCTTGATCTTCTTCTTCTCCGGCGACGAGGCGGCGGCGGCCGGTGTGCTACCACCGAGGAATGCGGAAGAGGGAGAGGAGGACGTTGGAGCTGGCGGCTGGGGCTGAGGCTATGTGGTTTAGGGTTTAAAAGAACCCTAACCCGAATAGACTTTAAATAGTGTATTGTTGCACAATTGCATTTAACCCCTTCTTCTCTTTATATTTAGAGCCCAGTCCCTCACAGTAGCTAAATTTCATGCTTAGGTCCCTCACCACACAGCAGCACGCAATTCGGAGCATAAAATATAGGGGTCTGTGTGCAAAAATATGGCATTTTTCGTTGTTTTCACGTTTTTCGAGGCATTCTTGTCGTCAAATCGAAAAACGGACTTCGCCATGACGTCCGGCTCGACGAAACCTATCAGGTAGCAATTTTTGTTTTTCGACGAGATGCCCAGATAAATTCTCGGTCCACAATTACTGTACAACTATACAGTATGGCACGCTTCTCGAGACTCTAGGGTCGTCATACGAAAATTCCGTCAGCGCCATTGCGCTCAGAACGTCAAAATTAGCTAGAATCGTCTACTCATACTGCTAGGTTGGATTTTGGACAGTGAAATGACCAACGACCGATCGATATGGGACCGAAATCAGCGGTTACTATTCATTTTACTATTCACTTAAGGCGCGGGTCCCGTCCGCTTCTTCGCTGATTTCCGAACGATCCGACCGTCGGATCAGCAAACGGTCTATGCCATTTTCACTCGATTCGATGAGATGGTCGCACTGGCGACCTCAGATTTCCGGGATAAGACTCGAATCGGAAAGGCAGAATTTGTGCAACGAAAACTGTGCAATTCGCGCACCGGTGTGCAAATCACTAAGGTTTAGATCTGCCTCCTCGCCCGCAACCACACTTGTATTTCTCGAGTGCTACATCACTCACACCTTAAAAGAAGTTTCGTCCCCGAAACTTAAATACCCCAGGAATCCCATAAATAGGGAAAGTGCCCAAACATGTCCGATTTGCGCTCCCCAAATGGCTTCGTGCCCCTCATGATCCGCTCATTTCTCTCTGGCACTAGGAGAGATTGCAGTTTCCCCGCCGGGCGCTCACGTTCGGCCTTTATTCGATGACCGACTCAATAGCGAGCCACGCGTTATGCTACATCCCTTGTCAAATTAAGCCACCAACAATCTGCTGTTGATCCGTCCTGCTACGTAATCGCGGTTACCGATATGTCTCCCGTCTGACTCTTACCGCTTTAGGCATTGACTGCTCCACTCGTCTTTCCGGGGTGATCTTGATTGGACGAATCGTCTCCTTGAGTCACTTGGTCGTATAGGCCTTAACTCTCCTGACATCTAGCCGTCCCAAAAAGCCTACTTCGCGAGGCCCAAACTCACACCTTTGGAGTTTTGCCTACCCTCTCTGGTCCCCGAGGGTCTGTAAGGTCACCCGAAGACGCGGGTCGTTACACACGCAAGTTGACCCAAAAAGGGTTTGGAAATTTTGATCATCACACCCACGAACACCGTTGGGGCGCTCAATAATCCGTCCCCGAAGCGATGACACGCGAAACGCCATATATCTCTGGGCGAAACCCGGTGGTAACCCTGAACGAAAAACTACCGGACCGAACCGCCCTAAGATTTCAGACAGACGACGGGCTCGACCCGCCCGGCAACCCTACCATTCCGTCCATCTTGATCGAAACTAACCTGAGTAAGCCTGCTCCTCGACTTGGAGTTCCCTGTTATGACGCCACCGGTTCGCAGACCACCTCTGACGGTACTGAGCAGTCGGCAACCAAAAACTCGCGATGCGTCGAGGTACCCCAGTCCTGCCACCAAACCCGGACCGACGGCTCTTAATGGTTCAAAACAACTTGACAACAAAGGGGGGCCACACTAGTCCCCTCACAAAACTCCAGGATGTGCCCATCCAACTAGCCGGGTCACCGCCTACAAGTAATCCTCAACTGAAAACGACGAACCCACCCGTCACCAACACGGACTACTTCCACCCGTCACCCACACGGGCCACTAGCTCGGAGCATAACCACCATCCCGGATTGTCCACTCCGACTGTCCGTTCTACCGAGGCGACGGTCAAAACTAAAGCTAGGTTTCAGCTCTCAGACCTACCACAAGGTCCACCCCACAGAAAAAGCTGATTGCAGGGCATCCCAGCCGAAAGCAACCAATGCCAGAGCGCCATGTAGTCAATAACCCCCGCTGATCTACACTGCTTCGCAATCAATAGTCTCGTAACCCAAAAACCTTCCCGATTATGCCTTGGTCATGGAAGGCTGGGGACAAAAACCAAGAAATACGGTTCTCCTCCGTCTTGGCACCGAAGGGGTGCGTTACTCTGGTTAACCCTTACCGCTTGGTCCCAAATCTATTGCCCCTCCAAGCACCGTGCACCGAACCGAGCTGCATACCCCCAGACCAAACGCTCACATTCCCAACTAGGAATGTTCTAAGCTCTAGGTCCGCTCAACCGAACTCGAGCCCATACGAAACAAGGTTTGCTAGCCCCGGGAGTTTCCTTTCTCAACCCAAAGGAGAACCCCAAGACCCCATCTCGACGATTTCTACCACCATCGTAGTGTCTACAGTAAAAAGCCGAACTATGGGTAACAACCATAGGGGAGGAATCCTCATTCCCACCCATACCTTGTCCAAGATGCAAAAGACTCGGCCGACTATCTGCTGTAACCTAAAACCAGCAGACATAGAAGGTACAAAAAATTTTGACAAAGAGGCTACTCAGTTACTCACGTCCGACCAAAATGGCCGACTCACTAACAAACACCGGCGGATTACTCTGCCACCAGTCGCCGTTACTAACGACGGCCAGAACGACGGCAGAGGGTTCGGAACACAATAGCCAGCGCAACGAACTACTGTATTAACAGCCGCACCAGGTGCCTGATCACCGTCAGCAGGCCCACCGTGTCCCGTGCTGGTTGCTTAATCCATTGATTCCTAGCAACCAACAAGACCCCGGTGGCAACCGGCCTCGACCCCAGCTTCCAAAACAACACGGCTACACAAACACGACAACCGAACTAAACCGGAAAACCAAACCACCTATCGAGAGAAAAAGGACTTAGACTCGTTTCCCCCCCCCCCTCGATCACTCGGGTTCTACTCTCCTATGCTCTATCCATTAATTCATTTGTAGCCAGGTGAGGTATCCCTGTGGACGTCGGCACTGGCTGTTGTGATTGAAAAGTAAGGCTCTGATACCATCTTAATCTGTCACGCCCCGGGGGTTTATTTTAGCGAAAACGATTCACACGAAGGTATGTATTTGGCACGTAAATTTTTTTGAAAAACCTTCTTCCCCGGCGCGTGCCCAGATCCGCCGCATATACAGGATCACTCTGCGAACGGACAGAGTCTCCCCTGTATATGCACGGCGTCACGGCTCGTACAATGTCCAAAAACGGATATTCATTCAATCACAACAGTTCAGACATACAACCATTCACAATTGCTGAATAAATCTCACGGCCGATCAGTTTGAAAGGATAATCCCACAATTGTTGAAACGGCGCCCACCCGGCACCCATATTTTGAAAACCCTTTTTGAAAGCCACATAAACTTAAGTTTTGCAATCCATTTTCGCAATCTTTTCTTTTGTTTGCTCTTTTATTTTTCAAAGCGGCCAACAGAGATGTAAGGAAATAAACAATTCATTATTCACCATGCCGGCATCCACACCGACCCCACGAGGGTATCGAGAACCACACCACAGTCTACAAATAGTAAATGGAATGCGAAAGAAAAAGAGAAAGTACTGTTCGGGTCTCCAGGGACCCAGAAACTCCTGCCGCGGCCTCACCGTCGCCTAACTCTCCCCCCTGTAGGACCCTGTCGCAAAGTGGGAAGTCAGCGACTAAACAATAATGATAATAACAAAGCAGGGTAAAGAGAATACGTCCAACCGTAGACTATCCGGAGCAACCACCCTCGCAAAAGGGAAAGGTAAAAACGAACACCTGTACACCTGCAATGCCCGACCCCGTCGGACAACTAAACCGACGGATCCCACCGCTTCCACGTCGGACAACTAAACCGAACGGGTCGCACCGCACCCACGTCGGACAACTAAACCGACGGGTCGCACCGCTCACACCTTAGCGCATCCAAGCCCCACAACTACAGGGGCCCCACTCCGTCCTAGTGGGTATACACGGGTCATGGACCACTTTTCCGAAAAAGCGCACCCTTTGCGGTGGCCGAACCGCAGGTGCGCGTGCTGCTGCCTCGAGCAAAGTAACCAAGAATACCGTACAACATCAAGAAACGAGAACCATAGAGACTATCATCTACATATAGTCAGATAACTGGAACCATAGAGACTATCATCTACATATAGTCAGATAACGAGAACTAAGGGACTATCATCTACATATAGTCAGATAACACGAACTATAGAGACTATCATCTACATATAGTCAGATAACGAGAACTATAGAGACTATCATCTACATATAGTCAGATAACAAGAACTATAGAGACTATCATCTACATATAGTCAGATAACGAGAACTATAGAGACTATCATCTACATATAGTCAGATAACAAGAACTATAGAGACTATCCACAATACCCCAGTTAAAAGCACAAAAGGTGTTAGTTGCAAAAGTCGGAAATGCCATGCTAAGTCTCCAAATAAAAACCCACCTCGATGTAGGCCGATCCCCGAACTCCCGCTCGGCTACAGGGAGGCTGGTGCTGAACAACTGGGACCTGAATAAAAGCTATAGTCAGTAACAGACTCACACATACCCGTCCCGATGACACTACAGTAGCGCAACATTAACACGGGACAATGAAGCCGATTTACGGAACAAAATCCGATTCCCGATCAACGAGAGCCCACAGGACTCTAACAAAATGCTCAGTAGATATGATAGTACGGTCTAAAGACAGCCAGCGTGTCCCGACAATATCTGGGTCCATGGTACATATTAATTTCGCATAAAAACACTACATTACTACTTGCTTCGACTCGTTCTTGTAATCCGGGAAACCAAAAACAGCGCCGTAAGTTTCAGCGCGTTCGTTTCGACAAGACGAAGCTCGTGCTCACAGGCTTGGGCCAGCACAAAGCCCAGTTACAAAGTTGGCCCATAACATTTATAAGTCCAACAATCACACTAAGATATATCATGTAAAAGACTTGATCAAACTGAGATTAAATGTGAGCATCATAATCTAAACATTTTACCAGGTTGAGGGCTCACCTTGGGCGCACCGGAGTCTGGCCGGAAAGCTGGCCGGAGTAAGGTGGAGCAACCACCACTTAATGCTAGAGCTCGGATTGGCGAACTTCAGATCATACCAAGCGCAAACCTGAAACAAGGTGAGCATCAGTCACTGCAACCTCCCAAAAGTGTCTCGGACCTAGCCAGACCCGGATCCGGTGGCCTGCGGCGACTGTTGGCCGGAAAACACCCAACCCAACACAATTAAACACAAGGTTGGAAAAGCTTCTTCCCCAGTGACTCACTGTCCAAAGTAAAATGATGGATCTTGTCTAAAAGATGTTTAGGAATGACCTGAGTGGTGAGCCGGCGACCAGAGGCGGCGGGGCGGCCGGAGCTCAACCTCGGGTTGCAAGACGGTGCAACTGTACAACCACAAAACCCTACGTTAAAAGTCCCATGCAACTTCCCGAGAAGCTTAATATAAGACCAAAGAACTCACCTGAGTCTTTTTCCCACCGTGCGGAGCCCCGACGATCGCCGGAGCTCAAGCTCGGCGAAAACATGCCCTCTAATGGCGGATTCCGGCCGGCGGTGTTCGGGCCGGCGCAACCTGGACCAAGATGATCTCCTCGGTGCCAGGAAGCTTCCTGCAGTGGTGGCCGGCGCCGGAAGTGAGCGGCGGCTCCGGACGGCGAAGATTGGCCGTGAGGAAGATGACCCGGATCTAGGGCATCAACGTACGGCCCCGATCCACGTCCGATGGCCCTCCAACTTTGTGGAGCGTCTGCAGTCGACCCGAGGAAGACTTCTAACATCTCAGATACCTCATCCAACAACCGGATTGATCCCTCGCCCGAAACCGACGAAATCTAGGTTTTCCGGTCACCCCCGTCTCCGCCGGTTAACCGGAGCACGGCTGGCCTCGGGGCTGCACAGGGATGACCCTCACAATGTCAGAAGAAGAATGGGAGGGTTCTTGGGCCAATAAAAACTAAGAAAAGAGGGAGACCTACCTTGCCGAAAAATCCCAAGGAAGAAGATGACCCCGCGGCGGCGCCCGTTGGAGCTGGGTCTCGGCTCGGGTTTCAAACGCACGGAAACCCCCTCAGAAGAGGTTTGGTGCAATCCATCCTCCTCTGGTTGCTTCCTCACCAATAAAACCCGAGATCAAGTGTTCCTTGCTTGATCTTCTTCTTCTCCGGCGACGAGGCGGCGGCGGCCGGTGTGCTACCACCGAGGAATGCGGAAGAGGGAGAGGAGGACGTTGGAGCTGGCGGCTGGGGCTGAGGCTATGTGGTTTAGGGTTTAAAAGAACCCTAACCCGAATAGACTTTAAATAGTGTATTGTTGCACAATTGCATTTAACCCCTTCTTCTCTTGATATTTAGAGCCCAGTCCCTCACAGTAGCTAAATTTCACGCTTAGGTCCCTCACCACACAGCCGCACGCAATTCGGAGCATAAAATATAGGGGTCTGTGTGCAAAATACGGCATTTTTTGTTGTTTTCACCTTTTTCGAGGCATTCTTGTCGTCAAATCGAAAAACGGACTTCGCCACGACGTCCGGCTCGACGAAACCTATCAGGTAGCAATTTTTGTTTTTCGACGAGATGCCCGGATAAATTCTCGGTCCACAATTACTGTACAACTATACAGTATGGCATGCTTCTCGAGACTCTAGGGTCGTCAAACGAAAATTCCGTCAGCGCCATTGCGCTCAGAACGTCAAAATTAGCTAGAATCGTCTACTCATACTGCTAGGTTGGATTTTGGACAGTGAAATGGCCAACGACCGATCGAGAGGGGACCGAAATCAGCGGTTACTATTCATTTTACTATTCACTTAAGTCGCGGGTCCCGCCCGCTTCTTCGCTGATTTCCGAACGATCCGACCGTCGGATCAGCAAACGGTCTATGCCATTTTCACTCGATTCGATGAGACGGTCGAACTGGCGACCTCAGATTTTCGGGATCAGACTCGGATCGGAAAGGCAGAATTTGTGCATCGAAAACTGTGCAATTCGCGCACCGGTGTGCAAATCACTAAGGTTTAGATCTGCCTCCTCGCCCGCAACCACACTTGTATTTCTCGAGTGCTACAGACACACCAGGCAGTGCGCCACGAATCGGGTCACGTCTCCCTTCAACTTAGGCCACCAGAAGGTTTGTTTAATATCCTTGTACATCTTCGTTCCCCCAGGGTGCGCTGCGTAGGGAGCAGTATGCGCTTCCCTCAGGATTTCCTCTTTGAGCTCCGGTAAGTCAGGCACGCAAATTCGCCCTATGAATCGTATCGTGCCATTAGAGCTTATTTCGAAATCGCCCCCTTGGTCTGAGGGTATTCTGTCTCGCACAAGTTGTAGCTGGGTATCAGTCTACTGTCCCTCCATGATCTTGTCGAGTAGGGTAGGCCTAACCACCAGGGTCAGGAGTTGTGCGACCGTTCCTGCCGGTACTACCTCCAGCCTTAATTGTGAGAATTCTGCAATCAGACGGTCCTATTGGGTAACGGCATTTACCCCTGATTCCACTGTCTGCCCTTTGCGGCTCATGGCGTCGGCCACCACGTTTGCCTTTCCGGGGTGGTAGTGGATTGATAGGTCGTAGTCCTTTAACAGCTCGAGCCAGCGCCTTTGCCGTAAATTTAACTCCTTTTGCGTAAAAAGGTACTTGAGGCTCTGGTGATCGGAGTACACATCGCAGTGAGTCCCGTATAAGTAGTGTCTCCACAGCTTGAGGGCAAACACGACTGCTGCAAGCTCCAAGTCGTGCACGGGGTAATTTCGTTCGTACTCCTTAAGTTGTCTTGACGCATAGGCTATGACCTTACCCCGTTGCATAAGCACACCTCCGAGACCGTTTCGCGACGCGTCACAGTAAATCTCATAGTCCTCCCCGGGCTCCGGTAAAGCGAGCACCGGGGCCCGCGTCAACTTGTCCCTGAGTTCCTCGAAACTCTTCTGGCACTGGTCCGTCCAAATAAACTTCTCCCCTTTTCGGGTCAGGCGAGTTAGGGGAGTGGCTATCTTGGAGAAGCCTTCCACAAAGCGCCTGTGTCATGCCCCGGGGGTTTATTTTAGCGGAAACGATTCACAAAAAGGTATGTGTTTGGCGCGTATAATTTTTTTTGAAAAACCTTCTTCCCCGGCGCGTGCCCAGATCCGCCGCATATACAGGATCACTCTGCAAACAGACAGAGTCTCCCCTGTATATGCACGGCGTCGCGGCTCATACAATGTCCAAAAACGGATATTCATTCAATCACAACAGTTCAGACATACAACCATTCACAATTACTGAATAAATCTCACGGCCGATCAGTTTGAAAGGATAAATCCACAATTGTTGAAACGGCGCCCACCCGGCACCCACATTTTGAAAGTAGTTTTCGCAGGCAACATAAACTCAGGGGTTTTGGAAAATAGTGCCCACACGACACTTAGGTTTTGAAATCCATTTTCGCAATCCATAAATCCACAAGGTTTTGAAACCGGTGCCCACACGACACCCAAGTTTTTTGGAAAGTAGTTTTCGCAATCTTTTCTTTTGTTTGCTCTTTTATTTTTCAAAGCGGCCAACAGAGATGTAAGGAAAAATAAATAATTCATTATTCACCATGCCGACATCCACACCGACCCCACGAGGGTATCGAGAACCACACCACAGTCTACAACTAGTAAATGGAATGCGAAAGACAGATAGAAAGTACTGTTCGGGTCTCCAGGGACCCAGAACTCCTGCCGCAGCCTCACCGTCGCCTAACTCTCCCCCTTGTAGGACCCTGTCGCAAAGTGGGAAGTCAGCGACTAAATAATAATGATAATAACGAAGCAGGGTAAAGAAATACATCCAACCGTAGCCTATCCGGAGCAACCACCCTCGCAAAAGGGGAAAGTAAATACGAACACCTGTAAACCTGCAATGCCCGATCCCGTCGGACAACTAAACCGACGGATCGCACCGCTCCCAAGTCGGACAACTAAACCGAATGGGTCGCACCGCTCCCACGTCGGACAACTAAACCGAACGGGTCGCACCGCTCCCACGTCGGGCAACTAAACCGACGGGTCGCACCGCTCACACCTTGGCGCATCTAAGCCCCACAACTACAGGGGCCCCACTCCGTCCTGGTGGGTATACACGGGTCATGGACCACTTTTCCGGAAAAGCGCACCCTTTGCGGTGGCCAAACCGCGGGTGCGCGTGCTGCAGCCTCGAGCAAAGTAACCAACAATACCAATAATACTCACAAATAAAGCTATAACGACTATCACGTTAGCAACAATAAACGTATCAACAAGGGTAAAAGCGACTGCCGGAAACCGACGCTTAGCCCCAAAACAAAACCCACCTGAATGTAGGCTGATCCCGAGCTCTCGCTAGACTACTAGGCGGCTGGTGCGGAACGGCTGGGCCCTGAACAGAGACTTTAGTCAGAACTAGACTCACACATACCGATCCTGACAACACTACAGCAACACAACGCTAACACGGAATAATATAGCCGATTTACGGAACAAGGTCCGATTCCCGCTCAACAAGAGCCCACGGAACTCCAACAACCTGCCCAGCAGGTATGAAAACACTGTCTACAGAGAGCCAGCGTGTCCCAATTGCATTTAGGTCCTTAATAAATCTTAATTTTGCATAAAAACACTGCGTTGATTATTTGTTTCGACCCGTTCTCACAATCCGGGAACCCAAAAACAGTACTGTAAGTTCTGTCGCGTCCGTTTCGACGAGACGAAGCTCGTGCTCACAAGTTTGGGCTGGCACGGGCTCCGAGGGCAAAGTTGGCCCAAAAAAACTAAGTCCCCAACACCTAACTTAGCCAATCAATCTTACAACTCGATCTAACCAACCGAAAGCATGAGCATCATGTACAGAGGAGTGAACAAGGTCGAGGGCTCACCTGAAACTTGCCGGGAACTGGCCGGAGAGATCGCCGGAGCAACTCCCTCCAATGACCTAAGCTCGGGTTGGGATTGCTTGGAACAAACCAAGTTAAATTCTGAAACAAGGTGGAGCACGAGTTAACACAACGTCCCAGAGGAAGTTTGGCCCAAGTCCGACCCTCAACCAGCGGCCGGAAGCGGCGGCGGCCGGACCCGAACCCAATTATCCTCATTACTTAACAAGATTGAGCCAACTTAATTACCAGGTGTTCTCGGGCTAAACAAACAAGATAGGAACACTTGAAAAGGTGATCATGGCTTACCTGAGTCGGTGGCCGGAGCCAGGAGGCGGCGGCGGCGGCCGGAGGTGAAGCGCTGACAGCAAGAAAGGGTGCAACTACAAAACATGAGATCCCCACGTTCAAGTTTGCATGCAAACCAAAAGGTAGTCACATTTATACCTAATGAACATACCTGCGTCATTTTCCCACCTCGCGGAGCCCCGGTATCGCCGGAAAACAAGTTCGCCGGAAAACAAGTTCGTTAATGGCGGAATCCGGTCGGCGAAGTCCGGGACGGTGCGAGATGGACCAAAGTGTTCTGCTGGTTTCCAGGGTCCTTCCTGCAGTGGTGGCCGGCGACGGGGACGAGCGGCGGCGCCGGTTGGGGGATTTCCGGCGAGAGTGCACAAAAGCCGGTTCTAGGGCTTTGTCGTGCGGCGCGGTCCCTCAACGGATGATAACCAAAATTGAGAAACTTCTTGCAGTCACCAAGAGGATGAAATCCAACGGTCTGATCTTGGTTTCAACAGTCGGATGAAGGCCGCACCCGAGATCGGCAAAAAAAGAGATAATTCCGGCAACCAAGCTCTCGCCGGCGACGGGGACGACGGCGACGGCTCCAACTCCACAGATAAGATCTACTCAATGCCAGGAACATGCTAAATACACTCATGCACCAAACTAAAGAAGTCTCTTCCAAGAACTCACCTCGCCGGAGAAACAAGGAAGAAGATGATGCTCCGCGGCGGCTCACGGCGGCGCCCGACGTCGGGGAACCCATGGCTCGGTGTCACCTTCGCAGAGACACTCCCAGATGATTCTTGGAACCACCCAAGTCCTCTGGGAGCAATCCCCCACCTTCCCATCCGAGATCTAAGGAGTTCCTTGGTTCTTCTTCCTCTCCGGCGATGAGACGGCGGCGCTTGGTGGCGTGACCTCCGTGGAGAGAGGCAGAGGGTGTTGAAGAGGGTTGGGGCTGGCGGCTGGGCTGAGGACCACGGGATTAGGGTTTAAAGAGAACCCTAACCCAACCCATATGCAATATAAATAATGCATGTACAAGATGCATTTTCACCCCTCAAAACCTACTATTTTGTGCCCAGTCCCTCACAGCAAACTTATTTCACAATTAGGTCCCTCACCAAAGAGCAGCACGCAAAACGGAGCATGAAAAATAGGGTTTATTGCGCAAAATGCCGCAATTTACACCGTATTTCATGCTTTTCGAGGCATTTTAGTCATCAAATCGAAAAACGGACTTCGCCACGACGTCCGGCTCGACGAAACCTATCAGGTAGCGATTTTTGTTTTTCGACGAAATGGCCGGATAAAATCTCGGTCCACAATTACTGTATAATTATACAGTATGGCACGCTTCTCGAGACACTAGGATCGTCAAACGAAAATTCTGTCAACGCCATTGCGCTCAGAACATCAAAATTACTTAGAAACGTCTACTCATACTGCTAGGTTGGGATTTTGGACAATGAAATGGCCAACGACCGATCGAGAGGGGACCGAAATTAGGGGTTACTATTCACTTAAGTCGTGGGTCCCACTAGTTTTCTTGCTGATTTCCGGACGATCCGACCGTCGGATCAGCAAACAGTCTATACCATTTCCACTCGATTCGACGAGACGGTCGCACTGGCGACCTCAGATTTTCGAGATCAGACTCGAATCGGAAAGGCGAAATTTGTGCTTCGGCAACTGTGCCAACCGTACACCGGTACACCCCACCAAGGTTAAATTTGTTTCCTCGCACACATTCGCACCTGAAAAACACTCTTTACACTAACACAATTTTCCCGAGTATTATATCACTCACACCTTAAAAGAAGTTTCGTCCTCGAAACTTGAACACACCAGGAATCCCATACATGGGGAAAGTGGCCAACCATGTCCGACTTGCGCTCCCACATGGCTTCGCGCCCCCCATGATTCGCTCGTTTCTCTCTGGCACTAGGAGAGAATGCAGTTTCCCCGCCGGACGCTGACGTTCGGCCTTTATTCGATGACCGACCCAAAAGCGAGCCACGCGTTGTGCTACATCCCTTGTCAATTTAAGCCACCAACAGTCTGCTGTTGATCCGTCTTGCTACGTAATCGCGGTTACCGGTATGTCTCCTGTCTGACCCTTACCGCTCCAGGCATCGGCTGCTCCACTTGTCTTTCCGGAGTGATCTTGATTGGACGCATCGTTTCCTTGAGTTGCTTGGTCGTAAGGGCCTTAACTCCTGCGTTCTTCGAAGCCCTCCGGACGTTTGGCCGTCCCAAAAGCTCACCCCGCGATGCCCAAACTCACACCTTGGAGTTTGGCCTACCTTCTCTGGTCCCTGAGGGTTTGTAAGGTCACCCGAAGACGCGGGTAGTTAAACACGCAAGTTGACCCATAAAGGGTCTGGAAATTTTTGATCAGCACACCCACGAACACCGTTGGGGCGCTCAATAATCCATCCCCGAAGTGACGACACGCGAAACACCATATATCTCTTGGCGAAACTCGGTGGTAACCCTGAACGAAAAACTACCGGACCGAACCGCCCTAAGATTTCAGACAGACGACGGGCTCGACCCGCCCGGCAACCCTACCGTTCCGTCCATCTTGATCGAAACTAACATGAGTAAGCCTGCTCCTCGACTTGGAGTTCCCTGTTATGACGCCATTGGTTCGCGGACCACCTCTGACGGTGTTGAGCAATCCGCAACCCAAATCTTGCGATGCGTCGAGGTACCCTAATCCTACCACCAAACCCGAACCGACGGGCTCTAAAGTTCACAAAAAAAATAACCCGGCAACAAAAGGGGGAAGCCACACTAATACGCTCACAAAAACTCCAGGATGTGCCAATCCAACTTGCCGGGTCACCGCCTACAAGTAATCCTCCTTTGAAAATGACGAACCCACCCGTCACCAACACGGACTACTTCCGCCCGTCACCAACACGGGCCACTAGCTCGGGACATAACCACCATCCCCGGATTGTCCGCTCCGACTGTCCGTTCTACCGAGGCGACGGTCAAAAGTAAAGTTAGGTTTCAGCAATCAGACCTACCACAAGGTCTACCCCACAGAAAAAGCTAAATGCAGGGCATCCTAGCCGAAAGCAACCAATGCCAGAGCGTCTTGTAGTCAAAAACCCCCGCTGACCTACACTGCATTTGCTATTAGTCTCGTAACCCAAAATCTTCCCGATTATGCCTTGGTCATGGAAAGCTGGCGACAGAAACCAAGAAGTACGGTCCTACTTCCGTCTTGGCACTGAAGGGGTGCGACACTCTGGTTAACCCCTACCGCTCGGTCCCAATCTATTGCCCCTCCAAGCACCGTGCACTGAACCGAGCTGCATACCCCCAGACCAAGCGATCACATTTCCAACTAGGAGTATTCTAAGCTCTAGGTCCGCTCAACCAAAAATCGAGCCCAAACAAACAAGATTTGCTAGCACCGGGGGTCTCCTTTCTCAACCCAGAGGGGAACCCCAAGACCCCATCTTGACGATTTCTACCACCATCGCAGTGTCTATAGTAAGAAGCTGAACTAGGGGTAACAACCGTAGGGAAAGAATCCACATTCCCACCCATACCTTGTCCAAGATACAAAAGAATCGGCCGACTATCTGCTGTAACCTAAAACCAGTAGACCTAGAAGGTACAAAATTAGACAAGAGGCTACCCAGTTACTCACGACCGACAAAACGGCCGACTCACCGCCAAATACCGGCGGATTACTCTACCACCAGTCGCCGTTACTAACGATGACCAGCACGTTGGCAGAGGAAGGGGGTTCGGAAAACAAAAGCCGGCGCAACGATCCGCTGTGTTAACAGGCGCACCAAGTGCATGAACACCGTCAGCAGGCCCACCGTGTCCCATGCTGGTTGCTCAATCCATGAATTTCCAGTAACCATCAAGACCCCGGTGGCAGCCGGCCTCGACCCCAGCCTCCACGACAACACGACTACACATGCACGACAACCGAGCTAAACCGAGAAACAAAACATAACCCGTACACACCGGCAACACAAGTAAGTTCTAGCCTCCGCTAGCATAGCACTCAAACAACTATTGAGAAAAGGGACCTATACTTTCCCCCACCTCCCCCGATCACTCGCGTTCTACTCTTCTATGCCATATTCATTTCATTTATTAGTAGTCTAAGTGAGGTATCTCTGTGGATGTCAGACACTGACTGTTGTGATTGAAGAAAGTCTCTGATACCATCTTAATCTGTCACGCCCCGGGGGTTTATTTTAGCGAAAATGATTCACAAAAAGGTATGTGTTTGGCGCGTATAATTTTTTTTGAAAAACCTTCTTCCCCAGCGCATGCCCAGATCCGCCGCATATACAGGATCACTCTGCAAACGGACAGAGTCTCCCCTGTATATGCACGGCGTCGCGGCTCATACAATGTCCAAAAACGGATATTCATTCAATCACAACAGTTCAGACATACAACCATTCACAATTACTGAATAAATCTCACGGTCGATCAGTTTGAAAGGATAAATCCACAATTGTTGAAACGGCGCCCACCCGGCACCCACATTTTGAAAGTAGTTTTCGCAGGCAACATAAACTCAGGGGTTTTGGAAAATAGTGCCCACACGACACTTAGGTTTTGAAATCCATTTTCGCAATCCATAAATCCACAAGGTTTTGAAACCGGTGCCCACACGACACCCAAGTTTTTTTGAAAGTAGTTTTCGCAATCTTTTCTTTTGTTTGTTCTTTTATTTTTCAAAGCGGCCAACAGAGATGTAAGGAAAAATAAATAATTCATTATTCACCATGCCGACATCCACACCGACCCCACAAGGGTATCGAGAACCACACCACAGTCTACAACTAGTAAATGGAATGCGAAAGACAGATAGAAAGTATTGTTCGGGTCTCCAGGGACCCAGAACTCCTGCCGCAGCCTCACCGTCGCCTAACTCTCCCCCTTGTAGGACCTTGTCGCAAAGCGGGAAGTCAGCGACTAAATAATAATGATAATAACAAAGCAGGGTAAAGAAATACATCCAACCGTAGCCTATCCGGAGCAACCACCCTCGCAAAAGGGGAAAGTAAATACAAACACCTGTAAACCTGCAATGCCCGATCCCGTCGAACAACTAAACAGACGGATCGCACCGCTCCCAAGTCGGACAACTAAACCGAATGGGTCGCACCGCTCCCACGTCGGACAACTAAACCGAACGGGTCGCACCGCTCCCACGTCGGGCAACTAAACCGACGGGTCGCACCGCTCACACCTTGGCGCATCTAAGCCCCACAACTACAGGGGCCCCACTCCATCCTGGTGGGTATACACGGGTCATGGACCACTTTTCCGGAAAAGCGCACCCTTTGCGGTGGCCAAACCGCGGGTGCGCGTGCTGCAGCCTCGAGCAAAGTAACCAACAATACCAATAATACTCACAAATAAAGCTATAACGACTATCACGTTAGCAACAATAAACGTATCAACAAGGGTAAAAGCGACTGCCGGAAACCGACGCTACGCCCCAAAACAAAACCCACCTGAATGTAGGCTGATCCCGAGCTCTCGCTAGACTACTAGGCGGCTGGTGCGGAACGGCTGGGCCCTGAACAGAGACTGTAGTCAGAACTAGACTCACACATACCCATCCTGACAACACTACAGCAACACAACGCTAACACGGAATAATATAGCCGATTTACGGAACAAGGTCCGATTCCCGCTCAACAAGAGCCCACGGAACTCCAACAACCTGCCCAGCAGGTATGAAAACACTGTCTACAGACAGCCAGCATGTCCCAATTGCATTTAGGTCCTTAATAAATCTTAATTTTGCATAAAAACACTGCGTTGATTATTTGTTTCGACCCGTTCTCACAATCCGGGAACCCAAAAACAGTACTGTAAGTTCTGTCGCGTCCGTTTCGACGAGACGAAGCTCGGGCTCACAAGTTTGGGCTGGCACGGGCTCCGAGGGCAAAGTTGGCCCAAAAAAACTAAGTCCCCAACACCTAACTTAGCCAATCAATCTTACAACTCGATCTAACCAACCAAAAGCATGAGCATCATGTACAGAGGAGTGAACAAGGTCGAGGGCTCACCTGAAACTTGCCGGGAACTGGCCGGAGAGATCGCCGGAGCAACTCCCTCCAATGACCTAAGCTCGGGTTGGGATTGCTTGGAACAAACCAAGTTAAATTCTGAAACAAGGTGGAGCACGAGTTAACACAACCTCCCAGAGGAAGTTTGGTCCAAGTCCGACCCTCAACCAGCGGCCGGAAGCGGCGGCGGCCGGACCCGAACCCAATTATCCTCATTACTTAACAAGATTGAGCCAACTTAATTACCAGGTGTTCTCGGGCTAAACAAACAAGATAGGAACACTTGAAAATGTGATCATGGTTTACCTGAGTCGGTGGCCGGAGCCAGGAGGCGGCGGCGGCGGCCGGAGGTGAAGCGCTGACCGCAAGAAAGGGTGCAACTACAAAACATGAGATCCCCACATTCAAGTTTGCATGCAAACCAAAAGGTAGTCACATTTATACCTAATGAACATACCTGCGTCGTTTTCCCACCTCGCGGAGCCCCGGTATTGCCGAAAAACAAGTTCGCCGGAAAACAAGTTCGTTAATGGCGGAATCTGGCCGGCGAAGTCCGGGACGGTGCGAGATGGACCAAAGTGTTCTGCTGGTTTCCAGGGTCCTTCCTGCAGTGGTGGCCGGCGACGGGGACGAGCGGCGGCGCCGGTTGGGGGATTTCCGGCGAGAGTGCACAAAAGCCGGTTCTAGGGCTTTGTCGTGCGGCGCGGTCCCTCAACAGATGATAACCAAAATTGAGAAACTTCTTGCAGTCACCAAGAGGATGAAATCCAACGGTCTGATCTTGGTTTCAACGGTCGGATGAAGGCCGCACCCGAGATCGGCAAAAAAAGAGATAATTCCGGCAACCAAGCTCCCGCCGGCGACGGGGACGACGGCGACGGCTCCAACTCCAAAGATAAGATCTACTCAATGCCAGGAACAGGCTAAATACACTCATGCACCAAACTAAAGAAGTCTCTTCCAAGAACTCACCTCGTCGGAGAAACAAGGAAGAAGATGATGTACCGCGGCGGCTCACGGCGGCGCCCGACGTCGGGGAACCCATGGCTCGGTGTCACCTTCGCAGAGACACTCCCAGATGATTCTTGGAACCACCCAAGTCCTCTGGGAGCAATCCCCCACCTTCCCATCCGAGATCTAAGGAGTTCCTTGGTTCTACTTCCTCTCCGGCGACGAGACGGCGGCGCTTGGTGGCGTGACCTCCGTGGAGAGAGGCAGAGGGTGTTGAAGAGGGCTGGGGCTGGCGGCTGGGCCGAGGACCACGGGATTAGGGTTTAAAGAGAACCCTAACCCAACCCATATGCAATATAAATAATGCACGTACAAGATGCATTTTCACCCCTCAAAACCTACTATTTTGAGCCCAGTCCCTCACAGCAAACTTATTTCACAATTAGGTCCCTCACCAAAGAGCTGCACGCAAAACGGAGCATGAAAAATAGGGTTTATTGCGCAAAATGCCGAAATTTACACTGTATTTCACGCTTTTCGAGGCATTTTAGTCGTCAAATCGAAAAACGGACTTCGCCACGACGTCCGGCTCGACGAAACCTATCAGGTAGCGATTTTCGTTTTTCGACGAAATGCCCGGATAAAATCTCGGTCCATAATTACTGTACAATTATACAGTATGGCACGCTTCTTGAGACACTAGGATCGTCAAACGAAAATTCCGTCAGCGCCATTGCGCTCAGAACGTCAAAATTAGCTAGAAACGTCTACTCATACTGCTAGGTTTGGATTTTGGACAGTGAAATGGCCAACGACCGATCGAGAGGGGACCGAAATCAGGGGTTACTATTCATTTTACTATTCACTTAAGTCGTGGGTCCCACTAGTTTTCTTGCTGATTTCCGGACGATCCGACCGTCGGATCAGCAAACGGTCTATACCATTTCCACTCGATTCGACGAGACGGTCGCACTGGCGACCTCTAATTTCCGAGATCAGATTCGGATCGAAAAGGCGGAATTTGTGCTTCGGCAACTGTGCCAACCGTACACCGGTACACCCCACCAAGGTTAAATTTGTTTCCTCGTAGACATTCGCACCTGAAAAACACTCTTTACACTAACACAATTTTCCCGAGTATTACAGCCTGTAATACCCTGCCAGACCCAGGAAGCTTCGAATCTCGGTTACTGTTGTCGGCTGGGGCCAGGTGGTTACGGAGTCTATCTTCCTCGGGTCTACTGCAATTCCAGACGCCGAGACGATATGCCCCAGAAAGTCCACCTCGCGGAGCCAAAACTCACACTTTTTGAGTTTGGCATAGAGTTTCTGGTCCCGGAGGGTCTGAAGGACTATACGTAGGTGCTCCTCATGTTCCTCATCTGTATGGGAGTAGATGAGGATGTCATCGATGAAGACCACTACGAATAGATCTAAAAAGGGTTTGAACACCTTATTCATCATGTCCATGAACACCGCTGGGGCGTTGGTGGGCCCGAACGGCATTACCGTGAATTCGTAGTGGCCGTAGCGAGTCCGAAAAGCCGTTTTGGGGATATCCTCACCCCTAACTCTGAGCTAATGGTAGCCGGACTGCAGGTCAATCTTTGAGAACACCGTTGCTCCTTGTACCTGGTCGAATAGATCGTCGATCCGCGGCAGGGGGTATTTGTTCTTAATGGTGACCGTGTTTATTTCTCGATAGTCAATGCACAGGCGAAGGCTTCCGTCCTTCTTCCTTACGAACAGAACGGGCGCGCCCCATGGCGACACGCTCGGTCGGATGAAGCCTTTATCCAAAAGGTCTTCCAGCTGTGCCTTGAGTTCCTTCAACTCGGCGAAGGCCATCCTGTACGGTGCTTTGGTGATGGGTTTAGTGCCCGAGAGTAGTTCAATAGGGAAGTCGATCTCTCGTTCGGGTGGCATCCGAGGGAGTTCCGCCGGAAATATATCCAGAAATTCCCTTACGACTGGGATGTCAGAAAGTGAGGGAGTGGGTCGAGCTGCTAAGTCCACCGAGGCCAAATAGGCCACCCACCCGCCCTCTATTAGTTTCCTGGCTCGAGACGCGGAGATGACGGTTAAGAAGGAAGTACTTTTACACGCCAGGTAAACATGTTCCGAAAAACCCGATTTCTGTAGTCGTACCTGACGTTTCTAGCAATCGATTACCGCCTGGTACTCGGTGAGCCAATCCATGCCTAACACCACGTCGAACTCTTTTAACGCGATGACCACCAGATCCCAGGGGCAGGACAACCTTCCCAGCTTTATCGAGCAGGAAGGTACAAAACTAGTTGCTTCAATTGGTCCCCCAGGGGTCTGGACGGTCATCAGGTCGCATAGGGGTCTACTCTCTAGAAGATGTGTATGTGCAAAGGTACGGGAGATGAAGGAGCGAGACGCTCCGGTGTCAAATAGAGTTCGAGCTCGAAAATTGAAAATTGAAGTAATACCTGCTACTACGTCCTCCAGTGGTTCCGCTCCTCGCTGGCTTATGGCGTAGACCCTCCCTCTCGGTTGTGGTCGCGTTTCCCCTTCCTGTCGAGATGCCGGGGGTGTGGGGGTATCCCCGATGGTGCTCTCCCCCGTCCTTGCGGCTGTGGTGTCGGGGTGGAAGCCGCGGAGGATGCCGCCCCCGTGCCCAAGGGGCAGTTAAATCAGAGATGTCCAGGCTTGCGCAGCGATAACAATGGTCATACCTCTTGAAGCATTCAGTAACCCGGTGTGCCCCTCCGCAGATAATGCAGGGTTTGTCCACTGGCCGTTGTCCCCCTGCTGGTGTGCTCTTGGTCCCTTGTTGCATCTTGGGGTGCTTTGGGGGCCGGTTCCCGCCAGAAAAGCCCCCTCCAGGATAAGACTGTGACCGCTTCTTGTCCCGGTTGTATTCCGAACCCTCCCGTCGGGCTCGTGTGATAGCAAAACCACGTTCCACAATAGTGGCCCTATCGACCACTGCCCAAAAAGTGTGTAAATCCGCTGCTTGGACTACTTCGAAGATGTCGCTCCGTAACCCGTCTACGAAAAGGCGGGCCTTGTGGGATTCATCCCGTATAACGAACGGGACACAATTTGTTAATCTTACAAACTCTCGCTGGTATTCCATGACCGACCGACTCCCTTGCTTAATGTGTTGGAGGTCGTCCTCCATCTGTCGTTTAACACTATCGAAAAAAAATGCTCCAAACAGTTCCTCTCTGAAAGTTGACCACGATGGCAGTGGAGTATTCGTGGTCGGGTCTGGACGTACCGTCTTCCACCAAATACGGGCGTTCCCTTCAAGGAAGTGGATGGCTAAGGGAACACGTTCATGTTCCTCCATCAGTAGGTCTTCAAAAAGCTTTTCCATGGTATCCATCCATTTTTCTACGACCCAGGGGTCGGTCGTCTCTCACTCAAAGGTGGGCGGATCGTGCTTCTTGAACTCCGCCAAGTTCGTCCTAACTCTTTCCCGTTTAGTTCGCTAATCCGTAACTCCTCCTGCAGCAGCAGACCCCCCGGGAGTAGGGGTCGTCACCTCTTCCCTTGCTGAGTCCCCCGCAGTCGCTCCCAGTACGGGCCCCGAAGCTGCCGGGGTGGGTACGTCCAACGGGGCTGTGGGTTGCTCTGCCGACACACCCGTCATCGAGGTCTGATGGGGTGCGGCTGCAGTTTCACCACCTGCCCCTGGTGGTCCCGTAGTGGGGGCGGTCGATTCGGGCGGAGGAATCGAAGCGTCCACCGCTGACGCGGTTGCCTACCGCTGTGTTAGCTGACGGACTTGTTCTGTCAGTGTCGCCAATTGCCCGACCATTTCTCGCAGTTGCTGTCGGAGGAGTTGGCTCTCCGCGGCGGTCGGGGCCGTACCTTCTGCACCCGCGTTATCGGTCGATGACCTAGTCTGGGCCATTATATGCTGTATACAAAGAAACCGCGTCAACCCTAAGGTTACTGGCCTAACACTTGACCTATGGACGCACCTAATTAAATCCCCCTCGTACACTCACGTTCTACCGCACCTACACCTTGGTTATCTCATGTTCAATTGTTTACGGCGTTATGCACTGTGGATGTTGGTCACTGACTACTGTGGTTAAAGTTGTTTCTCTCTGATACCATATAATCTGTCACGCCCCGGAGGTCGAAGAATTAGCAGAAAACGTATATATATATTTTTTTTGTAAATGACCTCGCCTACCGGTGCGCGTCAGACCCGCCACATATACAAATTCACTCTGAAAACGGGCAGAGTCTCCTTTGTATATGCACGGCGTCACTTTTACAATACTTCGTTAACCACACAGTCACAGTGAATACAACAAGAGAGAGTAATACTATTCATTCACATCATAATTTTCATTCACGACATTGTGGTGACCTTGATCCCCGTGTGGCTTCTCCCATGAACCGTAGTGTAGAACACCTAGTGTTGGTGTATCTGGTCCATAGTGCATCAAAGGGATGCCACAGATGGACCCTGTGTGATATCTACAGCCGGATTGGCCTTCGGCTGCATTTGCCTAAGTTTCGGTTTTGTTTTGGGCCAATCAGAGGTTGGATTTGGATTCAGCGCGGAAAAACGCTTGAAAACGGCTGTTTGCTTGTTAAATTTGGAGTCCGGATGCCCAAAAACGGACCCCCGGAAGTTTTCGCTGAATTTCGGTGCATGGGAGGGGCCGTGGACCGCCGGCTGCCACGTGGCGGCTTGTGATTGGGCCGGTCCGCAGCGCTCGGTCCACAGAGGGGAGCGGCTGGGTGCACGGACCCGGCGCATGGACACGTGGCGCCGCCTGATTGGCGGGCTCGTGTGGCGCGGTCCACAGATTTTGCGCGGCGGTGCATGGACCGGGGCGGGGGGACACGTGGCATCCCCCGGTTGGTCGGTGCACACGGCGCGGTCCACGGAACCTGAATTGGGTGCGTGGACCGGGTGCACAGGACACGTGTCGTCACGCCATTCGCGGGCTCACGAGGCGCGGTGCACCGGGTCGCGGTCGGGCGCCTCGGGGCGCGTGCGTGGCAGGCGGCCAGTGCGGCGCCTGCCCGCACGTGTGACCGCGACAGTGGCAGGGCCACGTGTCGCCCTGCCACTGGCGGGCGCCACCTACCCGGTTTGACCGGGTAGGTGCCACGCGGCGGCACCACACGCGCCCTGCACAGCTGTTTGCTGTGCGGGACACGTGTCGGTCACCGGGAGTGCCACGTGGCCACTCCCGGCGCGCCCCGCACAGCTGTTTGCTGTGCGGGTGACGTGGCGGCACCAAATTTTTTCGGGCGGCTACAGTAACCCGCCTCTGCGCCCGGATTCGGGCGCCCGAAACTTCGGGTGCGCCCGAAAGTGGGGACCTTTTGGGGATTTCTTCAATTGTTTTTTTGGGGCCTATTTAAAGCCCGAGCCCTCTTCTTCTTCAACCTTTTGGCACTTTCGAGCTTCAAACCGCCAAGAGCCCTTTACCAAAGTTGATCCTCACTCTGTGAAGCTTCCATCTGCAGAGTTTGGGGATTTTTGGGGGCACGCTTTTTGAGATTCTCATTTTCTTGGCGCGGCGCGACGCTCTTTCTTCGGTGTTTCTTCCGTCGCTCTTCGGTGTACGAGCTCCCCCGACCTACTCCGACCATCTTTTTGAGCGATTTCTTCACTGCTGGATTCGTAACAGGTGAGGCTACGATTTTGGGTTTCTCACACATTTTCAGATTTCGCGTTTTTCGAGGTGTTTTCTCGTGCTCATTGGGACCCTTTTTGCTGTGAGATTTTGTTGATGGCAGCACCTTCTTTTGAGGAGATCTCCGCGCACGAGTCTCGGATCAAGACGTGCTTATAGACTTTTTTTCATCTACTCGACGCGAGGATCATCGTGGATTTTTCTTGGAATTTTTGGAGACTTTCCCGAAGGTATACACTTTTCCTTTTATCTGTACAAGAGTTTACAGTTGGATGGTTTTGGGATTTCGCGCACCGATACTGTGGAATTTGTAACTTGGCCTACGGTGCTCGGAATTGAGCGTGCAGGTACTTGTTTCGAAGCTATCGACACGAGGATCGCAGGGATATTTTATTTGGAATTTTTCGAGCACATTTAGCAGGTGAAATAATCGCATCTTTGCGGCTGTATTTTCAGTGTTGTAATTCTTGGCAGATTTTGGAATTAAAGTATAACTGTAGCCTTATGTTGTACCCAGGAGAGATTGTGGACTGTGCTGGACCTGTTGGACATAGAGTTATTATTTTTCCTGGTTTTCTCAGCTGTACGACTCCGGACAGTTAGCGTTTTCAGGTGGGTGGCTTGCTTTCAAGATCTATGGACTGTACTCTAATTCTATTGATATAGAATCATGCATGATAGTGATTGGACTTGGGTAGCATGCTAGAGTGTAGGAATTGTTGTTCCTTGTCTTATCTGTCGATCTTGTGATCTCTTGCTTCCTACTATCATGTTAAATATTTGTTATGTTGAACCTGACCTAGCACCCCCGTCATATGTTGCATGTGTAAGCAGACCAGTAGAAAACCCTCACTTGGGCTAGGGTTATTTATGTTTAGACATCCACACTTTATGTTTCATTCCTGGACTTAGTGTTATCCTCGCCCGGGTAGTGGGCCGAGCGGTCGGGACTTCTTTAGTGTGGGATGCATTTGCACTCGTGCTTGGGAGCAGAGTGGAGTCTGGTAGATGCAGTGGTTCGCTTGTCTGTACCGGGAACCGTTTGGGGTAAACGGTGGACCCGGGAGATCTGGTTTTCCCCTGTTGGGGGTTGTCGCCACTGTGTTAGTGGCGGTAGTTTTCTAGTGATAGCCGGACCTAGAACCCAGAACCCTTTTCGACATACACATGATTTTCAATCTACCAATGTTTTCTTCCAAGCATCGAAGGGCCGCTGGAGTCTGTTCTTGTTTGATTGGACAAAGGCATCAGCCCTTCGGGGCTTGGGTAAAACACTTATTTTTCTAACTGTTTTTCTAAAGAGAACTAAAATCATTAAATAGGGATTTCTTCTAGATCAAATGATTTTCAATAACAAATGTCACCTTTTCTTGTAAATCTCCCCACTCGAAAGGATTCGAGTGATCTGGGTTCTAGGGGCCGTTCCTTTGTCGGGACGAAAGCCACGGGGGCCGAGCCTGGAACCTGTTCTTGTTTGATAGGGTTGTAGGTGTAGGTCTCCCGGGACTTTCGGGCCCTGTTGGTGTTTTCTGCGTGTCGTGCCGAGGTTTTGCTTTCCCGAACTATAAGGGGATCAGGAACTTCGATAGGCGGAGCCTAGAGTCTGTTCTTGTTTGATAGGGTTCTTAGCACCGGTCTATCGGGTTTCCGAACCCTTATGGTGTCGGTCTTTCCTGTGAGTTTGGTGTTCTGTTGTGGGAGCCATCTGGTGGACGGTGGCCCCAGCTGTGTGGTTTTCCAGCCTGTGGTTGAGAGTTCATGTTGTTGGTCGATCTTGTTGATCGTGGTTTGGACTATAGCCTGCATGAGCCATATTTGAGCTCGACAGAGATACGCGGATACTTTCCTCGGTGGGGTCGCTCCCCTCGAGAGCCACTCCGGAGTTGGGCCTGTTACTTGCTATCGCGACTTGTCGATGCTGTCCCTCTGACTGGGCCAGTTAGTGGCAGTCACGGACACCCTACGGTAGACCCGTCCTGTTGAGGATGTGCGGCAGTAGGTGGGCGCAGGTTTGACTGGACCCTTGAGGCAGTCAGTGTAGATTTGGTGAGTTTACTGTGGGTATTAGTAGATGCATCATGTTCCATCTGTTCCTTTTTCTTGAGCATCTAGATAGAGGCATAGTAGCGGTAGAGTTACTTTTCCAGCCATTTCATTTCAGTATTATATTGTTACTTTATGCCTCTAGTAGGCTTAGTGGGCAGACCGTCGGGCTTGTTGGCGGCACCCACTGAGAACTACTTGGGACGTAGTTCTCACACCCATCGTGGTGTTTTTCCCCAGGGACTTCTTCTTCTGCTCCAGTTCCTGCCGCACCTGTTGCTGCTTCTTCTGATCGAGGTAAGGGAGTCGCGAGATAGTTCCCTACCAGTCATCGTCCAGAGAGTAGATGTACCCTTATTACTTTTGAGAGTTCATGTTGAGAGAACTTTGTAGTGAGGTATAGAGTTGTATTTATTTTCTACTGCTCGAGAGACTGTTGTATTTTGGTGAGGTCTTGGGTTGTATATTGTTTTATTTCTAGCAGTTTTCTTTCAGCTCTGATATCTGTATAGCATAGTTGATCTTTTGCAGGTTAGTCGCTTCGTCTATACGGGGCTTCCCGTATGGGCGGCGGATCTGTTGGCGAGCCCGGGTCGCAGTTTCGACGCCGGGGCATGACAGACATCAAGGAGTAACACTACGGTTTGTAAACGGTGTCCACACGACACCCAGTTTTTCAAAATGTTTACATTAGTCACAATAAGGCGGCCTTATCTTTTGAAAGGATAAATCCAGAGGTTTACAAAGCAGTGCCCACACGACACTTGATTTTTGGAAAGTATTTTCGAAACCCTTTTATTTGGTAAAAACGTGCCGCATACAAATCAAATCAAGCATATTAAAGTTCACAGTTTACGATATCAGATTACTCTCGAACCAACATTCGTAACGATCCACATCCAAACAATTGAAACATAAAAGCTTAAAAGGAAAAGAGATGATATAACCCAAGAGCAAAAACGACGGAAATAGAGCCCCCGTGGGCTAATGTCCTTTAGACGCTACCTCACCATCGTCCCGACTACTACATCTAGATGAACCTGTCACAGTGTGGGAAAAGTCAGTGACAAATAAAGTAGATGATCCAAACAATTAAAGTATATTTTAAAGCAAACCGAATACACCGAAACCTTTCGCTTTTTCCTTCACGAGTCCATACCACTTGATTTATTTGCATGATACCTGTCGGGAGGTCTGATGACTCCCATCGTGAACAACCACTTTGCTTGCGTAATGCTTTTAACCGCTTCACGGTGCTAGTGCCACACTTTTAGCTGGCGTGAAGGAGTCCCCACTCGGCACTTTCACTTTTGTGGGGTACACGGGTCAACGTACCACAATTCCGGAAAAGTACACCCTCTCGGTGCCCAAACCGCTGGTGTGCGTGTAAGCATTTAAATACATAACTTGCCGAAATCGGCGTGTAACAATCACCGCGACACTCAGTCGCCACAATTAGTTATAAAAGAAACGGGAAACACTCATGCGATAGGTTTAAACAGCTGATACATCTCATCTACTTTATTAGACATGTTATTATACTTGTTATGATATCATAAAGCACTTATTGCAAAGTTACCCACCTGGTTGCGGGAAGATTGGAACAACTGGACCTTTGACACACTCCCGCTGCGCACTTGGACCTAAAGAAGTCCCCAAAACGACAATCAATATAAAGCACTATTACCGCAAAGACGGAAATCCAAGATTAAGCTATGCGACGAAAATCCAAAAATCATCATTGCGACGAAAACCCCGCAACGGCGTGCGTACGGCGTTTACCCGCGCGGATGCCGCCGCCCGCGGGCTCCCCGCGCGGCATGAAGCCGAGCCATGCACGCCCGTGGGTGGCGCCCGCGCGGCGACCACGCGGGGTCTGCCCGCTCGCGGGCTCCCCGCGCGGCCTAAAGCCGCGCGGCGCGCGCCCGCGGGTGGCTCCCGCGCGACGCCTTCCCGTGCGGCCTAAAGCCGCGCGGCGCGCGCCCGCGGGTGGCTCCCGCGCGACGTCTTCCCGTGCGGGCGCCGCCGCCTGCAGGTGGCGCCCCGCTCGGCATAGGACCGCGCGGCGCACGCCACCGGCGGCAGTGCCCTGGATCGTGCGGCGACGGCGGCGGCGGTGGCGAGGGCGACGGGGACGGAGGTGATGACGGTAACAACGGAAAAAGACCAGAAAACCCCAACGATATATAAAACGAATTCTACTTACCGAAATTTCCGACGTGGAAGACGATCCGATCGTGCTCCACTTTCCGGTACGTTGATCAGGGTGATCAGACTCCTCCGCCTTTTTCCTCTTTCTTTTCTTTTTCCTCCGGTTAGGGTTTCGTTCTTTTCTTTTCTTTCTTTTCCTCTCCGGCTAGGGTTTTGTTGGTTTTTGGATCCCCAAGGATCTAAATAGGTACTATCAAACAACTAGAGGGGGGGGTGAATAGGTGTAATACTTATAAAACCAATCTCAGTGCAAAATAAAAACCAATGCGGAAAATAAAAATAGCACACCGAGATATACGTGGAAACTCCAATCCAGGAGAAAAACCACGGGACCAACACGCAATAACAATCCACTAAGAAAAGAAGAATAACAAGGTGATTACCGACTCCACGGACTCAAACCTCTCCTTCAACTTCTTCGGACCTTGCGCTCACCGATTGCACGTCCACTGCACACATTCGAATCCACGAACGCCACTCGAATCCACGAGCACACGTTTCGAATCCACGAAACGCCTTTAGCACACCGAATCCACGATGCCACGTCGAATCCACGACGCAAACTCAGCCGGTAAGAATATTGGCTTCGATGGTGATCCTTTTCTTAGATTCTCATTGAGGAACCGTAGAAGAAATCTCTAAGCAAAGATTAGATCAATTCGACAAAAGATAGATCTTGGAAGAACCGTCGAATTGACCTAAAAGAGGCTATAAAGAAGAACGATGAAAACCTAGCCTCTAGGGTTGCTCTCAAGTGTTTAATTAATTAATCGGTAGTTTTGGAGAAACCCTAAATGTCTATTTATAGTTTAGAAACCTTTGGAAAGAGATAAGCATAAAAAACTGGCTTAAGAGAAATTTTCCCGCACGACGATCCGGATCGGATTTACGGCGATCCTGATCGTCGTCTTTTTTCAGCAATTCCTGAAAAAAATAAGGTTCGGGATCCGGATCGGAATTCTGATCCGGATCGGTTCAGGATCAGAAATTCTGAAACATCCAATTTGTCCAGTTTTTTATTTTTAAGCAATGAAAACTTATCCAAGTGTTTCTAAACCACTCAAATGTATTCGGATCACCAAAATTATTTAGTTAAACGTACCTGATCAATCTGAATCCATTTTCCTTAAGATTGATGTAATTGATCCACAATTCTTCTACTTCAATCTTCAAGACTCAAAACACTGAGTGTCAACTTGAGATCTTGTTGAATCTTCTCTAAGTCTTCGATTGCTGATTGACAATTTGATCACTTCAAGACTCCGACTCAACTCAACAACTCAACTACTCAACTCACGAAATATGCCAACACAAAAAGCCGTAACAATCTCCCCCTTTGGCAATTTCGTGACAAAACCCCAAACATACATAAAACGCTCAAGACACTCATCTTAAACCAAAAAATCGAAACTGAATGTCATCACCAAAACATTGACTTTCTTTGCGTGAAAGATCCAATAAACAAAAATACATTTGAACCAGTCTTAGAACAAACTCTATGACTTAGGACTTGGAGTCTTAAAGTGATGTAGATCCTGCAAAACAAAACTCCAAACAAAATCAAAAGTCAGTCGTTAGAAATTAAATGTAAATCCTACATTTGATTCGTCCTTTTGGTTCTTTTTATTTTTCGGCTCCTTTTTCATCATCTCTTTTCTTTATCTCGATGATCTCATCTCCGTCTCCCCCTTTCTTGAGCATCTTTGTTCCTCCCCCTATCTCTGTTCTCCCCCTATTTCTGTTCTCCCCCTTTTTGTCACAAATTGTCAAACAGTGAATATAGGCAAAAAGAAATCACTAACAACATTAGTTCATAGAGAAAGAGAGATAAAAGCTCAGTTCCGGTATATAACAAAAACACAGATTGCGTACCGGTACTCGAAAGCAAAAATCAAATAATTTCTTAAAACAAATCCAGATTTTGAAATATTTGAATTACCGATTTGTATTCCATCAAGAAAACAATTTAAGTGCTTGAAAATAATATGAGATCACATAGATGTCATTCAATCCAATTAATTTTACAAAAATTAAAAAGATTTACTCCGAAATCATGAAAAACAAAGATAAGACATTATAAACCGTTTTTCATATTATATACGTCAAACACAAGTCATCAAAAATAATCTTGAGATCCAAAGTCTATCAAGATGTAACAGATTTACAAAGATGACTTACAGAGATTTCCAAATGACATCAATTTTGAATTTTACCCTTTCAAATTTGAGATAAGCACTAAAATACCTAAGGGTGACTCTTTGAGCATCTTTTTAACTATCCCACCTTATACCAACCAGGAGATTGTTCAAAATAGGAACTTTGAATATAAATCTCCGAAAGCTTCAACTAAACAAAATTTCCTAAATATTTTTCAAGCATCCATAACATGTGGTAGCTTCACACACAAACCGGACGACCGGGGTGGCAGCTCTTTCCAACATGTGGTGGTAGTTTTCACACTCCTTTCAGATGTAACTCTTTCCACATCTTTTGCAATTCATTTATTTACCCTTGTAAGAATGCAATCTCTTACGTGAAAGAATTAAATCCCAAATTTTAGTCTTTCGGTTGTCTCACGTTTATCACAATGAATTCACACAACCGAGATAGATTAAGCATTAAAGATCACACATGATTTCTAAAATTTGATGAATATAATTATCAAAAACTCCTATAATGAAGTATCTTCAAGAATTATGATTATGGAGTAAAGTTGATAATTCATATAAAAATAAATTGGAGTGATTGAAAGTGAAACCCTTTTTATTCAATGCACTTGTTCGTTAAAACCCTTTTGTTCAAAAACAAAACATAAAAACGAAGAGCATTGAAAACATGTAATGCAGAGATTTAGAAAAATATGAAAGGAAAACCAATCAAAGCATTACATACAGTCATAAGCTATTTAGAACTTAAGACAAGGAAAGATATCACCTTTTCGAATCCAAAATCGCCGGATCTTGGGTTGTCTTGATTCGTTGTGGCCCGGAGGTAATAGCTTTGACTGTTGGTCCACCTTAGGTCTTTGCCTCGCAGTGATCTGTTGGGTCGTATATAATACGGATCTAAATAGGGGAAGAAACACCTAGAGGGGGGTGAATAGGTGTAAACGTATAAACACTCAAAAATCGTTGCGATAAAAAAAAACCCAATGCGGAAATGAAAATAACTCGCAAGATTTTTACGTGGAAAACTCCATCACCGGAGTAAAAAACCACGGGACCGATAACACGGCAGAAATCCACTAGAATTAAAACACGTACAAGGTGATTTACCATACACACTTACGACTCAACCTTTTCCATAAGCTCCTAGAGGATCTTCTCCGCTCGCTCCAGACGCTTCTCGAATCCACGATCTGCGCCCAACGCCGAATCCACGGCGTCCAACGTCGAATCCACGACGTCCGACCGAATCCACGGTCTTCACCCAATAGCACCCTTCGAATCCACGAACGTGCCTCGCTCCGAATCCACGAGAGCGAATGAACCTTGAATCCACAAGGACACGCGAATCCACGCGCCGATTTTGGGGTAATCGTTGTTTTTTGGGTGGTGATGATCCGCCGAATACTTAGATCAAAGATAGATCGGAAATACCATCTAAGTATTCATTAGTTTGATTCAACTCAAGATGTGAGTATGAAAACCTAGAATCAAACTAATCAATATAGATGAAGAAACATAGAGTATTCTCTAATGATTTCCTTTCTTCTCTATATGTGGATCTATAGCCGTATAAGATGATATATGAAAATGACGGCTATGTGGATTGACCCTAGAAAGAAAGACATAGGGTCTATTTATAGGTTAGAAACCCTAGGAAGGAGATAAGAATCAAAAACCTGCCATTTCTGGAATTTTACGGACGGCGATCCGGATCGTGATAACTGAGATCCGGATCGTCATAACGAAACAGCCAATTCCAGAAAAACGAAGGTTCGGGATCCGGATCATGTAACTACGATCCGGATCGTTCATACAGTTCACCAAACATCAACGTTCGGGATCCGGATTGCGAAGCAAGATCCGGATCGTTCAAGGTAGATGGTAAACTCAACGTTCGGGATCCGGATCAAGAGACTACGATCCGGATTGCGACGATGTATGAACGAACCACCTTCGGGATCCGGATCGAACAGCCTGATCCGGATCCTGAACATGTCCCAAGTCCAGTTCTTGATTTTTATGCAATGAAAGATTCTTCCAAGTGTTTCTACACTACAAGAAGTATTCGGATCACACAAATTCTTTAGTTAAACATACCTGATCCTTTTGAATTCTTCTTTCTTGAGATTGAGTTAAATGATCCAACTTTCTTCACCTTCAATCTTCAGGACTTGAAACTTTCACGAAACTACGCCAACTCAAATTCCGTAACAATCTCCCCCTTTGGCGGTTTCGTGACAAAACACAGATCCACTAAAGAAAATTCAAAAAGATATTTTTGTTGCTATTACCATACAACAAAAATTTACAATGGAGATCCAAAATACAATACATGAGTTAAACTCCTAAAACAGACTCTAGACTTAGACATCTGTACTCTCTGCAAAAAGAAATCATTCTTGACAAAAGAAATCGTTAGATACCTCAAGAATTTTGTATTATTCAAAAACCACAAACAGAGATGAAGTTTAAACTCATTTATACTTACCATGACATTTATATTCAGATATGTAAACTGATCATAGTTAAAAAAGCACCAACATATCTTCTTTGCACGTAAAAACCAAATGTCATGAACATGTTTGTGACAAACTAATATATATATAGATATGTAATTGATCAGAGTTAAGAACCAACATATCTTCTATGCAATCAAAAACCAAGTGTCACAAACTTGTTAGTGAACATCAACTTGTTAGTTATATTACATGCCCAAATAGTTAGCAAATAGTTAGTCGAGGCATGCATTCATACAGCTGAAAAACCTCAAGTTGAGAATGGAAGTTGGAGTAATACTTACCTTGATATTCATCCAGTTTTCATATCAAACATTGTTCACTTACCTTGATGTTTCATGCAGTCAACATTGTTCAAAGTTCTCTCTAACTCTCTCCCCCTTTTTGTCACAAAACAAAGCCAAAATGTAGTTAAGACTACGAAATGTGAGGAGAGTAAAAAGTTCCAATAAAATGTAAAACCTGAGAACTAAGCTAACGTAAGTATAAAACTAAATCCTAAAATCGTAATCCTGCACAAAAGGAAAGGAAAAGAAAATGAGTCAAAAGTAATCAGTTGTCAGAATCTGAGTCTTCAGAGCTTGTGCAACCCATCTTAGAGAGTATCTTTCGCATCCGCTTGTCCATTGAATTGATCTTCTTCGTTATGGTAATGTGAGCTGCCGTTGTAATTTCAAGCTCTTTGGTAATTCGTTGTTGCTCCGTCAAAATTTGTTCTTGCTTAACAGATAGTCGCTGTTGTTCCTTGATAATCGATGTTATTGATGCTTCATCATCTGTGCCAGTTGCTTGTCGAGATGGTGATGCGGCAGTGCTTGTACTGTGCTTTGTTCCAGATGCAGGAACTGGAGTGACATGCGGCAACTTATGGAGGGATTTGACAATAGTAGACTCATTTATCATGCTCAGACATTGATGATAAGTTGTTGAAGTAATGTCAACCTGAAATTTCTGTAAAATCCTCATTATAATCAAAGGAAATGGAATTCTCTCAGTGGGGTGAGGATGCTCAACATATCGCGCCATTCTATTCCAGATAATGTATGGAATGTTGATATTCAATGCCGTTGCCTCTGATCGATGTCCTATGAGATACAAAAACAGCAACCGGTCCCATCTCACAACCTTTGTCTGCATATTTGGAAGTATATTGTAGCATGTGATGAAGTTTAAGAAGCGATATTCAAGACGAAGTTCTTTAGAACGAACAGATTTTTCGGTTGATTGTGTTCCCTCGAGACAAATTCCCTCTATAACTTTTTGCCATAATGTGTTTGTCAAATTTACCCCCTTCAAGAAGTGAACTCCTTTCTTGCTGGCTTCCATTCCCAAAACCTCGCCAATCAATTGTGGAGTAATCTTAAACCTTGTGCCTTGGATGTTCGTGTAGAACTCCATAGGACCGTTCTCAACCTCTCGAAGATGTCGTGCATTAGTGTAGAAGGTCCTCACATGATGCAAACAGTAGCCAAGAGTTTCTGGGAAACGACATACTTGAATAAGGTTTGCTTGTTCAATCAGAAGGCCAAAGGCAGGGGAGTGACCTTGCAGAGCCTCAAAGTTAACATGCCTTTCACCAATGCATTCGCGATGTGCAAAGGCTCGAAGACGATCAGTGTTAACGAATACTTCTTCCAAGCGATGTGGGGAGTCAGGAGCTATCGGCGTGTCAACATTAATGTCCTGTCGTAGCCCACAGCGTCTAGTTATTCTCTTTCTTTTCATGGAGATGATTGGTGCTGCCTTTGATGCTTTTCCTGGTCCTTTATTTGCCTTTTCTTTTGATTTAACAGACGCCTTTCTCCTTGAATCATCAGACGGTTCTTGTTCATACATTGAGTCATCATCATCCGTCAATGCTGCCCAGTCAACCTCATGACAATCTACCTCTGTGTCACTGACCTCGACAAAATCACCTTTTTGTTGGAGGTTCTTGGCTCTCTTTAGTTTATTTGTAGGGCGAGTGTGTACCATTGAGACCAGGAGAAGGATTAACCAAGAGAAACACATTAAATTAAGTGCCATTGAACAAAATGCTTGAGTAAAGAAGGTGTCCTGTGAAAACCAACTCAAGAACACAAAAATTCTTAGTTTTCAAAAATTGGAAAAATTGTACCCAAACAATCATAATCATGTAGAGAGACTAAGAATCAAATTAGTTTTGCAAAAGGGCTTTTAAAAATAGATCAATTGCATGAATTTCGAAAATCCTTATTATATGCCCTAAAACCGAAATTTTAGAAATCGAAGCCTAAAAATCCGTTAATCAGGAGAAAACCTAGCATATAATCAAAACTAAACAACCCAGAGTTCTTATTTCAAAAGAAATTTGATCAAAAACCATCCACAAACAAAATCGATCCAAGAATTTCGTACGTTTGAGGAGGAAAAGAGAAAAAACGGTGAAAAACCGAGATTTTGATCAATAAAACTTACTTGGAACTGAAGAACTTGAGTTAGAAAGCTTCCAAGGAGGATGAAATCTAGAGAGAAGCGCTCTGGAAACTTTTGAACAAAAGATTGGAGTAAAAGAAATCAAAACCCTTTTGTTCTTTATAAAAACCTAGCCGCGATCCGGATCCTCCCGAGCTTGCGATCCGGATCGGCTACCCGCAGTGAAAAAACTGCGTTCGGGATCCGG
Source organism: Tillandsia leiboldiana (assembly GCA_029204045.2). Taxonomy (NCBI): domain Eukaryota; kingdom Viridiplantae; phylum Streptophyta; class Magnoliopsida; order Poales; family Bromeliaceae; genus Tillandsia; species Tillandsia leiboldiana. The sequence continues at coordinate 14,375,836 of CM055072.1, forward strand.
ATCGGCAGGTCCAATCCGGATCGTCAGCCCGCAGGAGAAAACCTGCGTTCGGGATCCGGATCACCTTGCCCGATCCGGATCGGCCCCAACTTTTTCTTTAGAAAAATTTCAGAGAAATTCAAGAAAAACCAGAAAAAGATTGTAAGCACAAAGGTGTATCAACTTTAAACAAAAAGCATCGTTTCACACAACAAGAATTAGATTATGCCAAATCTATCAGTAATATCCAAAAATGAAACGAAAATTTACAAGAATTAAATCCCTTAAAGTTGAACACCTTCAATTACATCTAACTTGATCTTATGAGTAATGCCTTTATCAAATAATCAATTCGGTAAAGAAAATGAAATACAAAGATCAATAGATGTTTGAAATCCCAAATATGGTAGATAATATTTCTAGACAATCTGTTGAAGAGAGTGGCTCTTTGAGCATCTTCTTTAAAATCCCACCTTATACCAACCTTGAAATTTGACAGAGTCAAGTATTTCAACATGCATTTTACTTAATCAAAAATTTGAACAACCATGCTTGGTATACATGTGGTAGCTGCACACAATACTCGGACGACCGAGGTGGTAGCTCTTTCCTCCATGTGGTGGTAGTTTTCACACTCCTCATTGGGATGTAACTCTTTCCACATCTTTTGAGCATTTTACATTATCTTTGACTCCCCCTCAATTGGCTATCAATTATTTAAGATATAAAGTATTCAACCAAAAATTGATCTCGATTTCATACTCGACTAAACAGTCAAATAAGATAATGACTATACCAAGAGATCATTGAGAGAGAAATTGACTTTGATCACTTTAGAAGATGATTTAATTAACATAAACGATCATTGCAACAAAGAAATATTATGATGGCAAAAGCATAATAAATTTCTAAATGTGTGAACAGATGCAATTAAAGTCAATTAAGATCTATGCTCAATTACTATCCTATGTATAAACATAGATATTGAATAGAACAAAACAAATACAAAACCTATTTTAAGCAAAGGTTTCAAAAAGAAGTTTATTTCAAAGAAAGCATTCCAATTGCTTTTCGCAAATGAATAAAACGTTTTTGATCCAAAGGTTTTGTTAAAAAGTCAGCTAATTGATCTTCAGTTGAAATATATGAAAGTTGAAGAGTATTTGATTCAACTAGCTCTCTAAGAAAATGATATCTAAGTTCAATATGTTTTGTTCTAGAGTGCAACACAGGGTTTTTAGAAATGTTAATTGCACTTGTGTTGTCACAAAGAATTGTTACCGAAGATGCTGAAATGCGGAAGTCACTCAATACGCTTTTCATCCAAATGAGTTGAGTTGAGCAACTTCCAGCTGAAATGTATTCCGCTTCGGCAGTCGAGAGTGCTATGCAATTCTGCTTTTTACTGTGCCATGCAACAAGGCAATGGCCAAGATAGAAGCATGCACCACTCGTGCTTTTCCGATCATCCACTGATCCTGCCCAATCGGCATCTGAGTATCCAACAATGTCCAGACTTGTTCCCATAGGATACCAAATTCCGAAATTAATTGATCCTTTGATGTACCGGATGATCCGTTTCACCGCTTTCAGGTGAACCTCCTTTGGTGCTGATTGATATCTCGCACAAATCCCAACACTAAAGGATATATCCGGGCGACTAGCCGTGAGGTAAAGTAGACTTCCAATCATACTTCTATACAGTTTCTCGTCTACATTCTCACTATGTGATTCACTTCCAAGTCCCTTGTGGCTAGTTCCCATTGGAGTTGGAAAATCTTTACAATTTTCTAGATCAAACTTTTTGACCAACTCCAGTGCATACTTGGATTGACTCAAGTGAATACCTTCATCATTTTGTTTAATTTGCAATCCAAGAAAATAAGACAGTTCGCCCATCATGGACATCTCAAATTCGCTTTCCATGGTCTCCGCGAATTTAGAAGCATCATTATCTTTTGTTGCACCAAATACAATGTCATCGACATAGATTTGTGCTACAATGAAATTATTTTGATAATGCTTCACAAAGAGAGTCCTGTCAGCTCCCCCTCGAGTATAGCCCTTCTCCAAAAGGTGCTTTGTTAACCTTTCGTACCATGCTCGCGGTGCTTGTTTCAGACCGTAAAGAGCCTTTTTCAAACGAAAAACATGGTTAGGTTGTTTATGATCTACAAAACCTTTCGGTTGAGCTACATAAACTTCCTCATTTAAAAACCCATTTAGAAATGCGCTCTTGACGTCCATTTGAAATAATTTGATTTTAAAATGACAAGCAATAGCAAACAATATACGAATGGACTCGAGTCTAGCTACAGGGGCGAAAGTTTCGTCAAAGTCTATACCTTCTACTTGAGAGTAGCCTTGAGCAACTAGTCGTGCCTTGTTCCTGATGATAGTACCATCTTCATCTTTCTTGTTCTTGAAGATCCATTTGGTACCTATCACATTATGTTGCTTTGGAGGCTTCGTTAATTCCCAGACTTTGTTTCGCTCAAATTGATGGAGCTCTTCCTGCATTGCTTTAATCCAGTAGTCATCCTGAAGAGCTTCATCTATTGTCTTTGGTTCGATTAAAGATACGTAGCAAGCAAATCCGCAAACCAACTGCCTTCGAGTTCTAACTCCTTCTTGTGGATCTCCAATGATGTTCGATTCCGGATGATCCTTGGAGATTCGTAGCGTTTGTTGAAACGGAGTACTCGGAGGTACACGAGATGATTCCTGCACATCAGATAAACTAGAAGAACCATTAGATGCATCATTAATATTGGAAGTATTATTATGAGAAGATGCACTAGCAGGAGAATCATCATCTAGAGAGATATCGAGGGTAGATTTTTCAGATTCAAAATGAGAAGCTTCATCTACTTTAACATTTATAGATTCTACGATCGTCTTAGATTCAATGTTAAATACTCGATATGCTCTGCTATTCGTAGAATAACCCAAAAAGATCCCTTCATCACTTCGAGAGTCGAACTTTCCAAGATTTTCACGGTCACGTAAGATGTAACATCAACTCCCGAAGATACGAAAGTACTTGATATCCGGTTTTCTACTAAACCACAGCTCATATGGTGTATTCAAGGTTCCTGGGCGCAAATACACTCTGTTAATGACATAGACAGCGGTGTTCACAGCTTCAGCCCAAAAATGTAGCGGTAATTTCCGGCTATGAAGCATCACACGCGCCATCTCTTGAACAACCCTGTTTTTGCGCTCAACAACACCATTCTGCTGAGGTGTATAGGGTGCCGAGAATTCATGTTTAATGCCATTTGAAGTACAAAAGTCAATGAATTTTGAATTTATGAATTCTCCACCCCTATCACTTCTAACACGAATGATCTTTTCATTCTTTTCAATCATAATACGATGGCAAATCTCATGAAAAGAGTCAAACGTATCAGCTTTCTCTCTCAGAAATGCTACCCAAGAAAACCGAGAGAAAACATCAACCAATAAGAAAAAAATATACAATTTACCTTGCAAGGATGGTTGACGAGTTGGCCAAAAGAAAAAGAAGAAAAGAAAATAGTCTACACAAACTATACAAGATTTAATCGTAGAACGATTAAGGACAAGGAGGGGTTTCACCTTTGCATACCCAAACCTTTTGAGTTTTGGAGTATGTTGGTAAAGGTTGAGAGATTCTTCTTGAAGACGACGTCTTGTATGATTGATCTTTTTCTTTTGTCATCGTCTTGTTTGAGGTGCTACCAATGTTCTTTTCTTTTGAAAAATCCTTCCTTGAATTCCGGGAAGTGAGCTTATTGGTAGCAATTGCAAGATGTGGTTGATTTGTTCTTTGAGCTCCAATCTCGCAATTTCTTTCGATGTGCCCTGCAAATTACAACGAAAACATACCTTTGAGCTTGACGATTCCGAAGAGGATGAGGTAGGTTTGTTGTCGTTGTTTGTCTTGAATTCCGATGTCGGAGGAGGAGATACCGACTGAGGCACAAAGACTGTCCCACTCGAACTTGGACTGTTTCCAGTTTGAGTGTACCCGAGGCCGAACCGATTTGTTTGACCAAGACCAAGGAGTTTATCCAACTTACTCCTTCCTAAAGAGAATTTCTGTAAGTCATCCTTGAGTTGGAGAATGGTCTCTGTCATTTCCCGTCTTTCCTGTCGGCCCTCGCCATAGAGCTTCAAGAAGTAGTTTGCTTTGTTCACCATATCTATATAGTTCTTCTCGAGCTGCTCATTGGACTCTTGAAGGGAAACATTTGCTTTTATCAAACTATCCCTTTCCACTTCAAGATCGGTCGAGAGGGAAGTTACCCTTTTTACTTCTTCTTCGAGATCCTGCAATCTCCCTCTCAACCCCTTGTTTTGCTTAGCCGGTTTCTTTAAATCCTGTAAAGATCTGTGATAGGCTAGAGCAAACTCTTCACCTTCCGAATCATCCGATTCATTGTCCATTGCATTCTTTCAACAGTGGAGTTGGACAATGATTCAGACGTACTTGCCATAAAGCACATGAATGGTGAAGATGTGGACGCGTGGAATGCCGTGGAGCTCTTTTCTTTCATCACTTGAAGACGACTCATTTGACGTTGAGTTGTCATCCCAAGTGACGACTTGCATCGCCTTCTTCTTTGCCGGATACTTGTTAGGACACTCCGTTGCAATGTGGCCGTAGCCTCGACATTTGAAGCATTGCAGTTGTCCTTCTGAACTTTTCTTATCCTTTGAGAAGTTCTCCTGCTTTCTTGACTTGTGACTTGGAGTACCCTTGCCTTTGTTCCACTTTCTGAAGGATGGAGATTTGCTTGAATTACCCCTTCGAAAGTTGCGGCGAAAATTCCTTGTCAAGAGAGCGAGCTGCTTCTCAAATTCCTCCATAGAAAGGTTTCTCGTCATCGTCCGAGGAGGATGTATCCGCGTCTTCTTCCTTAGTTGTTTTCAACGCATAACCTGAAGACTTAGAAGTGGATGCTTTTCCAGAAGAATTGTTAGTATTAAAAATCATTTCATAAGTTTGTAATGAACCAACTAATTCTTCTACACGTATTTCGTCCGGGTGTTTAATAGTTTCAATGGCAGTAAACCTTTGGGCGAAATCGTTCAGGAAGAGTTCTTAAGATTTTTCTTACAATCTTAAATTCTGGAATCTTCTCTCCCAGATTAGCACATGAGTTTACGATGTCTTGCAATCGTGTATAGTAGTCCGTGAAAGATTCATTTTCTGCCATCAAAATAGAGTCAAACTTGCTCGTAAGCATCTGCAGTTTCTGAATCTTCACGAGGTTAGTTCCCTCATGTGTAACCTGGAGAACATCCCAGATTTCTTCGCAGTCTCACATGCCGAGACGCGAGAGAATTCAGTTTGAGATAAGGCATTAAAAATAGCATTAATTCCCTTGCCATTGTAAGAAGATAACTCAAACTCTTCCTTGGTCCATTTCGACCTAGGTTTTAAGGTGTGAACCATCAGAGATAAGTTCAGTTGGATTAGTCCATCCTGATTCAATTGAATGCCACACCCTTTCGTCGATGGAAGATAAAAAGGCTTTCATCCGTACTTTCCAGTACGCATAATTTGTTCCATCAAAGAAAGGGGGTCGATTGATGTTTTCCACCTTCAACCATTGTTCACAACCCTATTCCCTCTCTGATACCACTTGTTGGGTCGTATATAATACGGATCTAAATAGGGGAAGAAACACCTAGGGGGGGTGAATAGGTGTAAACGTATAAACACTCAAAAATCGTTGCGATAAAAACCCAATGCGGAAATGAAAAAAACTCGCAAGATTTTTACGTGGAAAACTCCATCACAGGAGTAAAAAACCACGGGACCGATAACACGGCAGAAATCCACTAGAATTAAAACACGTACAAGGTGATTTACCGTACACACTTACGACTCAACCTTTTCCATACGCTCCTAGAGGATCTTCTCCGCTCGCTCCAGACGCTTCTCGAATCCACGATCTGCGCCCAACGCCGAATCCACGGCGTCCAACGTCGAATCCACGACGTCGACCGAATCCACGGTCTTCACCCAATAGCACCCTTCGAATCCACGAACGTGCCTCGCTCCGAATCCACGAGAGCGATTGAACCTTGAATCCACAAGGACACGCGAATCCACGCGCCGATTTTGGGGTAATCGTTGTTTTTGGGTGGTGATGATCCGCCGAATACTTAGATCAAAGATAGATCGGAAATACCATCTAAGTATTCATTAGTTTGATTCAACTCAAGATGTGAGTATGAAAACCTAGAATCAAACTAATCAATATAGATGAAGAAACATAGAGTATTCTCTAATGATTTCCTTTCTTCTCTATATGTGGATCTATAGCCGTATAAGATGATATATGAAAATGACGGCTATGTGGATTGACCCTAGAAAGAAAGACATAGGGTCTATTTATAGGTTAGAACCCTAGGAAGGAGATAAGAATCAAAAACTGCCATTTCTGGATTTTACGGACGGCGATCCGGATCGTGATAACTGAGATCCGGATCGTCATAACGAAACAGCAATTCCAGAAAAACGAAGGTTCGGGATCCGGATCATGTGACTACGATCCGGATCGTTCATACAGTTCACCAAACATCAACGTTCGGGATCCGGATTGCGAAGCAAGATCCGGATCGTTCAAGGTAGATGGTAACTCAACGTTCGGGATCCGGATCAAGAGCTACGATCCGGATTGCGACGATGTATGAACGAACCACCTTCGGGATCCGGATCGAACAGCCTGATCCGGATCCTGAACATGTCCCAAGTCCAGTTTTGATTTTATGCAATGAAAGATTCTCTCCAAGTGTTTCTACACTACAAGAAGTATTCGGATCACACAAATTCTTTAGTTAAACATACCTGATCCTTTTGAATTCTTCTTTCTTGAGATTGAGTTAAATGCCCAACTTTCTTCACCTTCAATCTTCAGGACTTGAAACTTTCACGAAACTACGCCAACTCAAATTCCGTAACA
>CM055072.1:14382873-14534926 GCA_029204045.2 Tillandsia leiboldiana
GGGGTCGTATATAAATACGGATCTAAATAGGGGAAGAAACACCTAGAGGGGGGGGTGAATAGGTGTAAACGTATAAACACTCAAAAATCGTTGCGAAAAAAACCAATGCGGAAATAAAAAAACTCGCAAGATTTTTACGTGGAAAACTCCATCACCGGAGTAAAAAACCACGGGACCGATAACACGGCAGAAATCCACTAGAATTAAAACACGTACAAGGTGATTTACCGTACACACTTACGACTCAACCTTTTCCATACGCTCCTAGAGGATCTTCTCCGCTCGCTCCAGACGCTTCTCGAATCCACGATCTGCGCCCAACGCCGAATCCACGGCGTCCAACGTCGAATCCACGACGTCCGACCGAATCCACGGTCTTCACCCATAGCACCCTTCGAATCCACGAACGTGCCTCGCTCCGAATCCACGAGAGCGAATGAACCTTGAATCCACAAGGACACGCGAATCCACGCGCCGATTTTGGGGGTAATCGTTGTTTTTGGGTGGTGATGATCCGCCGAATACTTAGATCAAAGATAGATCGGAAATACCATCTAAGTATTCATTAGTTTGATTCAACTCAAGATGTGAGTATGAAAACCTAGAATCAAACTAATCAATATAGATGAAGAAACATAGAGTATTCTCTAATGATTTCCTTTCTTCTCTATATGTGGATCTATAGCCGTATAAGATGATATATGAAAATGACGGCTATGTGGATTGACCCTAGAAAGAAAGACATAGGGTCTATTTATAGGTTAGAAACCCTAGGAAGGAGATAAGAATCAAAAAACTGCCATTTCTGGAATTTTACGGACGGCGATCCGGATCGTGATAACTGAGATCCGGATCGTCATAACGAAACAGCCAATTCCAGAAAAACGAAGGTTCGGGATCCGGATCATGTGACTACGATCCGGATCGTTCATACAGTTCACCAAACATCAACGTTCGGGATCCGGATTGCGAAGCAAGATCCGGATCGTTCAAGGTAGATGGTAAACTCAACGTTCGGGATCCGGATCAAGAGACTACGATCCGGATTGCGACGATGTATGAACGAACCACCTTCGGGATCCGGATCGAACAACCTGATCCGGATCCTGAACATGTCCCAAGTCCAGTTTTTGATTTTTATGCAATGAAAGATTCTTCCAAGTGTTTCTACACTACAAGAAGTATTCGGATCACACAAATTCTTTAGTTAAACATACCTGATCCTTTTGAATTCTTCTTTCTTGAGATTGAGTTAAATGATCCAACTTTCTTCACCTTCAATCTTCAAGACTTGAAACTTTCACGAAACTACGCCAACTCAAATTCCGTAACAATCTCCCCCTTTGGCGGTTTCGTGACAAAACACAGATCCACTAAAGAAAATTCAAAAAGATATTTTTGTTGCTATCACCATACAACAAAAATTTACAATGGAGATCCAAAATACAATACATGAGTTAAACTCCTAAAACAGACTCTAGACTTAGACATCTGTACTCTCTGCAAAAAGAAATCATTCTTGACAAAAGAAATCGTTAGATACCTCAAGAATTTTGTATCATTCAAAAACCACAAACAGAGATGAAGTTTAAACTCATTTATACTTACCATGACATTTATATTCAGATATGTAAACTGATCATAGTTAAAAAACACCAACATATCTTCTTTGCACGTAAAAACCAAATGTCATGAACATGTTTGTGACAAACTATATATATAGATATGTAATTGATCAGAGTTAAGAACCAACATATCTTCTATGCAATCAAAAACCAAGTGTCACAAACTTGTTAGTGAACATCAACTTGTTAGTTATATTACATGCCCAAATAGTTAGCAAATAGTTAGTCGAGGCATGCATTCATACAGCTGAAAAACCTCAAGTTGAGAATGGAAGTTGGAGTAATACTTACCTTGATATTCATCCAGTTTTCATATCAAACATTGTTCACTTACCTGATGTTTCATGCAGTCAACATTGTTCAAAGTTCTCCTCTAACTCTCTCCCCCTTTTTGTCACAAAACAAAGCCAAAATGTAGTTAAGACTACGAAATGTGAGGAGAGTAAAAAGTCAATAAAATGTAAAACCTGAGAACTAAGCTAACGTAAGTATAAAACTAAATCCTAAAATCGTAATCCTGCACAAAAGGAAAGGAAAAGAAAATGAGTCAAAAGTAATCAGTTGTCAGAATCTGAGTCTTCAGAGCTTGTGCAACCCATCTTAGAGAGTATCTTTCGCATCCGCTTGTCCATTGAATTGATCTTCTTCGTTATGGTAATGTGAGCTGCCGTTGTAATTTCAAGCTCTTTGGTAATTCGTTGTTGCTCCGTCAAAATTTGTTCTTGCTTAACAGATAGTCGCTGTTGTTCCTTGATAATCGATGTTATTGATGCTTCATCATCTGTGCCAGTTGCTTGTCGAGATGGTGATGCGGCAGTGCTTGTACTGTGCTTTGTTCCAGATGCAGGAACTGGAGTGACATGCGGCAACTTATGGAGGGATTTGACAATAGTAGAATCATTTATCATGCTCAGACATTGATGATAAGTTGTTGAAGTAATGTCAACCTGAAATTTCTGTAAAATCCTCATTATAATCAAAGGAAATGGAATTCTCTCAGTGGGGTGAGGATGCTCAACATATCGCGCCATTCTATTCCAAGATAATGTATGGAATGTTGATATTCAATGCCGTTGCCTCTGATCGATGTCCTATGAGATACAAAAACAGCAAACCGTCCCATCTCACAACCTTTGTCTGCATATTTGGAAGTATATTGTAGCATGTGATGAAGTTTAAGAAGCGATATTCAAGACGAAGTTCTTTAGAACGAACAGATTTTTTCGGTTGATTGTGTTCCCTCGAGACAAATTCCCTCTATAACTTTTTGCCATAATGTGTTTGTCAAATTTACCCCCTCAAGAAGTGAACTCCTTTCTTGCTGGCTTCCATTCCCAAAACCTCGCCAATCAATTGTGGAGTAATCTTAAACCTTGTGCCTTGGATGTTCGTGTAGAACTCCATAGGACCGTTCTCAACCTCTCGAAGATGTCGTGCATTAGTGTAGAAGGTCCTCACATGATGCAAACAGTAGCCAAGAGTTTCTGGGAAACGACATACTTGAATAAGGTTTGCTTGTTCAATCAGAAGGCAAAGGCAGGGGAGTGACCTTGCAGAGCCTCAAAGTTAACATGCCTTTCACCAATGCATTCGCGATGTGCAAAGGCTCGAAGACGATCAGTTGTTAACGAATACTTCTTCCAAGCGATGTGGGGAGTCAGGAGCTATCGGCGTGTCAACATTAATGTCCTGTCGTAGCCCACAGCGTCTAGTTTATTCTCTTTCTTTTCATGGAGATGATTGGTGCTGCCTTTGATGCTTTTCCTGGTCCTTTATTTGCCTTTTCTTTTGATTTAACAGACGCCTTTCTCCTTGAATCATCAGACGGTTCTTGTTCATACATTGAGTCATCATCATCCGTCAATGCTGCCCAGTCAACCTCATGACAATCTACCTCTGTGTCACTGACCTCGACAAAATCACCTTTTTGTTGGAGGTTCTTGGCTCTCTTTAGTTTATTTGTAGGGCGAGTGTGTACCATTGAGACCAGGAGAAGGATTAACCAAGAGAAACACATTAAATTAAGTGCCATTGAACAAAATGCTTGAGTAAAGAAGGTGTCCTGTGAAAACCAACTCAAGAACACAAAAATTCTTAGTTTTCAAAAATTGGAAAATTGTACCCAAACAATCATAATCATGTAGAGAGACTAAGAATCAAATTAGTTTTGCAAAAGGGCTTTTAAAAATAGATCAATTGCATGAATTTCGAAAATCCTTATTATATGCCCTAAAACCGAAATTTTAGAAATCGAAGCCTAAAAATCCGTTAATCAGGAGAAAACCTAGCATATAATCAAAACTAAACAACCCAGAGTTCTTATTTCAAAAGAAATTTGATCAAAAACCATCCACAAACAAAATCGATCCAAGAATTTCGTACGTTTGAGGAGGAAAAGAGAAAAACGGTGAAAAACCGAGATTTTGATCAATAAAACTTACTTGGAACTGAAGAACTTGAGTTAGAAAGCTTCCAAGGAGGATGAAATCTAGAGAGAAGCGCTCTGGAAACTTTTGAACAAAGATTGGAGTAAAAGAAATCAAAACCCTTTTGTTCTTTATAAAAACCTAGCCGCGATCCGGATCCTCCCGAGCTTGCGATCCGGATCGGCTACCCGCAGTGAAAAAACTGCGTTCGGGATCCGGATCGGCAGGTCCAATCCGGATCGTCAGCCCGCAGGAGAAAACCTGCGTTCGGGATCCGGATCACCTTGCCCGATCCGGATCGGCCCCAACTTTTTCTTTAGAAAAATTTCAGAGAAATTCAAGAAAAACCAGAAAAAGATTGTAAGCACAAAGGTGTATCAACTTTAAACAAAAAGCATCGTTTCACACAACAAGAATTAGATTATGCCAAATCTATCAGTAATATCCAAAAATGAAACGAAAATTTACAAGAATTAAATCCCTTAAAGTTGAACACCTTCAATTACATCTAACTTGATCTTATGAGTAATGCCTTTATCAAATAATCAATTCGGTAAAGAAAATGAAATACAAAGATCAATAGATGTTTGAAATCCCAAATATGGTAGATAATATTTCTAGACAATCTGTTGAAGAGAGTGGCTCTTTGAGCATCTTTCTTTAAAATCCCACCTTATACCAACCTTGAAATTTGACAGAGTCAAGTATTTCAACATGCATTTTACTTAATCAAAATTTGAACAACCATGCTTGGTATACATGTGGTAGCTGCACACAATACTCGGACGACCGAGGTGGTAGCTCTTTCCTCCATGTGGTGGTAGTTTTCACACTCCTCATTGGGATGTAACTCTTTCCACATCTTTTGAGCATTTTACATTATCTTTGACTCCCCCTCAATTGGCTATCAATTATTTAAGATATAAAGTATTCAACCAAAAATTGATCTCGATTTCATACTCGACTAAACAGTCAAATAAGATAATGACTATACCAAGAGATCATTGAGAGAGAAATTGACTTTGATCACTTTAGAAGATGATTTAATTAACATAAACGATCATTGCAACAAAGAAATATTATGATGGCAAAAGCATAATAAATTTCTAAATGTGTGAACAGATGCAATTAAAGTCAATTAAGATCTATGCTCAATTACTATCCTATGTATAAACATAGATATTGAATAGAACAAAACAAATACAAAACCTATTTTAAGCAAAGGTTTCAAAAAGAAGTTTATTTCAAAGAAAGCATTCCAATTGCTTTTCGCAAATGAATAAAACGTTTTTGATCCAAAGGTTTTGTTAAAAAGTCAGCTAATTGATCTTCAGTTGAAATATATGAAAGTTGAAGAGTATTTGATTCAACTAGCTCTCTAAGAAAATGATATCTAAGTTCAATATGTTTTGTTCTAGAGTGCAACACAGGGTTTTTAGAAATGTTAATTGCACTTGTGTTGTCACAAAGAATTGTTACCGAAGATGCTGAAATGCGGAAGTCACTCAATACGCTTTTCATCCAAATGAGTTGAGTTGAGCAACTTCCAGCTGAAATGTATTCCGCTTCGGCAGTCGAGAGTGCTATGCAATTCTGCTTTTTACTGTGCCATGCAACAAGGCAATGGCCAAGATAGAAGCATGCACCACTCGTGCTTTTCCGATCATCCACTGATCCTGCCCAATCGGCATCTGAGTATCCAACAATGTCCAGACTTGTTCCCATAGGATACCAAATTCCGAAATTAATTGATCCTTTGATGTACCGGATGATCCGTTTCACCGCTTTCAGGTGAACCTCCTTTGGTGCTGATTGATATCTCGCACAAATCCCAACACTAAAGGATATATCCGGGCGACTAGCCGTGAGGTAAAGTAGACTTCCAATCATACTTCTATACAGTTTCTCGTCTACATTCTCACTATGTGATTCACTTCCAAGTCCCTTGTGGCTAGTTCCCATTGGAGTTGGAAAATCTTTACAATTTTCTAGATCAAACTTTTTGACCAACTCCAGTGCATACTTGGATTGACTCAAGTGAATACCTTCATCATTTTGTTTAATTTGCAATCCAAGAAAATAAGACAGTTCGCCCATCATGGACATCTCAAATTCGCTTTCCATGGTCTCCGCGAATTTAGAAGCATCATTATCTTTTGTTGCACCAAATACAATGTCATCGACATAGATTTGTGCTACAATGAAATTATTTTGATAATGCTTCACAAAGAGAGTCCTGTCAGCTCCCCCTCGAGTATAGCCCTTCTCCAAAAGGTGCTTTGTTAACCTTTCGTACCATGCTCGCGGTGCTTGTTTCAGACCGTAAAGAGCCTTTTTCAAACGAAAAACATGGTTAGGTTGTTTATGATCTACAAAACCTTTCGGTTGAGCTACATAAACTTCCTCATTTAAAAACCCATTTAGAAATGCGCTCTTGACGTCCATTTGAAATAATTTGATTTTAAAATGACAAGCAATAGCAAACAATATACGAATGGACTCGAGTCTAGCTACAGGGGCGAAAGTTTCGTCAAAGTCTATACCTTCTACTTGAGAGTAGCCTTGAGCAACTAGTCGTGCCTTGTTCCTGATGATAGTACCATCTTCATCTTTCTTGTTCTTGAAGATCCATTTGGTACCTATCACATTATGTTGCTTTGGAGGCTTCGTTAATTCCCAGACTTTGTTTCGCTCAAATTGATGGAGCTCTTCCTGCATTGCTTTAATCCAGTAGTCATCCTGAAGAGCTTCATCTATTGTCTTTGGTTCGATTAAAGATACGTAGCAAGCAAATCCGCAAACCAACTGCCTTCGAGTTCTAACTCCTTCTTGTGGATCTCCAATGATGTTCGATTCCGGATGATCCTTGGAGATTCGTAGCGTTTGTTGAAACGGAGTACTCGGAGGTACACGAGATGATTCCTGCACATCAGATAAACTAGAAGAACCATTAGATGCATCATTAATATTGGAAGTATTATTATGAGAAGATGCACTAGCAGGAGAATCATCATCTAGAGAGATATCGAGGGTAGATTTTTCAGATTCAAAATGAGAAGCTTCATCTACTTTAACATTTATAGATTCTACGATCGTCTTAGATTCAATGTTAAATACTCGATATGCTCTGCTATTCGTAGAATAACCCAAAAAGATCCCTTCATCACTTCGAGAGTCGAACTTTCCAAGATTTTCACGGTCACGTAAGATGTAACATCAACTCCCGAAGATACGAAAGTACTTGATATCCGGTTTTCTACTAAACCACAGCTCATATGGTGTATTCAAGGTTCCTGGGCGCAAATACACTCTGTTAATGACATAGACAGCGGTGTTCACAGCTTCAGCCCAAAAATGTAGCGGTAATTTCCGGCTATGAAGCATCACACGCGCCATCTCTTGAACAACCCTGTTTTTGCGCTCAACAACACCATTCTGCTGAGGTGTATAGGGTGCCGAGAATTCATGTTTAATGCCATTTGAAGTACAAAAGTCAATGAATTTTGAATTTATGAATTCTCCACCCCTATCACTTCTAACACGAATGATCTTTTCATTCTTTTCAATCATAATACGATGGCAAATCTCATGAAAAGAGTCAAACGTATCAGCTTTCTCTCTCAGAAATGCTACCCAAGAAAACCGAGAGAAAACATCAACCAATAAGAAAAAAATATACAATTTACCTTGCAAGGATGGTTGACGAGTTGGCCAAAAGAAAAAGAAGAAAAGAAAATAGTCTACACAAACTATACAAGATTTAATCGTAGAACGATTAAGGACAAGGAGGGGTTTCACCTTTGCATACCCAAACCTTTTGAGTTTTGGAGTATGTTGGTAAAGGTTGAGAGATTCTTCTTGAAGACGACGTCTTGTATGATTGATCTTTTTCTTTTGTCATCGTCTTGTTTGAGGTGCTACCAATGTTCTTTTCTTTTGAAAAATCCTTCCTTGAATTCCGGGAAGTGAGCTTATTGGTAGCAATTGCAAGATGTGGTTGATTTGTTCTTTGAGCTCCAATCTCGCAATTTCTTTCGATGTGCCCTGCAAAATTACAACGAAAACATACCTTTGAGCTTGACGATTCCGAAGAGGATGAGGTAGGTTTGTTGTCGTTGTTTGTCTTGAATTCCGATGTCGGAGGAGGAGATACCGACTGAGGCACAAAGACTGTCCCACTCGAACTTGGACTGTTTCCAGTTTGAGTGTACCCGAGGCCGAACCGATTTGTTTGACCAAGACCAAGGAGTTTATCCAACTTACTCCTTCCTAAAGAGAATTTCTGTAAGTCATCCTTGAGTTGGAGAATGGTCTCTGTCATTTCCCGTCTTTCCTGTCGGCCCTCGCCATAGAGCTTCAAGAAGTAGTTTGCTTTGTTCACCATATCTATATAGTTCTTCTCGAGCTGCTCATTGGACTCTTGAAGGGAAACATTTGCTTTTATCAAACTATCCCTTTCCACTTCAAGATCGGTCGAGAGGGAAGTTACCCTTTTTACTTCTTCTTCGAGATCCTGCAATCTCCCTCTCAACCCCTTGTTTTGCTTAGCCGGTTTCTTTAAATCCTGTAAAGATCTGTGATAGGCTAGAGCAAACTCTTCACCTTCCGAATCATCCGATTCATTGTCCATTGCATTCTTTTCAACAGTGGAGTTGGACAATGATTCAGACGTACTTGCCATAAAGCACATGAATGGTGAAGATGTGGACGCGTGGAATGCCGTGGAGCTCTTTTCTTCATCACTTGAAGACGACTCATTTGACGTTGAGTTGTCATCCCAAGTGACGACTTGCATCGCCTTCTTCTTTGCCGGATACTTGTTAGGACACTCCGTTGCAATGTGGCCGTAGCCTCGACATTTGAAGCATTGCAGTTGTCCTTCTGAACTTTTCTTATCCTTTGAGAAGTTCTCCTGCTTTCTTGACTTGTGACTTGGAGTACCCTTGCCTTTGTTCCACTTTCTGAAGGATGGAGATTTGCTTGAATTACCCCTTCGAAAGTTGCGGCGAAAATTCCTTGTCAAGAGAGCGAGCTGCTTCTCAAATTCCTCCATAGAAAGGTTCTCGTCATCGTCCGAGGAGGATGTATCCGCGTCTTCTTCCTTAGTTGTTTTCAACGCATAACCTGAAGACTTAGAAGTGGATGCTTTTCCAGAAGAATTGTTAGTATTAAAAATCATTTCATAAGTTTGTAATGAACCAACTAATTCTTCTACACGTATTTCGTCCGGGTGTTTAATAGTTTCAATGGCAGTAACCTTTGGGCGAAATCGTTCAGGAAGAGTTCTTAAGATTTTTCTTACAATCTTAAATTCTGGAATCTTCTCTCCCAGATTAGCACATGAGTTTACGATGTCTTGCAATCGTGTATAGTAGTCCGTGAAAGATTCATTTTCTGCCATCAAAATAGAGTCAAACTTGCTCGTAAGCATCTGCAGTTTCTGAATCTTCACGAGGTTAGTTCCCTCATGTGTAACCTGGAGAACATCCCAGATTTCTTTCGCAGTCTCACATGCCGAGACGCGAGAGAATTCAGTTTGAGATAAGGCATTAAAAATAGCATTAATTCCCTTGCCATTGTAAGAAGATAACTCAAACTCTTCCTTGGTCCATTTCGACCTAGGTTTTAAGGTGTGAACATCAGAGATAAGTTCAGTTGGATTAGTCCATCCTGATTCAATTGAATGCCACACCCTTTCGTCGATGGAAGATAAAAAGGCTTTCATCCGTACTTTCCAGTACGCATAATTTGTTCCATCAAAGAAAGGGGGTCGATTGATGTTTCCACCTTCAACCATTGTTCACAACCCTATTCCCTCTCTGATACCACTTGTTGGGTCGTATATAATACGGATCTAAATAGGGGAAGAAACACCTAGAGGGGGGTGAATAGGTGTAAACGTATAAACACTCAAAAATCGTTGCGATAAAAAAAAACCCAATGCGGAAATGAAAATAACTCGCAAGATTTTTACGTGGAAAACTCCATCACCGGAGTAAAAAACCACGGGACCGATAACACGGCAGAAATCCACTAGAATTAAAACACGTACAAGGTGATTTACCGTACACACTTACGACTCAACCTTTTCCATACGCTCCTAGAGGATCTTCTCCGCTCGCTCCAGACGCTTCTCGAATCCACGATCTGCGCCCAACGCCGAATCCACGGCGTCCAACGTCGAATCCACGACGTCCGACCGAATCCACGGTCTTCACCCAATAGCACCCTTCGAATCCACGAACGTGCCTCGCTCCGAATCCACGAGAGCGAATGAACCTTGAATCCACAAGGACACGCGAATCCACGCGCCGATTTTGGGGTAATCGTTGTTTTTTGGGTGGTGATGATCCGCCGAATACTTAGATCAAAGATAGATCGGAAATACCATCTAAGTATTCATTAGTTTGATTCAACTCAAGATGTGAGTATGAAAACCTAGAATCAAACTAATCAATATAGATGAAGAAACATAGAGTATTCTCTAATGATTTCCTTTCTTCTCTATATGTGGATCTATAGCCGTATAAGATGATATATGAAAATGACGGCTATGTGGATTGACCCTAGAAAGAAAGACATAGGGTCTATTTATAGGTTAGAAACCCTAGGAAGGAGATAAGAATCAAAAACCTGCCATTTCTGGAATTTTACGGACGGCGATCCGGATCGTGATAACTGAGATCCGGATCGTCATAACGAAACAGCCAATTCCAGAAAAACGAAGGTTCGGGATCCGGATCATGTAACTACGATCCGGATCGTTCATACAGTTCACCAAACATCAACGTTCGGGATCCGGATTGCGAAGCAAGATCCGGATCGTTCAAGGTAGATGGTAAACTCAACGTTCGGGATCCGGATCAAGAGACTACGATCCGGATTGCGACGATGTATGAACGAACCACCTTCGGGATCCGGATCGAACAGCCTGATCCGGATCCTGAACATGTCCCAAGTCCAGTTCTTGATTTTTGTGCAATGAAAGATTCTTCCAAGTGTTTCTACACTACAAGAAGTATTCGGATCACACAAATTCTTTAGTTAAACATACCTGATCCTTTTGAATTCTTCTTTCTTGAGATTGAGTTAAATGATCCAACTTTCTTCACCTTCAATCTTCAGGACTTGAAACTTTCATGAAACTACGCCAACTCAAATTCCGTAACATGATCCACTTGAATGATTGATGTTGTGGCTCGGACCTTTGGTGGATTGAGGGAACTCCATTAAATTGATGTTGCTTTTGATTCCGTTGAGTTCGCTCCGTAGATGAAGTTGTCGAAGAATTCCTTTTTCTCTTTTTCGGGCACGACTTCATCAAGTGTCCTTCAAGCCCACATTGGTGACAAGTTCTTCCTTTCAATTTAGTTGTGGAACTTGAAGCCTTCACAGTTTGGTTCTTTTTAAATCCCAAACCAACCTTGCTTGTTTGACCTAATCCGGATATACAGTCAAATTTCTTGGAACCGGTTGAAAGCCTTTGTATGTCGGATTTAAGTTGATGAACTTGCTTGGTCAAAGCTTGGTTGGTGACATGAATTTTCTCAAACTATTTTTCTAGAAAACCAATCTTGTCCATATATGATTTAGCGTTTGTCTCCGATTGGTTTCACTCTTCTTGGAGGATTTTATTGTTTTCCAATAAACGTTCTCGTTCCTCCTCGAGATCATGAAGTTTTATCTTTAAAGCATGATTCTCGTCTTGAATCTCAAGTCGTTGCTTCCTCAACTTCTTGATATGCTTGGCTATCTTCTTAGATTCCGCAAGAAGTTGTTGATATGCCTCAACAAGTTCTTCTTCGTCCGACTCCCCCTCACTTGATGACTCTCCGCCGGTTGTTGATGTTTCATACAAAATCAAAGGAGTAGAGTCAGTGACTAAAGATGATAAACACAAATTAGAAGAGGGAATTTGAGAGGCATGAAAAGCAACGACTTTTTCCTCTTTACTTGAGGTCGATTCATTAGAAGTAGAATCGTCCCAAGTTTTCGCTTGCAAAGCCTTCTTTTTATATGATTTTGGAGAAGGACAATCCGTTGAAATATGGTCGTAGCCTTTGCATCTATAACATCGGATTTCCCCTTCGAATTCATCTTTTTCCTTATAAGGTTTTGCAAGGCTTTTGAGGTTAGAGGATTTAGAACCCGATGATCCTTTAGATGGTTTCGTGGATGGAGACCCATCGGTTCGATTCTTCCAAAATTTTCGACGAAATTTCTTTGTGATCCGCGCCAATTGTTCTTCAAAATCGGCAAAAGAGATTTCATCATCGGAACTTGATTCGCCATCTTCTTCCTTTGTTGATTTGAATGCAATACCTGTAAGCTTAGAAGAAGACTTGGAAGAAACTTGATTAGTAGGAAAAGTCATTTCATAAGTTTGCAAAGCACCTACTAATTCCTCTACACTCATCTCATCCGGATGACTAACGGTTTCAATGGCGGTAACCTTTGCTCTAAACCGTTCCGGAAGAGTCCGAAGTATCTTTCTTATAATTTTCGACTCCGGGATCTTTTCTCCTAAATTAGCACATGTATTAATTACATCTTGAAGTCTAGTGTAATAATCTGTAAACAATTCATGCTCTTCCATATGAATAGAGTCAAATTGACTTGTAAGCATCAGGAGCTTTTGAATTTTTACAAGATTAGTACCCTCATGTGTAATTTTGAGTATATCCCAAATTTCCTTTGCGGTTTCACACGCGAAAATTCTTGTGAACTCAGTCGAGGAAAGAGAGTTAAATAGAGCGTTCATACCTTTCCCATTGTAAGAAGATCTTTCGAGTTCCTCTTTGGACCATCTAGAGCGAGGTTTTGGGGTAGTAGAATTTCCTACTTCCTCAACAGGATGCACCCAACCGTATTCCACGGATTGCCATACCCGCTCATCAATTGCGATGAGAAAAGCCCTCATCCGCACTTTCCAATAAGCATAATTAGTCCTATAAAAAATAGGAGGTCTATAAATATTACCACTTTCACCCGACATGATAGATAAACCTAAAACCCGCTCTGATACCAATTGTTGGTTTTTGGATCCCCAAGGATCTAAATAGGTACTATCAAACAACTAGAGGGGGGGTGAATAGGTGTAATACTTATAAAACCAATCTCAGTGCAAAATAAAAACCAATGCGAAAAATAAAAATAGCACACCGAGATATACGTGGAAACTCCAATCCAGGAGAAAAACCACGGGACCAACACGCAATAACAATCCACTAAGAAAAGAAGAATAACAAGGTGATTACCAACTCCACGGACTCAAACCCCTCCTTCAACTTCTTCGGACCTTGCGCTCACCGATTGCACGTCCACTGCACACGTTCGAATCCACGAACGCCACTCGAATCCACGAGCACACGTTTCGAATCCACGAAACGCCTTTAGCACACCAAATCCACGATGCCACGTCGAATCCACGACGCAAACTCAGCCGGTAAGAATATTCGCTTCGATGGTGATCCTTTGCTTAGATTCTCATTGAGGAACTGTAGAAGAAATCTCTAAGCAAAGATTAGATCAATTCGACAAAAGATAGATCTTGGAAGAACCGTCGAATTGACCTAAAAGAGGCTATAAAGAAGAACGATGAAAACCTATCCTCTAGGGTTGCTCTCAAGTGTTTAATTAATTAATCGGTAGTTTTTGAGAAACCCTAAATGTCTATTTATAGTTTAGAAACCTTTGGAAAGAGATAAGCATCAAAAACTGGCTTAAGAGAAATTTTCCCGCACGACGATCCGGATTGGATTTACGGCGATCCTGATCGTCGTCTTTTTTCAGCAATTCCTGAAAAAAACAAGGTTCGGGATCCGGATCGGAATTCTGATCCGGATCGGTTAAGGATCAGAAATTCTGAAACATCCAATTTGTCCAGTTTTTGATTTTTAAGCAATGAAAACTTATCCAAGTGTTTCTAAACCACTCAAATGTATTCGGATCACCAAAATTATTTAGTTAAACGTACCTGATCAATCCGAATCCATTTTCCTTAAGATTGATGTAATTGATCCACAATTCTTCTATTTCAATCTTCAAGACTCAAAACACTGAGTGTCAACTTGAGATCTTGTTGAATCTTTTCTAAGTCTTCGATTGCTGATTGACAATTTGATCACTTCAAGACTCCGACTCAACTCAACAACTCGACTACTCAACTCACGAAATATGCCAACACAAAAAGCCGTAACAGGTTTCTCTTTTGCGAAAAGTGGGATTTTCTTTAGTATGTACGAATATTTTCTCCACTTAAATATTTAATAGCAAATAATTAATTAATTAATTAGATTAATTAATTACACGGGATAAACCCGTAATTTCCTCGAAAAGTGTGCGGGATATTTCGCACGGATTCCGATGCGTGCTAAGTCGTCGTAACACTAAAAATCCTGTTCCGGGAGATCCCAAGGTCGGATTTCAGATCCGATCGCACCGTTGGTCATCGTTTTTCGTAATCTTTCACAGAAAAATACTCGTGCAACACATCGACCAACTTACAGAAACTCGGTAATTTTGATTCACTAAAAAAAAGCACTTTATTAAAAGAAGGGTAAAATATCACTAGAAAAGTCGTGTCATTACAAAAGATGGCACGTTGGCCCGTGTACCCCAAAACTAGTGGTGATGGGGACCTCTCACGGCTGCTCAAGTGCCGCACGAGCATCGTGGAGGGGTATAGGCAAATCACGAGAGGCAGGTGCACTGATTTCAATTGTTACAGGGGTGCTGTGGAATCTCGATGGGGAAGCTTGGAATTCCCGAGTGTTTTCGATTTGCATGAAATTTAATTCGTACTCGAGCATCTCATTTATGTTATATCTAATTCTCAAAAATGGTAGTGTTGCTGACTTTCCACTATTGTGACAGGTCAGTGGAGGGGTACGGGGCGTGGGTAAGGCCGCAATGCGAGGATTCCGTTAACGCCGCAAAATAAAATTTGATGCTTCTTTTATGTTCTTTTCTTTTCCGTTATATAACTGTTTGTGGGTGGGTGGCATGTAATTGTGTGTGGGTTGCGACTGTGTGAACTGTAGTGGCTGAATGTTTGAACCTCTGGTTGCCCGGTTGGGATTCGCCCCTCTTACAAATAATATTCAAATGGTTGCGAAAATGATTTTGAAAATACGGGTGTCGGGTAGGCACCAACTTATAAAACCTTGGATTTATCCTTTCAAAACACGGGGGCTGTTTTACGTAACTTCACTACCTCCCTTGACGTAAGTTGAGATTGCTGTGGTTATAGTGTCTGACGGAATGGATTCGCCGCGCGCATGCAAGCGGGGCCCGTCATTGCGAGGGGCCGCGTTTGCATGTGTGGTGAGTCTGGCACGGACCGGGGAGTGCTGCGCCTTTCAAAAAAAAAAAAAAAAAAAAAAGGGGACCCCGGGGCGTGACACTGCCTCAACAGCCGGGGCGGGGGAGAACCCCCTCGGGACCCACTGTACACCGTCCGCCCACTCGACAGGAGGGGGAGACACGTCCGTAATCGGGAGGAAGGATCTACTCTATGACCCACCAAGGGGCGGACCCACCGGAGGACGTGGTGGCAGGTACTACTCTGATCTCAGACTCCCGAGCTAGAACTTTATTTGACACCGGGTGTCATGCCCCGGGTCGAAACTGCGACCCGGGCTCGCCAACAGATCCGCCACCTATGCCAAACTCCGCATAGGCGAAGCATCCTACCTGCAAGAAAAGTACTACAGCTAACAGATATCAGAGCTATAAATGAAAATCTGCTGTAAAGGTAAAATCAACCACTGTACGACTGGAAATAATACACAATGTCCATCTCCCAAAAATGATAATCATACAATATCCTCATATACAAAATTCAGAACTCAACAGGGAGGTATCTCCAATAAATACATCAGTGTACAGGCTCTCAATACATATCATATCCTCACTACATCAGTCTCTCAAAAGAGAAAAATAAAATAGCTAATCTACTGAAGCTTTCCTCTGAAGGGGTACCGCTACTCTCCAATCATGGGTAGGGATCTAGCTCGCGACTCCCTCGCCTCGATCAACAACCGCAGAATCAGCAACACCCGCTAAGACTCTGCAAAACAAAGGAGAGGAAAGAAAGGGAGGGGGAAAACCCCCAATGGATGTGAGAACTACACCAAAAAGGGAGTTCTCAGTGGGTACCACCGTCAGGCCCGACGGTCTGCCCACCAAGTCCTCAAGAGACATAAAATAACCAATGCCGTAAGAACTGAACAAGAAAGCTAAAGACACTCAACAGCTATCATGCCCCTATCTAAATGCTCAACCTCTCACATGACGGTCAAAGTACTCGCACGAACGGGACCACCGTCAAACCTAACGGCTCCCAACAACACTAGCACTGGTCTAAACACAGCTACTAGACTCCACTCAGCCCCCAGGCACGAGTGCAACAATAAAGGTATCTGACCGAATAAACCCAATCAAATGAACCGATATAAAACCCGGTACTGCCTGCTATGCTGTCGAACTCGAGAACTCATCTGCAAGGATACTGACCGACTACTGACCGCTACGGTCGCATCCCAAAATAGGTGACAGACCGACTACTGACCGGTACGGTTGCACCCAAAATAAGTAACAGACCGGCTCCTGACCGGCACAGCCGCGCACAAAACAAGTAACAGACCGGCTCCTGACCGGCACGGTCGCACACTAAATAAGTAACAGACCGGCTCCTGACCGGCACGGTCGCACACTAAATAAGTAACAGACCGGCTCCTGACCGGCACGGTCGGACACTAATTAAGTAACAGACCAGCTCCTGACCGGCACGGTCGCACACTAAATAAGTATAAAACTCCGCCCACTATAGAAATATGATAATCAATCTGGTGCATAAATAAATGTCCGATCAACCGGCCAATATCTGCGGTTGCCGCAATACCCTGCCGTCTATAGTCCAGCACAACCCATCCCTGACACCAATGTCCCAGCTACACTACCCCAGACCCCTGCTCGCACCCGAGCAACACAGACCGCCTGACTAACAAAGAAGGAGAAAGGAATAACATGGTTTCTCCTAAGTCAAGTTCCAAAAAATAGTGTAACAGTAAAAGATGGCCTAGCTAGATGACCATACAAGCATGCAAATGTCCTCGAGGGAATGAAAGGGAGTAAAGCATATAATAGATCCACTAGGAATAAACAACATGTCAGAATCCATAAAGAACTACACCTGTCCACAATCCAGGGTCCGTCAGAAGAATGATCAGAATAATACCCGCACATAGATATAGCCTCCTACTCCATCGAGTAATCATAACATAAAAGACTATGTGCAACAAGGCATGCTAAAAGGTCACTACTATGGTATATCAATCTGCATAATCTAGGTCATTCCAGAAGCTTCCATCTCGATGCTAAATGTTGTACAATTAAGTATGCATGCTAACAATCACATAGGGTAAATCCCTTTTTGGTAAGCGTTTATTATTTATTTTCATGGATATCCAAATCTAGCAAGTCCTCAATAATAAATATCACGAATATTCACTTGCAATTCCTGGTACAACTGTCATCCCTAAACTTACCCCTTAATCACAAATATTATACCCTAAACATGCATGCATTAAAATATACAGAATTAGAGAACCGTCCACCGGTTCTGGAGATGAAGCAACCCACCTGAAACGCTTTTCGTAGGCAAAGCTGAAGTCGGTGAAGCGCCGAAACCTCAAACTGACGAAACCTTGAAAATCGCGCCGCGCGCGCACACTGCCGCGAACCACGGAAAAATCCCCCGGAAGCTCAAATAAATCCACCCGAGTCCTCACGACAAAAATGCATTCATCCGGCTCACCCAAGGCCAACTCACAGCACATGCACAAGTAACCAACCAACCACGCTTAATAATCCGTCAAAACCATGTAAAGAAATCTAAAAATCCATTAAAACTTGGAATCCCAAATACTCACCTCTGAAGAAAATCTGTGCGTACTTTGGCTCACTCCACGACCACTCACAGTGCAAACAAAGGCCCAAGTACATCACAATCCACCAACAGCATGCTCACTTTAACACAATTACACTTATACACACACACTAATTACATCAACACAAAAACACATACTCTCACACACAACTCTGTGAGCTCCAAAAACCCAACAGCATACTAATAAATAAATGCTCACAGCATACACAGGCACCCACAACACACACCCAGCCAACAAGCAGCACAAACCGAGCCACCAAGCTCCCTCGGCTCCGCATGATGGAAGCATCCCAACCGGCCAAGCAGCACCAAAACTGCACCACAACAAGCAAGAAAAGGGGAAAAACCAAAATCAGTGAAAACTCGGTCCACATGCGCGATCGCCGCCAAAAACCAGCTCCGACCATCAAAATCGCAGTGCGGAAAGCATCCGGCGCACTCGCTGATGCGCGCTGCCGCTGCCGCTGCGTTGCCTGGGCCTACCGTGCCGCCCTCTGCGCTTGCCGCTGCGCCCGCCCCAGCGCGCGGCCCCAGCCGCGCGCGCCCGCGGCGCGCGGCGCCTACGCGCGCCTGCGCAGCAACCCGCGCCGGCCGCGCGCCCTTGCGCCCGCGCGGCCACACTGAAGCCACTCCACCAAGGGCCAACAGCCCACCAACAACAACACAACACCAAAAAAACAACCAAAAGCCCCAAGCCCGAAAACTGCACATACCTCTAGCAAAACCATCGCGCGCGTCGCTCACCGCGCTCTCCGCTCGGCCCCTCATGGCTCCAAGTAGTTGATCCTCACCATCTCATCTCTCATTTCCTTCTTTTTTCCTTCTCTTTTCCTTCTTCTTCTTCCTTCTTTTCTCTCTTTCTCTCTTTCCTCTGTTTTCATCTCGATCCTCTGTTTGGAGAAGAGGAAGAAGAAGTGATGTGGCATACTTAATTAGGGAGAGGGCTAATTAAAAGGTGGTGGTGGTGGCTGGCAGCTGGAGCTCAATTAATTAGTCTAAGTCCCTCACATCCCTCTCTTTTATCCTTTTCCTTCTTTCTTTAATTCCTTTATTTCACAGGCTAAAAGCCAACTAATTAATTAAATTAATTAAATTCCATAATTAATTAATTAATCCCCTTTTAACCCACCATAACTCACTTTTTGCCCTCGGGGCCTCCGCACCAGTCCGGAACCTCCCGAACTCCGCTGTAAATAGAAAATATACTTGTTCCAAACTTTTCCCAACTTTTCTGCGCACCACGGCGGAGTCGGGGCTCAACAAAACCAGTCCTCTAATGGCGCACAATGCCCAAAAAATCCGATTCAAGCTGGGGCTTCCTCGTTGATCCGAATCAACCCGAACTCAACTGTAAACATAATTTGAACTCGTCCAATGCAAATCCTCCGCACCACGCCATCTTGCGAGGTCGGTGCACTATCCGAAGTCCCGGTACTCTACACTCTCCCCTCCTTAAAAAGGTTTCGTCCTCGAAACCAGAATAAATCCATAACTCAGGAGTGTGGCTCAATCAAATGGGGATAGGAAACACGCAACTCATCCTCAGTCTCTCAAGTGGCCGTTCTCACTCATCAAGATGGCTCCACTGAACCTTCACTCAAGGTATGATCCGTCTGCACAATTCCTTAGATTCACGAGCTTGAATTTTGCAGTCGCTCCTAAAAGCTCAAATCCTCGTCTAATTCCAAGGAAGTGAGATCCAAAACATACCAGGGGTCAAATATACTTGTTCCAACCAGATAATTACTCGCGGACCAAACTCCCCGCGTAAACTCAAATCTATATAAATATTCCTGCGGCTAGTGGCTTCCAAAAGTCAGGGTCTACAAATCCAAAACTCCAAGCCTCCAATAGGCATAACTCCTCCGTTGCTTCTTAGCAACCAAAACGCTCAAAATTCAACAAATGCACTCTCACATCCCTTTACAGGGGAAGAATTTCAACTTCGGGAACATTCCCCAAATTCCAACTCTCAAATTCCAGGTTTCAAAAGTGGCATCCACAGATTTGTTCGCCTCATTCCAAGGTTCCACTGCTCACCTAGCCAAGGTGTACTAACCATAAAGTCCTCGCCGGGATAACACTATACTATACTAATCATACAACTTGATAACTCTATCCACCGGCGTTGCCTCAACCAAATTCCTCCTGAGTAACCAAGTACTTCAAGTCCAAGGGTCTATGACAACTCAATTTCTTCTCTATCACTGGCAACATCTACAACCAAGCTGGTATCCTCTTCAGCCTTAACTCCTCGAAGCTATACTGGCCTTGGATAGTCCAAAAGCTTCTGACCTCTGTCACTATCATAGGATTGTTAAGTAATTTGTGTTGGCGTATTTCGTGAAATTGTTTTAGTCTTGAAGATTGAAGATGAAGAAGTTTGGATCATATACCTCAATCTCAAGAAAGAAGAATTCAAAAGGATCAGGTACGTTTAACTAAATATTTTTGGTGATCCGAATACTTCTTATAGTGTAGAAACACTTGGATGAATTTTTAATTGCATAAAAATCAAAAACTGGACATATTACATGTTCAGGATCCGGATCAGGCACTACAGTCCGGACCCCGAACATAGGGTAGTTCATGCGCAATTCCAGTCCGGATCGTGGTTACTTCAGTCAGGACCCCGAACGTGGAATTTGCAGGAATTGCATGAACAGTCCGGACCGTGGGTATTTCAGTCCGGACCCCGAAGGTATGTTTTTTTGGAAATAGTCTGTTTAGTCACGACAGTCCGGACCGCCAAAATTCCAGTCCGGACCGTCGTCCTGAAAAATTCCAGAAAATGTTAGTTTTTGATTCTTATCCTCTTCCAATGGTTTCTAACCTATAAATAGACCCTACGATTCATCTTCTAGGGCAGATCCGGGTACGATCGAAAAAGATAAATCCACATATAGAGAAGAAAGGAAATAGTAGATTTAATTCTATGTTTCTTCATCTATATTAATTAATTTGATTCTAGGTTTTCAAACTCAGATTTTGAGTAGAATGAAATTAATAAATACTTAGATGGTATTTCCGATCTATTTCTAATCTAAGTATTCGGCGGATCATCACCACCCAAAAACAACGATTTTTCCAAAATCGGCGCGTGGACTCGCGTGGCCTTATGGATTCAAGGTGCTACCGCTCTCGTGGATTCGGAGCGAGGTACGTTCGTGGATTCGAGACGTGCTACTGGATGAAGACCGTGGATTCGGTCGGACGTCGTGGATTCGACGTTGGACGCCGTGGATTCAGTGTTGGACGCTAATCGTGGATTCGAGGAGCGTTGCGGAGCGAGCGGAGAAGATCTACTAGGAGCATATGGAAAATGGTCGAATCGTCTGTGAGTACGGTATATCACCTTTGTACGTGTTTTAATTCTAGTGGATTTCGCCGTGTTATCGTTCCCGTGGTTTTTTACTCTGGATTTGGAGTTTTTCCACGTAAAAATCTTGCGTGTTATTTTTCATTTCCGCATTGGATTTTATTGCGCAACGATTTTTGAGTGTTTACTGTTCACACCTATTCACCCCCCTCTAGGTGTTTTTTTCCCTATTTAGATCCAATTAATACAACCCAACAAGTGGTATCAGAGCGGGAATAGGGTTGTAAACAATGGTTGAAGGTGGAAACATCAACAGACCCCCATTCTTCGATGGAACAAATTACAAACATGAGGGAACAAACCTTGTGAAGATTCAAAAACTGCAAATGCTTACGAGCAAGTTTGATTCCATTTTTATGGCAGAAAATGAATCGTTCACAGATTATTATACATGATTGCAAGATATCGTGAATACATGTGCCAACTTGGGAGAGAAATTCTAGAACCTAAAGTTGTAAGAAAGATTTTAAGGACTCTTCCTGAAAGATTTCGTTCCAAGGTTACGGCCATTGAAATAGTTAAACACCCGGACGAAATCCGTGTAGAAGAATTAGTTGGTGCACTTCAAACTTATGAAATGACATTTCCTACTAACTATTCTTTTGGAAAAGCATCCTCTTCTAAGTCTTCAGGTTTTGCATTGAAATCAACAAAAAAAGAAGACGCGGATTCATCCTCCTCAGACAATGATGAGAACCTATCTATGGAGGATTTCGAGAAACAACTTGCTCTCTTGACAAGGAAGTTTCGCCGAAACTTTCGAAGAGGTAATTCAAGCAAAATTCCATCCTTCGTAAAGTCGAAGAAAGGCAAGGGTTCTTCAAGCTACAAGTCAAGAAAGCAAGAGAGTTTTTCAAAGGATAAGA
Source organism: Tillandsia leiboldiana (assembly GCA_029204045.2). Classification (NCBI taxonomy): domain Eukaryota; kingdom Viridiplantae; phylum Streptophyta; class Magnoliopsida; order Poales; family Bromeliaceae; genus Tillandsia; species Tillandsia leiboldiana. Next base: position 14,405,121 of record CM055072.1, read on the forward strand.
AAAACTCAGAGGGACAAGTACAATGCTTCAAGTGTCGAGGCTACGGCCAGATTGCAACGGAGTGTCCCAATAAGAATCCGGCAAAGAAGAAGGCGATGCAAGCAGTCACTTGGGATGACACCTCAACGACAAATGAGTCATCTTCCAGTGATGAAGAAAATAACGTAACGGTGTTCCTCGCGTCCACATCTTCACCCTTCATGTGCCTAATGGCAAGTACATCCGATTCATTGTCCAACTCCTCCCATGTTGAAAAGAATGCCCTGGACGACGAATCGAGTAACTCCGAAGGTGAAGATTTTGCTCTTGCCTACCATAAACTTTTGAGGGATTCAAAGAAATTGGCAAAGCAAAACAGGAGTTTGAGAGGGAGATTGCAGGATCTCGAAGAAGAAGTAAAAAGGGCAACTTCTCTCTCAAACGCTCTTGAAGTGGAAAGTGATAACCTGATCAAAGTAAATGTTTCCCTTCAAGAGAAAAATGAGCATTTTGAGAAGGAACATGTAAAACTGGTGGATAAAGTAAATTACTTCTTGAAGCTCTACAGCGAGGCTCGACAGGAAAAAATGGAAATGACGAAGACCATTTTCCAACTCAAGGATTATTTAAAGCGATTTTCATCGGGAAGGAGTAAGTTGGATAAGCTTCTTGGTCTTGGTCAAACAAACCGATTCGGCCTCGGATACAATCGAACGGGAGATAGTCCTAGTTCGAGTAAGACAGTTTTTGTGCCTCAGTCGGTATCTCCTCCTCCGACACCGGAATTCACGACAAACAACGACAACAAGCCTACTTCACCCTCTTCGGGATCGTCAAGCACAAAGGTATATTTTCGTTGTGGTTTTGCAGGGCACATAAGGAGAAATTGCAAGATGGGAGCGAAACGTTCAACTCAAGCACCTCTTGCAACAACTACCAAAAGGGTGATTCCCCGGAAATCAAAGGAAAACTTTTCAAAGGAAAAGAGCCTTGATAGTTCACCTCGCAAGACGACGTCATCAAGGAATAGCAACCAATCAAACAAGACGCTTTCACCAAGGAGAATAACTTCACATTCATTGCCAACGCAGTCCAAAAAGGTTTGGGTGCGCAAAGGTGAAATCTTCCCTTGTCTTGTTATTCATACCTCCTTGTATGCTTATGACAATTCGTCTTGGTATCTGGATAGCGGGTGTTCCCGTCATATGACCGGTGACAAAAATTATTTTCAATCTTTTGAGAAAACCTCCGGAGGACTTGTAGTTTTTGGAGACGGTCGTTCTTCTAAAATTGTTGGAAAAGGAACAATTGCTATTCCAGATGGCCCGATTTTGAACAATGTTCTATTTGTTGAAGGCCTTATGACTAACCTCATTAGCATTAGTCAACTTTGTGACAATGGTTTTTCAGTTAAATTATCTTCTGCGGAATGTATTGTAACTGATAAGGACCATGTATTCTTTCTAAAAGGGGTTAGATCGGAAAATAATTGCTATGTCGTTCCAAATAAAATTTCTAAAAATTGTAACCTAGCTTCTTTGAATAATGAAGCGCTTTGGCATGAAAGGCTAGGTCACATAAATTTTAAGAAACTTGCAAGAATTTCAAATAAAGACGTGGTCAAGGGGGTTCCTAAACTTTCACTTAAAGAAAACATTGTGTGTGGCGGTTGCCAAAAGGGAAAACAATCAAGGACTGCACACAAGAACTTGAACCACGTTGGTACCAAACGGCCTTTAGAATTATTGCACATGGATTTAATAGGGCCAACACGTCAACCATCTTTGCGAGGTAAATGGTATATTTTTCTATTGGTTGATGATTTCTCTAGATACTCATGGGTAGTATTTTTAAAAGAGATAGCGGATACTTTCGACTCTTTTCATGAGATTTGTCATCGTATTATGATTGAAAAGAATGAAAAGATCGTTCGTGTTAGAAGTTGTAAGACCCGGCTTTTCCTTAACCCTTCTGGTCACCCTCTTCTTGTAATGCCTGACCGGGGGCCTCATTTTTGGCATTTTTCCGAACAGACCGTCGGGGCCCGCAAATAATTTTAGGCGGTAGAGCTCGCGGAACGGAGCGCGTGGGCGCGATCGGTTTATTTTTCCGACTCCCGGTCTGACCAGAATTAATTCTCGAAGTTGGGGTCCCCCTTAGACGCCTCGGGATCCGTGTTGGCAGCCGCACACCTTTTAAGGTAAACCCTAATTCTCTTAGTATATATATGTAGCCGTGAGGGAAAGAGGATTAGGGTTCCTCTTATTTTTCTTTTGGTGGCCGCCTCTTTTCTTTTTCTTCCTCCCTCGTAGCCGCCGGCAAAGAGAAACCAAGCACACCGCAAGGGTGGACCGGTGGAGGCAAGCGGACGATCCCTCTCTTCCTCCTCTTTCGCACATCAAGGTGAGTCAGACGCGTTTCGTTCGGGGGAATCTCCCTCTTTCTTTCTTTTGTTGGTCACGAGGAGGGAGGAGGCCCGGCGCCGTCGCGCAGCGCGGGCCGCGCGCCCGCGCGGCGCTCGGCCGCGCGGGGCCGCCCGCAGGAGGGGGCGCCCGCGCGGGCTGGTGCCGCGCGGGGCCGCCCCGCACCGCGGGCCGCGCACCCGCGCGGCGCTCGGCCGCGCGGGGGCCACCCGCAGGAGGGGGCGCCCGCGCGGGCTGGTGCCGCGCGGGGCCGCCCCGCACCGCGGGCCGCGCGCCCGCGCGGCGATCGGCCGCGCGGGGCCGCCGCAGGAGGGGGGCGCCCGCGCGGGCTGGTGCCGCGCGGGGCCGCCCCGCACCGCGGGCCGCGCGCCCGCGCGGCGCTCGGCCGCGCGGGGCCGCCCGCAGGAGGGGCGCCCGCGCGGGCTGGTGCCGCGCGGGGCCGCCCCGCACCGCGGGCAGCGCGCCCGCGCGGCACTCGGCCGCGCGGGGCCGCCCGCAGGAGGGGCGCCGCGCGGGCTGGTGCCGCGCGGGGTCGCCCCGCACCGCGGGCAGCGCGCCCGCGCGGCGCTCGGCCGCGCGGGGCCGCCCGCAGGAGGGGCGCCCGCGCGGGCTGGTGCCGCGCGGGGTCGCCCCGCACCGCGGGCCGCGCGCCCGCGCGGCGCTCGGCCGCGCGGGGCCGCCGCAGGAGGGGCGCCGCGCGGGCTGGTGCCGCGCGGGGCTGCGCCCTGGCAGGGTGTTCGTCGCACGGGCCGGTGCCGTGCGAAGAACTCCGCCGCACGCTGTAGGGAGTCGTTGTAAGTTTCGGACTTCTAAGTCTCGATTTGCCTATGTTCCTTCAGGAGTGCGGGGCGCTGTGGGCGACTGGAGCACAGACGCGGACTGGACGAACGCAGGACGACGCACACAAGGTGGGTACGTTCCCGGGGGTTTCGGGAATGGGGTTTAACTGTTAGAAATAGCATGTTGGGGCAAGGCGGAATTGTCAGTCTCCTTCTGTTTATGCACTAACCCTGTTATGTTATGTTATGATACTCAATGTCAATCTGGGGCTCAAATTTGCTACACGCACACCCGCGGTTTGGCCACCGCAAGGGTGTGCTTTTCCGGAAAAGTGGTACGTTGACCCGTGTACCCCACGCGGAGGTGGCGTTAGGAATGGGGGCCCCCATGGGTGGGGGGTGTGAGCGGTGACGTCGAGGCAGGTGCTCGGCGGCCGAGGCAGGTGCTCGGCGGTGGGCATCGGGGAAGGTGCCCGATGTTGCTTTGTGAGGCAGGTGCTCGGCGGTGGGCATCGGGGAAGGTGCCCGATGTCGTAATGATACAGGGTGTGGTTAAGGTGGAAGGTGCATGGGAGGGATAGTTGCTCCGGTGTTTGTGGTTTGCCTTATCTTTGTTTACTACGCTTATCATGCTATTTCTAGTCACTGACTTCCCACTTCATGACAGGTTCGTCCAGGGGCGAGTGCTAGGGCGCCGGTGAGGACGTTAGGGTGCTGATCTGATTTATGGGTGACTTCAGATACAGTGACTCTTCTTTCCCTTTTCTTTTATTATTCATGGTAGCTAGTTGTGGATTGTGACACCCCCGTGGGGTCGAAGTGGATGTTGCCCTTTTCTTTCCTTTCTTTTTGAATAATTGAATGAATACTACGTTCTCTCTTACTTGGCCGTTTTGAACGATGAAAAACAAAGAAAACCGTTTGCGAAAACTATTTTTAAAACGTGGGTGTCGTGTGGGCACCAAGCTTTATAAACCTTGTGGGATTTATGTGTTTACGAACTGTTTTCACAAACGAGGGCATCGTGTGGATGCCGCTTTCAAAACCTTGTGATTATTTATCCTTTCAAAACACCGGCCTCTATGCTCTAAGTGAATGCTAGAATGTCACGTGAATTGTTTGGTTGTATGTGTACGAGACCCCAACTGATGTGGTTAGAGATTGTATGTACTACGCCTTGTGAGACACTTTGTAGTTGAGACGCCGTGCATATACAAAGGGGCCTCTGCTCATTTGCAGAGCGAATTTGTGTATGCGGCGGGTCTGTGCACGCGCCGGGGAGTAATGTTTTACAAAAAAAAATATATGGCTGAATCAGGGGCATCGGTGGCTCCTCTTCCGCGCGATTCGAACCCCCGGGGCGTGACAGATTAAGATGGTATCAGAGAGGTAAACTTTAACCACAACAGTCGGGGCCTAACATCCACGGGCGCAATACTCTGGCTACTGAGTAATAAAGTGAACACGGGATAAATAAAACGCGAGTGCTCGTTGGGGGAAAAAGGGGGGAGGGAATTAGTGTTCTTTTCTTTTCTCCCTCTAGTGCCAGCACTAGTGGCGTGCCGTCTTATTTAAACTAGGAGTAACTGGTTCGTGCAAATGTTCAGATCATGGCCAGGACTAGATCCACAGCCGAGGACACGGGGGCGGACGCAGCGGAAGCGATGACTGCGGAGAATCAGCTCCTAAGGCAGCAGCTACAAGAGATGGCGGAACAGTTGGCAGCCCTGAACGACCGCGTGCGCCAACTGACGCAGCAACAGCAGGCCGCTGCGACGGCAGAGGTTGCCCCGGGCCCTCTCCCGGGGCCAGCTGCACCGGTGATGGAGACCGAAGGAGGGGCTGCCCCCACCCGGGCCTCGGCCCCAGAGGTGGCCCCTTCGACGGCAACGGCAGGGCCGGCGGCGACACCAATCGTCGGAATTGCTCCGAGTGTGACGGTAGTGTTACCCACTCCCGCCGCGACCGCCAACGTCGCGAAGGAGGGGGCGAACCTACCAAACGAGCGAGACCGTGTGCGCGCCAACCTGGCCGACTTCAAGAAATACGATCCGCCAACGTTCGAGGGGGACACGACGGACCCCTGGGTTGTGGAGAAATGGGTGGATACGATGGAGAAATTATTCGAGGACCTATTGATGGAAGACCATGAGCGGGTCCCCCTGGCCGCCCACTTGCTCGAGGGGAACGCCCGCATTTGGTGGAAGACCGTACGCCCCGACTCTGCGTCGGGCGCTACCCTTCCGTCATGGACTACCTTTAAACAGCAGCTATTCGGGGCGTTCTTTACCAACAGCGTGAAGAAACAACTGGAGGACGACCTAAACCACATCAGGCAGGGAACCAAAACAGTAATGGAGTACCAGAGGGAGTTCGTGAGACTGGCGAACTGTGTCCCGTTCGTCATTCGGGACGAATCCCATAAGGCACAACTGTTTGTGGATGGATTGAGGACTGACATTTTCCAAGTGGTGGACGCGGCGGATCTGCATACCTTTCAGAAGGTGGTCGACCGAGCCACCATCGTGGAGCGAGGCTTTGCCGTCACGCGCGCCCGAAGGGAAGGCTCCCACCAGCAAGACGACAGGAAGCGGACCCAGACGGCTTCAGGGGGAGGGGGCTCCTCCAGCGGGAATCGGCCCCCTAAGCGGTGGAGGCCCCAGCAAAGGACCAGGGGAGCGCCGGGAGAGGGACAACGCCCGGAGGACCGCTCATGCGTGATCTGCGGCGGGGCGCACCGAGTGATGGATTGCTCCAAGAGACAGGACCATTGTTTCCGATGTGGCAAGCAGGGACACTTCCGTTTCAACTGTCCCCTGAACCAAGGCACCACATCTTCAGCAGCCTCCGTGCCTTCACCCCAGCACGCAGGGCGGGGGAAAGCGCCAATGACGTCAGCCCCCAGACCGCCAGCACCCCGATCTGTAGGGGAAAAGCCACCGCCTTCGGGAGGCCGCGTCTATTCGATGGGTCAGCAGGAGACGCACCCGTCTGAGCACGTCGTCGCAGGTATCACTCTTGCTTCTGTTTATCGCGCTAGAACCCTTTTTGACACCGGAGCGACCCTCTCGTTTATGTCCCGAGACTTCGCACTGACCCATGATTTTGAGTTGAGACCCTTACCCAGTTTGATGACCGTACACACCGCGGGGGGATCCTTGGAGGCACGCAACATGGTGCCTTCCTGCCCTATATGGATGGGAAGGCTTCCGTGCCCCTGGGATCTGGTAGTCATTCCATTGAAAGAGTATGATGTAGTGCTCGGAATGGATTGGCTCACGTGGTACCTTGCGGTCATAGACTGCGAGAAGCGCGAGGTACGACTGATGTACCCCGATTTTCCGGAGAACGTGTACTTGGCTTGCAAGAGCGTTTCCTTTTCTTCCATGATTCCTGCATCCCGAGCCAGGAAGCTGGTAGAGGGCGGGTGTATGGCCTACTTGGTGTCGGTGGCCCTGGCCGCCGGATCCTCCACGGCACTCCCCGACATCCCTGTGGTGAGGGACTTCCCAGATGTTTTTCCGGCCGAACTACCTGGATTACCCCCCGAGCGAGAAGTTGTCTTTCCCATTGAGCTTCCACCCGGCACTCGACCAATCACGAAGGCCCCCTACAGGATGGCCTTCGCGGAGCTGAAGGAACTTAAGGCGCAGCTAGAGGACCTTCTGGACAAGGGGTTTATCCGACCGAGTGTGTCCCCTTGGGGCGCACCTGTACTCTTTGTACGAAAGAAAGACGGGAGCTTGCGGTTGTGCATCGACTACCGGGAAATCAACAAAGTCACAGTGAAAAACAAGTACCCCTTACCTAGGATTGATGACCTCTTTGACCAGCTGCGGGGTGCAACTGTCTTTTCAAAAATCGACCTGCAGTCGGGCTACCACCAGCTCAGAGTTCGAGACGAGGATATTCCGAAGACGGCATTCCGGACTCGGTATGGCCATTACGAGTTCACAGTAATGCCGTTCGGGCTTACCAATGCCCCAGCGGTGTTCATGGACATGATGAACCGAGTTTTCAGACCCTTCCTGGATCAGTTCGTTGTGGTCTTCATCGACGACATCCTGATTTACTCCACCACCGATGAGAAGCACGAGGAGCACCTTCGAATTGTTCTACAGACCCTTAGGGAGCAGGAGCTGTTCGCAAAACTTAAGAAATGCGAATTCTGGCTTCGCGAAGTGGGGTTTCTAGGGCATATCATTTCAGCAGCAGGAGTCGCAGTGGATCCCAAGAAGGTGGAGTCGGTGACCGACTGGCCCCAGCCGACCACAGTGACAGAGGTGCGCAGCTTCTTGGGCCTTGCGGGATACTACAGACGTTTCGTGAAGGGTTTCTCGAAGATTGCGACCCCTCTGAACCGCCTAACCCGGAAAGGAGTAAAGTTCATATGGACGGTCCAATGCCAAGAGAGCTTTGAAGAACTTAAGAAACGGTTAACAAGAGCGCCTGTGCTTGCCTTACCAACCCCTGGAGAAGACTACGAAGTCTACTGCGATGCATCGCGAATAGGACTGGGAGGAGTACTAATGCAGCAAGGAAGAGTCATTGCCTATGCTTCAAGACAACTCAAGGATTACGAACAGAACTACCCGATCCATGACTTGGAGCTTGCCGCAGTGGTCTTCGTTCTGAAACTGTGGAGGCACTACCTCTACGGTGTGCATTGCAACGTGTTCTCGGACCACCAAAGCCTTAAGTACCTTTTCACCCAGAAGGAGCTTAACCTACGGCAGAGGAGGTGGTTGGAGCTACTGAAGGACTACGACTTAACCATCCAGTACCACCCGGGGAAAGCAAATGTGGTAGCCGACGCTCTAAGCCGAAAGGGACAAGCAGAAGGAACTTCGGCGGGCGCGATCACGCAGCAGAACGACTTGATCGCGGAATTTTCACGATTGAGGTTGGAAGTGGTACCAGCAGGGACGGTTGAGCGACTGTTGACCCTAACAGTCGCGCCGACCCTATTGGAGAGGATTCGGGAAGGCCAAGGTGCGGATCCGCAGCTACAGCTGGAACGAGATAGGATTTCACCGGAGCAAGAAGGAGACTTTGCAGTGGGAACGGACGGCACCCTTCGGTTCCGAGGGCGGATCTGCGTGCCCGATCTGCCGGATCTAAAGAAAGAAATCCTGACTGAAGCACATTGCGCCCCCTACGTGGCGCACCCTGGAGGCACCAAGATGTACCGGGATATCCGACAGACCTTCTGGTGGCCAAGATTGAAGGGAGATGTGACGCTGTTCGTGGCTCACTGTTTGATTTGCCAACAGGTGAAAGCCGAGCATCAGCGGCCGGCGGGGAAATTGCAACCTCTACCCCTGCCCGAATGGAAGTGGGAGCAAGTCACAATGGACTTCGTCACCGGATTCCCCCGTTCGCAACAGGGACACGACGCTATCTGGGTTGTCGTGGATCGGCTAACGAAGTCAGCTCACTTCCTACCCATCCACACGACCTGGACACGTGACCGGCTGGCACAGGTCTACCTCAGCGAGATTGTAAGGCTGCACGGGGTGCCAACGACGATCACCTCGGACAGGGACACGAGGTTCGTTTCGAACTTTTGGAAGAGTCTACAACGAGCCTTGGGGACCAAGTTACACTTCAGCTCAGCCTTTCACCCCCAGACGGACGGGCAATCCGAGCGGGTGATCCAGATACTCGAGGACATGCTTCGGGCGTGCGTGCTGGATTTGGGAGACGGATGGTCGCGCTACCTACCCCTTGCAGAGTTCGCTTATAACAACAGCTACCAAGCGAGCATTAAGATGGCGCCGTACGAAGCGTTGTACGGCAGACGCTGTAGATCCCCGATCTGCTGGGACGATCTGGGGGAGAGAAAGTTTTTGGGGCCGGACCTAGTGGCCGAGACAGAGGAAAGGGTGCGCCTCATCAGGCGACGTTTGGCGACCGCCCAGAGCCGGCAAAAGAGTTACGCGGACCAGAGACGTCGCGACTTGGAATTCCAGGTGGGAGGGCACGTGTTACTGCGGGTGTCGCCGTCGAAGGGGGTGAAGCGGTTTGGGTTGAGGGGCAAGCTGAGCCCGCGGTACATAGGGCCGTTTGAGATTCTGGAGCACATCGGCCCGGTAGCCTACCGCCTCGCCCTACCGCCGAACCTTGACCGCGTTCATGATGTGTTCCACGTATCCATGCTTCGGAAATACCTCCCCGACCCATCGCGAGTGCTTGACGCCTCCGCGATTGAACTCAAGGAGGATCTAAGTTTCGCGGAAGTACCAGTGCGGATCCTAGCCCGGGAGGACAAAAAGCTGCGTAGTCGGACGATTCCCTACGTAAAGGTGCTTTGGAGCAATCAAGAAGAGCGTGAGGCAACTTGGGAACCCGAGTCAAAGATGAGGGAGTGCTACCCGGACCTGTTCGCCGCTGGGGAAGATTAAGTTTCGGGGACGAAACTTGTTTTTAGCGGTAAGTGGTGTAAGACCCGGCTTTTCCTTAACCCTTCTGGTCACCCTCTTCTTGTAATGCCTGACCGGGGGCCTCATTTTTGGCATTTTTCCGGACAGACCGTCGGGGCCCGCAAATAATTTTAGGCGGTAGAGCTCGCGGAACGGAGCGCGTGGGCGCGATCGGTTTATTTTTCCGACTCCCGGTCTGACCAGAATTAATTCTCGAAGTTGGGGTCCCCCTTAGACGCCTCGGGATCCGTGTTGGCAGCCGCACACCTTTTAAGGTAAACCCTAATTCTCTTAGTATATATATGTAGCCGTGAGGGAAAGAGGATTAGGGTTCCTCTTATTTTTCTTTTGGTGGCCGCCTCTTTTCTTTTTCTTCCTCCCTCGTAGCCGCCGGCAAAGAGAAACCAAGCACACCGCAAGGGTGGACCGGTGGAGGCAAGCGGACGATCCCTCTCTTCCTCCTCTTTCGCACATCAAGGTGAGTCGGACGCGTTTCGTTCGGGGGAATCTCCCTCTTTCTTTCTTTTGTTGGTCACGAGGAGGGAGGAGGCCCGGCGCCGTCGCGCACCGCGGGCCGTGCGCCCGCGCGGCGCTCGGCCGCGCGGGGCCGCCCGCAGGAGGGGGCGCCCGCGCGGGCTGGTGCCGCGCGGGGCCGCCCCGCACCGCGGGCCGCGCACCCGCGCGGCGCTCGGCCGCGCGGGGGCCGCCCGCAGGAGGGGGCGCCCGCGCGGGCTGGTGCCAGCGCGGGGCCGCCCCGCACCGCGGGCCGCGCGCCCGCGCGGCGCTCGGCCGCGCGGGGCCGCCGCAGGAGGGGGGCGCCCGCGCGGGCTGGTGCCGCGCGGGGCCGCCCCGCACCGCGGGCCGCGCGCCCGCGCGGCGCTCGGCCGCGCGGGGCCGCCCGCAGGAGGGGCGCCCGCGCGGGCTGGTGCCGCGCGGGGCCGCCCCGCACCGCGGGCAGCGCGCCCGCGCGGCACTCGGCCGCGCGGGGCCGCCCGCAGGAGGGGCGCCCGCGCGGGCTGGTGCCGCGCGGGGTCGCCCCGCACCGCGGGCAGCGCGCCCACGCGGCGCTCGGCCGCGCGGGGCCGCCCGCAGGAGGGGCGCCGCGCGGGCTGGTGCCGCGCGGGGTCGCCCCGCACCGCGGGCAGCGCGCCCGCGCGGCGCTCGGCCGCGCGGGGCCGCCCGCAGGAGGGGCGCCCGCGCGGCGCTCGGCCGCGCGGGGCCGCCCGCAGGAGGGGCGCCCGCGCGGGCTGGTGCCGCGCGGGGTCGCCCCGCACCGCGGGCCGCGCGCCCGCGCGGCGCTCGGCCGCGCGGGGCCGCCGCAGGAGGGGCGCCGCGCGGGCTGGTGCCGCGCGGGGCTGCGCCCTGGCAGGGTGTTCGTCGCACGGGCCGGTGCCGTGCGAAGAACTCCGCCGCACGCTGTAGGGAGTCGTTGTAAGTTTCGGACTTCTAAGTCTCGATTTGCCTATGTTCCTTCAGGAGTGCGGGGCGCTGTGGGCGACTGGAGCACAGACGCGGACTGGACGAACGCAAGACGACGCACACAAGGTGGGTACGTTCCCGGGGGTTTCGGGAATGGGGTTTAACTGTTAGAAATAGCATGTTGGGGCAAGGCGGAATTGTCAGTCTCCTTCTGTTTATGCACTAACCCTGTTATGTTATGTTATGATACTCAATGTCAATCTGGGGCTCAAATTTGCTACACGCACACCCGCGGTTTGGCCACCGCAAGGGTGTGCTTTTCCGGAAAAGTGGTACGTTGACCCGTGTACCCCACGCGGAGGTGGCGTTAGGAATGGGGGCCCCCATGGGTGGGGGGTGTGAGCGGTGACGTCGAGGCAGGTGCTCGGCGGCCGAGGCAGGTGCTCGGCGGTGGGCATCGGGGAAGGTGCCCGATGTTGCTTTGTGAGGCAGGTGCTCGGCGGTGGGCATCGGGGAAGGTGCCCGATGTCGTATTGATACAGGGTGTGGTTAAGGTGGAAGGTGCATGGGAGGGATAGTTGCTCCGGTGTTTGTGGTTTGCCTTATCTTTGTTTACTACGCTTATCATGCTATTTCTAGTCACTGACTTCCCACTTCGTGACAGGTTCGTCCAGGGGCGAGTGCTAGGGCGCCGGTGAGGACGTTAGGGTGCTGATCTGATTTATGGGTGACTTCAGATACAGTGACTCTTCTTTCCCTTTTCTTTTATTATTCATGGTAGCTAGTTGTGGATTGTGACACCCCCGTGGGGTCGAAGTGGATGTTGCCCTTTTCTTTCCTTTCTTTTTGAATAATTGAATGAATACTACGTTCTCTCTTACTTGGCCGTTTTGAACGATGAAAAACAAAGAAAACCGTTTGCGAAAACTATTTTTAAAACGTGGGTGTCGTGTGGGCACCAAGCTTTATAAACCTTGTGGGATTTATGTGTTTACGAACTGTTTTCACAAACGAGGGCATCGTGTGGATGCCGCTTTCAAAACCTTGTGATTATTTATCCTTTCAAAACACCGGCCTCTATGCTCTAAGTGAATGCTAGAATGTCACGTGAATTGTTTGGTTGTATGTGTACGAGACCCCAACTGATGTGGTTAGAGATTGTATGTACTACGCCTTGTGAGACACTTTGTAGTTGAGACGCCGTGCATATACAAAGGGGCCTCTGCTCATTTGCAGAGCGAATTTGTGTATGCGGCGGGTCTGTGCACGCGCCGGGGAGTAATGTTTTACAAAAAAAAATATATGGCTGAATCAGGGGCATCGGTGGCTCCTCTTCCGCGCGATTCGAACCCCCGGGGCGTGACAGAAGTGATAAAGGTGGAGAATTCATAAATTCTAAATTCATTGATTTTTGCACTTCAAACGGCATAAAACATGAATTCTCAACACCCTATACACCTCAACAGAATGGTGTAGTCGAGCGCAAAAACAGGGTAGTACAAGAGATGGCACGTGTTATGCTTCATAGCCGGAATTTACCGTTATATTTTTGGGCTGAAGCTGTGAACACTGCAGTCTATGTAATTAATCGAGTGTATTTGCGCCCGGGAACTTTAAATACACCATATGAACTATGGTTCTGTAGAAAACCAAATATCAAATATTTTCGTATCTTTGGGAGTCGCTGTTACATTTTAAGTGACCGCAAAAATCTTGGAAAATCTGACTCTCGAAGTGACGAAGGGATTTTCATGGGTTATTCTACAAACAGTAGAGCATATCGGGTATTTAACCTGGAATCTAAAACGATTGTAGAATCTATAAATGTTAAAGTAGATGAAGCTTTTCACTTTGCATCTGATAAATCTACCCCTGATATGTCTCTTGATGATGATACTCCTGTAAATGCATCTTCTCATAATAATTCTTCCGATAATATTGATGCATCTAATGGTTCTTCAAGTTTATCTGATGTGCAGGAATCATCACATGTACCTCCGAGTACTCCGTTACCTCAAACGTTACGCATCTCCAAGGATCATCCAGAATCTAACATTATTGAAGACCCACAAGAAGGAGTCAGGACTCGGAGACAGTTGGTTTGTGGAGTCGCATGTTACGTCTCCTTGATAGAACCAAAGAACGTCCATGAAGCTCTTCAGGATGACTACTGGATTGAAGCGATGCAGGAAGAGCTCCATCAGTTCGAACGAAACAAAGTCTGGGAATTAACGAAGCCTCCGAAGCAACACAACGTGATTGGTACTAAATGGATTTTCAAGAATAAGAAAAACGAGGATGGTACCATCATCAGGAACAAAGCACGTCTAGTTGCTCAAGGCTATTCACAAATAGAAGGAATAGACTTTGATGAAACGTTCGCCCCGGTAGCTAGACTCGAGTCCATTCGTATCTTATTCGCAATAGCTTGTCATTTTAAAATAAAACTCTTTCAAATGGACGTTAAGAGCGCGTTTTTAAATGGGTTTTTGAACGAGGAAGTTTATGTGGCTCAACCGAAAGGTTTTGTAGACCTTAAACTACCTAACCATGTTTTTCGTTTGAAAAAGGCTCTTTACGGTCTAAAACAAGCACCGCGAGCGTGGTACGAAAGGTTGACAAAGCACCTTTTAAAGAAGGGCTATACTCGAGGGGGAGCTGATCGGACTCTCTTTGTGAAGCATTATCAGGATAACTTCATTGTAGCACAAATCTATGTCGATGACATTGTATTTGGTGCAACAAGAGATAATGATGCTTCTAAATTCGCTGAAACCATGGAGAGCGAATTTGAGATGTCAATGATGGGCGAACTGACATACTTTCTTGGATTGCAAGTGAAACAAAATGTAGAAGGCATCCATCTGTGCCAATCCAAGTATGCAATGGAGTTGGTCAAAAAGTTTGGTTTAGAAAACTCTAAAGACTTTCCGACTCCAATGGGAACTAGCAACAAGGGATTAGGAAGTGAATCTCTTAGTGAATGTGTAGACGAGAAGCTTTATCGCAGCATGATTGGAAGTCTACTCTACCTCACGGCTAGTCGCCCGGACATATCCTTTAGTGTTGGGATCTGCGCGAGATATCAGTCAGACACCAAAGGAGGTTCACCTGAAAGCGGTGAAACGGATCATCCGGTACGTCAAAAAACCATAAATTTCGGAATTTGGTATCCTATGGGAACAAGTCTTGACATTGTAGGATATTCAGATGCCGATTGGGCAGGATCTGTGGATGATCGGAAAAGTACGAGTGGTGCATGTTTTTATCTTGGCCATTGCCTTGTTGCATGGCATAGTAAAAAGCAAAACTGCATTGCACTCTCGACTGCCGAAGCGGAATATATTTCAGCGGGTAGTTGTTCAACCCAACTCATTTGGATGAAAAGTGTGTTGAGCGACTTCCGAATTTCAGCAACTTCGGTAACAATTCTTTGTGACAACACAAGTGCTATAAATATTTCCAAAAACCCTGTGTTGCACTCAAGAACAAAACACATTGAACTTAGATATCATTTTCTAAGAGAGCTAGTTGAATCAAATACTCTTTAACTTTCCTACATTTCAACTGAAGATCAATTAGCTGACATTTTAACAAAACCTTTGGATCAAAAACGATTTATTCATTTGCGTAAGGCAATTGGAATGCTTTCCTTGAAATAATTTCTTTTTGAAACCATTGCTAAGGTTAGGTTTTGTTTTATGTTTTTGTTCATTATCTATGTTTGTACATAGAACATTAATTGAGCATTAGTTATATTGACTTTAACTGCATCCTTTTATATAATTAGAAATTTATTATGCTTTGGATATCATAATAATTCATTTGATGCAATGATCATTTATGTCAATTAAGTCATCTTTGTTTTGATCAAAGTCAATTTCTCTCTCAAATGATCTCTTGGTATAGTTTTTATCTTATTTGACAATTGAGTCGAGTATGAAATCGAGATCAATCTTTGGTTGAAAACTTTATATTTTAAATAATTGATAGCCAATTGAGGGGGAGTTAATGTAAATCGTTATGCTCAAACGATGTGGAAAGAGTTACATCCCAATGAGGAGTGTGAAAACTACCACCACATGGAGTAAAGAGCTACCACCTCGGTCGTCCGAGTACTGTGTGCAGCTACCACATGTATACCAAGCATGGTTTTTCAAGTTGATTAAATAAAATGCTTTTTGGAATACTTGACCCCGTCAAATTCCGAGGTTGGTATAAGGTGGGAATTTTATTGAAAGATGCTCAAAGAGCCACTCTCTTCAACAAATTGACTAGATACATTATCTAACATATTTGGGATTTCAAACATCTATTGATCTTGGTATTTTATTTTCTTTACCAAATTGATGATTTGATAAAGGCATTACTCATAAGATCATGATAGATGTAATTGAACTTGTTCAACTTTAAGGGACTTAATTTTTTATAAATTTTTGTTTCATTATTTCGATATTCTTGATAGATTTAGCATAATCTATTTCTTTTAATATGAAACAATGATTTTCATTTAAAGTTGATACACAAAAGTGCTTACAATCTTTTTCAGGATTTTCTGGAATTTTTCTAAATTTTTCTGGAGAAAAAGTTTGAAGCAGGTCCGGACTGGACAATCCGATCCGGATCCCGAACGCAGGATTTCCTGCGGGCAGCCGATCCGGACTGGATTCTTGAGGCAGTCCGGACCGCGGCTAGGGTTTTATATAGAACAGAGGGGTTTTGATTTTTTTTTACTTCAATCTTTTGTTCCTAAGTCTCCAGACCTTCTCTCTCTAGAAAACAACCGATTTGGAGCATTTCCAACTCAAGTTCTTCAATTCAAAGTGAGTTTTCTTGATCAAAAACTCGGTTTTTCACAGTTTTTCTCATTTTGCTCAAAACGTGATGAAAAATTTTGTATCTTTTTCGTTTGAGATTGGTTTTTGATCAAATTTCTTTTAAAATAAGAACTCTGAGTAGATTAGTTTTGATTATATGCTAGGTTTTCTCTTGATTAACGAATTTTTAGGCTTCGATTTCTAAAATTTTGATTTTAGGGCATATAATGAGAATTTTTGAAAAACATGGAATTAATCTATTTTTAAAATTCTTTTTGCAAAACTAATTTGATTCCTAGTCTCTCTACACGATAATGATTATTTGAGTACAATTTTTCAAATTTTTGAAAATTAACAATTTTTTCGTGTTCTTGAGTTGTTGCTCACAGGATTCTCTTGGTTAATAGTTCTTCCTGTTAGCATGGTGCATACACGTGCAGATATAAAAAGGGAACAAGATGAGTCAATTCAAGAAGAGACAAGAAATGTTCGTCAAAACGGTTCAGAATCTGGTGAAGAAGACTAGGAAGAAATTTGTAGACAAGCACAACAAGCTGTTGATGAAGAAGACAGGTTGTATTTGAAAAACAAAAAGCTAATGAAATCCTCCTCTACAACCAAGCAATATACGAGGCGGAAGAATGTCAAAGACAATGAAATTCAAATTAACAAACCTCTCACCAGAACACGCTCACTTCCTAAAGAATCTCCATGGATTGAAGGCCAGAATGCACCGTCTGCGTCTACGCTACATCCATCGACTTCCAGGAGAAACTCTACAGAAGCGAACGTATTGTCCTCCATTCGACAGGAACAGAGGAGATTATCTGCTGAACAAGAGAGATTGTCCATAAACCTCCAGCAGATTACCTCTGAGCACCGACAGATGAAAAGAAAGTGTTCCAAAATATCAAAAATTCTTAAAGGAATTCTGAGGAAATTGGATTGTAGCAGTTCTGACAGTTCTGATTTGGCATAATCTAAACTCAGGCTTTATCTTTTATTTTGCAGGTTCTTAGTTTAGTTCTCACATTTTCTTGTTTTGAACTTTTAACTCCCATTTTATTTTGTAATTTTGGCTTGATTTTGTGACAAAAAGGGAGAGAGAGAACAAACAATGATCGACTAATAGTTGTGAACTTTGAACTATGAAAGGTAAGTACAACTTCAACTTTGGTTTTATATTGTGTTTTGCATGCATGCCTCGACTAACTATTTGGGCATGTAATATAACTAACAAGTTGTTGTTGTGTTGACTAACAATTCTATGACATTTGGATTTTTAATGCTGAGAAGATATGTCGTTTTTTTAATTGTGATCTTATTACATATCTGAATTCATAAATGTCATGATGAGTATAAACTCTATCTCTGTGTTTGTTTTTGAATGCTAAAATTCTTGAGGTATCTAACGATTTCGTTTGTCAAGAATGATTCCTTTTTGCAGAGAGTACAGATTCTAAGTCTAGAGTATGTTTTAGGAGTTTATCTCATGTATTTATCTTTATTTGGATCTCCAATATAAATTTTTGTTGTATGGTGATAGCAACAAAAATACCTTTATGAATTTTCTTGAGTGGATTTGTGTTTTGTCACGAAACCGCCAAAGGGGGAGATTGTTAAGGAATTTGTGTTGGCGTATTTCGTGAAATTGTTTAAGTCTTGAAGATTGAAGATGAAGAAGTTTGGATCATATACCTCAATCTCAAGAAAGAAGAATTCAAATGGATCAGGTACGTTTAACTAAATATTTTTGGTGATCCGAATACTTCTTATAGTGTAGAAACACTTGGATGAATTTTTAATTGCATAAAAATAAAAAACTGGACATATTACATGTTCAGGATCCGGATCAGGCACTACAGTCCGGACCCCGAACATAGGGTAGTTCATGCGCAATTCCAGTCCGGATCGTGGTTACTTCAGTCCGGACCCCGAACGTGGAATTTGCAGGAATTGCATGAACAGTCCGGACCGTGGGTATTTCAGTCCGGATCCCGAAGGTATGTTTTTCTGGAAATAGTCTGTTTATTCACGACAGTCCGGACCGCCAAAATTCCAGTCCGGACTGTCGTCCTGAAAAATTACAGAAAAGGTTAGTTTTTGATCTTATCCTCTTCCAATGGTTTCTAACCTATAAATAGACCCTACGATTCATCTTCTAGGGCAGATCCGGGTTAGACCGAAAAAGATAAATCCACATATAGAGAAGAAAGGAAATAACTAGATTTAATTCTATGTTTCTTCATCTATATTAATTAATTTGATTCTAGGTTTTCAAACTCAGATTTTGAGTAGAATCAAATTAATGAATACTTAGATGGTATTTTCGATCTATTTCTAATCTAAGTATTCGGCGGATCATCACCACCCAAAAACAACGATTTTTCCAAAATCGGCGCGTGGACTCGCGTGGCCTTATGGATTCAAGGTGCAACCGCTCTCGTGGATTCGGAGCGAGGTACGTTCGTGGATTCGAGACGTGCTACTGGGTGAAGACCGTGGATTCGGTCGGACGTCGTGGATTCGACGTTGGACGCCGTGGATTCGGCGTTGGACGCTAATCGTGGATTCGAGGAGCGTTGCGGAGCGAGCGGAGAAGATCTACTAGGAGCGTATGGAAAAAGGTCGAGTCGTCTGTGAGTATGGTATATCACCTTTGTACGTGTTTTAATTCTAGTGGATTTCGCCTTGTTATCGGTCCCCTGGTTTTTTACTCTGGTTTTGGAGTTTTTCCACGTAAAAATCTTGCGTGTTATTTTTCATTTCCGCATTGGGTTTTATTGCGCAACGATTTTTGAGTGTTTACTGTTTACACCTATTCACCCCCCTCTAGGTGTTTTTTCCCTTATTTAGATCCAATTAATACAACCCAACAAGGATTAGGCTAATTCCCAACGGCATCACTCCTCGTCGGGTTAACTGTCACTCTTGCAGCTGTAGACACATGGCCTAACAACAAAACCTTCCGAAGTCAAATGTATAATCTCTTAACTTGGCAAAAACTTTCTCTCTCTTAGAAGTTGCAGCACTATCCTCAAGTGCTCCTCACGCTCTATGTCACCTCAGAAATAAATTCAAATATCCACGACGGGTACTACCACCAACCCGTCCAAACACAGCTGGAATAGCACAATTCCTACGGTCGGTAGGGCATTAGTCAATCCACTTGACCTCGTTAAAAGCTCATAATGCCCCTACTGGTTCCTAAACACTATCAGGGCACAGCCCTCGGCTATATGGTTCCATAACACTCTCAGACTCCCAAAGGCATCCACCAAAACACAAACTAATTCTGCTTGTACTCAAACCATCATGGAACCCTCACCGTTGTGTACTCACAGCGGGGCATCACTGCCGTGTACCAACGGCGTGGCATCATACTCAAGTATCAATGTCTCAGATCCCCACTGTCGCATTTGTAGGACCCCTGAACCCCATGCAGCTTTTTCCCGTGAATCCACTGTGCAAACACCTGTTGATGGTGTGTTTGGCCCATAGTTCATCAAATGGATGCCACAGATGGACCCTGTGAGTTATTGTTAGCTGGGTTGGCCTTCGGCTGCTTTTACCGAATTTTAGAAAAGGTTTTAGGCCAAACGGAGGTTGGATTTGGATTCAGCACGGAAAAATGCTTGAAAACAACTATTTGCTTGTTAAATTCTGAGTCCGGATGCCCAAAAACGGACTCCCGAAAGTTTTACGGAATTTCTGGTGCATGGGGGAGCCGTGGACCGGCGGGGGTGTGGCAGCCCCTGATTGGCCGGCGCAGGCGGCTTGGTCCACGGAGTTGCAGGGGTGAGGCCGTGGTGCATCGCGGGAGGCGTGGACCGGCGGGTGTCCACGTGGCAGCGCCTGATTGGGCGGCCCACGCGCGCTCGGTCCACGGGAGCGCGCGGGGAGCCGTGGACCGGGGCGCGCCACGTGGCAGCTCCCTATTGGCGGGTCCACAGGCGCGCGGTCCACGCAGCGTGCGGGAGCAAGCGACGGGGCAGGTGCCGTACGCGGGGGCAGTTGGCCCGTACGGCGGGCAGGTGGGCAGCGCCACGTGGCGCCCGCTGATTCGCGGGCGCCACCTACCGCTTTGACCGCGGGCGGGGACGCGTGGCGTCATCTGGTGGGGCTTGCACGGCTGTACCGTGTTCGGGGGACACGTGTCAAGCCCCGAGGTGGGTCGGACGGCGGCGAGCGGGTCAGATGGATCCCGTGTGTGAGCGGGATGGGCCGGGCCGCACTGTGCGCGCCCGAATCTGAGCGAGCCGGGCCGCACTGTGCGCGCCCGATTTCCTTTCGGGCCGGACCGGGCGCCCGAAAGTGGGGACAAATCCGGTATTTCCAGATTTGTTCCCCACTGCCTATAAAAGGCAACCCGAGCTGCCTTCTTGGGACTTTTTCTCCCATTTCCAAGCCCCATCTCCCCGAGCCCTCTTCTAGTGATTTGTTCATCCTCGAGTTCTTGATCAACCTGCAGAGTTAGGAGATTTTTAGGAGCACGCATCCCAATGTTTCAGATTTTACGGCGCGGTGCGACGTTTCATTCCCGGTGTTCTTCTTCGTCGCAGTACAGTGTTAGGGCTCCCCTGGGCTACCCTGACCTTCGTTTTTAGCGATTCTTGTGCCGACATACTCCTAAGAGGAAGGGCTTCATCTTTTGTATTGATCGCACTTTCTCGTTCTAAGTTTTTGGCATGGATCCCGAGGTTCCATTGTGACCCTTTTTCTGTGTGGATTTTTGGGACAGCATTGGAGTGTTTTGGCGATATCTTCGCGCACGAGCGTCAGACGAAAACGTGCTTCTACAACTTTTTCATCTACATATCACAAGGAACGCGCACATATTTTTCCTGGATTTTTCCGAAATTTTATTAGAGGTGAAAATCCCTTTTTCCCTGTGTACAGTGCTACAGTTTTTGATGCAGGAATTGTTTGAGTACACCACATTGCCGAATTTGTATCTTGACCTACTGAACTCGGTTTTGGACGTGCAGGTATCCGTTTCGAAGGTATCGACGCGAGGATCGCTGTGATATTTTTCTTGAATTTTTCTGGGCATTTTCTGCAGGTGAAATTTGGACATCTTTGGGACTGATTTTGTATGTGGTTGTAAGGGTCGTTTTGGGAACTTATGTGTATTTGTGGACCTTGTGTTCTACCAGGAGAGTTGCGGGTATTGCGGCACCCATTGGAGTAGGAGATTTGGATTACCTGGTATTTTCAGCTGTTGGGATTTGGACAGTCAGCTCTTCAGGTGGGTGGTTGTTGTACTCCTCTCTTTTGGTATGCCCACTAGGAACATCAGTGTATCCCTATGTTAGAAAGGCTCGGTTTCTTGTTGATAACATTGCATGCAATAGGGGATTAAATAATTAATAGTTTATCCATGATGTTGGCATTTTTGGCATGAGTTCGGTAACATGATCACTTGCTTAATCACTTAATTATCCTGGACAGCATGTTTAGTGGTAGGTTAGTACTTAATGACTTTGCAATAAGAATCATCACCTTGAGACAATAATCCTGACATTCGTTGCTTTTTTCTAATTATTCCTGTGAAGTAGACTAAAATACTGGGACAATTGCATGCTTAAATTGGTCACATAACTAAGTCACTATTTACTGATACACTATCTTTTGGGACTTGACTTAGGAGAAACCATGCTTCTACTTTTTCTTTCTCCTATTATTTAGACTTGGGGGTTAGCATGCTCGGGTTCGAGCGGGGGGCTGGGATAGTGTAGTCAGGTTGCTGGGGATTTGGGACAGGCTGGGCTTGATGGTAGGGTATTGCGGTAACCACGAATTTTGGGTGGTTGACCGGGTTGCACTATTGCATCAGATTGGGAGAGGGGGGGATCGGGCTTTCTGTTGTGGATGGTTTTCCCACTTGATCTGAGTCGCGATCTAGTCCTGCTATATCAGGTTACTTGTGGTTACTTACTTTACTTGTGTGGGTCGCTCCCCTCGAGTGCCACTCCGGAGTGTGCGACCGGACGGATAGAGGTCGGTCTACTACTACTTTAGTGTGCGATCGGACGGGCAGAGGCCGATCTATTACTTACCTTGGGATACGACCGTACCGGGCAGTAGTCGGTCAGTACTCCCACAGATGAGTTTAGCAGGCAGTGCCAATTTTTACTGGTCGTCAGATTGGGTTTATGCGGTCAGGCACATTCACTGATGCATTCTTTTTGTTACATCGTTCTGACTCTACATGTAGAGGCATATTAGTGGTAGCTCTTTCATCAGCTGTTATACTTAGCTTCCACCCCTTTCTTCTTTTTTGCCTCTGGTATACTTGGTGGGCATGTCTGAGTTGAGGCTTTACCCACTAGGGGAGGCTACTGTTTTATAGTAGTACTTACCCCCATTGTCTTTTCTTTGTTTCTTTTTCCCCCTTGTTTTGCAGAGTCCTCTGCGGGAGTTGCTGGGCCGTCAGCAGCTGATCGAGGTAAGAGGATTGCAGATTAGATAGCGAGCCACCCGAGTGATGTTAGCTGGAGTTTTTGGCGTACCTGGTATTCTCAGACAGTCCTTTTCTATTTCTTTTCGGGTCTGGCTTTTGCCAGCTAGTTGTATATTTGTGGTGAGCTGGGAGAGATGTTTGTATTTATTTTACGGTTGTACTTTATTTACTTCCAGCTTCTGTCTGAGATACAGTAGTTTTAGTTCAGCTCTGATTCTTATGCTCCTTTATGTATTATCTCTTATATCTGAGCAGGTTACCGACGCTTCGTGCATGCGGGAATTACCGCATGCACGGCGGATCTGTAGACGGGCCCGGGTTCTGGTTTACACCCGGGACGTGACAGATTAAGTTGGTATCAGAGCTTAGGGATAGGTCAGTTGGGACTTAGGAAACCCTAGGCTTTTTGGGCAGACCCTAGGATGATAGGGCGTGAGTGGCGTGATCTTTTGCGAAAGTCGGTGATTTATTTAGTTGACTCTTCCTGTGAGTGAAGAGGGATCGGCATAGTCTATTTCTGTTGAACAATTATGTTGGTTGGAGACAACATAAAGTTACAGAAATAGGGGAATGTCTTTTGACTTTCGCTAGATTGGGTCGTGTGGGGTTTTGTTGCTGATGTTTGGTTTCTTGTGGCAGGATGCCTCCTCGACGCCAGATTCCTACTCGGGGTACTCCTCTACCCCCTGATGAGCCAGAGCAGTCCAGACCCTCTGAGCTTAGTGAGTTGAGGGCCTTGGTGGCCCAGTTGGCGGAGGGTCAGCGCCGACAGGAGCAGAGGTTGGACCAGTTTCTTGCCCAGAGAGAGGCTCCACCCCCGGCTGTTCCTGAGGCCCCTGTGCCCCCTGTTGCACCTTCCGTGCCATCGGCGCCATCTTCTAGTAGTGGGGCTCCAGGAGCTATCCAGCCATTGACTGCGGAGGAGGAGCAGGACATCGCCGACAAACTCACCAAGTTTGTTCAACGAGGACCGCCTAGATTTTCAGGGCGAGATGCACAGCCCTGGGATGTTGGGAGATGGCTTTCTGCGATGGAGAAGCTTTTTCGGGACTTTTTCATCGATCCGAGGTACCGTGTGCACATAGCGGTGCGCTGTTTGGATGGAGATGCAGATGCGTGGTGGCAACGGGTAGAGCCACTAGAGTTCCGGATTACCCGACAGCTGCCTTGGGAGGAGTTTCGACGGATGGTATTGGATACCTACTTCTCGACCAGTGTGAAGAGAAAATTGGAGGATGACTTGAAGAACCTTCAGCAGGGCGACCGATTGGCTCAGGCTTATTTTCAGGAGTTCATGGAGTTGCTCAACTGTGTGCCTTTCGTCGCTCGTGATGGTCCGCACCAGGTGGAGTTGTTCGAGGCAGGCCTCCGTCCAGAGATTTACACATTAGTGCACGCCCAGAGGTTTCAGACCCTTGAGGCGGCCGCAGAGCATGCACAGTGGGTTGAGAGAGGAGATCAGGTGGTAGCTAGACGGAGGGTCGTGGTCGCGCAGAGTTCCGACAGGAAGCGACCAGCCCCAGATGACGGGGGATAGGCCAGTTCATGGAGACCGCCACGACCGTCGCAGCCCCAGTCTTACGGCCGTGGGCGTTCTGAGAGGAGAGGGCCTGGTGGACCCAAGAGACCACCGCAGCAGCAGCAGCAGCAGAAGTCGCAGCCGAGTCAGCACAGGTCTCAGCGGCAGTTTCAGAGGCCGCAACAGCAGTCGCGGCAGACCCGGCCATCAGATAGGTGTGTTTTCTGTAGGGGGCAGCACCCTTCAGATACCTGTGACTTGAGGTGGGGTCGATGTTTTTGATGTGGACAGCAGGGACATGTGCGAGCTACCTGCCCCCTTACTACTTCCTCGGCACCTTCTTCGGCGTCGGCTCCTTATTCACCTCAGCAGCGGCCACCAGCTCAGCGGCCTTATGCTCCAGCGAGCAGGCCGTCTTCTTCTTATCCCACCGATTTTCGACCTCCAGCACCGAGCGGGCGAGTATATGCCGCCCAGTTAGCGGACTCTTCAGCGGCAGACCAGGTGGTGGCAGGTATTATTTTACTCTTTGGTATTAGGACTCGCACTTTATTCGACACTGGAGCATCTCATTCTTTTATTAGTCGAGCATTTGCATCCCTTCATGGTTTAGAGATAGAGTCCTTGTCACATGCATTAGAGGTACGGATTCCTGATCACGTTTTGCATGTCGAGGAGTATTGTGTGGCTTGCCCGGTGCAGTTGGGGACTTGGATATTGCCTGCAGACTTGCTTGTCTTGCAGCAGCTCCAGGATTTTGACTTGGTGTTAGGGATGGATTGGCTGTCACGGTATTCCGCCACTATCGACTGCAGAGAGAGGACGGTGACTCTCCGCGAGCCAGGACAGGAGGAGTTCATCTTCAGAGGTTTCCAGAGCACGCTGTTTGCAGCGACTATTTCTTCGGCGAGAGCTAGGCGGATGATGAGCAAAGGTTGCACTGCCTTTCTGGCCACTGTTGTGGAGGTGCCTACGGCGGCACTGGGACTCGAGGATATTCCTATTGTCCGCGAGTTCCCAGATGTGTTTCCCCCAGAGTTGACGACTATGCCGCCGGAGAGGGAGATAGAGTTTGTGATTGATGTGGTTCCAGGGACTGCACCAATCTCAAAGGCACCTTATAGGATGGCGCCTGCCGAATTGAGGGAGTTGAAGGCCCAGCTCCAGGATCTGTTGGACAGGGGCTTTATCAGGCCCAGTGTTTCTCCGTGGGGAGCGCCAGTATTGTTTGTGAAGAAAAAGGATGGGTCGCTTCGATTGTGTGTGGATTATAGGGAGTTGAATAAAGTGACCATCCGGAACAAGTATCCCCTTCCACGGATAGATGATTTGTTTGATCAGTTGCAGGGAGCGTCTGTGTTCTCGAAGATTGATCTGCAGCCCGGTTACCACCAGCTGAGGGTGAGGGCCGAGGACATCTCCAAAACGGCATTCAGATCTCGGTACTGGCATTATGAGTTTACGGTGATGCCTTTCGGGTTGACTAATGCCCCTGCCGCATTCATGGACTTGATGAACAGGATATTTCAGCCGTTTTTGGACCGGTTTGTGGTGGTGTTTATTGATGATATACTGATCTATTCCCGGAGTGATGTGGAGCACGAGGAGCACTTGAGGACTGTGCTACAGCTTCTGCGAGAGAAGAAGCTGTATGCCAAGTTTAAGAAGTGCGAGTTTTGGCTCCGGGAGGTCGCCTTTCTGGGCCACGTTGTTTCAGCTGTAGGAGTGGCGGTTGATCCAGCCAAGGTGGATGCTATTCGAGATTGGCCGAGGCCGACGACGATCACCGAGGTGCGGAGTTTTCTTGGATTGGCTGGCTATTATCGCCGATTTGTGGAAGGCTTTGCGAAGCTTTCCTCACCCCTCACACGTCTGACCAGGAAAGGGGTTAAGTTTATTTGGAGCGAGACTTGCCAGAACAGTTTTGAGGACCTGAAGCAGAGGTTGATGACCTCTCCAATCTTGGCTCTCCCGGTTATGGGAGAAGGATTTGTGATCTACAGCGATGCCTCTCACAGTGGTCTGGGATGTGTGTTGATGCAGCATGGTAGGGTAATTGCCTATTCTTCACGGCAATTAAAGGACTATGAGAAAAATTACCCTACTCATGATCTTGAGCTGGCAGCGGTGGTGTTTGCTCTGAAGCTGTGGTGGCACTATTTGTATGGAGAGCACTGCGAGATCTACACTGATCATAAAAGCTTGAAGTATCTGTTCACTCAGAAGGAGCTGAATTTGAGGCAACGCCGGTGGTTGGAATTGTTAAAGGATTTTGATTTGAGTATCCTTTATCATCCCGGCAAGGCCAATGTTGTGGCAAATGTTTTGAGTAGGAGGACGAGTCTGAGCCTAATGATCTCGCAGCAGGCGCCGTTGGTCGAGCAGATGAGGCGGCTACAAATAGAGGTGGTATCCCC
Source organism: Tillandsia leiboldiana (assembly GCA_029204045.2). Classification (NCBI taxonomy): domain Eukaryota; kingdom Viridiplantae; phylum Streptophyta; class Magnoliopsida; order Poales; family Bromeliaceae; genus Tillandsia; species Tillandsia leiboldiana. The sequence goes on from CM055072.1 coordinate 14,431,359, forward strand.
TGGGGTCTCTGCTAGACTTATGTCTATGGTCTTGCAGCCCACTCTGTTGGACAGGATTAGAGACACTCAGAGTGAGGACCCCCACTTGGCGAGGATTCGGTCGCAGATTCAGGCAGATCAGATAGGGGATTTTTCTGTGGATAGCTCGGGAGTACTGTGGTACAGGGACCGAGTATGTGTGCCTATGGATCCTGAGATTAGAGACCAGATTTTGAGGGAAGCCCATTATACACCTTATACCATTCATCCTGGTGGTACTAAGATGTATAAGGACCTCAAGGCACATTTTTGGTGGCCCGGAATGAAGCGGGACATTGGGGGATTTGTAGCTCATTGTTTAACTTGCCAGCAAGTGAAGGCAGAGCACCGGGTTCCTGCTGGCAAGTTGCAGAGTCTTCCAATTCCCGAGTGGAAGTGGGACCACGTTACTATGGACTTCGTCACTGGATTGCCGAGGGCGCAGAGCGGAGCAGATGCGATTTAGGTTATCGTGGATAGACTCACCAAGTCTGCACATTTCTTGCCTATTCAGATGACTTGGTCGTTGGAGCGTCTGGCGCAGTTATATTTGGATGAGGTAGTGAGGCTTCACGGTGTACCTGCTTCGATTGTATCAGATAGGGACCCGAGATTTGTATCACACATTTGGGGAAGTTTACAGTCAGCTTTGGGGACCCAGCTCAGGTTTAGCACCGCTTTCCACCCACAGACCGATGGACAGTCTGAGCGCACCATACAGACCCTCGAGGATATGTTGAGAGTGTGTGTTATGGATTTTGGAGGAGGGTGGTATCGACACTTATCGCTGGTTGAGTTTGCGTACAACAACAGCTATCAGGCGAGCATTCAGATGGCTCCGTTTGAGGCGTTGTATGGACGCAAGTGTCGGTCTCCCTTGCATTGGAGTGACGTGGGTGAGAGGAGGACTTTGGGACCGGATTTACTTTTGGAGGCTGAGGAGAAAGTCAGAGTTATTCGCCGACATCTTGAGACAGCCCAGAGTCGTCAGAAGAGCTACGCTGATACTCGACGGCGAGACCTAGAGTTTCAGGTTGGTGATCATGTCTTCTTGAAGGTCTCGCCCTCGAAAGGGGTCCGGAGATTTGGAGTGCGGGGGAAGCTCAGTCCCCGCTTTATTGGACCCTTCGAGGTACTTGACAGAGTTGGCCCTGTGCCATACAGAGTTGCCTTACCCCCACGCCTGGCCGGAGTTCACGATGTTTTCCACGTCTCAGCTCTGAGGAGATATGTTTTTGACCCATCGCACGTGATTGACTTCACTTCGTTGGAGATCGGCGAGGACTTGGTGTACGAGGAGCGCCCGTTGCGAATTCTTGCTCGTGAGGTGAGAGAATTGCGCAACCGGGCCATTCCGTATGTGAAGATCTTGTGGAGCAATCACGAGGAGCGAGAGGCTACTTGGGAGTTGGAGACAGAGATGAGAGATGCCTACCCTTTTTTGTTCGAGACTTCCGGTTGAGGTACGTCTGCTTTGCTTTTCCTTGTTTCGAGGACGAAACTTTTTTTTAGTGGGGGAGAATGTAGGACCCCTGAACCCCAGGCAGCTTTTTCCCGTGAATCCACTGTGTAAACACCTGTCGATGGTGTGTTTGGCCCATAGTGCATCAAAGGGATGCCACAGATGGACCCTGTGAGTTATTGTTAGCTGGGTTGGCCTTCGGCTGCTTTTGCTGAATTTCAGAAAAGGTTTTAGGCCAAACGGAGGTTGGATTTGGATTCAGCGCGGAAAAACGCTTGAAAACGGCTATTTGCTTGTTCAATTTTGAGTCCGGATGCCCAAAAATGGACTCCCGGAAGTTTTACGGGATTTCTGGTGCATGGGGGAGCCGTGGACCGGCGGGGGTGCCACGTGGCAGCCCCTGATTGGCCGGCGCAGGCGGCTTGGTCCACGGAGTTGCAGGGGTGAGGCCGGGGTGCACCGCGGGAGGCGTGGACCGGCGGGTGTCCACGTGGCAGCGCCTGATTGGGCGGCCCACGCGCGCTCGGTCCACGGGAGCGCGCAGGGAGCCGTGGACCGGGGCGCGCCACGTGGCAGCTCCCTATTGGCGGGTCCACAGGCGCGCGGTCCACGCAGCGCGCGGGAGCAGGCGACGGGGCAGGTGCCGTACGCGGGGGCAGTTGGCCCGTACGGCGGGCAGGTGGGCAGCTCCATGTGGCGCCCGCTGATTCGCGGGCGCTACCTACCGCTTTGACCGCGGGCGGGGACGCGTGGCGTCATCTGGCGGGGCTTGCACGGCTGTCCCGTGTTCGGGGGACACGTGTCAAGCCCCGAGGCGGGTCGGACGGCGGCGAGCGGGTCGGATGGATCCCGTGTGCGAGCGGGATGGGCCGGACCGCACTGTGCGCGCCCGATTTCCTTTCGGGCCGGACCGGGCGCCCGAAAGTGGGGACAAATCCGGTATTTCCGAATTTGTTCCCCACTGCCTATAAAAGGCAACCCGAGCTGCCTTCTTGGGACTTTTTCTCCCATTTCCAAGCCCCATCTCCCCGAGCCCTCTTCTGGTGATTTGTTCATATTCGAGTGCTTGATCAACCTGCAGAGTTAGGAGATTTTTAGGAGCACGCATCCCGAGGTTTCAGATTTTACGGCGCGGTGCGACGTTTCATTCCAGGTGTTCTTCTTCGTCGCAGTACAGTGTGAGGGCTCCCCTGGCCTACCCCGACCTTCGTTTTTAGCGATTCTTGTGCCGACATACTCCTAAGAGGTAGGGCTTCATCTTTTGTATTGATCGTGCTTTCCCGTTCTGAGTTTTTGGCACGGATCCCGAGGTTCCATTGTGACCCTTTTTCTGTGTGGATTTTTGGGACAGCATTAGAGTGTTTTGGCGATATCTTCGCGCACGAGCGTCAGACGGAAACGTGCTTATACAACTTTTTCATCTACAGATCACAAGGAACGCGTTCATATTTTTCTTGCATTTTTCCGAGATTTTATTGGAGGTGAAAATCCCTTTTTCCCTGTGTACAGTGCTACAGTTTTTGATGCAGGAATTATTTGAGTACACCACATTGCCGAATTTGTATCTTGACCTACCGAACTCGGTTTTGGACGTGCAGGTATCCGTTTCGAAGGTATCGACGTGAGGATCGCTGTGATATTTTTCTTTGATTTTTCTGGGCATTTTCTGCAGGTGAAATTTGGACATCTTTGGGACTGATTTTGTATGTGGTTGTAAGGGTCGTTTTGGGAACTTATGTGTATTTGTGGACCTTGTGTTGTACCAGGAGAGTTGCGGGTATTGCGGGACCCATTGGAGTAGGAGATTTGGATTACCTGGTATTTTCAGCTGTTGGGATTTGGACAGTCAGCTCTTCAGGTGGGTGGTTGTTGTACTCCTCTCTTTTGGTATGCCCACTAGGAACATCAGTGTATCCCTATGTTAGAAAGGCCCGGTTTCTTGTTGATAACATTGCATGCAATAGGGGATTAAATAATTAATAGTTTATCCATGATGTTGGCATTTTTGGCATGAGTTCGGTAACATGATCACTTGCTTAATCACTTAATTATCCTGGACAGCATGTTTAGTGGTAGGTTAGTACTTAATGACTTTGCAATAAGAATTATCACCTTGAGACAATAATCCTGACATTCGTTGCTTTATTCTAATTATTCCTGTGAAATAGACTAAAATACTGGGACAATTGCATGCTTAAATTGGTCACATAACTAAGTCACTATTTACTGATACACTATCTTTTGGGACTTGACTTAGGAGAAACCATGCTTCTACTTTTTCTTTCTCCTATTATTTAGACTTGGGGGTTAGCATGCTCGGGTTCGAGCGGGGGGCTGGGATAGTGTAGTCAGGTTGCTGGGGATTTGGGACAGGCTGGGCTTGATGGTAGGGTATTGCGGTAACCACGAATTTTGGGTGGTTGACCGGGTTGCACTATTGCATCAGATTGGGAGAGGGGGGGATCGGGCTTTCTGTTGTGGATGGTTTTCCCACTTGATCTGAGTCGCGATCCAGTCCTGCTATATTAGGTTACTTGTGGTTACTTACTTTACTCGTGTGGGTCGCTCCCCTCGAGTGCCACTCCGGAGTGTGCGACCGGACGGATAGAGGCCGGTCTACTACTACTTTAGTGTGCGATCGGACGGGCAGAGGCCGATCTATTACTTACCTTGGGATACGACCGTACCGGGCAGTAGTCGGTCAGTACTCCCACAGATGAGTTAAGCAGGCAGTGCCAGTTTTTACTGCTCGTCAGATTGGGTTTATGCGGTCAGGCACATTCACTGATGCATTCTTTTTGTTACATCGTTCTGACTCTACATGTAGAGGCATATTAATGGTAGCTCTTTCATCAGCTGTTATACTTAGCTTCCACTCCTTTCTTCTCTTTTGCCTCTGGTAGACCTGGTGGGCATGTCTGAGTTGAGGCTTTACCCACTAGGGGAGGCTACTGTTTTATAGTAGTACTTACCCCCATTGTCTTTTCTTTGTTTCTTTTTCCCCCTTGTTTAGCAGAGTCCTCTGCGGGAGTTGCTGGGCCGTCAGCAGCTGATCGAGGTAAGAGGATTGCGGATTAGATAGCGAGCCACCCGAGTGATGTTAGCTGGAGTTTTTGGTGTACCTGGTATTCTCAGACAGTCATTTTCTATTTCTTTTTGGGTCTGGCTTTTGCCAGCTAGTTGTATATTTGTGGTGAGCTGGGAGAGATGTTTGTATTTATTTTACGGTTGTACTTTATTTACTTCCAGCTTCTGTCTGAGATACAGTAGTTTTAGTTCAGCTCTGATTCTTATGCTCCTTTATGTATTATCTCTTATATCTGAGCAAGTTACCGACGCTTCGTGCATGCGGGAATTACCGCATGCACGGCGGATCTGTAGACGGGCCCGGGTTCTGGTTTACACCCGGGGCGTGACAGCATTCCCACGATATGGTACTGGGTCACATAGGCCTCTCAATCCATCGGATCCTGCAGCTGCGCTAACAGCTCTCTGTCTCACGAGTGATACTCCAAGAGGTGCTACCGAAGTCGGCGCAGTTTCCAAAACCACGTCAATCACTATCTCGATCTCAATCTCACTAAACGACGGCTTCAATATCAGATCAGGTAGACACTCACCTGGGATCACACGGGCAATAAGGACATTCGTTAATCCCGGTGTCGCCGTAGGCACCTCCTCTACAGTCGCTAGCCAAGCGATACGACCACGACTCAACCTCTGTCATACTCTAGCTTCCTCTATAAGCATACTCCTCCTGACCAGGTCCCCGGAGGGTTATGTCCTCTCTCGACAATCCATGATAGCAAGCCATTGGGATACCCAATCCCTAACCAACTTCATATCAACATCTCGGAGCTGATGAAGGACTAACAACTCAATGGATCAAATCCAATGTCCTATCTGCACTGGGCAGGACTGGCAACACTCATCTATGTGCTATACGTGATCTGGAACCTGATCCTCACGTGCACAAGCCGACAGTCCCATCTTTGGCCCACGCGAAGCTATCCCTGCTCTATTGAACCATGCACGAGCGATATCGGCATCAACATGCTCGAACTCCGATGACTGTGATGAAATCACACTTGCAGCAACTCGATCCACTGCCGTGGCGCCCTCCAACCGGGCGGCACAGATTATTCGCTCGATGCAAATGGTCGTCGCTCAGTCTGCCAGAAGAAAAGAGAAAAAAAATCAAGACTAACCACATAGGGAGCACGACCTCTATCTCCGCTCACACAGGGGTGACAAATGCGGCCCTCTGCAGATCACCAATCCATGCTACCGCTGCGCCACTCTGATAAAATGCTGACGCTGCCATCGGGGTCCGCCCGATCTCTGGGATCTCGGGAACCCGTTATCCTGGAAAAAGAAATCAGAAATGCCTCTGCCGGCCGATCTGTCCTCCATCACTCGGCGCCAAGCGCCAATATCCAGAACTCGCCTCTGGCGGCAGATCCCTATCCAAAGGAACTGCAGCGCCACGCTCCATACACAATGCCTACTCCAACGAGGCGTCAAAACCTGTAACGGAGGGACTGAATAAACTAAAAGGTATCCCGGCGCAATCCACTCCCAGTCTCACATATCCTATGCGCCTCGTCCCTCGAACCTGGAGCGCGCAGTTAAGCAACTGCATAAACTCTCTAGTACAGGGAGGCTCTCAAATAGTCTCTCCAATACCACCAACCACGATTCGGCCTCCAAAGGCTCCAAGCTCAATCCTATGAATCGGGGTGGTTCATCTGCCAAATCTGGCTAGATAGATCGGTCATGTCCCCTCAGCTCACCAGCTGTCCACTATCCACCCTGCCTCGGTGCCTCGACACTAACATTGGCACGGAGGGGGCTACTCAGTGCTCCGACAACTGTGTCACCAAGACCAGCTTCTCACTCAGTCGCTAATATGCCTTTGACGATCCTGTCATCTGGGTCCGGAACTCTCTGACCTCAATCCGGGTATCCGAGCCAAAACCAACCGCTCAAGCTCAACTGCTAAGACAGGATGCACACGGGTCAAAACCCAGCGTCAGGGAGACATCGCTCGCCACGACGAAACTGCAAATCAGCACACAAAAGCCACTCGACCCAATCCAGCGAAAGTCTAAAGCATGTCATCCGTTCCACAGCATTATGTTGTCTGCAGCCAACATAATCACTTAGGAGAATAAACATGCCGATCACTCCTCCCGTCCCCTGGGAGAGGTATAAAACTCAATCAGGACTCTCGCTATAAATCACGACTCTCACGAAGTCATCCAAGGGTCAAACCATAAGCCTAGGGTTTCTAAGTCCACCATGACCTACAACCTAGGCTCTGATACCAACCTAATCTGTCACGCCCCGGGGTCGAAATTGCGACCCGGGCTCGCCAACAGATCCGCCACCTATGCCAAACTCCGCATAGGCGAAGCATCCTACCTGCAAGAAAAGTACTACAGCTAACAGATATCAGAGCTATAAATGAAAATCTGCTATAAAGGTAAAATCAACCACTGTACGACTGGAAATAATACATAATGTCCATCTCCCAAAAATGATAATCATACAATATCCTCATATCCAAAATTCAGAACTCAACAGGGAGGTATCTCCAATAAATACATCAGTGTACAGGCTCTCAATACATATCATAACCTCACTACATCAGTCTCTCAAAAGAGGAAACTAAAATAGCTAATCTACTGAAGCTCTCCTCTGAAAGGGTACCGCTACTCTCCAATCATGGGTAGGGATCTAGCTCGCGACTCCCTCGCATCGATCAACAACCGCAGAATCAGCAACACCCGCTAAGACTCTGCAAAACAAAGGAGAGGAAAGAAAGGGAGGGGGAAAACCCCCAATGGGTGTGAGAACTACACCAAAAAGAGAGTTCTCAGTGGGTACCACCGTCAGGCCCGACGGTCTGCCCACCAAGTCCTCAAGAGACATAAAATAACCAATGCCGTAAGAACTGAACAAGAAAGCTGAAGACACTCAACAGCTATCATGCCCCTATCTAAATGCTCAACCTCTCACATGACGGTCAAAGTACTCGCACGAACGGGACCACCGTCAAACCTAATGGCTCCCAACAACACTAGCACTGGTCTAAACACAGCAACTAGACTCCACTCAGCCCCCAGGCACGAGTGCAACAATAAAGGTATCTGACCGAATAAACCCAATCAAATGAACCGGTATAAAACCTGGTACTGCCTGCTCTGCTGTCGAACTCGAGAACTCATCTGCGAGAATACTGACCGACTACTGACCGGTATGGTCGCATCCCAAAATAGGTGACAGACCGACTACTGACCGGTACGGTTGCACCCAAAATAAGTAACAGGCCGGCTCCTGACCGGCACGGTCGCGCACAAAACAAGTAACAGACCGGCTCCTGACCGGCACGGTCGCACACTAAATAAGTAACAGACCGGCTCCTGACCGGCACGGTCACACACTAAATAAGTAACAGACCGTCTCCTGACCGGCACGGTCGCACACTAAATAAGTATAAAACTCCGCCCACTAAAGAAATCTGATAACCAATTTGGTGCATAAATAAATGTCCGGTCAACCGCCCAATATCCGCGGTTGCCGCAATACCCTGCCGTCTATAGTCCAGCACAACCCGTCCCTGACACCAATGTCCCAGCTACACTACCCCTGACCCCTGCTCGCACCCGAGCAACACAGACCGCCTGAACAAAGAAGGAGAAAGGAATAACATGGTTTCTCCTAAGTCAAGTTTCAAAAAGTAGTGTAGCAGTAATAAATGGCCTAACTAGATGACCATACAAGCATGCAAATGTCCTCGAGGGAATAAAAGGGAGTAAAACATATAATAGATCCACTAGGAATAAACAACATATCAGAATCCCTAAAGAACTACACCTGTCCACAATCCAGGGTCCGTCAGAAGAATGATCAGAATAATACCCGCACATAGATATAGCCTCCTACTGCATCGAGTAATCATAACATAAAAGACTATGTGCAACAAGGCATGCTAAAAGGTCACTACTATGGTATATCAATCTGTATAATTTAGGCCATTCCAGAAGCTTCCATCTCGATGCTAAATGTTGTACAATTAAGTATGCATGCTAACAATCACATAGGGTAAATCCCTTTTTGGTAAGCGTTTATTATTTATTTTCATGGATATCCAAATCTAGCAAGTCCTCAATAATATATATCACGAATATTCACTTGCAATTCATGGTACAACTGTCATCCCTAAACTTACCCCTTAATCACAAATATTATACCCTAAACATGCATGCATTCAAATATACAGAATAAGAGAACCGTCCTGTCACGCCCCGGGGGTCTAAGGATAAGCGAAAAAATGTATATATATTTTTTTTTCTTTATACATAACGACCTCGCCCACCGGTGCGTGTCAGACCCGCCACATATACAAATTCACTCTTCAAACGGACAGAGTCTCCTTTGTATATGCACGGCGTCACATTTACAACAACAACAACAACAACCTTCTTTAACCACACGATCATAGTGAACATAGTAAGGAAAAGTAATTTCATTCAATCACATCAGAAGATAACTACGGGTTTGCAAACGGTGTCCACCCGACACCCAATTTTTCCAAAACGTCTACACATTTACAATAAGGCGGCTACATGTTTTTTAAAGGATAAATCCAGAGGTTTTCAAGGTTGTGCCCACACGACACTTGGTTTTTGAAAAGCATTTTTGAAACCTATATTTAATGTAAAACGGCCGCATAAGAATTCATAACAGTATGTTAAATCCACAGTATCAACTAATTAACTAACCAACATCCAATATACTCCACAAACAAGCAAATTAAACTACCAGTTAAACTAAGAAGTGAAAAGAGATAAACCAAAACGGAAATAGCGTAACAAAGCCTCAGACGGCTAGTCATCTAGACGCTGCCTCACCACCGTCCCGGTTATTACACCTAGTCGGACCTGTCACGGAGTGGGTAAAGTCAGTGACGAATAAAGTAGATGTTTCAAACAATTAACAATAGCTTTAAATGAATAAAATACACCGGAACCTTTCGCTTCTCCTCATCATGAATCCACATCACTTGATTTAATCATATGGTACCTGTCGGGGAGTCGACGATGTCCCCTCGTGAATAATTACTTTACTTATGTGATGCCATTAACCCCTTCACGATACTAGTGCGGCACTATTAGCTGGCGTGAAGGAGTTCCCCACCCGGTACTTTCACTTTTGTGGGGTACACGGGTCATTCAGACCACTTCTCCGGAAAAGCACACCCATGCGGAGGCCAATACGCCTGTGTACGTGTAAGCATCCAAGAACATGATAGCCGAAGACGGCGTGTAACAATCACCGCGACGCTTGGTCGCCACAGTTAATAACAGAAGAAACGGTACATATTCATGCGAAAGGTTAATCCAACTGAAACATCTCATCTACTTTATTAAACAGATTAACATACTTTTACGGTGACATATTGCACTTATTGCAAAGGGTACCCACCTGGTTGCGGAAAGATCGGAGCACTTGGATCTTTAACACCCTCCCGCTGCGAACTTGGACCTAAAGAAGTCCCCAAAAACGATAATTAATAAAACACACTTACACCGCGAAAACGGAAATCCAAAACTAACCCCACGCCGAAAACCCAAAAACGGCGCTCTTACTGTAGGTTTTTATGGATCCACAAGGATCTAAATAAGTACTATCAAACAACTAGAGGGGGGGTGAATAGGTGTAATACTTATAAAACCAATTCTCAGTGCAAAATAAAAACTAATGCGGAAAATAAAAACAGCACACCGAGATATACGTGGAAACTCCAATCCAGGAGAAAAACCACGGGACCAACACGCAATAACAATCCACTAAGAATAGAAGAATAACAAGGTGATTACCGACTCCACGGACTCAAACCCCTCCTTCAGCTTCTTCGGACCTTGCGCTCACCGATTGGATGTCCACGCAATAACAATCCACTAAGAAAAGAAGAATAACAAGGTGATTACCGTCTCCACGGATTTAACCCCTCCTTCAACTTCTTCGGACCTTGCGCTCCAACGATTGCATGTCCACTGCACACGTTCGAATCCACGAACGCCACTCGAATCTACGAGCACACGTTTCGAATCCACGAAACGCCTTTAGCACACCGAATCCACGATGCCACGTCGAATCCACGACGCAAACTCAGCCGGTAAGAATATTGGCTTCGATGGTGATCCTTTGCTTAGATTATCAATGAAGATCCATGGGAAAAATCTCTAAGCAAAGATTAGATCAATTCGACAAAAGATATGTTCTTGAAAGAACCGTCGAATTGACCTAAAAGAGGCTATAAAGAAGAATGATAAAAACCTAGCCTCTAGGGTTGCTCTCAAGTGTTTTTTCAATTGATCGGCCGTGCTCCCCACGTTTTTGAGAAACCCTAAATGTCTATTTATAGTTTAGAAATCTTTGGAAAGAGATAAGAATCAAAAACTTACCTTATCTGGAAATTTTCAGGACGGCGATCCGGATCGGATTTACTGTGATCCGGATCGTCGTAACGAGTCAGGCTATTCCAGAAAAACGGGGTTCGGGATCCGGATTGAAATGCCCGATCCGGATCGTTCATATATTCCAGCAAAAACCCATGTTCGGGATTCGGATCGAAATGACCTTTGATCCGGATCGGATTTGCCAATGAACAAGCACCCTTCGGGATCCGGATTGGACTGTTTGATCCGGATCCTGAACATGTCCCATGTCCAGTTTTTGATTTTTATGCAATTAAAAATTCATCCAAGTGTTTCTACACTATAAGAAAGTATTCGGATCACCAAAATTATTTAGTTAACCATACCTGATCCTTTTGAATACTTTCTTCTTGAGATTGATGTAACTGATCCACAATTCTTCAACTTCAATCTTCAAGACTCAAGACACTGAGTGTCAACTTGAGCTCTTGTTGAATCTTCTCTAAGTCTTTGATTGCTGATTGACAATTTGATCCCTTTAAGACTCCGACTCAACTCACTGACTTGACTCACGAAATATGCCAACACCAAAAAGCCGTAACAATCTCCCCCTTTGGCAATTTCGTGACAAAACCCAAAAATACATAAAAGCGCTCAAGTCACTCATCTTAAACCAAAAAATCGAAACTCAATGTCATCACCAAAACATTGACTTTCTTTGCGTGAAAGATCCAATAAACAAAAATTACAATTGAACCAAGTCTTAGAACAAACTCTATGACTTAGGACTTGGAGTCTTAAAGTGATGTAATTCCTGCAAAACAAAACTCCAAACAAAATCAAACGTTAGTCGTTAGAAATTAAATGTAAATCCTACATTTGATTCGTCCTTTTGGTTCTTTTTGTTTTTCGGCTCCTTTTTCATCATCTCCTTTCTTTTTCTCGATGATCTCATCTCCGTCTCCCCCTATCTCGATGATTTCATCTCTGTCTCCCCCTATCTCGATGATCTCTTCTCCCCTATTTCTCTCTTCTCCCCTATTTCTCTTCTCCCCCTTTTTGTCACAAATTGTCAAACAGTGAACATACTAGACAAAAGGAAATCACTAACAGCATTAGTCAATAGTGAAAGAGAGATAAAAGCTCAGTTCCGGTATATAACAAAAACATAGATTGCGTACCGGTACTCGAACGCAAAAATTAAATAATTTCTTGAAACAAATCCAGATTTTGAAATATTTGAATTACCGATTTGTATTCCATCAAGAAAACAATTTAAGTGCTTGAGAATAATATGAGATCACATAGATGTCATTCAATCCAATTAATTTCACAAAAATTAAAAAGATTTACTCCGAAATCATGAAAAACAAAGATAAAACATTATAAACCGTTTTTCACATTATATACGTCAAACATAAGTCATCATCTTGAGATCCAAAGTCTATCAAGATGTAACGGATGTACAAAGATGACTTACAGAGATTTCCAAATGACATCAATTTGATTTCTTACCCTTTCAAATTTGAGATAAGCACTAAAATACCTAAGGGTGGCTCTTTGAGCATCTTTCAACTATCCCACCTTATACCAACCAGGAGATTGTTCAGAATATAAGAACTTTGAATATGAATCTCCGAATGCTTCAACTAAACAAAATTTCATAAAATATTTTTCAAGCATCCAAAACATGTGGCAACTTTTTCCAACATGTGGTGGTAGTTTTCACACTCCTTTCGGATGTAACTCTTTCCACATCTTTTACAATTCATTTATTTACCCTTGTAAGAATGCAATCTCTTACGTGAAAGAATTAAATCCCAAATTTTAGTCTATCGGTTGTCTCACGTTTATCACAATGAATTCACACAACCGAGATAGAATAATCATCTAAAGATCACACATGATTTCTAAAATTTGATGAATATAATTATCAAAAACTCCTATAATGAAATATCTTCAAGAATTATGATTATGGAGTAAAGTTGATAATTCAAATAAAATTAAATTGGAGTGATTGAAAGTGAAAACCCTTTTTATTCAATGCACTTGTTCGTTAAAATCCTTTTGTTTAAAAAAAAAAAAAACAAAACATAAAAACGAAGAGCATTGAAAACATGTAATGCAGAGATTCAGAAAAATATGAAAGGAAAACCAATCAAAGCATTACATACAGTCATAAGCTATTTAGAACTTAAGACAAGGAAAGATATCACCTTTCCGAATCCAAAATTGTCGAATTTTGGGTTGTCTTGATTCATTGTGGTTGGGAGATGATAGCTTTGACTGTTGATCCACCTTAGGTGTTTGCCTCGCAGTGATCCACTTGTATGATTGATGTTGTGGCTCGGACCTTTGGTGGTTTGAGTGAACTCCATTGACTTGATGTGTCTTTTGATTCCGTTGAGTTCGCTCCGTAGATGAAGTTGCCGAAGGACTCTTCTTTCTTTTTTTCGGGCAATTCTTCACCAAATGTCCTTCAAGTCCACATAAGTGACAAGTTCTTCCTTTCAATTTCATTGTGGAACTTGAAGCATGCACAGTTTGGTCCTTTTTGAATCCCAAACCAACCTTGCTTGTTTGACCTAATCCGGACATACAATCTAGTTTCTTGGAACCGGTTGAAAGCCTTTGTATGTCGAATTTGAGTTCATGAACTTGCTTGGTCAAAACTTGGTTGGTGACATGAATCTCCTCAAACTGTTTTTCTAGAAAATCAATCTTGTTAATATGGGAATTAACGATCGTTTCCGATTGATTTATCTTTTCCTGGAGGATTTTATTATTATCCAATAAAAGCTCTCGTTCCTCCTCGAGATCATGAAGTTTGATCTTTAAAGCATGATTCTCGTCTTGATTATCAAGTCGTTGCTTCCTCAACTTCTTGATATGCTTGGCCATCTTCTTAGATTCCGCAAGAAGTTGTTGATATGCCTCAACGAGTTCTTCTTCGTCCGACTCCCCCTCACTTGATGACTCTCCGTTGGATGTTGATGTTTCATGCAAAATCAAAGGAATAGAGTCAGTGATTAAAGATGATAAACAAACATTAGAAGAGGGAATTTGAGAAGCATGTAAGGCAACGACTTTTTCCTCTTTACTTGAGGTCGATTCATTAGAAGTAGAATCGTCCCAAGTTTTCGCTTGCAAAGCCTTCTTTTTATATGATTTCGGAGAAGGACATTCCGTTGAAAAATGGCCGTAGCCTTTGCATCTATAGCATTGGATTTCCCCTTCGAAGTCATCTTTTTCTTTTTCTTTAGAAGGTTTTGCAAAGCTTTTGAGGTTAGAGGATTTAGAACCCGATGATCCTTTAGAAGGTTTCGTGGATGAAGATCTATCGGTTCGATTCTTCCAAAACTTCCGACGAAATTTCTTTGTGATCCGCGCCAATTGTTCTTCAAAATCGGCAAAAGAGATTTCATCGTCGGAACTCGATTCGCTATCTTCTTCCTTTGTTGATTTGAATGCAATACCTGTAAGCTTAGAAGAAGACTTGGAAGAAACTTGATTAGTAGGAAAAGTCATTTCATAAGTTTGCAAAGCGCCTACTAATTCCTCTACACTCATCTCATCCGGATGACTAACGGTTTCAATGGCGGTAACCTTTGCCCTAAACCGTTCCGGAAGAGTCCGAAGTATTTTTCTTACAATTCTCGACTCCGGGATCTTTTCTCCTAAATTAGCACAAGTATTGATTACATCTTGAAGTCTAGTGTAATAATCTGTAAACAATTCAAGCTCTTCCATATGAATAGAGTCAAATTGACTTGTAAGCATCTGGAGCTTTTGAATTTTTACAAGATTAGTACCCTCATGTGTAATTTTGAGAATATCCCAAATTTCCTTCACGGTTTCACACGCGGAAATTCGTGTGAACTCAGTCGAGGAAAGAGAATTAAATAAAGCGTTCATACCTTTCCCATTGTAAGAAGATCTTTCAAATTCCTCTTTGGACCATCTAGAGCGAGGTTTTGGGGTAGTAGAATTTCCTACTTCCTCAACAGGATGCACCCAACCGTATTCCACGGATTGCCATACCCGCTCATCAATTGCGATGAGAAAAGCTCTCATCCGCACTTTCCAATAAGCATAATTAGTCCCATCAAAAAGAGGAGGTCTATAAATATTACCACTTTCACCCAACATGATAGATAAACCTAAAACCCTCTCTGATACCAATTGTAGGTTTTTATGGATCCACAAATATCTAAATAGGTACTATCAAACAACTAGAGGGGGGGTGAATAGGTGTAATACTTATAAAACCAAATCTCAGTGCAAAATAAAAACCAATGCGGAAAATAAAAACAGCACACCGAGATATACGTGGAAACTCCAATCCAGGAGAAAAACCACGGGACCAACACGCAATAACAATCCACTAAGAATAGAAGAATAACAAGGTGATTACCGACTCCACGGACTCAAACCCCTCCTTCAGCTTCTTCGGACCTTGCGCTCACCGATTGGATGTCCACGCAATAACAATCCACTAAGAAAAGAAGAATAACAAGGTGATTACCGTCTCCACGGATTTAACCCCTCCTTCAACTTCTTTGGACCTTGCGCTCCAACGATTGCACGTCCACTGCACACGTTCGAATCCACGAACGCCACTCGAATCCACGAGCACACGTTTCGAATCCACGAAACGCCTTTAGCACACCGAATCCACGATGCCACGTCGAATCCACGACGCAAACTCAGCCGGTAAGAATATTGGCTTCGATGGTGATCCTTTGCTTAGATTATCAATGAAGATCCATGGGAAAAATCTCTAAGCAAAGATTAGATCAATTCGACATAAGATATGCTCTTGAAAGAACCGTCGAATTGACCTAAAAGAGGCTACAAAGAAGGACGATAAAAACCTAGCCTCTAGGGTTGCTCTCAAGTGTTTTTTCAATTGATCGGCCGTGCTCCCCACGTTTTTGAGAAACCCTAAATGTCTATTTATAGTTTAGAAACCTTTGGAAAGAGATAAGAATCAAAAACTTACCTTATCTGGAAATTTTCAGGACGGCGATCCGGATCGGATTTACTGTGATCCGGATCGTCGTAACGAGTCAGGCTATTCCAGAAAAACAGGGTTCGGGATCCGGATTGAAATGCCCGATCCGGATCGTTCATATATTCCAGCAAAAACCCATGTTCGGGATCCGGATCGAAATGACCTTTGATCCGGATCGGATTTGCCAATGAACAAGCACCCTTCGGGATCCGGATTGGACTGTCTGATCCGGATCCTGAACATGTCCCATGTCCAGTTTTTGATTTTTATGCAATTAAAAATTCATCCAAGTGTTTCTACACTATAAGAAAGTATTCGGATCACCAAAATTATTTAGTTAACCATACCTGATCCTTTTGAATACTTTCTTCTTGAGATTGATGTAACTGATCCACAATTCTTCAACTTCAATCTTCAAGACTCAAGACACTGAGTGTCAACTTGAGCTCTTGTTGAATCTTCTCTAAGTCTTTGATTGCTGATTGACAATTTGATCCCTTTAAGACTCCGACTCAACTCACTGACTTGACTCACGAAATATGCCAACACCAAAAAGCCGTAACACTTACAACACTTGACGGCTCCCCGCGCGCCCTCCTACGCGGAAGTCGTCGCCCGCGGAGTTTGCCCGAGCGGATGCTGTGGCTCGTGTATGCCGCGCGCGGCACGAAACAGCGAGGCGTGCATCCGCGGGCGGCGCCCGCCCGGCATGTGCCCGCCGGCGGGCGCCCCGCGCAGCACAAGGCCCCGCGGTGTGGCGCACGCGGGTGGCGCCCGCGCGGTGCACACCCGCCCGCGGGCGCCCCGCGCGGCATAAGGCCGCGCGGTGTGTGCCCGCGGGAGGCGCCCGCGCGGCGCTGCCAGCCCGCGGGCGCCCCACGTGGCGCGAGGCCGCGCGGTACCCCGCGCGGCGCAAGGCCACGCTGTTGCGCTCCCGCCCGCACGGTGCCCTAGCGGCACCGCGCGTCATCCGCCCGCCCACGCCGTGCCCTAGATCGCGCGGCGGCGGCGGCGGGACCGACGGCGACAACGGGGGCGGAGACGGCGATGACAAGGATTAAAAAGGTACGAAAAAGCCCAAAGATTCTACGAAACGAAAACTACTTACCGAAAATCCCGACGGGGAAGTCGACCGATCGCACTCCTAATTCCGGTACGTGGTTCGGGGTGATCGGATTCCTCCGTCTTCTTCCTCTTTCTTTCTTTTTCCCTTTTTCGGTTCGGGTTCCGCCTTTTTCTTCTCTTTTCTCCCTCGTTCTCTCCGGCTAGGGTTTTTCTTTTTGCGAAAAGTGGGATTTTCCTTTTCGTACGTACAATTAAATCCCACCTTTTAATATTTGTCACCGAATAATTAATTCTTTAATTAATTAATCCCATGGGATAAAGCCACATTTCCTCATAAAGCGTGCAGGATATTTTGCACGGATTCCGATGCACGTTAAGTCACCGCAACTCTAAAAACCCTGTTCCGGAAGATCCGTATGTCGGATTTCAGATCCGATTGCACCTTTAGTCGTCGTTTTTCGTGCTCTATCACAAAAAAACACTCATGCAACACACCGACCGACTTACAGAAACTCGATAATTTCAATCCACTAAAAGGAGTACTTTATTAGAAAGATTGAAAAATATCACTAAAAGTCGTGTCATTACACCACTCACACTTTATAAGAAGTTTCATCCTCGAAACTTAATTACAACTCTCGCTAAACAGCTCGGGAAAACATTCCTTCATTTTCGATTCCAGTTCCCACGTCGCCTCGCGTTCTTCGTGGTTGCTCCACTGGACCTTTACATAGGGGATGGTCCGATTGCGTAATTTCTTATCCTCTCGTGCCAAGATCCTCACCGGCGTCTCCTCGACGCTTAAGTCCTCTTGTAACTCGATAGTGGATACATCTAGGGCGTGAGAGGGGTCGGGGAGGTACTTCCGGAGCATTGAAACGTGAAACACGTTGTGGACTCGATCGAGGTTCGGCGGCAAGGCCAAACGATACGCCACCGGGCCCATGCGTTCTAGGATCTCGAACGGTCCCACGTACCTCGGACTTAACTTTCCCCTCAGTCCGAAACGTCGGGTCCCCTTTGAAGGCGAAACTCGGAGCAACACGTGCTCACCCACCATGAATTCCAAATCCCGTCGTCTATGGTCCGCGTAACTTTTCTGTCTACTCTGGGCGGTCAGCAGCCGTTGTTTGATCAGACGCACCTTTGCCTCGGTCTCCTCCACTAAATCTGGGCCCAAAAACTTGCGCTCTCCCAAGTCGTCTCAGCATATTGGAGACCGACAACGGCGCCCATACAGAGTCTCGTATGGCGCCATTTGAATGCTGGCTTGATAACTGTTGTTTTAGGTGAATTCCACAAGGGGTAGGTATCGAGACCACCCTTCGCCCAGGTCAAGTACGCATGCCCGGAGCATGTCTTCGAGGATTTGGATCACCCGCTCTGATTGTCCGTCAGTTTGCGGGTGAAAGGCCGTGCTGAAATGCAGTTGGTTCCCATTGCTCGTTGCATGCTCTGCCAAAAGTTTGACACAAATCACGTGTCTCTGTCCGACGTAATGGACGCTGGTATTCCATGCAACCTCACTATCTCATTAATGTATGTTTGCGCCAGTCGTTCCCGAGTCCACATCGTATGTATGGGCAGGAAGTGGGCCGATTTCGTGAAACGATCCACTATGACCCATATCGCATCATGTCCTTGTGGCGATCTCGGGAAGCCGGTCACAAAATCCATCGTAATCATCTCCCACTTCCATTCCGGCACCGGCAGCGGTTGTAACTTCCCTGCTGGGCGTTGATGTTCGGCCTTTACTCGTTGGCACACCAGGCAATGTGCCACGAATCGGGTCACGTCTCCCTTCAATTTAGGCCACCAGAAGGGTTGCTTTATATCTTTGTACATCTTTGTTCCCCCAGGGTGCACTGCGTAGGGAGCAGTATGCGCTTCCCTCAGAATCTCCTCTTTGAGCTCCGGTAGGTCTGGCACGCAAATTCGTCCTCGGAATCGTATTGTGCCATCAGAGCCTATTGCGAAATCGCCCCCTTGGTCTGAGGGTACTCTGTCTCGCACAAGTTGTAACTGGGTACCTTTCGATTGTCCTTCCAAGATCCTGTCCAGCGGGGTGGGTCTGACTACCAGGGTCGTGAGTCGTGCGACCGTACCCGCTGGCACCACCTCTAGCCTCAATTACGAAAACTCTGCAATCAGGCGGTCCTGCTGGGTAATAACACTTACCCCTACTCCTTCTGTCTGCCCCTTGCGGCTCAAGGCGTCGACCACCACATTTGCCTTCCCCGGGTGGTAGTGGATCGTCAAGTCATAGTCTTTCAGTAGCTCGAGCCACCGCCTTTGCCGCAAGTTTAGCTCCTTCTGGGTGAAGAGGTACTT
This sequence comes from Tillandsia leiboldiana, assembly GCA_029204045.2. Taxonomy (NCBI): domain Eukaryota; kingdom Viridiplantae; phylum Streptophyta; class Magnoliopsida; order Poales; family Bromeliaceae; genus Tillandsia; species Tillandsia leiboldiana. The sequence goes on from CM055072.1 coordinate 14,450,695, forward strand.
GAGGCTCTGATGATCGGAATACACATTGCAGTGTGTCCCGTACAAATAGTGTCTCCACAACTTGAGGACAAACACGACTGCTGCAAGCTCCAAGTCGTGCACGGGATAATTTCTCTCGTACTCCTTTAGTTGTCTTGACGCATAGGCTATGACCTTACCCCGTTGCATAAGCACACCTCCGAGACCGTTTCGCGACGCATCATAGTAAACCTCATAGTCCTCCCCAGGTTCCGGTAAGGCGAGAACCGGGGCCCGCGTCAATCTGTCCTTGAGTTCCTCAAAACTCCTCTGGCACTGATCCGTCCAGATAAACTTCTCCCCCTTCCGGGTCAGGCGATTCAAGGGGGTAGCTATTTTGGAGAAGCCTTCCACGAAGCGCCGGTAATACCCTGCCAGCCCCAGGAAGCTTCGTACCTCTGTTACCGTTGTCGGTCGGGGCCAGTCTGTCACCGAGTCATCTTCCTCGGGTCCACTACAATCCCAAACGCCGAAACGATGTGCCCCAAAAAGTCCACCTCGCAGAGCAAAAACTCACACTTTTTGAGTTTGGCGTAGAGTTTTTGATCCCGGAGGGTCTGAAGGACTATACGTAGGTTGTAATGTACCAGATCTATGGTATATAAATAAATATAAATAAAAATGGTATGAAATACTATTTTTATGAAAGTTAGAGAAGTGTGGATGATGTGGAAGCGAATTGGGCCGAAATCGGATTAAAAATGAGGGATTTAGAATTTTAATTGAAAAAGGGGGCCCAGATTTTGAGCAGAAAATTCACAGAGTCAGAAAATTCTGAGAAAATTCTGGGAGCTCCGTAGTATTGTTTTAAGGCCACAGTAAAAATTTCGCGTTGATCGGACACCCGGATTGCGAGAACGGGGTCCGCCAGCGATTTTTGATACAGCGAGGCTTTTGGTGACCCAGAAATGGCCAAACTCAGCAAAAATACTTGTAACATATTTCAAATGTAATTACAAGTGAGTTGTAAGCATTTCGAATCGACGCAGAGGCCGTTGAGTCGAAAAGTGAGTTGTAAGTTGAGAATTTGAAGTTTCAAATTCTAAAGCTTAAGTTCGCCGATTTCTGGAAAGTGGCGAAACTCAGCAAAAAATGCTTGTAACACATTTCAAATGTAATTACAAGTGGGTTGGAAGCATTTCGAATCAACGAAAAAGCCGTTGAGTCGAAAAGTGAGTTGTAGTTGAAAAATTGAAGCTTCAAGCTTGTAAAATTTAAGCTCGTGTTCGCCGAGTTCGCAAAATGGCGAAATTCGGCGAGAAGACTTGTAACATGTTTTAAATATGTTTACAGTCGAGTTCGGTGCATTTCGGGCTGACGCGAAGGGCATCGGGTCGAAAATTGACTTGAACCCGAGGACTTAGCAAATTCTGGAATTTCCTGAAATTTCTGATCACGAAGCATTTTGGGAGCCCTGTTTCGGAGACTTGAGTGCCCCAAAAATTTAAAAGAAATCGTGGGGTGTCTCACAAAAGTTTTCTGATTAAAAGGGGTGAAAAACCCAGGTGAGCGATTAAGGAAAAATCGGAGAACGAAGCGAAGAAAAATGCTTCGTGAATTCTGAAACTGCAGTTTTTGACAGTGCAGTTTATCGCGAAGCCTTTTCGGGGCTCTCTTTCGAGGGCTTAGAGTGGCCCAAAAATTTAAAAGAAATCGTGGAGAGCTTAAGAAAAATTTGTACATCAAAGGGGAGAAGAAAAATTACAATTTTGATTTCTCAGTTGACGGGAAAACGTGGTGAAAGTGGGGTATCCGAAATTGTTCACTGCAGGAAAAACTGCAGGAAAAAGGGGCAGTTTTGGAATATTTTTGAAATTAAGGGGCAAAACAGTAAATTTCTTTCCCTAACCACCACCTGCAGAGATTAAATGCTCTCTCTCTCCCACTTGAACCCTCACTCTCTCTCTCTCTCCCCCTCTCTCTTTTCTGTTGGAGCAAGAAAGGAAACGAAAGAGAAGAAGAGAAAGAAGAAGAAGAGGAAGAAGAAGAAGCAGGGAGGAGCCTCTCTCTTTCTCCCTCCCTCTCAGTTTTTGTAGGAGGTGCACGTTTCTCTCTCTCTCTCTCTCTCTCTCTCTCTCTCTCTCTCTCTCGTTCTCCCATTTTCCTCTATTATGCAAGGGAGAAGTAAAACAAAAAAAAAAGAGGGAATTAAGAACAAGTGCTGCAGCAGCAGCATGTGCTGCAGCTGCTGCTGCTTTAATGCAGCAGCAGCTGCACCATGCTGCTGCTCAGCTGCTGCTGCTGCAAGCAGCAGCAGCTGGGCAGCCATGGCTGCTGCGCAAGGCAGCTGCAATGCTGCCTTGCGCAGCCTACTGGATCTGCAGCAGCTGCTGCTGCTACAAGCAGCAGCAGCAGCTGCAAACACTGCTGCCTGGGCAGCAGCTGTGCCAGCTGCTGCCCAGCAGCAGATTTTGGAAGAACAAAAAAAGAAAAATGGCTGCAGCTGCTGCTGCTATGGGCAGCAGCAGCTGCCTAAGCTGTCCAGCCTCAGCCAGCAGCAGCATTGGCTGCTGCTGCTGGCCGTGCCACCTGCAGCAGCAGCATTAGCTGCTGCTGCTGGCAGGGCCAGCAGCTATGTAAGCTGCTGCCCTGCAGCAGCAGCCTTGGGCAGTAGAGCAAAAAAAAAAAAAAAAAGAAGAAAAGAAGAATTTAATTTCTTCTTCTCTTTTCTTCAATGAGCAAAATCAAGAATTGATGGGATATTGCTCAATGTGAGCTTCTCTCAAATTTTTGAAGAAGAATGAAATGATGAAAAATTCTTGATGCTTTCAATGATCGAAATTGGTAAATTGGGGGAATTGCTCAGATTGAGTTCTCTCCAATTTTTCAATGCGAATTCTCGATTTGCCAAAATGCAAAATAGGTGAATTGGGGGGAAATTGCTCAAATTGAGCTTTTCTCAAATTTTTGAGAGCATTTCGACCCCGGATCGAGTTGAGCAAGTTTCTTTTTGGCAATATGCCATGGGAGGATTATTCTCCTCTCATTTTTACGAACCAATCAAAAATTAGCTTTTTGGTGGGGGAAAATGACCAAATAGGGATTTTTCCCTTTAAGTTGTCAAAAAGGGGTTAGTTTTACCGCCTTATGAATTTTAGTGAATCATGTAAAAGTAATTGATTTATCTTTTGCTTTCCTTACAATGTAGGGAAGTCTCACGGATCCAACGAGTTGAAATTGTCTCCTTCAAGGACCAAAAGAATACACCGAGGTGGGGGATTCTACCGAAAATGGGTGACCTCTCCACTTTTTCCTCTGCTTTTGATTTTGAAGCATTATAGTAAGCATGCTAGTGTAGTGTAATTTTAATTGTGATTATGAATGATGGAAAAAGGAAAATAGATGATGTATTTACATGTTTAAATGAATATAGAGGGAAATGAAATTTTGATTTATCTACATAGACGATGAATATTATTCATGATTGAGATGGAAATAATCGCATGCATAAGAAGGGATTTATTATTTCATGATTGTGATCATGTTAGGGTATAGCCCTAGGAATCATGTGAAAGCATAAGGAAAATGACATGTTGGTAGTAAGACTAGGAGAAAACTTAGACTCAGGGTTAATGAGTGGATCAAACTTAGAAGTTTATCCTAGGATTGATTGAGTGGCATTATCTTAGGAGATAACCTAAGGACTTTGGATAGAGTGATCAACATAGAGTCAAGGACTCTAGGATGAGCATGATATAAGACTTAGGTAAAGGAAACCTAAGGTAAGTTAGTGAGTTGAGAATAGACTAGTCAACATAGAGTCAAGGAACTCTAGGTTAAACGTGATATGAAACTTCGGTAAGAGAACCTAAGGTGAACTAGTAGAGTTTATACTCACAGAAAATGGATTAGAGTTAAGTTAACTCTAAATGCAAGGTGCAACAGGTAAATAGAGATAATGTAACTCCAGGTTCGGCAAAGAAAAGAATATGTGGCCACAAAGTTAAAGAATTAAACTGATAGCAAAGTGATCAACTTAGAGTCAAACTCTAAGGAAAAGTTTGTGTAATCACAAAGTCAAAGAGCTAAATAATATAACCCTAGAGTGGGTCATAGGGTGTCTGGGCAAATGGATAATAACGTTAACTTCAATTTGAGTTAAAGAAATAAAAGAGAAATGTTTAAGAGTCCAGGAGACTCTCTAATTATCTTGATGGCAAGACCCAGGATAAGAGATAAATTGTTGTAAAAAGGCAAAGTTAAAAGCAAGCTAAAAGTGGCTAAAAAGCATAAAGAAAATGTAAATGGCGCCTTCGAATTTGAGACTCGTCAAGTGGAGCAAGACTCCCTGGGCAGTGACCCGTCGGACGAGGTACTTTCGAAAGGCTTAAAGTGAAAGCAAAGAGCTAGATGCTCAAAGGAAAGAGAAAGAGATTTGCCAGTGGCAAAAGGGAGCTATAAGCTCGAATAAGAAAGAAAAGCAAGTGTTCAAAGGCAAAGAGGCTAAGAATTAAAGTAAAAAGAGAAAGAAAAAGAAAAATAAAAGAAAGAAAATATAAAGATAAAACGAGCGTACCTTCGGGGGTAAAAAGTAGCCTTGTCGGAGCCAAGGGCAGTGTCCCTCTCTCGGGCAGTGACCCGTAGGACAAGTTCCCCGTTGGGCGGGGTAGCACTTGCGGGTGCTATCGGCAACCTTAGAAATCTTATCTTATGGTAGCAGGACTACCGGGCTCGGGCCCGTTGGATAAGAATTTCCGAGGGTTAACTTGAACTAAAGCACCAGAATGTAAAGGAAAAGAGAAAGATAGAGTGGCCAAGGTGGCCGGGTTAGTTTGACCTTATATATAGCGGCATAGTGGCCGAGTTGGTGCTTAGTAGCCTAGTATGACTAGACAGAGTAGTGCTGGGTCGATGAGTTTACACAGTTAGTGTAGTGATATATATTTTGTATAGCAGCATTTTGATATTGAGGATTTTAGTTTCCTAGCACTCTATTGTTATTGCTTCCATTGGACCAAGTGGTGTAGGACACTTTTTCTCGGTGGTTGAACCCACTGGGAACTCTGTCAGGAGTTCTCACACCCCTTGGGTGCACCCCCCACAGGTTCAGGTATGGATGCAGCGATCGCGACGGTTCAGAGGCAGACGGCGAGGTATACGACAGGGGCAAGGGCCCAGCAGCATAGAGACCTAGAGGGTCTAGCAGAGGTATCCCGTTTTATATTTCTTGAGTGAACTATGTATGGTGAGGAAATTATGTAAAGGAATTGTAATAATTTTATTTGCAAGTTCAGAAATGTAAAGTGTAATAAATTTAAGTTATGGTTCACTCTTGTATGCTTTCATTTCCGCATTAACTATTTGTTATTGAATGAAAGTTTTAAATTTGTAGTGATTTTTAGCACTCTGATATTGAGCTTCCGCATACACTTGTTGTGTTATTATGGATGTTACCGTTCCTTTCGGGTAGGAAAAGGTCTTACCCGATTGGCGGGTCTGTTGGCGTGCCCGAACCGTACAAATTGGCGGACTCGGGGCGTGACATAGGTGCTCCTCGTGTTCCTCATTCGTACGAGAGTAGATGAGGATGTCATCAATGAAGACCACTACGAATAAATCTAAGGGTTTGAACACCCTATTCATCATGTCCATAAATACCGCTGGGGCATTGGTGAGCCCGAACGGTATTACCGTGAATTCGTAGTGGCCGTAGCGAGTCCAGAAGGCCGTTTTGGGGATGTCCTCACCCCTAACTCTGAGCTGATGGTAGCCGGACTGCAGATCGACCTTTGAGAACACCATTGCTCCTTGTAACTGGTCGAATAGATCGTCGATCCTCGGCAGGGGGTATTTATTCTTAATGGTGACCTTGTTTATTTTTCGGTAGTCTATGCACAAACGAAGGCTTCCGTCCTTCTTTCTTACGAACAGAACGGGCGTGCCCCATGGCGACATGCTCGGTCTGATGAAGCCTTTATCCAAAAGGTCCTCCAGCTGTGCCTTGAGTTTCTTCAACTCGGCGAAAGCCATCCTGTACAGTGCTTTGGTGATGGGCTTAGTGCCTGGGAGCAACTCAATAGGAAAATCGACCTCTCATTCAGGTGGCATCCCAGGGTGTTCCGCCAGAAATACATCCGGAAATTCCCTTACGATTGGGATGTCGGATCTAACTTGGATTGCGGCCCCACGCGACCTATCGGCCTCCTGGGTCCTTAATTGCAAGGTAAGGGGTGGGACCCATTTAATCCTTACATAACCCCTAACAGATCTCACTACGAACGATAGGGTCTCCTATACCCCGAAACTCGCCCGCGCGCGTAGGCCGGGAAGGGTTCGACTAATACCTAAGGATTTCTCCCCCAAACCGCACTAGGCACGTCAGGAGTAGGGGAGGGAAAAGACAAGAGAGAGAGAGAGAGAGAGAGAGAGAGAGAGAGAGAGAGAGAGTCGGACGAGGGTAGTATGCTTAGGTGTAACCGGTGCTCCTAATCAGAGAGGAAACAGAAGTTACCTGCTGTCACTTGTTCTGAGACATCGCGTCTTCCACCGGGGTAGTTCGGGGAGTCCGTCCACAAAAAGACGGGCTTTGTGAGATTCATCTTTTATGACAAAGGGAACACATTTGATCAACCTCACAAATGCCCGTTGGTACCCCATAACCGTCCGCCTTCCTGGTTTGATGTGCTTCAAGTCATCTTCCATCTGTTGTTTGATGCTGTCGGAGAAAAATGCCCCAAACAGTTTTTCTCGGAACGAGGACCAAGATGGAAGGGCGGTGCCCTCTGAGGGGTCCGAGCACACTGTCTTCCACCACATGAGGGCATTTTCCCCTAGAAAGTGGACCACCAAGGGAACCCGCTCCTGCTCCTCCATTAGCAAATCTTCGAAGAGCCTTTCCATGGTGTCTACCCATTTTTTCCACGACCCAAGGGTCGGTCGTCTCTCCCTCAAACACGGGTGGGTCGTACTTCTTGAAATCCGTCAAGTTCGCTCTCACCCTGTCCCGTTTGGTTTGCTTGATAGGGGCTTCCCCCGCAGCCACGGCGGACACTCTGGGAGTAGGTGTCGCCACGATCTTTCTCAAGGGGTCTCTAACAGTGGCCCCCGGCATAGGTCCCGAAGTTGCTGGTGTTGGTGCTACCGAAGGCGTCGTTGGCTGAACCGACGGTACCCCGGTTACTGTGGTTGGAGGAGGGGCGACCATAGCCTCGCTGTCCGCCACCGGCGGTCCCGTCACTGGTGCGGCTGGTCCGAGCAGAGGAGCCTGGGCGACCTCCACTGGTGTAATCGGCTGTTGCGTCAACTGACACACTTGTTCCATAAAGGCTGCTAACTGCCCGGCCATCTCTCGTAGTTGTTGTCGGAGAAGCTGATACTCCGCCGCTGTTGGCACCGTACTTTCTACCCCCGCGTTCTCCGTTGATAACCTAATCCGGGCCATTATCCGCTAAAAACAAAGAAAACAAGTCAATCCTAGACCTAACTGGTCTAGCACCAGGACCTACAAACGCACCGAAATTAAATCCCTTTTTTTTTTGCCCCCGTACACTCGCGATCTACTGCACCTACATCTTGGTTATCTCATGTTCAATTTGCTTGTGGCATCATGCACTGTGGATGTTGGTCACCGACTACTGTGGTTAAAGTTGTTTCTCTCCGATACCATTTAATCTGTCACGCCCCGGGGGTCTAAGGATAAGCGGAAAAATGTATATATATTTTTTTTCTTTATAAATAACGACCTCGCCCACCGGTGCGTGTCAGACCCGCCACATATACAAATTCACTCTTCAAACGGACAGAGTCTCCTTTGTATATGCACGGCGTCACATTTACAACAACAACAACAACAACAACCTTCTTTAACCACACAGTCACAGTGAACATAGTAAGGAAAAGTAATTTCATTCAATCACATCAGAAGATAACTACGGGTTTGCAAACGGTGTCCACCCGACACCCAATTTTTCCAAAACGTCTACACATTTACAATAAGGCGGCTACATGTTTTTGAAAGGATAAATCCAGAGGTTTTCAAGGTTGTGCCCACAGGACACTTGGTTTTTTAAAAGCGTTTTCTAAACCTTTGTTTAATGTAAAACGGCCGCATAAGAATTCATAACAGTATGTTAAATCCACAGTGTCGACTAATTAACTAACCAACATCCAATATACTCCACAAACAAGCAAATTAAACTACCAGTTAAACTAAGAAGTGAAAAGAGAAAAACCAAAACGGAAATAGAGTAACAAAGCCTCAGACGGCTAGTCATCTAGACGCTGCCTCACCACCGTCCCGGTTATTACACCTAGTCGGACCTGTCACGGAGTGGGTAAAGTCAGTGACAAATAAAGTAGATGTTTCAAACAATTAACAATAGCTTTAAACGAACAAAATCCACCGGAACCTTTCGCTTCTCCTCATCATGAATCCACATCACTTGATTTAATCACATGGTAGCTGTCGGGGAGTCGACGATGTCCCCTCGTGAACAATTACTTTACTTATGTGATGCCATTAACCCCTTCACGGTACTAGTGCGGCAATTTTAGCTGGCGTGAAGGAGTTCCCCACCCGGCACTTTCACTTTTGTGGGGTACACGGGTCATTCAGACCACTTCTCCGGAAAAGCACACCCATGCGGAGGCCAATACGCCTGTGTACGTGTAAGCATCCAAGAACATGATAGCCGAAGACAGCGTGTAACAATCACCGCGACGTTTGGTCGCCACAGTTAATAACAGAAGAAACGGTACATATTCATGCGAAAGGTTAATCCAACTGAAACATCTCATCTACTTTATTAAAAAGATTAACATACTTTTACGGTGACATATTGCACTTATTGCAAAGGGTACCCACCTGGTTGCGGAAAGATCGGAGCAATTGGATCTTTAACACCCTCCCGCTGCGCACTTGGACCTAAAGAAGTCCCCAAAAATGATAATTAATAAAATGCACTTACACCGCGAAAACGGAAATCCAAAACTAACCCCACGCCGAAAACCCAAAAACGGCGTCTTACAACACTTGACGGCTCCCCGCGCGCCCTCCTACGCGGAAGTCGTCGCCCGCGGAGTTTGCCCGCGCGGATGCTGTCGCTCGCGGATGCCCCGCGCGGCACGAAACCGCGCGGCGTGCATCCACGGGCGGCGCCCGCCTGGCATGTGCCCGCCCGCGGGCGCCCCGCGCGGCACAAGGCCGCGCGGTGCCGCGCCCGCGGGTGGTGCCCGCGCGGCACCCGCGCGGTGCACACCCGCGCGCGGGTGCCCCACGCGGCGCAAGGCCGCGCGGTGCGTGCCCGTGGGCGGCGCTCGCGCGGCGCCCGCGCGGCGCTGCCCGCCCGCGGGCGCCCCGCGCGGCGCAAGGCTGCGCGGTTGCGCGCCCGGGGGCGGCGCGCGCGCGGCGCTGCCAGCCCGCGGCCGCCCGGCGCGGCGCAAGGCCGCGCGGTTGCGCGCCCTCCCGGGCGGTGCCCTAGCGGCACCGCGCGTCGTCCGCCCGCCCACGCCGTGCCCTAGATCGCGCGGCGGCGGCGGCGGGGCTGGCCGCGACGACGGGGGTGGAGACGGCGATGACAAGGATGAAAAAGGTACGAAAAACCCCAAAGATGCTACGAAACAAAAACTACTTACCGAAAATCCCGACGGGGAAGTCGACCAATCGCACTCCTAATTCCGGTACGTGGTTCAGGGTGATCGGATTCCTCCGTCTTCTTCCTCTTTCTTTCTTTTTCCCTTCTCCGGTTAGGGTTCCGCCTTTTTCTTCTCTTTTCTCCCTCGTTCTCTCCAGCTAGGATTTCTCTTTTTGCGAAAAGTGGGATTTTCCTTTTCGTACGTACAATTAAATCCCACCTTTTAATATTTGTCACCGAATAATTAATTCTTTAATTAATTAATCCCACGGAATAAACCCATATTTTCTCGTAAAGCGTGCAGGATATTTTGCACGAATTCCGATGCACATTAAGTCACCGCAACTCTAAAAACCCTATTCCGGAAGATCCGTACGTCGGATTTCAGATCCGATTGCACCGTCGGTCGTCGTTTTTCGTGCTCTATCACAGAAAAATACTCATGCAACACACCGACCGACTTACAGAAATTCGACAATTTCGATCCACTGAAAGGAATACTTTATTAGAAAGAGGGTAAAATATCACTAAAAGTCGTGTCATTACACGTCCACCGGTTCTGGAGATGAAGCAACCCACCTGAAACGCTTTCCGTAGGCAAAGCTGAAGTCGGTGAAGCGCCGAAACCTCAAACTGACGAAACCTTGAAAATCGCGCCGCGCGCGCGCACACTTCCGCGAACCATGGAAAAATCCCCCGGAAGCTCAAATAAATCCACCCGAGTCCTCACGACAAAAATGCATTCATCCGGCCCACCCACGGCCAGCTCACAGCACATGCACAAGTAACCAACCAACCACGCTTAATAATCCGTCAAAACCATGTAAAGAAATCTAGAAATCAATTAAAACTTGGAATCCCAAATACTCACCTCTGAAGAAAATCCGCGTGTACTTTGGCTCACTCCACGACCACTCACAGTGCAAATAAAGGCCCAAGTACATCACAATCCACCAACAGCGTGCTCACTTTAACACAATTACACTTATACACACACACACTAATTACATCAACACAAAAACACATACTCTCACACACAACTCTGTGAGCTCCAAAAACCCAACAGCATACTAATAAATAAATGCTCACAGCATACACAGGCACCCACAACACACACCCAGCCAACAAGCAGCACAAACCGAGCCACCAAGCTCCCTCGGCTCCGCGTGACGGAAGCATCCCAACCGGCTAAGCAGCACCAAAACTGCACCACAATAAGCAAAAAAAGGGGAAAAACCAAAATCAGTGAAAACTCGGTCCACATGCGCGATCGCCGCCAAAAGCCAGCTCTGGCCATCAAAATCGTAGCGCGGAAAGCATCCGGCGCACTCGCCGATGCGCGCTGCCGCTGCCGCTGCCGCTGCGCTGCCTGGGTCCGCCGCGCCGCCCGCTGCGCGCTTGCCGTTGCGCCCGCAGCGCGCGGCCCCAGCCGGGCCGCGCCCGCCCGTGGCGCACGCCACTGCAGGGCGGGGCGGCACCCTGGCGCCCGCAGCGCGGCGCCCTGGCGCCCGCTACGCGCGCCCGCGCAGCAGCCCGCGCCGGCCGTGCACCCTTGCGCCCGCGCGCCCGCGCTGAAGCCACTCCGACATGGGCCAATAGCCCACCAACAACTACACAACACCAAAAAAACAACCAAAAGCCCCAAGCCCGAAAACTGCACATACCTCTAGCAAAACCATCGCGCGCGTCGCTCGCCGCGCTCTCCGCTCGGCCCCTCATGGCTCCAAGTAGTTGATCCTCACCATCTCATCTCTCATTTCCTTCTTTTTACCTTCTCTTTTCCTTCTTCTTCTTCCTTCTTTTCTCTTTTTCTCTCTTTCCTCTGTTTTCATCTCGATCCTCTGTTTGGAGAAGAGGAAGAAGAAGTGACATGGCATACTTAATTAGGGAGAGGGCTAATTAAAAGGTGGTGGTGGTGGTTGGCAGCTGGAGCTCAATTAATTAGTCTAAGTCCCTCACATCCCTCTCTTTTATCCTTTTCCTTCTTTCTTTAATTCCTTTATTTCACAGGCTAAAAGCCAACTAATTAATTACATTAATTAAATTCCATAATTAATTAATTAATCCCTTTTTAGCCCACCATAACTCACTTTTTCCCTCAGGGCCTCCGCACCAGTCCGGAACCTCCCGAACTCCGCTGTAAATAGAAAATATACTTGTTCCAAACTTTTCCCAACTTTTCTGCGCACCACGGCGGAGTCGGGGCTCAACAAAACCAGTCCTCTAACGGCGCACAATGCCCGAAAAATCCGATTCAAGCTGAGGCTTCTGCATTGATCCGAATTGTTGGGTTATGTATAATATGGATCTAAATAGGGGAAAAAAACATCTAGAGGGGGGTGAATAGGTGTAAACGTTTAAACACTCAAAAATCGTTGCGCAATAAAACCCAATGCGGAAATAAAAATAACACGCAAGATTTTTACGTGGAAAAACTCCAAACCGGAGTAAAAAACCACGGGACCGATAACACGGCGAAATCCACTAGAATTAAAACACGTACAAGGTGATTTACCGTACACACTTACGACTCAACCTTTTCCATACACTCCTAGTTGATCTTCTCCGCTCGCTCCGCAACGCATCTCGAATCCACGATCTGCGTCCAATGCCGAATCCACGGCATCCAACGTCGAATCCACGACGTCCGACCGAATCCACGGTCTTCACCCAGTAGCACGTCTCGAATCCACGAACGTACCTCGCTCCGAATCCACGAAAGCGGTTGCACCTTGAATCCACAAGCCCACGCGAGTCCACGCGCCGATTTTGGGAAAATCGTTGTTTTTGGGTGGTGATAATCCGCCGAATACTTAGATCAAAGATAGATCGGAAATACCATCTAAGTATTCATTAATTTGATTCTACTCAAAATCTGAGTATGAAAACCTAGGATCAAATTAATCAATATAGATGAAGAAACATAGAATTAATCTATTGATTTCCTTTCTTCTCTATATGTGGATTTATCTTTTGCGGCTTATTTTTCCGTTTTTTAAAAAATGAATCATAGGGTCTATATATAGGTTAGAAACCATTGGAAGAAGATAAATATCAAAAACTAACCTTTTCTGAAATTTTACATGACGACGATCCGGATCGGATTTGGCGATCCGGATTGCCGTAACGATACAGACAATTTCCAGAAAAACAAAGGTTCGGGATCCGGATTGAAATGCCTGATCCGGATCGTTCATATATTTCAGCAAAAACCAATGTTCGGGATCCGGATCAGAATTTGGCTATGATCCGGATCGGATTTGCATATGAACCAACACCCTTCGGGATCCGGATTGGATTGTCTGATCCGGATCCTGAACATGTCCCATGTCCAGTTTTTAATTTTTATGCAATTAAAAATTTATCCAAGTGTTTCTACACTATAAGAAGTATTCGGATCACCAAAAATAATTAGTTAAACATACCTGATCCTTTTGAATTATTCTTTCTTGAGATTGAGGTATATGATCCAAACTTCTTTCATCTTCAATCTTCAAGACTTAATACTTTCACGAAATGCGCCAAAACAAATTCCTTAACAATCTCCCCCTTTGGCGGTTTCGTGACAAAACACAAATCCACTTAAGAAAATTCAAAAAGATATTTTTGTTGATATCACCATACAACAAAAATTTACAATGGACATCCAAAAATTTAAATACATGAGATAAACTCCTAAGACAAACTCTAGACTTAGACATCTGCACTCTCTGCAAAAAGAAATCATTCTTGACAAAAGAGATCGTTAGATACCTCAAGAATATTTAGCATTCAAAACCTAACAGAGATAGAGTTTATACTCATCATGACATTCATGAGTTCAGATATGTAATAAGATCACAATCAAACATTGACATATCTTCTAAGCAATAAAATTCCAAATGTCATAACATTGTTAGTAATCAAACAACTTGTTAGTAATATTACATGCCCAAATAGTTAGTCGAATAGTTAGTAGAGGCATGCATACAAATCACAATACAAAACCAAAAGTTGTGATACTTACCTTTCAAGTTTAAAGTTCTTCTCTCAGACCATTGTTCATATATCATTTCTCTCTCCCCCTTTTTGTCACAAAAGTTAGCCAAAATTGCAAAAGTTGGAGAGTTTAAGAGTTCAAAAAGTTCAAGAACAAAAAGTAAGAACTAAAACTAAACCTGCACAGCAAAAATGATTAGTAAGACTCAATCATCGGAGTCAGAGTCTTCAGAGCTCGTACAACCCATCTTGGAGAACATTTTCTTCATTAACTTTTTCATTGATGTGACTTTCTTCGTTATGGTGATTTGAGCTGCTGTAAGTAGTTCAAGCTCATCGGAAATTCTCTTTTGTTCCTTTGTAATCTGTTCTTGCTCAAAGGATAACCGTTATTGTTCTTTATAAATGGATGTGACTGATGCTTCATTCGTTGTTGCGGGTGCTGACCGTGACGGTGATGCAGAAGTGCCAACTCCGGGTGTCGTTCCGCATGGAGAAGTCGGAGTGACATGAGGCAATTTGTGAAAAGACTTAATAACGGTGGACTCATCGATCATGCCCAAACAGTGATGATAAGTTGGTGACGTAATATCAACCTGAAATTTCTTTAAGATCCTCATTATAATCAATGGAAATGGAATTCTTTCCGTGGGATGAGGATGCTCAACATATCTTGTCATTCTGTTCCAAATAATGTATGGTATGTTAATATTTAAGCCCATTGCCTCTGACGGATGTCCTAAGAGATACAGAAACAGCATTCGATCCCATCTTAAGACTTTCATCTGCATATTTGGAAGGATATTGTAACAGGTGATGAAGTTTAAGAACCGGTACTCAATACGAAGTTCTTTGGATTTGACAGATTTCTCCGTTGATTGAGTTCCCTCCAAACATATACCCTTTATAACCATTTGCCACATCGTGTTTGTCAAACACTTCCCTTTCAAGTAGTTAACACCCGACTTGCTGGCTTGCATTCCCAAAACCTCGCTAATCAATTGTGGAGTAATTTTAAACCTTGTGCCTTGGATATTCGTGTAAAATTCCATCGTACCGTTTTCATTTTCTCGAAGGTGCCATGCATTTGTATAGAAAGTCCTTACACGATGCAGGCAATATCCAAGCATTTCTGGGAATCGGCATACTTGAAGAAGATTTGCTTGTTCAATCAAAGTTCCGAACTCTGGTGAATGATCGCGGAGAGCACCAATATTCACATGTCGTTCGCCAATGCATTCACGATGCTCAAAAGCTCTAAGGCGATCAGTGTTGACGAACACTTCTTCCTGGCGAGGCGGAGAATCAGGAACTATTGGCTTGCTAACATCAACATCTCGTGCTAGTCCAAAGCGTCGTGCTAATCGTTTCCTTTTCACCGAGATGGTTGGTGCAGTCATAGGTGCTTTACCTTTGTCCATGGGTGCCTTTCCTTTTGATGCATCGGAAGCCTTTTGTTTAGGTTTAACGGGCATTGATTCATCATCATCCGTCAATTTGTCCCAATCCACCTCATCATTATTTGCTTCAGTTTCTGAATCACTGACAAGATGGAACTCACCTTTCTGTTGTGTTTTCTTAGCTCTCTTCAGTTTATTTGTTGCTCTTGTGTGCACCATTGCAACTAACAGCAAGATGATCAATGAGAATTCCATTGCTGTGCGTGCTTTAAGAAGTTTGAAATCCTGTGAATACCAACTCAAGAACACGAAAAATTGTTAATTTTCAAAAAATTTGAAGAATTGTACCCAAACAATCATAGTCATGTAGAGAGACCAAGAATCAAATTAGTTTTGCAAAAAGAATTTTAAAAATAGATCAATTCCATGATTTTCAAAAATTCCTATTATATGCCCTAAAACCGAATTTTCAAAAATCGAAGCCTAAAAATTCGTTAATCAGGAGAATACCTAGCATATAATCAAAACTAATCTACCCAGAGTTCTTATTTCAAAAGAAATTTGATCAAAAACCAATCCAAAACGAAAAAGATATAAGATTTTCATCACGTTTTGAAGAGAAACATGAAAAACCGGATTTTGATCAAGAAAACTTACTTAGAATCGAAGAACTTGAGTTTGAAAGCCTCCAAAAAGGATGAATTCTAGAGAGAGCTCTGGAGACTTAAGAACAAAAGATTGCAGTAAAAGAAATCAAAACCCTCTTGTTCTATTAAAACCTTAGCCGTGATCCGGATCGGATCGTGAATTCAATCCGGATCGGCCACCCGCAGGAAATACCTGCGTTCGGGATCCGGATCGGCTTGTCCAATCCGGATCGGCTCCAACTTTTTCTTCAGAAAAATTCAGAAAAAATCCATAAAATCCAGAAAAAGTATGTAATCACTTTTGCGCATCAACTTTAAACAAAATCATCGCTTCATGTCAAAAGAAATAGATTATGTTAAATCTATCAATAACATTCAAATAATGACATGAAAATTTATAGAAATTAAAACCTTTAAAGTTGATCAAGTTCAAACACATTCATCATGATCTTATGAGTAAGGCGTTTATCAAATCATTAATATGGTAAAGAAAATGAAGTACCAAGATCAATAGATGTTTGAAATCCCAAATAAATTATATAATGTATCTAGTCAATCTGTTGAAGAGAGTGGCTCTTTGAGCATCTTTCATAAAAAAAATCCACCTTATACCAACCTTGAAATTTGACAGAGTCAAGTATTTCAATCATGCATTTTATTTAATCAAAATTGACAAAACCATGCTTGGTATTCATGTGGTAGCTGCACACAGTACTCGGACGACCGAGGTGGTAGCTCTTTCCTCCATGTGGTGGTAGTTTTCACACTCCTCATTGGGATGTAACTCTTTCCACTTCTTTTGAGCATTTTACTTTTCTTTGACTCCCCCTCAATTGGCTATCAATTAATTAAGATATAAAGTATTCAACCAAGGATTGATCTCGTATTCATACTCGACTAAATAATCAAATAAGATAAAAACAATACCAAGAGATCATTGAGAGAGAAATTGACTTTGATCAATTAAAAATGGTGTAATTTAAATAAATGATCATTGCATCAACTGGATTATTATGATATCCAAAGCATAATAAATTTCTAAATATATGAAAGGATGCAAGTAAAGTCAACAATACACATGCTCAATTAATGTTCTATGTCTAAGCATAGATAATGAACAAAAACACAAAACAAAACCTAACCTAAGCAAAAGTTTCAAAAAGAGGTTATTTCAAGGAAAGCATTCCAATTGCTTTACGCAAATGAATAAAACGTTTTTGATCCAAAGGTTTTGTTAAAATGTCAGCTAATTGATCTTCAGTTGAAATATATGAAAGTTGAAGAATATTTGATTCAACTAGCTCTCTAAGAAAATGATATCTAAGTTCAATGTGTTTTGTTCTAGAGTGCAACACAGGGTTTTTGGAAATGTTTATAGCACTAGTGTTGTCACAAAGAATTGTTACCGAAGTTGCTGAAATCCGGAAGTCGCTCAACACACTTTTCATCCAAATGAGTTGGGTTGAACAACTACCCGCTGAAATGTATTCCGCTTCGGCAGTCGAGAGTGCTATGCAATTCTGCTTTTTACTGTGCCATGCAACAAGGCAATGGCCAAGATAAAAACATGCACCACTCGTACTTTTCCGATCATCCACCGATCCTGCCCAGTCGGCATCTGAATATCCAACAATATCAAGACTTGTTCCCATAGGATACCAGATTCCAAACTTTATGGTTCCTTTGATGTACCAGATGATCCGTTTCACCGCTTTCAGGTGAACCTCCTTTGGTGCTGATTGATATCTCGCGCAAATCCCAACACTAAAGGATATGTCCGGGCGACTAGCCGTGAGGTAAAGTAGACTTCCAATCATGCTACGATAAAGTTTCTCGTCTACATTCTCACTAAGAGATTCACTTCCTAATCCCTTATTGCTAGTTCCCATAGGAGTCGAAAAATCTTTAGAGTTTTCTAAACCAAACTTTTTGACCAACTCCAATGCATACTTGGATTGACTCAAATGGATGCCTTCTTCATTCTGTTTCACTTGCAATCTAAGGAAATAGGTCAATTCGCCCATCATGGACATCTCAAATTCGCTTTCCATGGTTTCAGCGAATTTAGAAGCATCATTATCTCTTGTTGCACCAAATACAATGTCATCGACATAGATTTGTGCTACAATGAAATTATCTTGATAATGCTTCACGAAGAGAGTCCTGTCTGCTCCCCCTCGAGTGTAGCCCTTATCCAATAGGTGCTTTGTTAGCCTTTCGTACCATGCTCGCGGTGCTTGTTTTAAACCGTAAAGAGCCTTTTTCAATCGAAAAACATGGTTAGGTTGTTTACAGTCTACAAAACCTTTCGGTTGAGCCACATAAACTTCCTCGTTTAAAAACCCATTTAAAAACGCGCTCTTAACGTCCATTTGAAATAATTTTATTTTGAAATGACAAGCTATAGCGAATAAGATACGAATGGACTCGAGTCTAGCTACTGGGGCGAAAGTTTCATCAAAGTCTATACCTTCTATTTGAGAGTAGCCTTGAGCAACTAAACGTGCTTTATTCCTGATGATGGTACCATCTTTATTTTTCTTATTCTTGAAAATCCATTTAGTACCAATCACATTATGTTGCTTCGGAGGCTTCGTTAATTCCCAGACTTTGTTCCGTTCAAACTGATGGAGCTCTTCCTGCATTGCTTCAATCCAGTAGTCATCCTGAAGAGCTTCATCTATGTTCTTTGGTTCTATCATGGAAATGTAGCAAGCGAATCCACAAACCAACTGTCTCCGAGTTCTGACTCCTTCTTGTGGGTCTCCAATAATGTTCGATTCCGGATGATCCTTGGAGATGCGTAACGTTTGAGGTAACGGAGTACTCGGAGGTACATGAGATGATTCCTGCACATCAGATAAACTTGAAGAACCATTAGATGCATCATTATTATCGGAAGAATTGTTATGAGAAGATGCATTGGCAGGTGTATCATCATCAAGAGAGATATCGAGGGTAGATTTTTCAGATGCAAAGTGAAAAGCTTCATCTACTTTAACATTTATAGATTCTACAATCGCCTTAGATTCCAAGTTAAAAACCCGATATGCTCTACTGTTTGTAGAATAACCCAGAAAAATCCCTTCGTCACTTCGAGAGTCAAATTTTTCAAGATTTTCGCGGTCACGTAAAATGTAACAACGACACCCAAAGATACGAAAATATTTGATGTTCGGTTTTCTACAAACCCATAGTTCATATGGTGTATTTAAAGTTCCCGGGCGCAAATACACTCGATTAATTACATAGACAGCGGTGTTCACAGCTTCAGCCCAAAAATATAACGGTAAATTCCGGCTATGAAGCATAACACCATTCTTGAACAACCCTATTTTTGCGCTCGACTACACCATTCTGTTGAGGTGTATAGAGTGCTGAGAATTCATGCTTAATGCCGTTGGAAGTGCAAAAGTCAATGAATTTAGAATTTATGAATTCTCCACTTCTATCACTTCTAACACGAATGATCTTTTCATTCTTTTCAATCATAATACGATGGCAAATCTCGTGAAAAGAATCAAAAGTATCAGCTTTCTCTTTTAAAAATGCTACCCAAGAATATCTAGAGAAATCATCAACCAATAGAAAAATGTACCATTTACCTTCCAAAGATGGTTGACGGGTTGGCCCCATTAAATCCATGTGCAAAAGTTCCAAAGGCCGTTTTGTACCAACGTGGTTCAAGTTCTTGTGTGCAGTCCTGGATTGTTTACCCTTTTGGCTACCACCACACACAATGTTTTGTTTAAGTAAAAGTTTTGGAACCCCCTTGACCACGTCCTTGTTTGAAATTCTAGCAAGTTCCTTAAAATTTATGTGACCTAGCCTTTCATGCCAAAGTGTTTCATTATTCAAAGAAGCTAGGTTACAATTTTTAGAAATTTTATTTGGAACAACATAACAATTGTTTTCAGATCTAACCCCCTTTAAAAAGAAGACATGGTCCTTATCAGTTACAACACATTCAACAGATGAAAAATTAACTGAAAAACCATTGTCGCAAAGTTGACTAATACTTATGAGGTTAGTCTTAAGGCCTTCAACAAATAACACATTATTCAGTACCGGGCCATCTGGAATAGCTACTGTTCCTTTTCTAACAATTTTGGAAGACCGACCGTCTCCGAAAACAACAAGTCCTCCGGAGATTTTCTCAAAATTTTGAAAGCAGTTTTTGTCACCGGTCATATGACGGGAACATCTGCTATCCAGATACCAAGACGAGTTATCATATGCATGCAAGGAAATATTAGTAACAAGACAAGGGAAAATTTCACCTTTGCGCACCCAAACCTTTTTGGAATGCGTCGGTAATGGTCGTGAGGTTATTCTCCTAGGTGAAAGCGTCTTGTTAGATCGATTGCTGCTCCTTGATGATGTCGTCTTGCGCGGTGAACTACCAAGGCTCTTTTCCTTTGAATGATTTGCATTTGATTTTTGGGGAATCACCTTTTTGGTAGTCGTTGCAAGAAATGTTTGAGTTGAGCGTTTGGCTCCCATCTTGCAATATCCCCTTATGTGCCCTGAAAAACCACAACGAAAATATACCTTAGTGCTTGATGATCCCGAAGAGGATGAAGTAGGCTTGTTGTCGTTGCTTGTCGTGAATTCCGGTGTCGGAGGAGGAGATACCGACTGAGGCACAAAAACTGTCACACTCGAACTTGGACTGTCTCCAGTTTGAGTGTATCCGAGGCCGAACCGGTTCGTTTGACCAAGACCAATAAGCTTATCCAACTTACTCCTTCCCGATGAAAATCTCTTTAGATCATCCTTGAGTTGGAAAATGGTCTTTGTCATTTCCAATTTTTCTTGTCGAGCCTCGTTGTAGAGCTTCGAGAAAAAATTCGCTTTATCCACCATTTTTACAAGTTCTTTCTCGAAAAGCTCATTTTTCTCTTGAAGGGAAACATTTGCTTTTATCAGGTTATCCCTTTCCACTTCAAGACCGGTCGAGAGAGAAGTTGCCCTTTTTACTTCTTCTTCGAGATCCTGTAATCTCCCTCTCAACCCCTTGTTTTGCTTAGCCAGTTTCTTTGAATCCTTCAAAAGTTTGTGGTAGGCTAAAACAAAATCTTCACCTTCAGAATTACTCGATTCATCATCCGTTTCAGTTTTTTTTAACCCGGGAGGAGTTGGACAATGAGTCTGAAGTACTTGCCATTAAGCACATGAAGGGTGAAGATGTGGACGCGTGGAATGCCGTTGCGCTCTCTTCTTCATCACTTGAGGATGACTCATTTGACGTTGAGTTGTCATCCCAGGTGACGACTTGCATCGCTTTCTTCTTTGCCGGATTCTTGTTGGGACACTCCGTTGCAATGTGGCCGTAGCCTCGACATTTGAAGCATTGTACTTGTCCCTCTGAACTTTTCTTATCCTTTGAGAAGTTCTCTTGCTTTCTTGGCTTGTAGTTAGAAGACCCTTTGCCTTTCTTCGACTTTACGAAGGATGGAGTTTTGCTTGAATTACCCCTTCGAAAGTTGCGGCTAAACTTCCTTGTCAAGAGAGCGAGCTGCTTCTCAAAGTCCTCCATAGATAGGTTCTCGTCATCGTCTGAGGAGGATGAATCCGCGTCTTCTTCTTTTGTTGTTTTCAACGCATAACCTGAAGACTTAGAAGAGGATGCCTTTCCCGAAGAATAGTTAGTAGAAAATGTCATTTCATATGTTTGTAATGAACCAACTAATTCTTCTACACGCATTTCGTCCGGGTGTTTAATAGTTTCAATGGCTGTAACCTTTGGGCGAAATCGTTCAGGAAGAGTTCTTAATATCTTTCTTACAACTTTAAATTCTGGAATCTTCTCTCCCAAGTTAGCACATGAGTTTACGATGTCTTGCAATCGTGTGTAATAGTCTGTGAAAGATTCATTTTCTGCCATAGAAATAGAGTCAAACTTGCTCGTAAGCATTTGCAGTTTTTGAATCTTCACAAGATTAGTTCCTTCATGTGTAACTTGAAGAACATCCCAGATTTCTTTCGCAGTCTCACATGCAGAGACGCGAGAGAACTCAGTTTGTGACAAAGCATTAAATAAAACATTAATCCCTTTGCCATTGTAAGAAGATGAATCAACCTCTTCCTTGGTCCATTTCGACCTAGGTTTGATGGTGCGAACATCAGCAATAATTTCAGTTGGATTAGACCATCCTAATTCAATTGATTGCCACACTCGTTCGTCGATGGAAATTAAAAAGGCTTTCATCCGTACTTTCCAGTACGCATAATTTGTTCCATCAAAGAAAGGGGGTCTGTTGATGTTTCCACCTTCAACCATTGTTTACAACCCTATTCCCGCTCTGATACCACTTGTTGGGTTATGTATAATATGGATCTAAATAGGGGAAAAAACACCTAGAGGGGGGAGAATAGGTGTAAACGTTTAAACACTCAAAAATCGTTGCGCAATAAAACCCAATGCGGAAATAAAAATAACACGCAAGATTTTTACGTGGAAAAACTCCAAACCGGAGTAAAAAACCACGGGACCGATAACACGGCGAAATCCACTAGAATTAAAACACGTACAAGGTGATTTACCGTACACACTTACGACTCAACCTTTTCCATACGCTCCTAGTTGATCTTCTCCGCTCGCTCCGCAACGCGTCTCGAATCCACGATATGCGTCCAATGCCGAATCCACGGCATCCAACGTCGAATCCACGACGTCCGACCGAATCCACGGTCTTCACCCAGTAGCACGTCTCGAATCCACGAACGTACCTCGCTCCGAATCCACGAAAGCGGTTGCACCTTGAATCCACAAGGCCACGCGAGTCCACGCGCCGATTTTCGAAAAATCATTGTTTTTGGGTGGTGATAATCCACCGAATACTTAGATCAAAGATAGATCGGAAATACCATCTAAGTATTCATTAATTTGATTCTACTCAAAATCTGAGTATGAAAACCTAGAATCAAATTAATCAATATAGATGAAGAAACATAGAATTAATCTATTGATTTTCTTTCTTCTCTATATGTGGATTTATCTTTTGCGGCTTATTTTTCCGTTTTTTAAAAAATGAATCATAGGGTCTATATATAGGTTAGAAATCATTGGAAGAAGATAAATATCAAAAACTAACCTTTTCTGAAATTTTACATGACGACGATCCGGATCGGATTTGGCGATCCGGATTGCCGTAACGATCCGTTCGTTTTTTAAAAATGAATCATAGGGAAACCCCTTCGCCATCTATTGACCGTCCGGATCCCTGGGGGGCCTATTGCGGCAGTCAGCTTCGTGCCTTCTCGCCCAATAAAGTTGGGAAGGCTAGATTGCCCCTGGGACTTGGTGGTCATTCCGTTGAAGGAATTCGACGTAGTTCTGGGAATGGACTGGCTCACTAAACACCAGGCGGAAATCGACTGTGATAAACGTCAAGTACGATTGCGGGAACCGGGATTTCCGGAGAACATGTGCCTAGCATGTAAAAGCACCTTCTTTTCGACCGTCATCTCCGCATCTCGTGCTAGGAGAATGATGGAGGGTGGATGCATGGCGTACTTAGCTTCGGTGGACTTGGCGACGCGATCCACCTCCCCGCTTTCCGACATAGCAGTCGTAAGGGATTTTCCGGACGTTTTTCCGACCGAACTTCCGGGGATGCCGCCCGGACGTGAGGTTGATTTCTCTATTGAGTTAATTTCGGGAACGAAACCCATCACGAAGGCGCCATACAGAATGGCCTTCGCCGAACTAAAGGAACTGAAGGCGCAACTAGAGGACCTCCTGGATAAGGGTTTCATTAGACCGAGTGTGTCGCCGTGGGGAGCACTTGTTCTGTTTGTAAGGAAGAATGATGGGAGCTTGCGTTTATGCATAGATTACCGGGAGATAAACAAGGTCACGGTGAAGAACAAGTACCCCCTGCCACGTATTGATGATCTATTCGATCAATTGCAGGGGGCGACGGTATTCTCGAATATCGACCTCCAGTCTGGCTACCACCAGCTCAGAATCAGGGGTGAGGATGTATCGAAAACAGCTTTTTGAACTCGTTACGGCCATTACAAGTTCACGGTAATGCCATTTGGGCTTACTAACGCCCCAGCGGTGTTTATGGATATGATGAACAGGATCTTTAAACCGTTCCTGGACCAATTCGTGGTGGTCTTTATCGACGATATCCTCATCTGCTCTCGCACGGATAAAGAGCACGAGGACCACCTGCGAGTGATCCTCCAGACCCTACGGGATCAAAAATTGTATGCCAAACTTAAAAAGTGTGAGTTTTGGCTCCGCGAGGTCGACTTTCTGGGACACATTGTTTCAGCGTCGGGAATTGCGGTGGACCCAAGGAAGATAGAATCCGTGACCAACTGGGCTCGGCCGACAACGGTGACAGAAATCCGAAGCTTCCTAAGACTGGCAATATACTACAGACGCTTCGTGGAAGGCTTCTCAAAGATAGCCACTCCCCTGAATCAACTAACCCGGAAAGGGGAGAAGTTCGTCTGGACGGCCCAGTGCCAGAAGAGCTTCGAGGAACTTAAATACAGACTCACACGGGCGCCAGTACTCACATTACCGAAGCCCGGTGAGGACTACAATATCTATTGCGATGCATCTCGAAGCGGTCTTGGAAGTGTATTAATGCAACAAGGGAAGGTCATGGCATACGCATCAAGACAGCTCAAGGATTACGAGCAGAACTACCCTACACACGACTTGGAACTCGCGGCAGTCGTGTTTGCCTTGAAGCTCTGGTGACATTATCTCTACGGGGCGCACTGTAACGTGTTTTCTGATCACCAGAGCCTCAAGTACCTGTTTACTCAGAAGGAACTGAACTTACGGCAAAGGCGATGGCTGGAACTACTAAAGGACTATGATTTGTCCATCCACTACCACCCCGGGAAGGCAAATGTGGTGGCCGACGTCTTGAGCCGGAAAGGACAGACTGGGGAAACGGCACTAAGCGCCCTTACCCAACAGGATCGCCTAATTGCAGAGTTCTCGCAATTGAGGCTGGAGGTAGTGCCAGCAGGTGCGGTTGCGAAACTTCTGTCCTTGGTGGTGAGACCTACGCTGATCGAGAGGATCTTGGAAGGCCAAACAACGGACACGCAACTATAACTGGTGCGGGACAGAATATCCTCGGAGCAGAGTGGGGATTTTACGATTGGCACTGATAATGTGTTAAGGTTCCGGGGACGAATTTGCGTGCCCGATGTGCCAGAATTAAGGAAAGAAATTCTAACGGAAGCGCATAATGCCCCCTACACCGCGCATCCCGGAGGTACAAAGATGTACAAAGACCTGAGGCAAACCTTCTGGTGGCCCAAATTGAAGAGTGATGTGACACAATTCGTGGCGCATTGTTTGGTGTGCCAATAGGTGAAAGCGGAACATCAGCGACCGGCGGGAAAACTACAACCATTGCCCATACCATAGTGGAAATGGGAATAGATTACCATGGACTTTGTAACCGGTTTTCTGCGATCGCAACATGGACATGACGCGATATGGGTCATAGTGGACCGTCTGACGAAATCGGCCCACTTTCTGCCTATTCACACGACGTGGACCCGAGATCGGCTAGCGCAAACCTACATCGACGAGGTGGTAAGATTGCACGGAGTACCATCGTCGATAACTTCTGATAGGGACACACGCTTTGTGTCAAATTTCTGGCGGAGCCTGCAGCAGGCACTGGGGACCAAACTGCAGTTCAGCACGGCCTTCGGAACGGGTGATCTAGATTCTCGAAGATATGCTTCGAGCTTGTGTGCTAGATCTGGGTGAGGGATGGTCGCGTTACCTACCCCTCGTGGAATTCGCCTACAATAATAGCTACCAAGCTAGTATTCAGATGGCGTCGTACGAAGCCTTGTACGGGCACCGATGTCAATCGCCTATTTGCTGGGACGACATGGGGGAGCGGAAGCATTTAGGGCTAGACCTTGTAGAGGAAACAGAGGCAAAGGTGCGCCTTATCAGGCAGCGGCTATTGACCGCCCAGAGCCGGCAGAAGAGCTACGCGGATCAGAGACGACGGGAATTGGAATTTATGGTGGGGGAACACGTGTTGCTTCGTGTATCACCGTCTAAGGGGACAAGACGGTTCGGCTTACGAGGGAAGCTGAGCCCACGATATGTGGGACCGTTCGAAATCTTGGAACGCATGGGCCCGATGGCATACCGGTTGGCCTTACCGCCAAACCTCGTGTTAAGGAATTTGTGTTGGCGTATTTCGTGAAAATGGATAAGTCTTGAAGATTGAAGATGAAGAAGTTTGGATCATATACCTCAATCTCAAGAAAGAAGAATTCAAAAGGATCAGGTACATTTAACTAAATATTTTTGGTGATCCGAATACTTCTTATAGTGTAGAAACACTTGGATGAATTTTTAATTGCATAAAAATTAAAAACTGGACATATTACATGTTCAGGATCCGGATCAGGCACTACAGTCCGGACCCCGAACATAGGGTAGTTCATGCGCAATTCCAGTCCGGATCGTGGTTACTTCAGTCCGGACCCCGAACGTGGAATTTGCAGGAATTGCATGAACAGTCCGGACCGTGGGTATTTCAGTCCGGACCCCGAAGGTATGTGTTTCTTGAAATAGTCTGTTTAGTCATGACAGTCCGGACCGCCAAAATTCCAGTCCGGACCGTCGTCCTGAAAAATTCCAGAAAAGGTTAGTTTTTTATTCTTATCCTCTTCCAATGGTTTCTAACCTATAAATAGACCCTACGATTCATCTTCTAGAGCAGATCCGGGTACGACCGAAAAAGATAAATCCACATATAGAGAAGAAAGGAAATAACTAGATTTAATTCCTTGTTTCTTCATCTATATTAATTAATTTGATTCTAGGTTTTCAAACTCAGATTTTGAGTAGAATCAAATTAATGAATACTTAGATGGTATTTCCGATCTATTTCTAATCTAAGTATTCGGCGGATCATCACCACCCAAAAACAACGATTTTTCCAAAATCGGCGCGTGGACTCGCGTGGCCTTGTGGATTCAAGGTGCTACCGCTCTCGTGGATTCGGAGCGAGGTACGTTCGTGAATTCGAGACGTGCTACTGGGTGAAGACCGTGGATTCGGTCGGACGTCGTGGATTCGACGTTGGACGCCGTGGATTCAGCGTTGGACGCTAATCGTGGATTCGAGGAGCGTTGCGGAGCGAGCGGAGAAGATCTACTAGGAGCGTATGGAAAAAGGTCAAGTCGTCTGTGAGTACGGTATATTACCTTTGTACGTGTTTTAATTCTAGTGGATTTCGCCGTGTTATCGGTCCCGTGGTTTTTTACTCCGGTTTTGGAGTTTTTCCACGTAAAAATCTTGCATGTTATTTTTCATTTCCGCATTGGGTTTTATTGCGAAACGATTTTTGAGTGTTTACTGTTTACACCTATTCACCCCCCTCTAGGTGTTTTTTTCCCTATTTAGATCCAATTAATACAACCCAACAAGTGGTATCAGAGCAGGAATAGGGTTGTAAACAATGGTTGAAGGTGGAAAAATCAACAGACCCCCATTCTTCGATGGAACAAATTATGCCTACTGGAAAGTATGGATGAAAGCCTTTTTAATTTCCATCGACGAACGGGTGTGGCAATCAATCGAGTTAGGATGGTCTAATCCAACTGAAATTATTGCTGATGTTCGCACCATCAAACCTAGTTTGAAATGGACCAAGGAAGAGATTGATTCATCTTCTTACAACAGAAAGGTGTTAACGCTCTATTTAATGCTTTGTCGCAAACTGAGTTCTCTCGCGTCTCAGCATGTGAGACTGCGAAAGAAATCTGGGATGTTCTACAAGTTACACATGAGGGAACAAACCTTGTGAAGATTCAAAAACTGCAAATGCTTACGAGCAAGTTTGACTCCATTTTTATGGCAGAAAATGAATCGTTCACAGATTATTATACACGATTGCAAGACATCGTGAATACATGTGCTAACTAGGGAGAGAAAATTTCAGAACCTAAAGTTGTAAGAAAGATTTTAAGGACTCTTCCTAAAAGATTTCGTTCGAAGGTTACGGCCATTGAAACAATTAAACACCCGGACGAAATCCGTGTAGAAGAATTAGTTGTTGCACTTCAAACTTATGAAATGACATTTCCTACTAACTATTCTTCTGGAAAAGCATCCTCTTCTAAGTTTTCAGGTTTTACATTGAAATCAACAAAAGAAGAAGACGTGGATTCATCCTCCTCAGACAATGATGAGAACCTATCTATGGAGGATTTCGAGAAGCAACTTGCTCTCTTGACAAGGAAGTTTCGCCGAAACTTTTGAAGGGGTAATTCAAACAAAATTCCATCCTTCGTAAAGTCGAAGAAAGGCAAGGGTTCTTCAAGCTACAAGTCAAGAAAGCAAGAGAGTTTTTCAAAGGATAAGAAAAACTCAGAGGGATAAGTACAATGCTTCAAGTGTCGAGGCTACGACCACATTGCAACGGAGTGTCCCAATAAGAATCCGGCAAAGAAGAAGGCGATGCAAGCAGTCACTTGGGATGACACCTCAACGACAAATGAGTCATCTTCCAGCGATGAAGAAAATAACGCAACGGCGTTCCACGCATCCACATCTTCACCCTTCATGTGCTTAATGGCAAGTACATCCGATTCATTGTCCAACTCCTCCCATGTTGAAAAGAATGCCCTGGACGACAAATCGAGTAACTCCGAAGGTGAAGATTTTGCTCTTGCCTACCATAAACTTTTGAGGGATTCAAAGAAATTGGCAAAGCAAAACAGGAGTTTGAGAGGGAGATTGCAGGATCTCGAAGAAGAAGTAAAAAGGGCAACTTCTCTCTCAAACGCTCTTGAAGTGGAAAGGGATACCTGATCAAAGTAAATGTTTCCCTTCAAGAGAAAAATGAGCATTTCGAGAAGGAACATGTAAAACTGGTGGATAAAACAAATTACTTCTTGAAGCTCTACAGCGAGGCTCGACAGGAAAAAATGGAAATGACGAAGACCATTTTCCAAATCAAGGATGATTTAAAGCGATTTTCATCGGGAATGAGTAAGTTGGATAAGCTTCTTGGTCTTGGTCAAACAAACCGATTCGGCCTCGGATACAATCGAACGGGAGATAGTCCTAGTTCGAGTAAGACAGTTTTTGTGTCTCAGTCGGTATCTCCTCCTCCGACACCGGAATTCACGACAAACAACGACAACAAGCCTACTTCACCCTCTTCGGGATCGTCAAGCACAAAGGTATGTTTTCGTTGTAGTTTTGCAGGGCACATAAGGAGAAATTGCAAGATGGGAGCGAAACGTTCAACTCAAGCACCTCTTGCAACAACTACCAAAAGGGTGATTCCCCGGAAATCAAAGGAAAACTTTTCAAAGGAAAAGAGCCTTGGTAGTTCACCTCGCAAGACGACGTCATCAAGGAATAGCAACCAATCAAACAAGACGCTTTCACCAAGGAGAATAACTTCACATTCATTGCCAACGCACTCCAAAAAGGTTTGGGTGCGCAAAGGTGAAATCTTCCCTTGTCTTGTAATTCATACCTCCTTGCATGCGTATGACAATTCGTCTTGGTATCTGGATAGCGGGTGTTCCCGTCATATGACCGGTGACAAAAATTGTTTTCAATCTTTTGAGAAAACCTCTGGAGGACTTGTAGTTTTCGGAGATGGTCGTTCTTCTAAAATTGTTGGAAAAGGAACAATTACTATTCCAGATGGCCCGATTTTGAACAATATTCTATTTGTTGAAGGCCTTATGACTAACCTCATTAGCATTAGTCAACTTTGTGACAATAGTTTTTCAGTTAAATTTTCTTCTGCGGAATGTATTGTAACTGATAAGGACCATGTATTCTTTCTAAAAGGCGTTAGATCGGAAAATAATTGCTATGTCGTTCCAAATAAAATTTCTGAAAATTGTAACCTAGCTTCTTTGAATAATGAAACGTTTTGGCATGAAAGGCTAGGTCACATAAATTTTAAGGAACTTGCAAGAATTTCAAATAAAGACGTGGTCAAGGGGGTTCCTAAACTTTCACTTAAAGAAAACATTGTGTGTGGCGGTTGCCAAAAGGGAAAACAATCAAGGACTGCACACAAGAACTTGAACCACGTTGGTACCAAACGGCCTTTAGAATTATTGCACATGGATTTAATGGGGCCAACACGTCAACCATCTTTGGGAGGTAAATGGTATATTTTTTCATTGGTTGATGATTTCTCTAGATACTCATGGGTATCATTTTTAAAAGAGAAAGCGGATACTTTCGACTCTTTTCATGAGATTTGTCATCGTATTATGATTGAAAATAATGAAAAAATCGTTCGTGTTAGAAATGATAGAGGTGGAGAATTCATAAATTCTAAATTCATTGATTTTTGCATTTCAAACGGCATAAAACACGAATTCTCAGCACCCTATACACCTCAACAGAATGGTGTAGTCGAGCGCAAAAAAGGGTAGTACAAGAGATGGCACGTGTTATGCTTCATAGCCGGAATTTACCGTTATATTTTTGGGCTGAAGCTGTGAACACTGCAGTCTATTAATCGAGTGTATTTGCGCCCTGGAACTTTAAATACACCATATGAACTATGGTTCTATAGAAAACCAAATATCAAATATTTTCGTATCTTTGGGAGTCGTTGTTACATTTTACGTGACCACGAAAATCTTGGAAAATTTGACTCTCGAAGTGACGAAGGGATTTTCATGGGTTTTCTACAAACAGTAGAGCATATCGGGTATTTAACCTGGAATCTAAAACGATGGTAGAATCTATAAATGTTAAAGTAGATGAAACTTTTCACTTTGCATCTGATAAATCTATCCCTGATATGTCTCTTGATGATGATATGTCACGCCCCGGGGTCGGATTGCGACCCGGGCTCGCCAACAGACCCGCCGTCTGTGCGGAAACTGCCGCACAGACGAAGCGTCCAACCTGCAGAAGAGGTCTAGCTACACAAGTATCAGAGCAAGAAAGAAGCTAAGCCGAAAGAGTAAGCTGCAAACAGGAGTCACTAAGTAAAAGGAAAGGTACAATATCCATAGCCTCCCACAACCGGGTACAACATCACAACCAATACAAAAGTGGAAAACAAAAATACCCGGGGAAACTCTACCACGGACTCAACAGCCGAGGGGGGGGTACTAATCAGCTAAGCCCTTGCCGCGGTCGGAAGACTCCGCACGAACCGACCCAGGAGCGGCCACCTCGGAAGCACCTGCCACACACAGCGGGTGTGAGATCAACTGAAAAGTCAGATCTCAGTGGGTACCGGTATCCAATCCACGGTAGCCCACCAAGTCCCCTGGGAGTCAAACAGATAAATAGATAGATAGATAGATAGATAGATAGATAGATAGATACAGAAAGGAAAGCTGTAAGTAAATCTATCACTATATGCGGTAATGCAATGCAACATGAAATGACATCTAAAAATCATCCACGATGACCACCCGCTCATGCCATTTCCCCCGCAGCCACCTGGTAACTCGGCCAGGGGCGAACTCACACCTGGTATCCCGGCCAGAAAAAACCCACCTGGTAGCTCGGCCAGGGCAAACTACCTCCTGGTAACTCAGCCAGGGAACAAAGATTCCCGGTAACTCGGCCGGGAGAAACACCCTCCTGGTAACTCAGCCAGGGGCGTCGAATACCACTGTGTATCCCAGAACGAATTCTTAAGAGCATAACTCGTGTCTTGGTCGGAACCATAACCATCGACTCACACGGCTGCTGCGCACTTACCTGACATTCCCAGGACACATCACCCTTGCATTTGCAAGTCAAATGGACATTCCGTAGCACTCTCGGAGGAAACCAACCCACCTGCGAAGAGGTCGCAAAAACGTGCGCCAAATAGAAGTCCCGGTGCGATCCTACAGCTCGAAGTAGTACAACGTGCACCGCCGACCACGATATCAGGCCAACACTAAGTCACACTGTAAAATCGGAGAAAACCGGGGTCAGAAGGAAAAACCCAAGAAAACGGCCCGCCCTCAAGCGGCGAAAAACCCAACCGGCGACGACGAACGTCGGGCGTTGCGCGGAACGCCCCCGCGCAACCGCCACGCCGCGTCGCCGGGCCGCAACCCTGCGGCCCAAGGCAGCCCACGGCTGCGCAGTCCAACGCCCGCTCCGCGCGGAGACGGCCAGCTGCGCGGCCGGTAGCGCCGCGCGGCCCCAAAACTGCCCGCGCAAGGCCCTGCAGCGCCGCGCGCCTGGCGCGCGGCCTGCAGGGCCGCGGGGCCCAAGGGGCCGCCGCGCGGCCCTCTGCAGTGCCGCACGCCTGGCGCGCGGCCTGCAGGGCCGCGGGGCCCAAGGGGCCGCCGCGGGGCCCAAGGGGGCACCCGCGCGGTGCCCTGCAGTGCCGCGCGCCTGGCGCGCGGTCTGCAGGGCCGCGGGCCCAAGGGGCACCCGCGCGGTGCCCTGCAGTGCCGCGCGCCTGGCGCGCGGTCTGCAGGGCCGCGGGGCCCAAGGGGGCACCCGCGCGGTGCCCTGCAGTGCCGCGCGCCTGGCGCGCGGTCTGCAGGGCCGCGGGGCCCAAGGGGGCACCCGCGCGGTGCCCTGCAGTGCCGCGCGCCTGGCGCGCGGTCTGCAGGGCCGCGGGGCCCAAGGGGGCACCCGCGCGGTGCCCTGCAGTGCCGCGCGCCTGGCGCGCGGTCTGCAGGGCCGCGGGGCCCAAGGGGGCACCCGCGCGGTGCCCTGCAGTGCCGCGCGCCTGGCGCGCGGTCTGCAGGGCCGCGGGGCCCAAGGGGGCACCCGCGCGGTGCCCTGCAGTGCCGCGCGCCTGGCGCGCGGTCTGCAGGGCCGCGGGGCCCCAGGCCAGCCCGCGCGGCACTCCTGCAGTGCCGCGCGCCCAGCGCGCGGCCTGCAGGGCCGCGCGGCCACCTCCCCGCCGCACGCACAAGCAGCCTGGCGCGCTGCCGCTTAACCAAGCAGCAGCGCGCACGCTGCGCGCGGCACTCATGCGCGCCCACGCAGCGGCGACACCGGCAACACAGCCGGCAAGGCTGACGCGCCTCCGACAGCAAGAAAAGAAAAGAAAAAAGAAAAAGAGAAGAGGGGAGAAGCCAAAACCCAAAATGCAACCTTAACAAAATTTATACCAACCTTGTTAAAGTCGCCCACACGAATCGCTCGGCTCCACCCGTCGCAGCAAGGGAAGGACCGAAGAGAAAAAAATCCTCTCCAACTCCCTCTTCTTCTTCCTCTTCTCACTTTCCTCTCCTTTGCTTCAGACCCCTTTGCTTCAGACCACCAAGCTGGGAGATGGTTGGTGAGGTGGCTCGAAAGAGAGAGAGTGAGAGGGGGTTAAATAAAGTGAAGAGAATTAATTCCACCCACCCTCCACTAATTATAACACCCAGCCACTCAATTAATTAAGCCCACCTCAGCCAACTACACCCTCTCCACCAACAGCAAGCAAAGGCAACATAACATCAAAATTTAATTAAAACAATTAAATAATAAAATAATCAAAAGGGGTCACGATAACTCACTTTTCGACCCCGGCACCTCCGCCGCCGCCCGGAATCACCCGAACACCGCTGTAAATCGAAAATACACGCGCTCACGCCTTTTCCCAGTCAAAAAGCTCGCCGGTGGAGTCAGAAAGCTCAACCCAAAAACCGGTACTCTACATGATACTCCTGTAAATGTATCTTCTCATAATAATTCTTCCGATAATATTGATGCATCTAATGGTTCTTCAAGTTTATATGATGTGCAGGAATCATCACATGTACCTCCGAGTACTCCGTTACCTCAAACGTTACGCATCTCCAAGGATCATCCAGAATCTAACATTATTGGAGACCCACAAGAAGGAGTCAGGACTCGGAGACAGTTGGTTTGTGGAGTCGCATGTTACGTCTCCATGATAGAACCAAAGAACATCGATGAAGCTCTTCAAGATGACTACTGGATTGAAGCGATGCAGGAAGAGCTCCATCAGTTCGAACGAAACAAAGTCTGGGAATTAACGAAGCCTCCGAAGCAACACAACGTGATTGGTACTAAATGAATTTTCAAAAATAAGAAAAACGAGGATGGTACCATCATCAGGAACAAAGCACGTCTAGTTGCTCAAGGCTATTCACAAATAAAAGGAATAGACTTTGATGAAACGTTCGCCCCGGTAGCTAGACTCGAGTCCATTCGTATCTTATTCGCAATAGCTTGTCATTTTAAAATAAAACTCTCTCTCAAATGGACATTAAGAGCGCGTTTTTAAATGGGTTTTTGAACGAGGAAGTTTATGTGGCTCAACCGAAAGGTTTTGTAGACCTTAAACTACCTAACCATGTTTTTCGTTTGAAAAAGGCTCTTTACGGTCTAAAACAAGCACCGCGAGCGTGGTACGAAAGGTTGACAAAGCACCTTTTAGAGAAGGGCTATACTCGAGGGTGAGCTGATCGGACTCTCTTTGTGAAGCATTATCAGGATAACTTCATTGTAGCACAAATCTATGTCGATGACATTGTATTTGGTGCAACAAGAGATAATGATGCTTCTAAATTCGCTGAAACCATGGAGAGCGAATTTGAGATGTCCATGATGGGCGAACTGACATACTTTCTTGGATTGCAAGTGAAACAAAATGTAGAAGGCATCCATCTGTGCCAATCCAAGTATGCAATGGAGTTGGTCAAAAAGTTTGGTTTAGAAAACTCTAAAGACTTTCCGACTCCAATGGGAACTAGCAACAAGGGATTAGGAAGTGAATCTCTTAGTGAATGTGTAGAGGAGAAGCTTTATCGCAGCATGATTGGAAGTCTACTCTACCTCACGGCTAGTCGCCCGGACATATCCTTTAGTGTTGGGATCTGCGCGAGATATCAGTCAGCACCAAAGGAGGTTCACCTGAAAGCGGTGAAACGGATCATCCGGTACGTCAAAGGAACCGTAAATTTCAGAATTTGGTATCCTATGGGAACAAGTCTTGACATTGTAGGATATTCAGATGCCGATTGGGCAGGATCTGTGGATGATCGGAAAAGTACGATTGGTGCATGTTTTTATCTTGGCCATTGCCTTGTTGCATGGCATAGTAAAAAGCAAAACTGCATTGCACTCTCGACTGCCGAAGCGGAATATATTTCAGCGGGTAGTTGTTCAACCCAACTCATTTGGATGAAAAGTGTGTTGAGCGACTTCCGAATTTCAGCAACTTCGGTAACAATTCTTTGTGACAACACAAGTGCTATAAATATTTCCAAAAACCCTGTGTTGCACTCAAGAACAAAATACATTGAACTTAGATATCATTTTCTAAGAGAGCTAGTTGAATCAAATACTCTTCAACTTTCCTACATTTCAACTGAAGATTAATTAGCTGACATTTTAACAAAACCTTTGGATCAAAAACGATTTATTCATTTGCGTAAGGCAATTGGAATGCTTTCCTTGAAATAATTTCTTTTTGAAACTATTGCTAAGGTTAGGTTTTGTTTTGTGTTTTTGTTCATTATCTATGTTTGTACATAGAACATTAATTGAGCATTAGTTATATTGACTTTAACTGCATCCTTTTATATAATTAGAAATTTATTATGCCTTGGATATCATAATAATTGATTTGATGCAATGATCATTTATGTCAATTAAGTCATCTTTGTTTTGATCAAAGTCAATTTCTCTCTCAAATGATCTCTTGGTATAGTTTTTATCTTATTTGACAATTGAGTCGAGTATGAAATCGAGATCAATCTTTGGTTGAAAACTTTATATTTTAAATAATTGATAGCCAATTGAGGGGGAGTTAATGTAAATTGTTATGCTCAAAAGATGTGGAAAGAGTTACATCCCAATGAGGAGTGTGAAAACTACCACCACATGGAGGAAAGAGCTACCACCTCGATCGTCCGAGTACTATGTGCAGCTACCACATGTATACCAAGCATGGTTTTTTAAGTTGATTAAATAAAATGCTTTTTGGAACACTTGACCCCGTCAAATTCCAAGGTTGGTATAAGGTGAATTTTATTGAAAGATGCTCAAAGAGCCACTCTCTTCAACAAATTAACTAGATACATTATCTAACATATTTGGGATTTCAAACATCTATTGATCTTGGTATTTCATTTTCTTTACCAAATTGATGATTTGATAAAAACATTACTCATAAGATCATGATAGATGTAATTGAACTTGTTCAACTTTAAGGGATTTAATTTTTTATAAATTTTTGTTTAATTATTTGGATATTCTTGATAGATTTAGCATAATCTATTTCTTTTAATATGAAACGATGATTTTCATTTAAAGTTGATACACAAAAGTGCTTACAATATTTTTCTGGATTTTCTGGAATTTTTCTGAATTTTTCTGGAGAAAAAGTTTGAAGCAGGTCTGGACTGGACAATCCGATCCGGATCCCGAACGCAGGATTTCCTGCGGGTAGCCAATCCGGACTGGATTCTTGAGGCAGTCCGGACCGCGGCTAGGATTTTATATCGATGATTTCTTTTTACTTCAATCTTTTGTTCCTAAGTCTCCAGACCTTCTCTCTCTAGAAAACAACCGATTTGGAGCCTTTCCAACTCAAGTTCTTCAATTCAAAGTGAGTTTTCTTGATCAAAAACTCAGTTTTTCATAGTTTTTCTCATTTTGCTCAAAACGTGATGAAAAATTTTGTATCTTTTTCGTTTGAGATTGGTTTTTGATCAAATTTCTTTTGAAATAAGAACTCTGAGTAGATTAGTTTTGATTATATGCTAGGTTTTCTCTTGATTAACGAATTTTTAGGCTTCGATTTCTAAAATTTCGGTTTTAGGGTATATAATGAGAATTTTTGAAAAACATGGGATTGATCTATTTTTAAAATTCTTTTTGCAAAACTAATTTGATTCCTAGTCTCTCTACACGATAATGATTGTTTGGGTACAATTTTTCAAATTTTTGAAAATTAATAATTTTTTCGTGTTCTTGAGTTGTTGCTCACAGGATTCTCTTGGTTAATAGTTCTTCATGTTAGCATGGTGCATACACGTGCAGATATAAAAAGGGAACAAGATGAGTCAATTCAAGAAGAGACAAGAAATGTTGGTCAAAACGATTCAGAATCTGGTGAAGAAGACTGGGAAGAAATTTGTAGACAAGCACAACAAGCTGTTGATGAAGAAGACAGGTTGTATTTGAAAAACAAAAAGCTAATGAAATCCTCCTCTACAACCAAGCAATATACGAGGCGGAAGAATGTCAAAGACAATGAAATTCAAATTAACAAACCTCTCTCCAGAACACGCTCACTTCCTAAAGAATCTCCATGGATTGAAGGCCAGAATGCACCGTCTGCGTCTACGCTACATCCAACGACTTCCAGGAGAAACTCTACAGAAGCGAACGTATTGTCCTCCATTCGACACGAACAGAGGAGATTATCTGCTGAACAAGAGAGATTGTCCATAAACCTCCAGCAGATTACCTCTGAGCACCGACAGATGAAAAGAAAGTGTTCCAAAATATCAAAAATGCTTAAAGGAATTCTGAGGAAATTGGATTGTAGCAGTTCTGACAGTTCTGATTTGGCATAATCTAAACTCAGGCTTTATCTTTTATTTTGCAGGTTTTTAGTTTAGTTCTCACATTTTCTTGTTTTGAACTTTTAACTCTCCTTTTATTTTGTAATTTTGGCTTGATTTTGTGACAAAAAGGGGGAGAGAGAACAAACAATGATCGACTAATGGTTGTGAACTTTGAACTATGAAAGGTAAGTACAACTTCAACTTTGGTTTTATATTGTGTTTTGCATGCATGCCTCGACTAACTATTCGACTAACTATTTGGGCATGTAATATAACTAACAAGTTGTTGTTGTGTTGACTAACAATTCTATGACATTTGGATTTTTAATGCTGAGAAGATATGTCGTTTTTTTTTTTTGATTGTGATCTTATTACATATTTGAATTCATAAATGTCATGATGAGTATAAACTCTATCTCTGTGTTTGGTTTTGAATGCTAAAATTCTTGAGGTATCTAACGATTTCGTTTGTCAAGAATGATTCCTTTTTGCAGAGAGTACAGATGTCTAAGTCTAGAGTCTGTTTTAGGAGTTTATCTCATGTATTTATCTTTATTTGGATCTCCAATGTAAATTTTTGTTGTATGGTGATAGCAACCAAAATACCTTTTTGAATTTTCTTGAGTGGATTTGTGTTTTGTCACGAAACCGCCAAAGGGGGTGATTGTTAAGGAATTTGTGTTGGCGTATTTCGTGAAAATGGATAAGTCTTGAAGATTGAAGATGAAGAAGTTTGGATCATATACCTCAATCTCAAGAAAGAAGAATTCAAAAGGATCAGGTACGTTTAACTAAATATTTTTGGTGATCTGAATACTTCTTATAGTGTAGAAACACTTGGATGAATTTTTAATTGCATAAAAATTAAAAACTGGACATATTACATGTTCAGGATCCGGATCAGGCACTACAGTCCGGACCCCGAACATAGGGTAGTTCATGCGCAATTCCAGTCCGGATCGTGGTTACTTCAGTCCGGACCCCGAACGTGGAATTTGCAGGAATTGCATGAACAGTCCGGACCGTGGGTATTTCAGTCCGGACCCCGAAGGTATGTGTTTCTGGAAATAGTCTGTTTAGTCACGACAGTCCGGACCGCCAAAATTCCAGTCCGGACCGTCATCCTGAAAAATTCCAGAAAATGTTAGTTTTTGATTCTTATCCTCTTCCAATGGTTTCTAACCTATAAATAGACCCTACGATTCATCTTCTAGGGCAGATCCGGGTACGACCGAAAAAGATAAATCCAAATATAGAGAAGAAAGGAAATAACTAGATTTAATTCTATGTTTCTTCATCTATATTAATTAATTTGATTCTAGATTTTCAAACTCAGATTTTGAGTAGAATCAAATTAATGAATACTTAGATGGTATTTCTGATCTATTTCTAATCTAAGTATTCGGCGGATCATCACCACCCAAAAACAACGATTTTCCCAAAATCGGCGCGTGGACTCGCGTGGCCTTGTGGATTCAAGATGCTACCGCTCTCGTGGATTCGGAGCGAGGTACGTTCGTGGATTCGAGACGTGCTACTGGGTGAAGACCGTGGATTCGGTCGGACGTCGTGGATTCGATGTTGGACGCCGTGGATTCGGCGTTGGACGCTAATCGTGGATTCGAGGAGCGTTGCGGAGCGAGCGGAGAAGATCTACTAGGAGCGTATGGAAAAAGGTCGAGTCGTCTGTGAGTACGGTTTTAATTCTAGTGGATTTCGCCGTGTTATCGATCCCGTGGTTTTTTACTCCGGTTTTGGAGTTTTTCCACGTAAAAATCTTGCGTGTTATTTTTCATTTCCGCATTGGGTTTTATTACGAAACGATTTTTGAGTGTTTACTGTTTACAGCTATTCACCCCCCTCTAGGTATTTTTTTCCCTATTTAGATCCAATTAATACAACCCAACACCTCGAACGGGTACACAATGTGTTTCATGTCTCGATGCTCCGAAAGTACCTTCCCGACCCGTCTCACGTCCTCGATGCCTCTGCCGTCGAGTTGCGTGAGGACTTGAGCTTCGAGGAAACGCCGATACGGATATTGGCACGAGAGGAAAAGAAACTTCGCAACCGGACGATCCCCTACGTAAAGGCGCAATGGAGTAACCATGAGGAGCGCGGGCGACTTGGGAACTTGAGACGAAAATGAGAGAGTGTTTCCATGAGTTATTTAGCGAGGGTTGAGGTCAAGTTTCGGGGACGAAACTTCTTTTAAGGGGTGTGTGGTGTAATATCACAATTTTTCATGTAACGTTTTACCCTCCTGCTAATAAAGTTTAAGTTATGGGAAATTGAATTAATGGGTTTACTTAAGTTGATAATCCTGAGGTGCGGGTATTTTTCTGTGATAGAGCTTGAAAAACGGTGAACGGCGGTGCGACCGAATCCGGATTCCGACTTACGGATCCCCCAGAAAGGGGTTGTTAGGATAGCGGTAACCGAGATGTGCATCGAAATCCGTACAAGTGATCGTGCACGCTTTTCAAGGAGATAAGGAATTATCTCTAAGGAATAAATAAATAAATAAATAAATAAATAATTAGAGATTTAAATACCCGATGTGGATTTCGACTGTACGTACCAAGAAACAGAATTTACTTCTCCCGAAAGCGAAACCCTAACCGGAAGAGAAAAGGAAGAAAGAAGGAGAAAGCGGAGGGACCCGATCATCCCCGACGAACGTGCCAGAGCCGGGAGCGTGAACGGATCGCCTTCTCCGACGAATCGCGGTAAGCGATGTTCTTTTCGGTTTTCGTTTCGGAGTTTTGTTGTTGTCGTTTTGGTTTTGCCGTTCTTGTTACCTTTATCGCCGTCGCCGCCGCCGCCGCGAAGCCCTAGGGCATCGCCGCCGCCGCAAAGCCCTAGGGCACCGCAGCCGCCGCACCGCGTGCGGCGTCGCGCGGGGTAGGCGCCTGCGCGGCTGCACCGCACGCGGCGTGCGCGCGTGCCGCACGGGGCTGGAGCCCGCGTGGCCGCGCCGCGCGGGCAGGAGCCCGCGCGGCCGCCGCCGCACCGCGTGCGGCGCCGAGCGTGACAGGCGCCCGCGCGGCTGCACCGCATGCGGCGCGCGCATGCCGTGCGGGCTAGAGCCCGCGCGGCCGCGCAGCATGCGGCGCGCGGGCAGGAGCCGCGCGGCCGCAGCGTATGCCGCGCGGGGCTGGCGCCCGCGCGGCCGCAGCATGCGCCGCACGGGGGGCAGGGGCCCTCACGGCCGCGGCAAGCGCCGCGCGGGGCAGGGGCCCTCACGGCCGCGGCAAGCGCCGCGCGTGGCCGGTGCCCACGTGGCCGCATGACATGCAACGACGCGGGGGTGGCCGCGTCTCCCGTCGCGCGTCGCCGCCACCGCCGTGCCGAGTCGTGGTTAGTGTTTTTGGGTTTTTGGACTCGGTTTTTCTACCGTTTATGTTTTCGATCTGACCGCGGTTCTTTTGGGGACTATTTTTAGGTCCGAGTGCCGATTGTGAGCGTGGTTCGGTCTCCAGTGTTTCGGTCAGCACATTCGAGGTGGGTACCTTTTGGTGTTTTCGGTATATTGTCGTTCCCGAGTATTTTTATAACTAAAGTAGATGTTTTGGTAAATTGTCTAACCCAATTGCATGTAAATCCCGTTTTATATTCTAACTGAGGCGGCTGAGGTCGCAGTACTGTTTTATGTTCTAACTGAGGCGGCTGAGGTCACAATGCTGCTTATATGCTCATATTGCTTACACGCACACCGGCGGTTTGGCCACCGCACAGGGTATATTTTTCCGGAAAGATGGTAAGATTACCCGTGTACCCCACGACTAGGGAGGGTGGGGACCCCTCAAGGGGAGGCGACTGCTACTTGGGCAGTAGAGGGGTTGGAGGCACCAAGAAAGTGAGCACGGTATTTGGGGTTGGGGCCCAACTTGTTTTAATTCTGGGGTAGGGGCCCAGTGTGATTTGTGACAGGGATTTAGCGGTACATGAGGGGGAAGTAAATACTCCGGTGTATCGGTTTGTCTTTTCAGTTATTGCATTTACTTGTTTATATCTACTTTATCAGTCACTGACCACCCACACTGTGACAGGTACGAGCAGGGGTGGGAACCGGGACGACGGTGAGGCATCGGTTAGAGGACCCTAGCCATGGTGGCTATTAAACTTTACAGGTTATGGTTATTTCTTTAATGTTTGGTTAGTATAACTGTGAATTACTTGTGTATGGTTTCTTGTGGATGTTGGATTGAGGACTTAGTGTAGGAATATCTCCTTATATCTATGAATCTTGAGATGTGTGGATGCGACTCGTTTTCAAATGCAAACATGGTTTCAAAAGCATTTTCAAACCAAGTGTCATGTGGGCACTAATTCCAAAACCCATGGATTTATCCTTTCAAGTAAGGTGGCCGCTTAAAAGAGATTGCGAAAATGTTTTGTAAAACCGGGTGTCGAGTGGACACCGACTTTCAAACCAATGGGTTTATGCTGTAGTTTCAATATAATAAATGTGACTGTATGGTTAAGTGTAATCTCGCCTTGTTGTCATTCAATGATTGCATGGTTAAAGTAATTGTCGTGCTCAGAACGCAGTACATATACAAAGGAGGCTCCGCCCGTTTGGGGAGTGAATTTGTATATGTGGCGGGTCTGGCGCGCACCGGAGGCGAGGTTCATTTAAAAAAAAAAAAAAGGATACGTTTTCCGTTCTTTTAGAACCTCCGCGGCGTGACACCTGATGCTAGCTGCGCTAGGTCGTTTGCGACGGCGTTTTCCTCTCTTAGCCGATGGCTTAGTTCCACATCTCGGAACTTACAGAGCACTACGACCACTTTTCGTAAATAACCTTGGAGGTTGGGACTCACACATCGGTACTCGCCCGTCAACTACTTAATCACGACTAGTGAATCTCTGATTACCTCCACGTTCATGGCTCCCAAATCTTCCATTATCTCTAGGCCGATAATTAGGGCTTCGTACTCGGCTTGATTATTCGAATAGCTGAAGTCGAGCTCGAGGGCGAACTGAACTTCTCTCCCTTCAGGTGATCGGATTATTATTCCAACCCCAGCTAAATCGTAGGTCCTAGAGCGATCGAAATACAAAGTCCACCACAGTAGACCGACGAAACCAACAGTTGATTCTTTGATCTCGACACAAGGATGGTCAGCTAGAAAATCCGCTATCGCTTGTCCCTTGACAGCCTTTGCCGGGATGTAGGTCAACGAGAATTCGGACAGCACGAGCATCCATCGACCTATTCTACTTCTTAGCACCGGTTTTGACAACATATACTTGAGTAAATTGGTTTTGCAAATGACCGATACTTCTATTGGCAGCATATAATACCTAAGCTTCGTACACGAGAAATACAGTGTCAGGCATAATTTTTCCATTGTCGAATACCTTCGTTCGGCATCTATTAGCCGTCTGCTCAAGTAGTATA
This sequence comes from Tillandsia leiboldiana, assembly GCA_029204045.2. NCBI lineage: Eukaryota > Viridiplantae > Streptophyta > Magnoliopsida > Poales > Bromeliaceae > Tillandsia > Tillandsia leiboldiana. The sequence continues at coordinate 14,493,218 of CM055072.1, forward strand.
CGGCTTGCTCGTCTTTTAGCTCGCTGTCTTGAGCCAATAGGTACCCTAGGTTTCCCTCGGCAGCCGATATGTACAATTTCATCGGCCAATCGTATCGAGGGGGAACTAACTTCGTGAGATATCTCTTAATATCATCGAAGGCCACTTGGTGTTCCGCGGTCCATACGAACTCATCACTACAAAAGAAAGGGATTTCGGTGGCGACTTTTTTATGGCGACAACGATTGTTGCCACCAATGTAAAGATATAGTGGCGACATATAATTGTTGCCGCCAATATAGAAGCAGTAGTGGCGACATCTTCATGTTTTAGTGGCAACATCTTCATGTTTTAGTGGCGACTGCTATCGCCGAGGAAAAAGTGGAAGCTTTAGTGGCGACTATTGTCGCCGTGAAATGTTTCCATACATCCCGCCATCACTTCCTTCCTTTTTTTTTCACCAACTAACACCAACATTTATTTTGATTGGACCATTATACCCTTACTTATTTAATATTGTATATATAAATAGTTGTATTTTTTTGTCGCCCCTGCACCGCAGCCCGTCGACCTCGCAGCCTGTCAGCCTTGCTCTTTCGCCCCTGCAGCCCTCCGTCGCCCCTACACCTTGTCGCCCCTGTAGTTCGTTGCCCTAGCAACCCTCCGTCGCCTCCTCTCTCTATTATACGCGCTTTGATAGCCCGCAGCCCGTCGTGTCCTCACCCACAGCCCGTTGTCGTACCCTCTACAATTTTTTGAGTAATTTCTATTTCTTTACTCATTAGTTAGTAATTTGTTTTTCAAATTTTTTCTTCTTTCAATTTCTAGGGTTTTAATTTAGTAGAAAATGAGTAATTTGTTTTCAAATTACTCATTAGTTAGTAATTTGACCGTTTGTTTTAAAAATTATCAATTAGGTGGAAGAGAAACATGTATGCCCAATTTTTTGTTTGCTGCTAGCACAAACAGCACAAGTAACAATATGACTTAGTAGTTTGACTCAATATTGACTATAATTTTTGCTGCTAATGCCCAAAATTGTATACCTTCTACTAATTGTACATCTATGGTTGCATGCATGAGTATATGAAAGTTAACGGTCTAAACATAGCCACTTGTTATTTTCGTGTAGCTATAATCCAAGTGAATCAAGCAAGACATCAGACAAGTCCTAAACATAGCCACTTTTGGGGTGGCATTTATAAAAAAAAGCCAGTAATAATTAATTTTTACTGGTATTTTTAAATAAATATTTTTAAACAAATTTATACTTAGTTTTTATTTTTTTTTATTTTTTTTAATCTACCAATTATCTCAATTTTTTACTAACAAAGAGTGCCAGGATTGGAGAGCGGGAACTTTTGGCCATCGCGCGTTTACTTTGCTCGCGAGAAAGGAAAAAAAGCAAAAACAAAAATTACCCAAAACCTTGCCAACCCACCATCCCAAACCCTTGCCAACCCAGGCTCCTCTGTCCCATCCGCCTCCTCTGTCCGCTCCCCCGGCCACCGCCTCCCCCTGCGGCCACCTCTACCGCCTCCGCCAACTCGGTTGCTCCCAACTCCCTTCCCATCTCACAGAAGCCCACGATTCCCCCTCTCCCGCACGCGCGCTGAGTTTTTTCTACGCCGGATCCACCCCCGCCCAATCGACGTCTTCTCCTCCGCCAGCCCCACGCCGACTCCTCCGCCAGCCCCGCGAACAATGCCATCTCCTTTTCCGCCCCATCAAGAAGCAAGCTTTCCCTATCTCCGCCGCCCGCCACCTCCGCTGCGACCATCTTTGCCGCCTCCGCCACCTTTGCCGCTTCCCACTCCCTTTCCCTCTCCCAGAAGCCCATGATCCTTCTTCTCCCGCACGCGCTCAAGTTGAGCTTTGCCGCCTCCGCCACCTTTGCCACTTCCCACTCCCTTTCCCTCTCCCAGAGGCCCATGATCCTTCTTCTCCCGCGCTCGCTCAAGTTGCGCTGAGCCGGATCCGCGTGGTCTTACTCCCTTTCCCTCTCCCAGAAGCCCATGATCCTTCTTCTCCCGCACGCGCTCAAGTTGCGCTGAGCCGGATCCGCGTGGTCTTCTCCGCCAGCCCCACACCAGCTCCTCCGATAGCCCTATGTCATCTCAGGTTGAAGTTCTTCACTGGCACATTTTGGTGTTCCATGCACACTTCTGTAGTGCACATTTTGCAGAATTTTTTTTTTTACTAAGTAGATTTAGAAAGTGATTTACATATGCTTTGCTTTTTTGCTTGAGATTTAGATCTATAACCGTTTCCTAATGGAAAATGTAATGAAAGGGGGTTAAGTGTAAATGGTCCAAACATTGAGGGGTCTAAATATAGGTTTTAATTTCTTCTGAAGCAAAGTGCAGGCCAACAATAAACAAATCTTCTAAGACAGCTTCTTCTTTTTTTTTTTTTTTTTTTTTTTTTATAACATGCTTTGTAAAATTGCTTCTCAAAAATCCTAGTCCCTATTGTTTAACACAGGTTACTGATGCATGCATGAAAACTCTGAGTGTAGGTGCAGAGATAAAGGCCATCACTCAATTAGTTCAGAATCTGGTGAGCCTATGTAATTGAGTTACATATAACTCAAATTTTTTTCCCAACTTGGCAATGTGATATGTTCTTCATGTTAAATGCAGTTCCTATTTCTACAGGATGATAAGATTAATGTGATGGAAGAGAAACAGGTAGACCTTCCACTCAAACTAATTTCCATGATTTTACATGTTCTCTTTATTTGTTTCACTTGTTTAGTTCTGCAGTTCAATCTTCCATGTGTAAGTCTTAGTTGCTACCTGTAGATGTCAATACACAGCTTGTTTGTTTTCATATAGTTTGCAATAGCATGTTTTTTTCCTTTTGCCTTACTAATCACTATTATATAACTATATTGGATGATTGTAATTGTCACCGACCCTGGGCATAACTTGTCCTTCTGAGTGTTTATTAGTCACTGATATTTGTGATTACAGAATTGTTCCTTGGCTGGTGTAATGTATATGTTGCAATTTGTTGAGAGAAATGGTGAAAAAAGGCCTGATTTTCTGCAGGTATGACTTATGTGATTTCATACTGGGGAAACTTGAATACTAAATCAATTATTAGCTCGCAAGGGATATGTGGTTCTTCTTTTCACTTCTGTGGCTTCTCATCTAAAGGTGATGAAATCTCTCTTTCTCTGGCATATCTTTACTCTCTTAAAATGAATATTGTTAAATATAGCTAATTCCCTCATTCATTGAAGTAATTGAAAATTCTACTTTTTGTGGTTGGATAATTTGGCCTTTTCTGTAAAGCCATGCAAGCAAGTCTTGCATTTGCATAATGAGACACATATTTGTACTGTTCTTTCTGGACATAAATATTAGTACTTTTTTTTTTAGAGAGAAATAAATGAATATAGAAGCTCATTCTTGCATTATAGAGGCTCATTCTTGCAGTTGGTACTCGCCCAGCCACTGATGTTGTTACATTGATTCTTCCGCAGCTAGCTTTCAGGTGAGGAAGGGCGTAATAGGTTGGATAGACATATTTTTAAAATTGAATTGAAGAAATTTTTTATGATTTAGACTTGAAGTAATTTTTATTATGCCTACAATTTTAGTATTACTCGAACTTTGATTTCATAACCATTTATTCTTTGTTTTCTGCAGCCACTCTTTCCAAAGCCAAATAGCAGATTGAAGGTACTTCCTCTTCTTCATATTCTTCAAGGTTTGTGTTTTTTTTATTGAATTTCTGTCAGCTATTAATTTTAGTATTCACTACCTACTTATGTGTTGTTGAAATCTTGTGCAAAGATATGTCTGATTTCACATATTCTATTCTAGCCTTTGATTTCACATATTCTTAAGATGCTATGGCAGTTAATTCGCTTATGTGCTTATCTGCTTGCAAAAAAAACCACAAACATATTGGACGGTCGTGCTAAACATTGGTTTCTTGAAGATTCTAGGAACTTTTTTTTTTCCCTTGGCTATTGTGCTTATGCCATCTAGCTAGATATCGTGCCGTCCAATTCTGTTGATATATTTTTTGAAAATGTCCAACACTACATTTTATCTATGTGAATTTTATATCAAGTTCGTGAACCTCAAGTATAATTTTTTATATTATTTGTCTTTTGAAGTCAACCTTAAGGTGTGTTGACAAATTAAATTATAAGTTCTGCAAAATATGTAGTTAGTTGGTAAGTCTCTTAGTCAAGTTGATTACTTGGTAAATTTTTTATGTGAATTCATTGAATTTTCATTAGCTTATTAGCTATGGCTCTAATGCATGGTTAAGATTATTAGGTTTTGCGCAAAAATAAACTCAGCGGAAAAAGAAATCAAATAAACAAATATGAAAAACTTGAGATCTGATCTCAAAAATCACGCAAAACAGGATCCCTCATGTATCTAAGATTAAAAAGAAGAGGAAGATCTAATCTTCACCTTTGCGCGGGGAGATCTACACTGCAATTTGGTTCTCTTGAAGCCGCACACGCGTTCGGCCTCTACGGGTATTCACACGAGGTTGTTGACTTTGATCGAAATTCTCACCGGATTGCTAGCTCGCTTGCAGAGAACGTCTTTGTTTTTAATGTGGATATTTAGAAAAGAGGAAGACGAAGAAAGATAACGGCTAGGGGTTTTTTTTTTTTTTTAAAAAAAGAAAACTCATACGTATAAAGAGGGATATAATCCCTTTTTATAATTATTAAGATAAACATTAAGATAAACTTAAAATTAGATTTAAGTTTATCTTATCTCTAATTAGTTCAATGATTAAATCTTAATTTAATTCGACTTGAACTCAATCCTAATTTGATCAAATCAAATCATTAATGCAACATTAGCACTTAAGTCCTCTCACGACTTACTAACTATTAATAAGTCCTCTCTTGCAATATTTGTACTTTAATATCATTAATTTGTAACAATTACAAATTAGTTCAATTATCAACATATTGACAATTAAGTCCTCAGGCGATTCAAAAATCGCGATCCAACTATCCGATCAGTCACAACCTCTTATGTGTGTGACCCCATAGGTTCTATTATATATGGTAGTGAGGTATATTATGATTACCATCAATAATATCACTAAAACTCTTTTCAGTGGGTTAGAACTATTTAAACTTAGCCCAATAAGAATTATCGATCATCATCCAGATAATTCTCGTGAGTCCCACAAATAGCAGCATGTAGTGGCATTCCAGTAGAATGGAATACTGAACCTCTAGGTGCAGTTAACGTGTGATACAATCCTTCTATTCGGAGTCCCAACTAGACGAAGGTCATGGAATTGCTCGTCAAATCCTACCGTCTGTCATATGTCAACTTTATTCGACTTGAGTTTCTAATATCGAAAACCCTTTCCGTTATTTACTACGCCTTGGCCAAGGTCTTCTAAATTTGGTCTCATAAATCACATAGGCCTAACTCCCTTATCTACTAAGGGCGATAGATTCCATATAGGTGGATACCCTATTCCTACAACGAACCTATTGTAGCCAACATGCACCCACTGCAAGGACCCAAATGGCTAGGGACCAAGTGTATGTACAGTCAAACTACAGTAACCCCATTGTGAATAGCCGAGACACCGCAGATCAAAGGACCAGTCACACTACTGCAACATCGAGTAAGTCACTGACGAGTGAGTAAACATCCAAGTGACTTCTCGTGATGATCACGCTCGGTACCCTTGTTCTCCAACAACCACCTGCACATTCGCTCCAGTGTCTCCACACTGTTGACTTGAGACTCGTCTACCCTAAAAGGGAAGCGACTGTGCACCAATCTCACCGGATCAATCACTGTCCCCGTGATGATCCATCGATCGGGAGCATTTAGGAATTAATCACTAATGATACATGTATCAAATTCTCAACTCTTGAGAATACGTATCATCATCTTATTAATTCCTTGGACAATTCATGGACACATACACAACACGAATGAAAATAAAAACCAATAACATTTATAATGTAAAATGTCAAATACAAATTTATATCCTAGAAAGAATATATGTGTCGGCCAAGTTGGCTTCTAGGACATACATCTAACAAAGAGGCCCTAAATTTTCGTTAGCATATTTGTTATGTACAATATAATAAATGAAGTGGATTGTCTATATATTAAATTTGTATTCCGGATATCTGGTGGCCACTACTATGTTCCTAGCATGGAACATTAAGGCCCTGTCTGGATATCTATTTGTTTAAAGGCTAAATTACAGAAAACTCTTCTATAATATACTGCTTTTTCACTTTGCCTCCCTGTCTTTCAAAAGGCTAAATTTTGCCCCCTCGTAATTACGAAATTGTGCGTTTACCCCCTCGCTGTCAGAATTTCGTGAGTGAGCCGTCAATTTTTGAAGTGATATACCGAAAATACCCCTCCCCACCCCCCTCTTCTTCTCCTTTCCACTCTTCTCCCTTCCACCGTCTCCTCGTTGTTGCTCACCACCTCCTCCGCGTACACCACCGAGTCCATGCCCACGTTCTTGAGTCGAAACTCGTTGACGAATTCATCGTTGAGCTGCCGCTCCACGTCTTCCTCCACCACCACGGCCATCGGCTCCGAGTCCGACGCGCTGGTTCGTGACATGGACGAGGCCGAATACTACGCGGCGGCGGCAGCGGAGGTGTCGGCCCCTGGGAGGAAGCGAACGACGGTGAGGGTGATCCCGGGGTCCTCGGCCATCCGCCAGGCGTACGCGAGCGCCTCGCGGTCGTCGGGCCCGCCGAAGAAGAGGAGCGCGACTGTCACGCCCCGGGGGTTTCATGAAGCGAAAAATAGCGCAATAATATATATATATATATATTTTTTAAACATTCCCTCCCTCCGGCATGTGCCCAGATCCGCCGCATATACAAATTCACTCCGCAAACGGGCGGAGTCTCCTCTGTATATGCACGGCGTCACAATCACAGCATTCACTTTAACCACGCTAGTGCACATAAGTAAAAGAAAGCAAAGACCACATTCCATCAGGATTTAAAGAGGCCGACCAACTTTGAAAGGATAAATTCACAGGGTTTTAAAAATGGTGCCCACCCGACACCTATGTTTTTCAAAATATTTTCGCAATCCATAAATCCACAGGGTTTTAAAAATGGTGCCCACCCGACACCTATGTTTTTCAAAATATTTTTGCAATCCATAAATCCACAGGGTTTTAAAAACGGTGCCCACACGACACCTATGTTTTTCAAAACATTTTCGCAAACCTTTTTCAGTTATTTGCAACCGGTCGGCTAGCAGGTAATAGAGTAAGACAGTCATCCACATGAATACGAAACCATCCCAACATCCACATCAACCATACAGAGGTATCAACTCACATAAGCTACTAACTCAAATGAAATAAGCAAAAGCAGGTAAATAAGTCCTTGGCCCTGAATAGGGCCACGGTCCTCAAGTTGCGGCCTCACCGTCACCCCAGCTCTCACCCCTGGCTAGACCTGTCATAACGTGGGAAGTCAGTGGCACAGAGAGTAAAGTAAAACATGCTGTAAAGACTGTAAATAAAGCAAACGGAAAGAACCGGAGCATCCGCACCCCTCATCGTGCAGTCAATAGTAACCGCCCCGTACAAACCAGACCGAGCACCTGCCTCGGCAAACCAAACCGCTCGTACAAACCAGACCGAGCACCTGCCTCGGCAAACCAGACCGAGCACCTGCCTCGGCAAACCACACCGCTCTCACCTGGGCGCCTTTAACCCCCCATCTGCGGGGGCTCTCACTACGTCACCTTGTGGGGTACACGGGTCAACATACCACCCTTCCGAAAAAGCACACCTACGCGGTGGCCAAACCGCGGGTGTACGTGTAAGCAACCTCGAGCATCGTACCCGAAACATAATGTAATATATAGCTGTCACGCCCCGGGGTCGAAACTGCGATCCAGGCTCGCCAACAGATTCGCCATCTGTACGAAAACTACCGCACAGACGAAGCGTCTACCCTGCAAGTCAGATCTATAGCTAAAAAATGTATCAGAGTTGAAATAGAACTAAAACCACAAGCTATAGAAATCTACTGAACATCTGATATAAATAAATGAATAATCCTCAGTACAATCTCTCAAAAGCTGTCAAATAAAAATACAACACCTCACCAATCTCTCAGACTGTCCAGTACAAAAGTGGAAACATAAAATACAGGGTATATTTACCTCTGACTCTCAAACTGGTAAGGAACTACTCAGCCACGTCCTCACCTCGATCAGCTGTCTCCGCCCGAAGCTATCCGGAACAGCTACCTCAGGAACCTGTCACCGCAGCGGGTGTGAAATCTATTGCAGAAGGTAGATCTCAGTGGGTACCGTCACCAATATCCACGGTATGCCCACTAAGTCTACTGGAGGCACAAAAGATAGGTATGCAGATAGATATATAAATGAAAGCAGGAAATGAGCTACAACTAATGAGTCTCGACATCTTGCTCATGAACATCTCTACTATGAACCTGCTATGCATACTCCCTCACTACTAAATGCCTCAAGTATCATGCTCAAAGGAATACTCATCTAAGAGCAAGCTATGCACCGCTCGCACCCGAGGTGCTCTCAAAACCCAAATCTCAATGACTGTCCAAAACTGGCACAGTCAAGCCCGCGCCTGTTGTCTAGGAACGCACCTGCCCACTCCCCGTGGGGCGTCCTACCGACCACTATGGACGCACGTGCCCACTCCCCGTGGGGCGTCCTACGCACCTGCCCACTGCGTGTGGGGCGTACTACGCACCTGCCCACTCCCTGTGGGGCGTACCACGCACCTGCCCACTCCGCGTGGGGTGTACTACTGACTACTATGGACGCACCTGCCCACTCCACGTGGGGCGTCCAAGTCGGTCCATCTCAATCATCATCACGCATCCGGAGCGTACTCGAGGGGAGCGACCCCACCGAGCTCTAGTATCTAGTCTGTCTCAACTATCTCATAAATGGCACATGTAGGCTATGATCCTCGATCAATCAGATCGGATACCCAATACCAGATAACACATCACAGTCGGTACCCTCCATGAATGGATCAGGGAATGCCAAACCCTCTCATAGCTATGTCGGAGAACCCTCAACGACCCAATCTGATAATGCACATCCCATGGCTAAGTCGGGAAACCTCCACGACTAAATCTACCAGAGCCCAACATCTCAACCAAATCGGAGAACCATCTCCACTACCAAATTAGAATATATATATATATATATATATATATCCCCATGATCTAGAATAATCCCACCAGGGATCTCAACTCACCTGACACTAGAAGCTCGTCACACAGAGCTCTAAAAATTCACTCGGCCCCCTGGCACGAGGATACCTGCATCCTGAACCTACTCAAACTCTCTGAAAGCTCACAAAAATCCCAAACTATTTTTAAAGTCTCAATTTTATTAAAATCGGTTCGCCGATTTTTAAAACGGTTCAGATGCCAATTTAATACCAACTAGTCATGCAGTCTAGTGTCATATCATTCCTAGATCATGCTAAAAATATTTGGGGCCCATAATTGTCTTCCTATAATTTTCTAGGCAACTATCAAATTTACCAGCTATATAAATAATGAGCTAATCATGATCAACATGCATACAATAGCTTTAGAAGGCATTCCATACATTTTGAAGAATTCCAACCCACCTGGAACGCTTTCCGCAGGCAAACGCTGAAGTCGGTGAAGTGCCGCACCGCTCACTGTCAAAAACTTGCCGGAACGCCCAAAAACTGCATCGCATGTGCGCGCACTGACGCGATCCTCGAAAAAATATCCCCGGAAGCTCGGACGAATCCCTCGAGTCCTCTAATGGAAACGGCGCGCACTCCGGCCCACGCTGCCCTCTCGCAGCACACTCACGCACGCGCGCACGCACGCCTCGACTCCGCGCCGAGAAAATCCACAAGCTCACAACACCAATAGAAAGGATGGAAAGAATAATCCAAATAAGCTCAAATCTCATAAAAAATCCATCTAAGAAATCCAAAACTCATGCTTGAACAAATCAGACCACTTACCTCCTTTGCGGCCGACACGCGCGCGCGGCTCCGCTCGACCCCAAGCTGCAGGAACACCAAGCTGCATCAACTCCCTCTCAATCTCTCTCACTCTCTCTCTTTCTTTCTTTCTTTCTTTCTTTCTTGCTCTGTCGAGGAGAAGAGGCAGGGGCTAGGCTCAATAAATAGAGGGTGGTGAGCTGGGGAGGGAAAAGACCAAAAAGCCCCTGCTAAAAAAATATCTGAAGGCTGAGTACCGGTACTCGGGCTCCCGTACCGGTACACAGGCTCAAAAAATCCCAACCCGAGAGCTAACTCTAATAAATCCACCTCTGAGTATCGGTACCCACACTCACGTTCCGGTACTCAAGCTGAAATCCTCATTGGGTTCCGGTACAAAACACCCAGTTCCGGAACATAGCCCTCAGTTCCGGAACACAATACCCTGTTCCGGAACACCAAGCTCCTCAGGCTGATCCGAAATCTGAAGCTTCCAATTTCCTCGCCGTCAACTCACTTTATGCCCCGGAAGCTTCCGCACCACTCTGAAATCTCCCGAACCCCGCTGTAAACATAAAGTACACATGTCCAAAGCTTTTCCTACTCTGAAAGCTCAATTGTGGGGTCGGTGCGCTCAATCCAACAATCCGGTGCTCTCACTAGAAAATCCTTACTTGCTAAGTCCAACTCACTTTTTGTCTTCGGGGCCTCCGCATCAGTACGAATCCACCCGAACTCCGCTGTAAACAGGAAATACACATGTCCCAACACTTCCCAAATTTCTATGTCCAACCGCGGAGTCGGTTCTCTATCCAAGCCAGTACCCTACAAGCACTCAATGCCCTGAAATCACTGATTCAACTGGGCTTCCAAGTTTCGACGCTGCTAACTCATTTTCTTCTCAAAGGATTCTGCGTCGATCCGGGACAATCCAAACTCATCTGTAAATCCAAATGGAACACGCCCAAGGCGATCACTCCGCACCACGCCATCTCGCGAGGTCGGTGCACTCATCAAAATTCCCGTACTCTACACTCTCCCCTCCTTAAAAAAGGTTTCGTCCTCGAAACCAGAATAAATCCATAACGCAGGAGGGTGTCTCAATCAATGGGGATCGGAAAACTGAATTCATCCCCAGGCTCTCGAATGGCCTTTCTCACTCAACATGATGGCTCCACTGAACATTCGCTCAAGGTAAAACCCGACTGCATATACCTTCTGCCTCACAAGCCAGAATTTTGCGTCAGCTGCTTTTGATAACTCAAATTCTCAATCAAAATCAAGGCTGTGGGAGCCAAAACATACAGGCGATCACAAATACTTCTTCCAGCCCGATAAGTACCCGCGGGTCAAGCTCCCCGCATAAACTCAAATCCACACATCCCAGCGGATAGTGGCTTCCAGAAAACATAGTCTCCAAATCCAAAACTCTACACCTACCATTGGCATAAAACCTCCGTTGCTCTTTAGCAACTAAAATGCTCAAGTTCCACAACACAGCTCTCACACCCAATCACAGGGGAAAAAGTTTCCAAAATTGGAAACCACGCTCAACTTTTTGCTCTCAATTCCAAATTCCAAAAGTGGCGACCACCAATCGAACTCCTCATCCCAAGGTTGCACGGCTCGCCTAACCAAGACATACTGACCATAATGTCCTTGCCGGAATAATGGTATACTAAATCAATCATACCGCTGCAATAACTCTGTCTATCGGCGTAGCCTCAATCAAAGTCCTCCTGAGTAACCCTGTACTTCAGGCTCAAGGATCTTTGAATAACTCCACGATCTCTCTATCACAGGCAAAATCTGTATCAATGCTAGTATCCTCCTCAGCTTTGCCTCTTCCAAGCTACACTGGCCTCTGACACTAACATAGGTCTAAGCTTAACCGAAACGGTATCACTCATCGTTGGGTCCTCTGTCACTCTTGCAACTGTAATCACATGGCCTGATCACAAAATCTTCCGAAGTCCAAGTGCAAACTCTCACAACTTGGCAATAACTTCTTTCTCTCAGAAGTTGCAGCACTATCCTCAAGCGCTCCTCATGCTCTATCTCACCTCGGAAACCAATCCTAATATAATCAAATCAATCGGCCCTGTATAAATCAAACCCAACAACTGGTACGATCGCACGGTGTAGAGCTCAACTCACGCCGGCACAACAACTCGGTCCAAGTACCACTGGAACACACAAGTCCTCAAATCTAAAAGGCCGCAGGGCCTTAGTCAATCCACTTGACTTTCCTGTAAGCTCATAATGTCCCTACCGGGTCCAGAACTCTATCTGGCACAGCTCTCAGCTGTACGGTTCCATAATGCCTCCAATCTCCCACAAAGGCATCCGCCGAAAACAATCCAAACCTGTCCGTGCTCAAATTGTCATAGAACCCTCACCGTTGTGCACTCACAACGGGGCATCACTGCCGTGTATCAACGGTGTGGCATTACATCCAACATATCAATCTCTCGGATCCTCACTGTCGTGCTCCCACGACGTGGTACTGGGTCACTCAGACCTCTCGATCCATCCAATCCCGCAACTGCGCTAACAACTCTCTCTCCCTATGACTCACGGGTGATACTCCAAGAGATGCTGCCGAAGTCGGCGCGGTTTCCAAACCACGTCGATCACCATCTCGGTCTCAATCTCACCAACGGCGGCTTCGAAATCAAATCTGGTAAACTTTAACTCGAGATCATTCGGCAATAAAAGATATTCCTTAGTCCCGGTGCCGCCGTAGGCACTCCCTCAATAGTCGAAACAAGCGATACAACCACGACTCAACCTCTGTCGTGCTCTAGCATCCTTTCTAAACACACTCCTCCTGGCTAGGTCCCCGGAGTATTCAAGAGAATCAGGTATGTTTAACTAAATATTTGTGGTGATCCGAATACTTTCTTATAGTGTAGAAACACTTGGATGAACTTTTAATTGCATAAAAATCAAAAACTGGACTTGGGACATGTTCAGGATCCGGATCAGACCTTGCAATCCGGATCCCGAAGGGTACTTGTTCATTGGCAATTTCAATCCGGATCCTAGGCCATTCCGATCCGGATCCCGAACATGGGACTTTGCTGAATTGCATGAACGATCCGGATCAGACCTTGCAATCCGGATCCCGAACCCTTGGTTTTCTGGAATCGTCTATCTCGTTACGACGATCCGGATCGCAGTAAATCCGATCCGGATCGCCGTCCTGAAAATTTCCAGATAAGGTATGTTTTTGATTCTTATCTCTTTCCAAAGGTTTCTAAACTATAAATAGACGTTTAGGGTTTCTCAAAAACGTGGGAGCTACGGCCGATCAATTTATAAAACACTTGAGAGCAACCCTAGAGGCCAGGTTTTTATCGTTCTTCTTTATAGCCTCTTTTAGGTCAATTCGACGGTTCCTTCAAGAACATATCTTTTGTCGAATTGATCTAATCTTTGCTTAGAGATTTCTTCTACGGTTCCTCAATGAGAATCTAAGCAAAGGATCACCATCGAAGTCAATATTCTTATCGACTGAGTTTGCGTCGTGGATTCGACGTGGCATCGTGGATTCGGTGTGCTAAAGGCGTTTCGTGGATTCGAAACGTGTGCTCGTGGATTCGAGTGGCGTTCGTGGATTCGAACGTGTGCAGTGGGCGTGCAAAATCGGTGGAGCGCGAGGTCCAAGAAATTGAAGGAGGGGTTAAATCCGTGGAGACGGTAATCACCTTGTTATTCTTCTTTTCTTAGGGATTGTTATTGCGTGGATATCCAACCGGTCAGCGCAAGGTCCGAAGAAGCTGAAGGAGGGGTTTGAGTCCGTGGAGTCGGTAATCACCTTGTTATTCTTCTATTCTTATTGGATTGTTATTGCGTGTTGGTCCCGTGGTTTTTCTCCTGGATTGGAGTTTCCACGTAAATCTCGGTGTGCTGTTTTTATTTTCCGCATTGATTTTTATTTTGCACTGAGATTGAGTTTTTAAGTGTTACACCTATTCACCCCCCCCTCTAGTTGTTTGATAGTACCTATTTAGATTCTTGTGGATCCTATAAAAACCTACAATTGGTATCAGAGAGGGTTTTAGGTTTATCTATCATGTTGGGTGAAAGTGGTAATATTTATAGACCCCCTCTTTTTGATGGGACTAATTATGCTTATTGGAAAGTGCGGATGATAGCTTTTCTCATCGCAATTGATGAGCGGGTATGGCAATCCGTGGAATACGGTTGGGTGCATCCTGTTGAGGAAGTAGGAAATTCTACTACCCCAAAACCTCGCTCTAGATGGTCTAAAGAGGAATTTGAAAGATCTTCTTACAATGGGAAAGGTATGAACGCTTTATTTAATTCTCTTTCCTCGACTGAATTTACACGAATTTCCGCGTGTGAAACCGCGAAGGAAATTTGGGATATTCTCAAAATTACACATGAGGGTACTAATCTTGTAAAAATTCAAAAGCTCAAGATGCTTACAAGTCAATTTGACTCTATTCATATGGAAGAGCATGAATTGTTTACAGATTATTACACTAGACTTCAAGATGTGATCAATACTTGTGCTAATTTAGGAGAAAAGATCCCGGAGTCGAGAATTGTAAGAAAGATACTTCGGACTCTTCCGGAACGGTTTAGGGCAAAAGTTACCGCCATTGAAACCGTTAGTCATCCGGATGAGATGAGTGTAGAGGAATTAGTAGGTGCTTTGCAAACTTATGAAATGACTTTTCCTACTAATCAAGTTTCTTCCAAGTCTTCTTCTAAGCTTACAGGTATTGCATTCAAATCAACAAAGGAAGAAGATAGCGAATCGAGTTCCGACGATGAAATCTCTTTTGCCGATTTTGAAGAACAATTGGCGCGGATCACAAAGAAATTTCGTCGGAAATTTTGGAAGAATCGAACCGATGGATCTTCATCCACGAAACCATCTAAAGGATCATCGGGTTCTAAATCCTCTAACCTCAAAAGCCTTGCAAAACCTTCTAAGGAAAAAAATGAATTCGAAGGGGAAATCCGATGTTATAGATGCAAAGGCTACGGCCATATTTCAACGGATTGTCCTACTCCGAAATTATATAAAAAGAAGGCTTTGCAAGCGAAAACTTGGGACGATTCTACTTCTAATGAATCGACCTCAAGTAAAGAGGAAAAAATCGTTGCTTCTCATGCCTCTCATTTTCCCTCTTCTAATAATTGTTTATCATCATTAGTCACTGACTCTACTCCTTTGATTTTGTATGAAACATCAACAACCGGCGGAGAGTCATCAAGTGAGGGGGAGTCGGACGAGGAAGAACTCGTTGAGGCATATCAACAACTTCTTGCGGAATCTAAGAAGATGGCCAAGCATATCAAGAAGTTGAGGAAGCAACGACTTGAGAATCAAGACGAGAATCATGCTTTAAAGATAAAACTTCATGATCTCGAGGAGGAACAAGGACGTTTATTGAATAACAATAAAATCCTCCAAGAAAAGCTAAACCAATCGGAGACAAACGCTAAATCATATACGGACAAGATTGGTTTTCTAGAAAAACAGTTTGAGGAGATTCATGTCACCAACCAAGCTTTGACCAAGCAAGTTCATGAACTTAAATCCGACATACAAAGGCTTTCAACTGGTTCCAAGAAACTTGATTGTATGTCCGGATTAGGTCAATCAAGCAAGGTTGGTTTGGGATTTAAAAAGAACCAAACTGTGAAGGCTTCAAGTTCCCCAACTAAATTGAAAGGAAGAACTTGTCACCTATGTGGACTTGAAGGACATTTGGTGAAGGATTGCCCGAAAAAGAGAAAGAAGAATTCTTCGGCAACTTCATCTACGGAGCGAACTCAACGGAATCAAAAGACACATCAAGTCAAAGGAGTTCACTCAACCCACCAAAGGTCCGAGCCACAACATCAATCATACAAGTGGATCATTGCGAGGCAAAGACCTAAGGTGGACCAACAGTCAAAGCGGACAACCCCCGGCCACAACGAATCAAGACAACCCAAAATCCAGCGATTTTGGATTCGGAAAGGTGATATCTTTCCCTGTCTTAAGTTCTAAATAGCTTATGACTGTATGTAATGCTTTGATTGGATTTCCCTTCATATCTTTCTTAATCTTTGCATTACATGTTTTTCAATGCTCTTCGTTTTTATACTTTGTTTTTGAACAAAAGGGTTTTTACTGAACAAGTGCATTGAATAAAAAGGGCTTCACTTTTATTCACTCCTAATTAATTTTATTTGGATTATCAACTTTACTCCTTAATCATAATCTTGAAGATAATTCATTATAGGAGTTTTTGATATTATAAGCATCAAATTTTAGAAATCATGTGTGATCTTTAGATGCTTAATCTATCTCGGTTGTGTGAATTCATTGTGATAAACGTGAGACAACCGATATACTAAAATTTGGGATATAATTCTTTCACGTAAGAGATTGCATTCTTACAAGGGTATTGAAATAATTTACAAAAGATGTGGAAAGAGTTACATCCGAAAGGAGTGTGAAAACTACCACCACATGTTGGAAAGAGCTGCCACCCCGGTCGTCCGGTTTGTGTGTGAAGCTACCACATGTTATGGTTGTTTGATAGTATTTTATGAGAAAATCTTTAGTTGAAGCATTTGGAGATTTATATGCAAAACTCTTATATTTTGAACAATCTCCTGGTTGGTATAAGGTGGGATAGTTGAAAGATGCTCAAAGAGCCACCCTTAGGTATTTTTGTGATTATCTCAATTTGAAAGGGTAGAATTCAAGATTGATGTCGTTTGGAAATCTCCGTATGTCATCTTTGTAAATCCGTTACATCTTGATAGACTTTGGATCTCAAGATTATTTTTGATGACTTGTGTTTGATGAATATAACATGAAAAACGGTTTTTGATGACTTGTGTTTCATGATTTTGGAGTAAATCTTTTTAATTTTGTGAAATTAATTGGATTGAATGACATCTGTGTGAATTCACTGTTTAAAGCACTTAAATTGATTTCTTGATGGAATACAAATCGGTATTTGAAAAGATTCTAAAATCTGGATTTGTTTCAAGAAATTATTTGATTTTTGCTTTCTGGTACAGGTACGGAATCTGCATTTTTGTTATATATCAGAACTGAGCTTTTATCTCTCTTTCTCTATGAACTAATATTGTTAGTGATTTCTTTTTGTCTAGTATGTTCACTGTTTGACAATTTGTGACAAAAAGGGGGAGAAGAGAAATGACGGAGATGAGATCATCAAGAGAGGACAAACGAATCGAAAATTGAAAAATGGGGGAGAACGGAAAATGATGATCGTACCACAAAGGGGGAGAACATAGATGCTCAAGAACATGGAAAACATGTTAGAGATGCTCAAGATAGGGGGAGACAAAGAAAAAATTGAAAGAGCAGAAAAACAAAAGAACCAAGAGGAAGACGGATCAAATGTAGGATTCTAATTTCTAACCACTAACGTTTGATTTTGTTTGGAGTTTTGTTTTGCAGGAATTACATCAATTTAAGACTCCAAGTCCTAAGTCATAGAGTATGTTCTAGGACTGTTTGGTTCAAATGTAATTTTGTATTTATTGGATCTTTCACGCAAAGAAAATCAATGTTTTGGTGATGACATTGAGTTTCGATTTTTTGGTTTAAGATGAGTGTTTTGAGCTTTTATGTATTTTTGGGTTTTGTCACGAAATTGCCAAAGGGGGAGATTGTTACGGCTTTTTGGTGTTGGCATATTTCGTGAGTCAAGTCAGTGAGTTGAGTCGGAGTCTTAAAGGGATCAAATTGTCAATCAGCAATCAAAGACTTAGAGAAGATTCAACAAGAGCTCAAGTTGACACTCAGTGTCTTGAGTCTTGAAGATTGAAGTTGAAGAATTGTGGATCAGTTACATCAATCTCAAGAAGAAAGTATTCAAGAGAATCAGGTATGTTTAACTAAATATTTGTGGTGATCCGAATACTTTCTTATAGTGTAGAAACACTTGGATGAACTTTTAATTGCATAAAAATCAAAAACTGGACTTGGGACATGTTCAGGATCCGGATCAGACCTTGCAATCCGGATCCCGAAGGGTACTTGTTCATTGGCAATTTCAATCCGGATCCTAGGCCATTCCGATCCGGATCCCGAACATGGGACTTTGCTGAATTGCATGAACGATCCGGATCAGACCTTGCAATCCGGATCCCGAACCCTTGGTTTTCTGGAATCGTCTATCTCGTTACGACGATCCGGATCGCAGTAAATCCGATCCGGATCGCCGTCCTGAAAATTTCCAGATAAGGTATGTTTTTGATTCTTATCTCTTTCCAAAGGTTTCTAAACTATAAATAGACGTTTAGGGTTTCTCAAAAACGTGGGAGCTACGGCCGATCAATTTATAAAACACTTGAGAGCAACCCTAGAGGCCAGGTTTTTATCGTTCTTCTTTATAGCCTCTTTTAGGTCAATTCGACGGTTCCTTCAAGAACATATCTTTTGTCGAATTGATCTAATCTTTGCTTAGAGATTTCTTCTACGGTTCCTCAATGAGAATCTAAGCAAAGGATCACCATCGAAGTCAATATTCTTATCGACTGAGTTTGCGTCGTGGATTCGACGTGGCATCGTGGATTCGGTGTGCTAAGGGCGTTTCGTGGATTCGAAACGTGTGCTCGTGGATTCGAGTGGCGTTCGTGGATTCGAACGTGTGCAGTGGGCGTGCAAAATCGGTGGAGCGCGAGGTCCAAGAAATTGAAGGAGGGGTTAAATCCGTGGAGACGGTAATCACCTTGTTATTCTTCTTTTCTTAGGGATTGTTATTGCGTGGATATCCAACCGGTCAGCGCAAGGTCCGAAGAAGCTGAAGGAGGGGTTTGAGTCCGTGGAGTCGGTAATCACCTTGTTATTCTTCTATTCTTATTGGATTGTTATTGCGTGTTGGTCCCGTGGTTTTTCTCCTGGATTGGAGTTTCCACGTAAATCTCGGTGTGCTGTTTTTATTTTCCGCATTGGTTTTTATTTTGCACTGAGATTGAGTTTTTAAGTGTTACACCTATTCACCCCCCCTGTAGTTGTTTGATAGTACCTATTTAGATCCTTGTGGATCCTATAAAAACCTACAAACTCTGTCTACAAGAGAAATCAGATACCCAATCTGGTGCATAAATAAATATCCGGTCAACCGCTCAAAATCCGCGGTTGCCGCAAAGCCCCACTAAACTAATCCAACTTGTCCCAGACGCCAAGTCCCGACTACACTACCCGGAACCCCTGCTCGAACGCGAGCAACACTGACCACTTGACTAACAAAGAAGGAGAAAGGAAAAGCATGGTTTCTCCTAAGTCAAGTTCCAATATGTAGTGTAGCGGTAAAAGATGGCCTAACCAGATGACCATACAAGCATGCAAATGTCCTTCACATAGGGTAAATCCCTTAGGTAAGCATTTACAATTCATCATCATGAATATATGAATGCTGCAAGTTCTCGATAATATTTAATATGAATATTAAATCTTGCAATTCCCTTTATACAATCATCCTTCCTAGCTTACCTCCCAATAACATGCAATTATTGTATCTTAAACATGCGTGCATTTTAATATAAGAATTAAAGAACCGTCCATCGGTTCTGGGAACAGAGCACCCACCTGAAGTGCTCAATCCAAGGCAAACCTGGGGTTGGTGAAGAGTGTGGCCACTTGCACGCACAATCCGCTGAACTCGTATCCATGGTACATGTCGCGCAAACCTCGGCTCCAAGCAGTGTTCCGAAAACACTCACGAACCCTCCTGGGTACAACAAAAGGTCCAAAGTTACACTTTATGCTAAAATATCCAAGTATACACCAACTGCTGAAACCAGCCCCGAAGATGTGCAATTTTCACTTGCAGAACGGACTCAGAAAAATCCACCAAAAATACGAACGCGATCGTCGCGTCGAGCCCTTCGAAACGAGTACCTGCACGTCAAAATCCGAGTCCCAGAGGTCGAGTTACAAATTCCACAACGCGGTGAGCGCGAAAGTCCACAACATACACAACTGTATCACATTGCACAGGAGAACGGGAAGAGTATACCTTCGGGCAATTCCCGGAAAAATCCCAGAAAATACGGTGATAATCCTCGCGTCGAGTAGATGAAAAAAGTGCATAGACTCGCCTCGATCCGACGCTCGTACAACAAATTGCACGCAAAATGGTGCACACTTTACGAGTCCACGCGCAAAACGATGCGCGGCCACCAAACCTGCACGCAGAACGATGCACGCCATTAAAACCCGCACGCAAAATGGTGCGCGCCAACACGATCTGCACGCGAAACGGTGCACGTACCTCGAATCTGCACGCAAAACGAAGCGGCTACTCCTAAGGTTGCACGCAAAACGAGGCGCGTCCAAAACGCCAGCAACGGTCCGCGCAGTAAAACGGCGCAGTAAAACACGGTCCCTAACACGAGAGCAAGGGGTCAAATCCCATGTCCAAAAGGACGTTCCAAAACTGTGCCAAAAATACTGCAAAATAACACGCGGGACCTACCTCGACCGCGTCGTGCCGCCCAACCGTCTCCTTGGAACACCTCGCACGCTTCGCGAGGTCCACGGCGCACCGCCACACCCCACAAAATCCCCTCCCTCACACTCTCTCTCGCTCGGTTGGAGAAGAAGAAAAATGGGAGAAGAAATGGCGCGCTGGGAGGAAAAGGAAGAAGAAGAGAAGAAAGGGAGGAGGGGGGGGGGGGGGGGGGTCTTGGTGGACCGGGTCCACGGTGCACCACCCCAAGGGGGCCCGCTACCAGCGGTCTACCGCACAGGGGCGCGCGCGCCAGGTGCAGGCACGCGCCCCCTGCGCCACGCGGCACGCGCCACACGGGCGCGTGACACCGCGCCTTACCCAGGCGCGGGACACCGAGCGCGCCGCACGGACGCGCGCCCCTCGCGTCCGCGCGGGCGCGAATGGGGGCGCGCCACGTGGCGGCCCCCCGCGACCCGCGCAGTCAGGCGCGATTTCCCAACGCGCCTGCCTGCGCCCCCCCTCGCGCAGTACGCCCGCGCGCTCCTCGGGATTCGCGCGCACCCCGGGAACCGCGTTGTCGTCTCGAAATTCGCGCACGTGCCTCGAAAAACGCACGCGCCAATCGGGCTCCGGAAAAAGCAAGTAAATAGTCCATTCTCAACGATTTCGCGCGCTGAATCCAAAAACGATTTCCGTTTTGCCAAATTCCAACCCTAAAATTGCCAAAGGCATCCGGAGAGGCGATCCTTTATCCCAACTTCGCCCCGAGTCCAATTTTAATATCCCTTGCGCGCGAAATCACTTCTAAGCATTCGACAGGGCCATCTGACTACTCTCGTGATCCATTTAACACACCGAGTCCATCAAAAGTGTCCAATTGGTGTACAAACGCCACCGACCCGCCATATAGGCCACCAGGAGCTGCTGATCAACCAGTAATCTCGTCGTGGGCATCCAGGTCCTCACAGAACTGGCGGATGAACAACAACCGGTCAGCAGCTCTTGCTGCTCCAGCACTACTCACAGTGCGAACTGGGTCGAAGTCGACAATGCCGCGGCTGGAGGTACTACTGGCGATACCTCAGTCGATACTCTCAACTCAAACATGCACATCTCGCGCTCTAAGACCTCATCCTGGCGCCGCGTCGCCTCAACCACTGAGCTACATGGGCCCGTAACTCTCAGACCTCTCTCTGCTCTGTCCATTCAGCCTCCCGCTGATCGTGCTCCTCATCCAAGATCAACACGCCCTTGCCGCTGCACGGCGTCTCAGAGGCAACAAGGACAACTGTCACAACCAACCGAACCTCAAACACTCTCGACCCAATCAAGCGAAAGCCTAATACATGTTAACCTTTCTAAAGCATTATGTTGTCTGCAGCCAACATAATCACTTTAGAGGATAAACATGTAAGATCACTCGCCCCAATCCCTCGGGGGAGGTACAAACTCAATCAGGACTCTCGCTAAAATCCCGTCTCTCACGACGGTCATCCTAATGTCCAACCAATAGCCTAGGGTCTCTAAGTCCTCAACGACCTATATTCCTAGGCTCTGATACCACCCTAATCTGTCACGCCCCGGGGTCGAAACTGCGACCCGGGCTCGCCAACAGATCCGCCATCTGTACGGAAACTGCCGCACAGACGAAGCGTCTACCCTGCAAGTCAGATCTATAGCTAAAAAATGTATCAAAGCTGAAATAGAACTAAAACCACAAGCTATAGAAATCCACTGAACATCTGATATAAATAAATGAATAATCCTCAGTACAATCTCTCAAATAAAAATACAACACCTCACCAATCTCTCAGACTGTCTAGTACAAAAGTGGAAACATAAAATACAGGGTACATCTACCTCTGACTCTCAAACTGGTAAGGAACTACTCAGCCATGTCCTCACCTCGATCAGCTGTCTCCGCCCGAAGCTATCCGAAATAGCTACCTCAGGAACCTGTCACCGCAGCGGGAGTGAGATCTACTGCAGAAGGTAGATCTCAGTGGGTACCGTCACCAATATCCACGGTATGCCCACTAAGTCTACTGGAGGCACAAAGATAGGTATGCAGATAGATATATAAATGAAAGCAGCAAATGAGCTACAACTAATGAGTCTCGACATCATGCTCATGAACATCTCTACTATGAACCTGCTATGCATACTCCCTCACTACTAAATGCCTCAAGTATCATGCTCAAAGGAATACTCATCTAAGAGCAAGCTATGCACCGCTCGCACCCGAGGTGCTCTCAAAACCCAAATCTCAATGACTGTCCAAAACTGGCACAGTCAAGCCCGCGCCTGTCGTCTAGGAACGCACCTGCCCACTCCGCGTGGGGTGTCCTACCGACCACTATGGACGCACCTGCCCACTCCCCGTGGGGCATCCTACGCACCTGCCCACTGCATGTGTGCCCACTCCCTGTGGGGCGTACCACGCACCTGCTGTAATACCTGCGGGTTTCGGGGAACCCGGATCCCCTTTATTTTAATCCTTAGTGCACCGCGGTCCGCTTAAGGGGTCTGGAAGGTGGTTTTTAATTCCTTGTTTCTGGGCAGGCTGTCGGGGCTCGCGGGTATTTTTATATAATAAGGCTCGCGAAACGGAGAACGGCGGCGCGATCGGTTTTGGATTCCGACGCCGGGATCTCCTAGAATAAATTCCGGAAGACTGCCGACAGTCCAGGCGACTAACGCGGTTTTCGAGGCGGACCGGACCCAGGTTTGTGACCTACTACTTTGTCCCCCTTTGAGGTTTGGGGTTAAGTCCCACCCGTTCGTTTAGGGACCGGATGATTTATCCTTTGGTTTGGGGTTAGGGTTCGGGATTCCCACTTCTCGCACCCTCGACAGGCGGTTTCCTGAGCGCAGAAGACGAGCCGCCTTCCTCCCTCCCCTATTCTTCCCCTTTCCCACCAGTCGGCGTGTAGAACCAAGGAGGCGATCGAGGAAAAGGGACGAACGCCCGCACAACCTTGGAGACGGGCGCGCAAGAACGGCACGATCACCCTCGTGGAACCCTAGCCGACGAAAAACGAGGTGAGCATGGTCGTTTTCCCTTTTCGGTTCTTGATCGAGGAAAGGGAAGGGGGATTCTTGGAGGGTTTCGGAGACGGGCATCCGCCGCCCTCGGAGGCGAGGGAGGGACGAGCCACCCGCCGGCAGGGCACCCGCGCGAGCTTGAGGCCGCGCGGGGCCGCCCGTGCCTGCGGGCAGCTCCCCCGAGCGGCTGGGCACCGCGCGGGGCCGCCCGGATGCGGGGGCGCCGCGCGGGGCCGCCCGCATGCAGGGGCCACCGCGCGGGGCCGCCCGCATGCAGGGGCCACCGCGCGGGGGGCCGCCCGCCTGCGGGGGCGCCGCGCGGGGCCGCCCGCATGCAGGGGGCGCCGCGCGGGGCCGCCCGCATGCAGGGCCACCGCGCGGGGCCGCCCGCATGCAGGGGCCACCGCGCGGGGGGCCGCCCGCCTGCGGGGGCGCCGCGCGGGGCCGCCCGCATGCCGGGGGCGCCGCGCGGGGCCGCCCGCATGCAGGGGGCGCCGCGCGGGGGGCCGCCCGCATGCGGGGGCGCCGCGCGGGGCCGCCCGCATGCAGGGGCCACCGAGCGGGGGCCGCTCGCATGCAGGGGCCGCCGCGCGGGGCCGCCCGCATGCGGGGCGCCGTGCGGGGCAGCCCGCGCATACTAGGCGCCGCGCGGGCAGCAGGGCGGCGCAGGGCTTGCTGCCGCCGTCAGGAGCAGATTAGCGTTCGGGGCTTCGTTGATTTTATCTATCGGTTTTGACTTCCCGCCCGGGGATCCTGTTTGTAGCTTCGGGGAGCGTGCCGGGACGCGAGGAAGGTCGAGCATCGATCGTCACAAGTGACAGGTGGGTTTTATTTTGGGATCAAACGTCGGGTTCCCGACAGCTGTACTTCAATCTTTAAGCGTTTCCGGTTATTTCGATGTATGTCAAATTGAGTAAAATTTCACGGTATTTGTTGATACTAACATGGAAACCCTTATGGTCACTATTATCTTGTATACTATTGTCGTTCGGTTACTTGGCTCGAGGCTGCAGCACGCGCACCCGCGGTTTGGCCACCGCAAAGGGTGCGCTTTTCCGGAAAAGTGGTCGTTGACCCGTGTATACCCACAGGATGGAGTGGGACCCCTTTAGTTGTGGGGCATGGATGCGCCAAGGTGTGAGCGGCGCGACCCGTCGGTTTAGTTGTCCGGCGGGGGAGCGGTGCGACCCATTCGGTTTAGTTGTCCGACTTGGGCGTGGTGCGATCCGTCGGTTTAGTTGTCCGGCGGGATCGGGTATTGCAGGTTCACAGGTGGTTGATTTTACTTTTCCCTTGCGAGGGTGGTTGCTCCGGATAGGCTACGGTTGGACGTTGTTTTCTTTACCCGCTTTACTATTATCACTGTTATCTAGTCGCTGACTTCCCACTTTGCGACAGGGTCCTACCGGGGGGAGAGTTAGGCGACGGTGAGGCCGCGGCGAGAGATTCTGGGTCCCTGGAGACCTGAACAGTATTTTTATCTCTTTCTTTCGCATTCCATTTGCTATTTGTAGATTGTGGATGGTTCTCGATACCCTCGTGGGGTCGGTGTGGATGTCGTTATGGTGACTATTTAATTTCTTTGTCTTTCCTTATTCCTCTGTTGGCCGTTTTGGAAAATAAAAGAGTAAACCAAAGAAAAGATCGCGAAAACTTCTATTTCAAAACTCGGGTGTCGTGTGGGCACCGCTTTCAAAACCCTGAGTTTATGATGCTTCCGAAAATAGGTTTCAAAAATCTAAGTGTCGTGTGGGCACTACTTTCCAAAACCCTGAGTTTATGTTGCTTTCGAAATGGGTTTTCAAAATATGGGTGCCGGGTGGGCACCGTTTCAACCTTGTGGATTTATCCTTTCAAACTGAACGGTCGTGAGCCTTATTCAACGCAGTGTGAATGGTTGTATGTTCTGGATTGTTGTGATTGATCGTTTACTACCTTTATGAACATTGTACAAACCGTTACGCCGTGCATATACAGGGGAGACTCTGTCCGTTTGTAGAGTGACCCTGTATATGCGGCGGATCTGGGCACGTGCTGGGGAAGAAGGTTTTCAAAAAAAATTTTTTACTACCTTTTGTAATTCGTTTCCACTAAAAATAATCCCCCGGGGCGTGACTGATTAAGATGGTATCAGAGACTTGCTTTCAATCACAACAGTCGGTGCCGACGTCCACAGGAATACCCACTTAACTACAAAGGAATGGAATGGATAGGTCGTAGGAGAGTAGGACGCGAGTGATCGAGGGGGGGGGAAATAAGTCCGAGTCCTCTTCTCTCGACAGATGGTTCGTTGGTTGTTAGTGGAGCCTAGAACTGACTTATGTTTTGTGCACAGCAATGGCCCGTACTAGATCATCGGCCGAGGATGCAGGGGCAGACGCGACGACGTCGGCGGCCGCAGAGAACCAGCTCCTACGACAACAACTGAGGGACATGGCGGGGCAGCTGGCGACCCTCACGTCTCATGTGCGTCAATTGACGCAGCAGCAACCGGCCGCGACGGTGACGGTCGCCACCGCCCTTCCGCAGGGGCCAGGCGCGCCGACGACGGGGGTCAGCGCAGGAGTGGCCCCTACAGCGACTGTCGCAGACGAGGTACCTCCACCCCAGACGACGACGCCAGCGGCGGTAACCGCGACAGCAACTGCGGGGCCGGCGCCGGGAAGCACCGGCGGGGGTGCCTCGGGGGAGACCGTGGTCACCCCTTCCCCTTCTGTGGCTGCCGCCGCCACGGGGGAGGGGTTAGTTCCGCTGACTGAGCGGGACCGCGTGCGGGCCAACCTGGCCGACTTTAAGAAGTACGACCCACCCACGTTCGACGGGGAGACGACTGATCCCTGGGTCGTCGAGAAGTGGGTGGGATCGATGGAGAAGTTATTCGAGGACTTACTCATGGAGGATGACGAGCGGGTCCCCCTGGCGGTTCACTTTCTGGAGGGGAACGCCCGCTTATGGTGGAAGACGGTGCGCCCTGATCCCGCAAAGGGCGTCGCCGTACTTCCGTCATGGACGACGTTCAAACAGGAGCTGTTTGGAGCCTTTTTCACAAGCAGCGTTAAAAAGAAGTTGGAGGATGACTTGAACCACATCCAGCAGGGGAGTAAGACAGTGATGGCATATCAGCGCGAATTTGTACGACTGGCCAACTGCGTCCCTTTCGTGATAAGGGACGAGTCCCATAAGGCGCAACTCTTCGTGGACGGACTGCGGAGTGATATTTTCGAAGTGGTGCAAGCAGCTGATTTGCACACTTTTCAGAAAGTGGTCGACAGGGCCACGGTGGTGGAGCGCGGGTTCGCCGTTACTCGCGCCAGGAGGGGGGGCCCGGCGCACCATGAGGAAAGGAAGCGACCGCAGCAATACTCCGGGAGAGGCTCTTCTAGTGGAAGCCGACCCCCCAAGCGGTGGAGGCCACAGTCGGGATCTCGGAGCGCACCGGCAGGAGGACCGAGGACAGGAGACAGGCCTTGCGTTATTTGTGGGGGAGGACACCGAGCGGGGGACTGCCCCCAAAGGGGAGACCATTGCTTCCGATGCGGCAAATCGGGGCACTTTCGCCGCAACTGCCCCTTAGCCGGGGGATCTGCGTCCTCAGCAGCTTCCACACCCTCGCCACAACTGTCAGGGCGGGGAAAAGCTTCGGTGGGGTCGACGTCCAAACCCCCTGTACCACGGCGAGAGGAGGATAGGCGGCCACAACCTGGCGGACGGGTTTTCTCGATGACCCGCCAAGAGGCGGATCCGCCGGAGGACGCTCTTGCAGGTATTACTTCTGTTTCAAATTCCCATGCTAGAACTCTTTTCGACACCGGAGCAACACACTCTTTCATTTCCCGTGACTTCGTGTTTCTGTGTGGCCTCGAGGAGACACCCCTCGAAAACTTCTTGACGGTGCAAACGGCGGGGGGGACCTTGGAGGCGGTCAGCGTTGTGACCGCCTGCCCGGTTAAGTTAGGGCGACTGGCATGTCCTTGGGATTTGGTGGTAATCCCCCTGAAGGAGTACGACGTGGTGCTGGGCATGAACTGGCTCACGAGGTACCAGGCGCTCATCGATTGCGACAAGCGACAGCTGCGGTTACAAGAACCGGGCTTCCCTGAGCATGTGTACATGATGTGTAAGAGCATCTCCTTTCCGGCGATTATTTCAGCGGCACGGGCCAGAAGACTGGTGGAGGGTGGTTGCGTGGCCTATTTAGCATCGGTGGACTTGGCCACCCGACCCCCGACGACGCCTGCCGATATCCCAGTGGTGAGGGACTTCCCCGACGTCTTTCCCACGGAACTGCCTGGGATGCCCCCTGAACGGGAAGTGGGGTTCCCTATCGAACTACTACCGGGCACGCAGCCTATTACGAAGGCGCCTTACCGAACGGCCTTCGCAGAGTTAAAAGAGCTTAAAGCACAACTGGAAGACCTCTTGGATAAGGGGTTCATAAGACCGAGTGTGTCACCTTGGGGCGCCCCGGTACTCTTTGTGCGGAAGAAAGACGGAAGCCTGCGTCTCTGCATTGATTACAGGGGAATAAACAAAGTCACGGTGAAGAATAAGTACCCCCTGCCCAGAATAGATGACCTCTTCGACCAGCTGAGAGGGGCGACGGTCTTTTCCAAGATCGATCTGCAATCGGGCTACCACCAACTCCGGGTTCGGGACGAGGACATCCCGAAGACTGCTTTCCGGACCCGGTATGGCCACTACGAGTTCACGGTTATGCCGTTCGGACTTACGAACGCCCCCGCCGTCTTCATGGACATGATGAACCGGATCTTCAGACCTTTCTTGGACCGGTTCGTGGTGGTCTTCATCGACGACATCCTGATCTATTCAGCCACCGACGAGGAACACGAAGACCATTTGCGAACGATCCTCCAGACCCTCAGGGATCAGAAGCTGTTCGCGAAGCTCAAGAAGTGTGAATTCTGGCTACGAGAGGTGGGTTTCCTAGGGCACGAAGATGTACAGGGACCTCAAGCAGACATTTTGGTGGCCTAAGCTGAAGGGGGACGTGACACGACATGTAGCTCATTGCCTGGTATGTCAGCAGATTAAGGCAGAGCATCAGCGGCCGGCGGGAAAATTACAGCCCTTACCAGTGCCGAAGTGGAAGTGGGATCAGATTACCATGGACTTTGTCTCTGGGTTCCCACGTTCGCCGCAGGGGCACGACGCAATTTGGGTCATTGTGGACCGGCTAACCAAGTCAGCACATTTCCTGCCCATCCACACAACCTAGACCAGAGAGCGATTGGCACAGGCCTACCTCAGCGAGATCGTGAGACTGCACGGAGTACCGGCATCCATCACCTCAGACAGGGACACCCGCTTCGTCTCAAAGTTTTGGCAGAGCCTACAGCAAGCCCTGGGGACCAAGCTCCATTTCAGCACAGCCTTTCACCCTCAGACGGACGGACAATCGGAGCGAGTGATTCAGACCCTCGAGGACCTGCTACGCGCCTGTGTGCTTGACTGGGGAGTCGGTTGGGCACGCTACCTACCCCTCGTGGAATTCGCCTACAACAATAGCTACCAGGCCAGCATCCAGATGGCGCCCTACGAAGCCTTATACGGGAGACGCTGCCGATCCCCGATCTGTTGGGACGACTTGGGCGAACGGAAATTCCTGGGACCCGACTTGGTGGAAGAGACTAAAGAGAAGGTACGCCTCATCAGACAGCGTTTGCTGACCGCCCAAAGCCGACAGAAGAGCTACGCAGACCGACGGCGCCGCGATTTGGAATTTCAAGTGGGAGAGCACGTGTTCTTACGGGTCTCACCATCCAGAGGGATCAGGCGTTTCGGGTTGAGAGGCAAGTTGAGTCCACGGTACGTAGGGCCTTTTGAGATCTTGGAGCGCATTGGCCCAGTGGCGTACCGCCTTGCCCTACCGCCTAACCTCGACCGGGTCCACAATGTTTTCCACGTGTCCATGCTCCGGAAATATCTTTCCGACCCGTCACACGTGTTGGACGCCTCCTCACTCGAACTCAAGGAGGACCTAAGCTTCGATGAAACCCCCGTGTGTATCCTAGCAAGAGAAAACAAAACGCTGCGGAACCGAGTCATCCCCTACGTGAAGGTGCTCTAGAGCAACCAGGAGGAACGAGAAGCAACGTGGGAGCTAGAGGAAAAAATGAGAGAGAGCTACCCCAATCTTTTCACCGCAACTCAGGGTTGAGTTTCGAGGACGAAACTCGTTTTAAGAGGTAAGTGGTGTAATACCTGCGGGTTTCGGGGAACCCGGATCCCCTTTATTTTAATCTTTAGTGCACCGCGGTCCGCTTAAGGGATCTGGAAGGTGGTTTTTAATTCCTTGTTTCTGGGCAGGCTGTCGGGGCTCGCGGGTATTTTTAGATAATAAGGCTCGCGAAACGGAGAACGGCGGCGCGATCGGTTTTGGATTCCGACGCCGGGATCTCCCAGAATAAATTTCGGAAGACTGCCGACAGTCCAGGCGACTAACCCGGTTTTCGAGGCGGACCGGACCCAGGTTTGTGACCTACTACTTTGTCCCCCTTTGAGGTTTGGGGTTAAGTCCCACCCGTTCGTTTAGGGACCGGATGATTTATCCTTTGGTTTGGGGTTAGGGTTCGGGATTCCCACTTCTCGCACCCTCGACAGACGGTTTCCTGAGCGCAGAAGACGAGCCGCCTTCCTCCCTCCCCTATTCTTCCCCTTTCCCACCAGTCGGCGTGTAGAACCAAGGAGGCGATCGAGGAAAAGGGACGAACGCCCGCACAACCTTGGAGACGGGCGCGCAAGAACGGCACGATCACCCTCGTGGAACCCTAGCCGACGAAAAACGAGGTGAGCATGGTCGTTTTCCCTTTTCGGTTCTTGATCGAGGAAGGGGAAGGGGGATTCTTGGAGGGTTTCGGAGACGGGCATCCGCCGCCCTCGGAGGCGAGGGAGGGACGAGCCACCCGCCGGCAGGGCACCCGCGCGAGCTTGAGGCCGCGCGGGGCCGCCCGTGCCTGCGGGCAGCTCCCCCGAGCGGCTGGACACCGCGCGGGGCCGCCCGCATGCGGGGGCGCCGCGCGGGGCCGCCCGCATGCAGGGGCCACCGCGCGGGGGGCCGCCCGCCTGCGGGGGCGCCGCGCGGGGCCGCCCGCATGCAGGGGGCGCCGCGCGGGGCCGCCCGCATGCAGGGGCCACCGCGCGGGGGGCCGCCCGCCTGCGGGGGCGCCGCGCGGGGCCGCCCGCATGCGGGGGCGCCGCCCGGGGCCGCCCGCATGCGGGGGCACCGCGCGGGGCCGCCCGCATGCAGGGGCCACCGCGCGGGGGGCCGCCCGCATGCGGGGGCGCCGCGCGGGGCCGCCCGCATGCGGGGCGCCGCGCGGGGCAGCCCGCGCATACGAGGCGCCGCGCAGGCAGCAGGGCGGCGCAGGGCTTGCTGCCGCCGTCAGGAGCAGATTAGCGTTCGGGGCTTCGTTGATTTTATCTATCGGTTTTGACTTCCCGCCCGGGGATCCTGTTTGTAGCTTCGGGGAGCGTGCCGGGACGCGAGGAAGGTCGAGCATCGATCGTCACAAGTGACAGGTGGGTTTTATTTTGGGATCAAACGTCGGGTTCCCGACAGCTGTACTTCAATCTTTAAGCGTTTCCGGTTATTTCGATGTATGTCAAATTGAGTAAAATTTCACGGTATTTGTTGATACTAACATGGAAACCCTTATGGTCACTATTATCTTGTATACTATTGTCGTTCGGTTACTTCGCTCGAGGCTGCAGCACGCGCACCCGCGGTTTGGCCACCGCAAAGGGTGCGCTTTTTCGGAAAAGTGGTCGTTGACCCGTGTATACCCACAGGATGGAGTGGGACCCCTTTAGTTGTGGGGCATGGATGCGCCAAGGTGTGAGCGGCGCGACCCGTCGGTTTAGTTGTCCGGCGGGGGAGCGGTGCGACCCATTCGGTTTAGTTGTCCGACTTGGGCGTGATGCGATCCGTCGGTTTAGTTGTCCGGCGGGATCGGGTATTGCAGGTTCACAGGTGGTTGATTTTACTTTTCCCTTGCGAGGGTGGTTGCTCCGGATAGGCTACGGTTGGACGTTGTTTTCTTTACCCGCTTTACTATTATCACTGTTATCTAGTCGCTGACTTCCCACTTTGCGACAGGGTCCTACCGGGGGGAGAGTTAGGCGACGGTGAGGCCGCGGCGAGAGATTCTGGGTCCCTGGAGACCTGAACAGTATTTTTATCTCTTTCTTTCGCATTCCATTTGCTATTTGTAGATTGTGGATGGTTCTCGATACCCTCGTGGGGTCGGTGTGGATATCGGTATGGTGACTATTTAATTTCTTTGTCTTTCCTTATTCCTCTGTTGGCCGTTTTGGAAAATAAAAGAGTAAACCAAAGAAAAGATCGCGAAAACTTCTATTTCAAAACTCGGGTGTCGTGTGGGCACCGCTTTCAAAACCCTGAGTTTATGGTGCTTCCGAAAATAGGTTTCAAAAATCTAAGTGTCGTGTGGGCACTACTTTCCAAAACCCTGAGTTTATGTTGCTTTCGAAATGGGTTTTCAAAATATGGGTGCCGGGTGGGCACCGTTTCAACCTTGTGGATTTATCCTTTCAAACTGAACGGCCGTGAGCCTTATTCAACGCAGTGTGAATGGTTGTATGTTCTGGATTGTTGTGATTGATCGTTTACTACCTTTATGAACATTGTACAAACCGTTACGCCGTGCATATACAGGGGAGACTCTGTCCGTTTGTAGAGTGACCCTGTATATGCGGCGGATCTGGGCACGTGCTGGGGAAGAAGGTTTTCAAAAAAAAAATTTTACTACCTTTTCTAATTCGTTTTCGTTAAAAATAATCCCCCGGGGCGTGACACCTGCCCACTCCGCGTGGGGCATACTACTGACTACTATGGACTCACCTGCCCACTCCGCGTGGGGCGTACTACTGACTACTATGGACGCACCTGCCCACTCCACGTGGGGTGTCCTGCCGACTACTACGAACGCACCTGCCCACTCCACGTGGGGCGTCCTAGTCGGTCCATCTCAATCATCATCGCGCATCCGGAGCGTACTCGAGGGGAGCGACCCCACCGAGCTCTAGTATCTAGTTAGTCTCACCTATCTCATAAATGGCACATGCAGACTATGATCCTCGATCAATCAGATCGGATACCCAATACCAGATAACACATCACAGTCGGAACCCTCCATGACTGGATCAGGGAATGCCAAACCCTCTCATAGCTATGTCGGAGAACCCTCAACGACCCAATCTGATAATGCACATCCCATGGCTAAGTCGGGAAACCTCCACGACTAAATCTACCAGAGCCCAACATCTCAACCAAATCGGAGAACCATCTCCACTACCAAATCAGAATATATATATATATATATATATATATATATATATATATAAATGATCTAGAATAATCCCACCAGGGATCTCAACTCACCTGACACTAGAAGCTCATCACACAGAGCTCTAAAAATTCACTCGGCCCCCTGGCACGAGGATACCTGCATCCTGAACCTACTCAAACTCTCTGGAAGCTCACAAAAATTCAAAACTATTTTTAAAGTCTCAATTTTATTAAAATCGGTCCGCCGATTTTTAAAACGGTTCAGATGCCAATCTAATACCAACTAGTCATGTAGTCTAGTGTCATATCATTCCTAGATCATGCTAAAAATATCTGGGGCCCATAATTGTCTTCCTATAATTTTCTAGGCAACTATCAAATTTACCAGCTATATAAATAATGAGCTAATCATGATCAACATGCATACAATAGCTTTAGAAGGCATTCCATACATCTTGAAGAATTCCAACCCACCTGGAACGTTTTCCGCAGGCAAACGCCGAAGTCGGTGAAGCGCCGCACCGCTCACTATCAAAATCCTGCCGGAACGCCCGAAAACCGCATCGCATGTGCGCGCACTGACGCGATCCTCGGAAAAATATCCCCGGAAGCTCGGACAAATCCCTCGAGTCCTCTAATGGAAACGGCGCGCACTCCGGCCATCGCTGCCCTCTCGCAGCAAATGCACACACTCACGCACGCGCGCACGCACGCCTCGACTCCGCGCCGAGAAAATCCACAAGCTCACAGCACCAATAGAAAGGATGGAAAGAATAATCCAAATAAGCTCAAACCTTATCAAAAATCCATCTAAGAAATCCAAAACTCACGCTTGAACAAATCAAACCACTTACCTCCTTTGCGGCCGACACGCGCGCGCGGCTCCGCTCGACCCCAAGCTGCAGGAACACCAAGCTGCATCAACTCCCTCTCAATCTCTCTCACTCTCTTTCTTTCTTTCTTTCTTTCTTTCTTGCTCTGTCGAGGAGAAGAGGCAGGGGCTAGGCTCAATAAATAGAGGGTGGTGAGCTGGGGAGGGAAAAGACCAAAAAGCCCCTGCTAAAAAAATATCTGAAGGTTGAGTACCGGTACTCGGGCTCCCGTATCGGTACACAGGCTCAAAAAATCCCAAACCGAGAGCTAACTCTGATAAATCCACCTCTGAGTACCGGTACCCACACGTTCCGGTACTCAAGCTAAAATCCTCATTGGGTTCCGGTACAAAACACCCAGTTCCGGAACATAGCCCTCAGTTCCGGAACACAATACCCTGTTCCGGAACACCAAGCTCCTCAGGCTGATCCGAAATCTGAAGCTTCCAATTTCCTCGCCGTCAACTCACTTTATGCCCCGGAAGCTTCCGCACCACTCTGAAATCTCCCGAACCCCGCTGTAAACATAAAGTACACATGTCCAAAGCTTTTCCTACTCTGAAAGCTCAATTGTGGGGTCGGTGCGCTCAATCCAACAATCCGGTGCTCTCACTAGAAAATCCTTACTTGCCAAGTCCAACTCACTTTTTGTCTTCGGGGCCTCCGCATCAGTAAGAATCCACCCGAACTCCGCTGTAAACAGGAAATACACATGTCCCAACACTTCCCAAATTTCTATGTGCAACCGCGGAGTCGGTTCTCTATCCAAGCCTGTACCCTACAAGCACTCAATGCCCCGAAATCACTAATTCAACTGGGCTTCCAAGTTTCGACGCTGCTAACTCATTTTCTTCTCAAAGGATTCTGCGTCGATCCGGGACAATCCGAACTCATCTGTAAACCCAAATGGAACACGCCCAAGGCGATCACTCCGCACCACGCCATCTCGCGAGGTCGGTGCACTCAACAAAATTCCCGTACTCTACAATAGCACCGCGACACTCAATCGCCATAGATAACAGTAATAATCCACAAACATAAACAGGGAATAACAGAATTTTAACATGCATATACTTTACCCTTTCAAGTTTACCCTTTCGTTCCAGACCCTGAAAATGTCTAAAAAGGTACCCACCTCAAACACAAAAGAGGAAGAAGATGTGCGACAGTTCCAACTAAAACACCTCAACCTTGTGCCCGAAAGAACTACATTAAGAATCGTTGTTAAAAACATCGTCGTGGTAAAAAACGCTCAAAAACGAAGCAAAACGGGTCAAAAACAGGCCAAAACGGAGTTACCGGGCTTTCGGGCTGAAGGATGTTGCACGGAGCTAGGCGTGGACCAGGTTCACAACACAGTGGAGGCGGCGGCGCAGGCCGGGTTCACCCCAGGCGCGTGCACCATGCGCATTCGGCCGGGCCGGTGCACGAGTAAAGCGCCCACCGGGCTCACGGCTACAGTGGTGGCGGTAACGCGGACCGGGCGCACGCTGCGCGGTAGACCGCTGCGACATGGGCCGGGCCGCGCACGGGCAAAAGGCGCGCACCGTGTCCACTACCGCGGCTGCGGTGGCGCGCACCGGGTGCACGCCCGGTGCGTGCACCGCGCCGATCGGGTCGGGCTGGTGTAGGCAGCGCAGGCCGGGCGTAGCAACGGGGTCTACGGGAAACCGCGCCGAGCCCGTGCGCCTGGTCCACGCCTGGATCGTGGACCGCGTGGCCGCGGGCTGGGTTTCCGAACAGTAAACCCTTTTTTTTTTTTCGATTTCGTCGTCTTTTCCGGCTCCAGTTGCGACCACGCGACCACGGCGGCTGCGGCGACGACCTCGTGAACATGATAACGGCGGCGGCGGCCTCCCATTTAACAACGGCAGCGGCGACTTCCCGTTACCTCCGACGGTGGCGGCGGCTTCCCGTTACCTCCGACGGTGGCGGCGGCCTCCCGTCTAATCCGACGGCGGCGGCGGCCTCCCGTTTAACACAAAACTCATATCGCATGCGACATCCGAACCACCAACACCCAAAACGCAAAACCCCAGAACGAAGAGAACATAAAATCAACGATGCTAACCTTGATCTACCGGAGGTGATGATCCGATCTCGTTCTTCGCGGCGCTGAGGATCCGGAGCCGCTTCCCGTAGATGGCGACGCCTCGTTCTTCGGTCTCCGGCCCGTTGATCGCAAGAAAACGACTCTCTTCCTCTCTCTCTCTCTCTCTCTCTCTCTCTCTCTCTCTCTCTCTCTCTCTGTCTCTCTCAAACGGCTAGGGTCTCTTGTTCCGGTTCCTTCGAGCGTAAGAAACCCCCGAACGAAGGTGAGTTTTTCCTTTAGGGTTTTCGAAGTTCCATTCGGAATCGGGTTTTTGCGGGGAAAACCGCCGCCGCCGTCGCCGCCACCCGCCGCGCGGGGCCGCCCGCAGGCGGGCACCGTGCGGGCTGGTGCCGTGCGGGCCGCCTGCAGGCGGCGCTCCGCGCGGCAGGCACGCCGCGCGGGGCATGTGCCGCGCGGGCCGCCTGCAGGCCGCGCGCCGCGCGGCAGGAGCGCCGAGCGGGCGCTACCCGCAGGGGGGCGCCGCGCGGGCCGGTGCCGCGCGGCGCGGCAGGCGCGCCGTGCGGGGCCGCCGCGACGGGTCGGGGCCGCGAGGGGCTGTCCGCAGGCCGTGAGCGCGCCGCACGGGTCGGTGTCGTGCGGGGAACTTCACCGCGCGGAGTCCGGGGATCGCGTCGGGTCTTCCGTTTTCAATGTGTAGTCGACGTTCGGCGTTAGTCACCTAGTCTTAGCATTCTTTTACCTCTTCAGGGGTGCGGGACGCCGTAAGCTCGGTAGACGTGCAAACGCGGACGAACCGATTGACGATCTCCTTTCAAGGTGGGTACTTTCTCCAGGGTCAGTCGGGAAAGGGTGTTAGTTGTAAGATGCATGTTTGGGCAAAGGTGATTTTCTAAAATATTTACTATTTACATTTCTAACCCGTTTACACTATTTATTTAATCGTTCATCTAAATACTTAATTATGAGGCTCGTGTTACTGCACGCACACCGGCGGCTTGGCCTCCGCAAGGGTGTGCTTTTCCGGAAAAAGTGGTACGTTGACCCGTGTACCCCACGTGACGGTGGCGTAATGGGGGCCCTCGTGGGTGGAGGGTGTGAGCGGTGGTGCCGAGGTAGGTGCTCGGCGGCCGAGGCAGGTGCTCGGCAGGGGTCCGAGGTGGGTGCTCGGAGGGGTTGCCGGGGGAGGTGCCCGGTTTGTTTTACACAGGGTTACCTATCGTGGATTACACTTTGCGGCGGGGGTTGCTCTAGTTTTAATGGTTTGCTGTTTTACTGCCCTTTTTGCTCTTACTTTACGTTATGGTCACTGACTTCCCACCTTGTGACAGGTTCGTCCAGGGGCGAGCGCTAGGGCGCTGGTGAGGACGCGGGAGCGCTGTTCTGTTCCTTAGCGACTACAGATACAGTTGACTTTCCTTTCCTTGTTCATTTATTATTCATGATAGTTAGTTGTGGATTGCGATACCCCCGTGGGTTCGACGTGGATGTTGCCTGTTTTTTTTATAATTATTGAATGAATGTCTTTCTTTTCCTTACTTGGCCGTTTTGAACTATGAACAACAAAAACCGAGAAAAACCGTTTGCGAAAACCGATTTTAAAACGTGGGTGTCGTGTGGGCACTGTTTTTTAAAACCTTGTGGGATTTATGTGATTTCGAAAATGGTTTTACAAAATCAGGCATCGGGTGGGTGCCGTTTTAAAACTCTGTGGATTTATGTGGCTTTGAAACGGATTTTAAAACATCGGCGTCGGGTAGGCGTCGCTTTCAAAACTCTGTAATTATTTATCCTTTTACAAACAGTCGGCCCTTTTCTAAGTATGAGAGTAGATAGGATGTATGGTTTGCATGTTGATTGTGTCGGTGCCTTGCTCTAGTGTGGTTAAAGCTTGTATGAGATGCATTATGTAGTCAGGACGCCGTGCATATACAAAGGAGACTGCCCGTTTGCAGAGTGAATTTGTATATGCGGCGGGTCTGTGCACGCACTGGGGTGGATTTGTTTTCAAAAAAAAAAAAATATTACGCTGATCTGGGAGCATCGGTGGCTCTTCTTCCGCCCGTTTGAACTCCGGGGCGTGACAGATTAAGATGGTATCAAAGTGAGAACTTTAACCACAATAGTCGGGGCCCAACATCCACGGGGCCTAATACTCTAGCTAATGAATAATAAAGTGAACATTGTGTAGACAAGTAGAACGCGAGTGCTCGTGGGGGAGGGGAATTTAGTAGAATCCCTTTTAGTGCCAGCGTTTGGGGTGTTACTTTAGTTTAGTCTAGAAGTAACCGGTTTTGTGCATGTGTTTAGATAATGGCCAGAACTAGATCTACCACCGAGGTTGCAGGGGCGGACGCAGCGGCGTCGGCGACCGCGGAGAACCAGCTCCTGAGGCAGCAGTTACGGGAGATGGCGGGGCAGCTGGCAACCCTTACGGACCACGTGCGCCAACTGACCCAGCAGCAGCAGCATCCCCCTGCGACGGTGGTAGTCGCCCAGGGCCCTCCTCCGGGGCCAACTGCACCAGCGACGGGACCGCTGGTAATGGAGGCCGAGACGGGGGCTGCCCCAGCCCGGGCCGTGGCACCCGAGGTGCCGTCAGCCCAACAGACGGTGCCAAGGGTAGTCCATTCGGCAGCAGCAGCGGGATCGAAGCCGGGAACTACAGCCAGAGACACCCCAGTGGAGACCGGGGTGATGCCTTCTTCCGTCGTGGCCGCTACCTGTTACGGAATTTGAGTTGGCGTAGTTTCGTGAAAGTTTCAAGTCCTGAAGATTGAAGGTGAAGAAAGTTGGATCATTTAACTCAATCTCAAGAAAGAAGAATTCAAAAGGATCAGGTATGTTTAACTAAAGAATTTGTGTGATCCAAATACTTCTTGTAGTGTAGAAACACTTGGAAGAATCTTTCATTGCATAAAAATCAAAAACTGGACTTGGGACATGTTCAGGATCCGGATCAGGCTGTTCGATCCGGATCCCGAAGGTGGTTCGTTCATACATCGTCGCAATCCGGATCGTAGTCTCTTGATCCGGATCCCGAACGTTGAGTTTACCATCTACCTTGAACGATCCGGATCTTGCTTCGCAATCCGGATCCCGAACGTTGATGTTTGGTGAACTGTATGAACGATCCGGATCGTAGTTACATGATCCGGATCCCGAACCTTCGTTTTTCTGGAATTGGCTGTTTCGTTATGACGATCCGGATCTCAGTTATCACGATCCGGATCGCCGTCCGTAAAATTCCAGAAATGGCAGGTTTTTGATTCTTATCTCCTTCCTAGGGTTTCTAACCTATAAATAGACCCTATGTCTTTCTTTCTAGGGTCAATCCACATAGCCGTCATTTTCATATATCATCTTATACGGCTATAGATCCACATATAGAGAAGAAAGGAAATCATTAGAGAATACTCTATGTTTCTTCATCTATATTGATTAGTTTGATTCTAGGTTTTCATACTCACATCTTGAGTTGAATCAAACTAATGAATACTTAGATGGTATTTCCGATCTATCTTTGATCTAAGTATTCGGCGGATCATCACCACCCAAAAAACAACGATTACCCCAAAATCGGCGCGTGGATTCGCGTGTCCTTGTGGATTCAAGGTTCATTCGCTCTCGTGGATTCGGAGCGAGGCACGTTCGTGGATTCGAAGGGTGCTATTGGGTGAAGACCGTGGATTCGAAGGGTGCTATTGGGTGAAGACCGTGGATTCGGTCGGACGTCGTGGATTCGACGTTGGACGCCGTGGATTCGGCGTTGGGCGCAGATCGTGGATTCGAGAAGCGTCTGGAGCGAGCGGAGAAGATCCTCTAGGAGCGTATGGAAAAGGTTGAGTCGTAAGTGTGTACGGTAAATCACCTTGTACGTGTTTTAATTCTAGTGGATTTCTGCCGTGTTATCGGTCCCGTGGTTTTTTACTCCGGTGATGGAGTTTTCCACGTAAAAATCTTGCGAGTTATTTTCATTTCCGCATTGGGTTTTTTATCGCAACGATTTTTGAGTGTTTATACGTTTACACCTATTCACCCCCCTCTAGGTGTTTCTTCCCCTATTTAGATCCGTATTATATACGACCCAACAAGTGGTATCAGAGCGGGAATAGGGTTGTGAACAATGGTTGAAGGTGGAAACATCAATCAACCCCCTTTCTTTGATGGAACAAATTATGCGTACTGGAAAGTACGGATGAAAGCCTTTTTATCTTCCATCGACGAAAGGGTGTGGCATTCAATTGAATCAGGATGGACTAATCCAACTGAACTTATCTCTGATGTTCACACCTTAAAACCTAGGTCGAAATGGACCAAGGAAGAGTTTGAGTTATCTTCTTACAATGGCAAGGGAATTAATGCTATTTTTAATGCCTTATCTCAAACTGAATTCTCTCGCGTCTCGGCATGTGAGACTGCGAAAGAAATCTGGGATGTTCTCCAGGTTACACATGTGGGAACTAACCTCGTGAAGATTCAGAAACTGCAGATGCTTACGAGCAAGTTTGACTTTATTTTGATGGCAGAAAATGAATCTTTCACGGACTACTATACACGATTGCAAGACATCGTAAACTCATGTGCTAATCTGGGAGAGAAGATTCCAGAATTTAAGATTGTAAGAAAAATCTTAAGAACTCTTCCTGAACGATTTCGCCCAAAGGTTACTGCCATTGAAACTATTAAACACCCGGACGAAATACGTGTAGAAGAATTAGTTGGTTCATTACAAACTTATGAAATGACTTTTAATACTAACAATTCTTCTGGAAAAGCATCAACTTCTAAGTCTTCAGGTTATGCGTTGAAAACAACTAAGGAAGAAGACGCGGATACATCCTCCTCGGACGATGACGAGAACCTTTCTATGGAGGAATTTGAGAAGCAGCTCGCTCTCTTGACAAGGAATTTTCGCCGCAACTTTCGAAGGGGTAATTCAAGCAAATCTCCATCCTTCAGAAAGTGGAACAAAGGCAAGGGTACTCCAAGTCACAAGTCAAGAAAGCAGGAGAACTTCTCAAAGGATAAGAAAAGTTCAGAAGGACAACTGCAATGCTTCAAATGTCGAGGCTACGGCCACATTGCAACGGAGTGTCCTAACAAGTATCCGGCAAAGAAGAAGGCGATGCAAGTCGTCACTTGGGATGACAACTCAACGTCAAATGAGTCGTCTTCAAGTGATGAAGAAAAGAGCTCCACGGCATTCCACGCGTCCACATCTTCACCATTCATGTGCTTTATGGCAAGTACGTCTGAATCATTGTCCAACTCCACTGTTGAAAAGAATGCAATGGACAATGAATCGGATGATTCGGAAGGTGAAGATTTTGCTCTAGCCTACCACAGACTTTTGAGGGACTCAAAGAAAGTGGCTAAGCAAAACAAGAGTTTGAGAGGGAGATTGCATGATCTCGAAGAAGAAGCAAAAAGAGCGACTTCTCTCTCAAACGCTCTTGAAGTGGAAAGGGAAAACCTGATAAAAGAAAATGCTTCCCTTCAAGAGTCCAATGAGCAACTTGAAAAGGAACATACAAATCTGGTGGATAACGCGAATCACTTTTCAAAGCTCTACAACGAGGCTCGACAGGATAACCTGGAAATGACAAAGACCATTTTCCAACTCAAGAATGACTTACAGCGATTCTCTTCAGGAAGGAGTAAGTTGGATAGACTTCTTGGTCTTGGTCAATCAAATAGGTTCGGCCTCGGATACACTCAAACTGGAAACAGTCCAAGTTCGAGTGAGACAGTTTTGTGCCTCAGTCGGTATCTCCTCCTCCGACACCCGGAATTCAAGACAAACAACGACAACAAACCTACTTCATCCTCTTTGGGATCGTCAAGATCTAAGGTATGTTTTCGTTGTGGTGTTTCAGGGCACATAAGAAGATATTGCAAGAGGGACGAAGAGCACGTCATCTACCAAGACCTCGCATCCAACTACAAAAAGACTCCTCTTCAGAAATCAAAGCAAAA
>CM055072.1:14535026-14556176 GCA_029204045.2 Tillandsia leiboldiana
GGATTTTTAAAAGAAAGATGCTCAAGAGCCACTCTCTTCAACAGATTGTCTAGAAATATTATCTACCATATTTGGGATTTCAAACATCTATTGATCTTTGTATTTCATTTTCTTTACGAATTGATGATTTGATAAAGGCATTACTCATAAGATCAAGTTAGATGTAATTGAAGGTGTTCAACTTTAGGGATTTAATTCTTGTAAATTTTCGTTTCATTTTTGGATATTATTGATAGATTTGGCATAATCTAATTCTTGTTGTATGAAACGATGCTTTTGTTTAAAGTTGATACACCTTTGTGCTTACAATCTTTTTCTGGTTTTTCTTGAATTTCTCTGAAATTTTTCTAAAGAAAAAGTTGGGGCCGATCCGGATCGGGCAAGTGATCCGGATCCCGAACGCAGGTTTTCTCCTGCGGGCTGACGATCCGGATTGGACCTGCCGATCCGGATCCCGAACGCAGTTTTTTCACTGCGGGTAGCCGATCCGGATCGCAAGCTCGGGAGGATCCGGATCGCGGCTAGGTTTTTATAAAGAACAAAAGGGTTTTGATTTCTTTTACTCCAATCTTTTGTTCAAAAGTTTCCAGAGCGCTTCTCTCTCTAGATTTCATCCTCCTGGAAGCTTTCAAACTCAAGTTCTTCAGTTCCAAGTAAGTTTTATTGATCAAAATCTCGGTTTTTCACCGTTTTTCTCTTTTCCTCCTCAAACGTACGAAATTCTTGGATCGATTTTGTTTGTGGATGGTTTTTGATCAAATTTCTTTTGAAATAAGAACTCTGGGTTGTTTAGTTTGATTATATGCTAGGTTTTCTCCTGATTAACGGATTTTAGGCTTCGATTTCTAAAATTTCGGTTTTAGGGCATATAATAAGGATTTTCGAAATTCATGCAATTGATCTATTTTAAAAGTCCTTTTGCAAAACTAATTTGATTCTTAGTCTCTCTACATGATTATGATTGTTTGGGTACAATTTTTCCAATTTTTGAAAACTAAGAATTTTTGTGTTCTTGAGTTGGTTTTCACAGGACACCTTCTTTACTCAAGCATTTTGTTCAATGGCACTTAATTCAATGTGTTTCTCTTGGTTAATCCTTCTCCTGGTCTCAATGGTACACACTCGCCCTACAAATAAACTAAAGAGAGCCAAGAACCTCCAACAAAAAGGTGATTTTGTCGAGGTCAGTGACACAGAGGTAGATTGTCATGAGGTTGACTGGGCAGCATTGACGGATGATGATGACTCAATGTATGAACAAGAACCGTCTGATGATTCAAGGAGAAAGGCGTCTGTTAAATCAAAAGAAAAGGCAAACAAAGGACCAGGAAAAGCATCAAAGGCAGCACCAATCATCTCCATGAAAGAAAGAGAATAACTAGACGCTGTGGGCTACGACAGGACATTAATGTTGACACGCCGATAGCTCCTGACTCCCCACAATCGCTTGGAAGAAGTATTCGTTAACACTGATCGTCTTCGAGCCTTTGCACATCGCGAATGCATTGGTGAAAGGCATGTTAACTTTGAGGCTCTGCAAGGTCACTCCCCTGCTTTGGCCTTCTGATTGAACAAGCAAACCTTATTCAAGTATGTCGTTTCCCAGAAACTCTTGGCTACTGTTTGCATCATGTGAGGACCTTCTACACTAATGCACGACATCTTCGAGAGGTTGAGAACGGTCCTATGGAGTTCTACACGAACATCCAAGGCACAAGGTTTAAGATTACTCCACAATTGATTGGCGAGGTTTTGGGAATGGAAGCCAGCAAGAAAGGAGTTCACTTCTTGAAGGGGGTAAATTTGACAAACACATTATGGCAAAAAGTTATAGAGGGAATTTGTCTCGAGGGAACACAATCAACCGAAAAATCTGTTCGTTCTAAAGAACTTCGTCTTGAATATCGCTTCTTAAACT
This sequence comes from Tillandsia leiboldiana, assembly GCA_029204045.2. Taxonomy (NCBI): domain Eukaryota; kingdom Viridiplantae; phylum Streptophyta; class Magnoliopsida; order Poales; family Bromeliaceae; genus Tillandsia; species Tillandsia leiboldiana. The sequence goes on from CM055072.1 coordinate 14,536,945, forward strand.
TCATCACATGCTACAATATACTTCCAAATATGCAGACAAAGGTTGTGAGATGGGACCGGTTGCTGTTTTTGTATCTCATAGGACATCGATCAGTGGCAACGGCATTGAATATCAACATTCCATACATTATCTGGAATAGAATGGCGCGATATGTTGAGCATCCTCACCCCACTGAGAGAATTCCATTTCCCTTGATTATAATGAGGATTTTACAGAAATTTCAGGTTGACATTACTTCAACAACTTATCATCAATGTCTGAGCATGATAAATGAGTCTACTATTGTCAAATCCCTCCATAAGTTGCCGCATGTCACTCCAGTTCCTGCATCTGGAACAAAGCACAGTACAAGCACTGCCGCATCACCATCTCGACAAGCAACTGGCACAGATGATGAAGCATCAATAACATCGATTATCAAGGAACAACGGCGACTATCTGTTAAGCAAGAACAAATTTTGACGGAGCAACAACGAATTACCAAAGAGCTTGAAATTACAACGGCAGCTCACATTACCATAACGAAGAAGATCAATTCAATGGACAAGCGGATGCGAAAGATACTCTCTAAGATGGGTTGCACAAGCTCTGAAGACTCAGATTCTGACAACTGATTACTTTTGACTCATTTTCTTTTCCTTTCCTTTTGTGCAGGATTACGATTTTAGGATTTAGTTTTATACTTACGTTAGCTTAGTTCTCAGGTTTTACATTTTATTGGAACTTTTTACTCTCCTCACATTTCGTAGTCTTAACTACATTCTGGCTTTGTTTTGTTACAAAAAGGGGGAGAGAGTTAGAGAGAACTTTGAACAATGTTGACTGCATGAAACATCAAGGTAAGTGAACAATGTTTGATATGAAAACTGGATGAATATCAAGGTAAGTATTACTCCAACTTCCATTCTCAACTTGAGGTTTTTCAGCTGTATGAATGCATGCCTCGACTAACTATTTGCTAACTATTTGGGCATGTAATATAACTAACAAGTTGATGTTCACTAACAAGTTTGTGACACTTGGTTTTTGATTGCATAGAAGATATGTTGGTTCTTAACTCTGATCAATTACATATCTATATATATATTAGTTTGTCACAAACATGTTCATGACATTTGGTTTTTACGTGCAAAGAAGATATGTTGGTGTTTTTTTAACTATGATCAGTTTACATATCTGAATATAAATGTCATGGTAAGTATAAATGAGTTTAAACTTCATCTCTGTTTGTGGTTTTTGAATAATACAAAATTCTTGAGGTATCTAACGATTTCTTTTGTCAAGAATGATTTCTTTTTGCAGAGAGTACAGATGTCTAAGTCTAGAGTCTGTTTTAGGAGTTTAACTCATGTATTGTATTTTGGATTTCCATTGTAAATTTTTGTTGTATGGTGATAGCAACAAAAATATCTTTTTGAATTTTCTTTAGTGGATCTGTGTTTTGTCACGAAACCGCCAAAGGGGGAGATTGTTACGGAATTTGAGTTGGCGTAGTTTCGTGAAAGTTTCAAGTCCTGAAGATTGAAGGTGAAGAAAGTTGGATCATTTAACTCAATCTCAAGAAAGAAGAATTCAAAAGGATCAGGTATGTTTAACTAAAGAATTTGTGTGATCCGAATACTTCTTGTAGTGTAGAAACACTTGGAAGAATCTTTCATTGCATAAAAATCAAAAACTGGACTTGGGACATGTTCAGGATCCGGATCAGGCTGTTCGATCCGGATCCCGAAGGTGGTTCGTTCATACATCGTCGCAATCCGGATGGTAGTCTCTTGATCCGGATCCCGAACGTTGAGTTTACCATCTACCTTGAACGATCCGGATCTTGCTTCGCAATCCGGATCCCGAACGTTGATGTTTGGTGAACTGTATGAACGATCCGGATCGTAGTTACATGATCCGGATCCCGAACCTTCGTTTTTCTGGAATTGGCTGTTTCGTTATGACGATCCGGATCTCAGTTATCACGATCCGGATCGCCGTCCGTAAAATTCCAGAAATGGCAGGTTTTTGATTCTTATCTCCTTCCTAGGGTTTCTAACCTATAAATAGACCATATGTCTTTCTTTCTAGGGTCAATCCACATAGCCGTCATTTTCATATATCATCTTATACGGCTATAGATCCACATATAGAGAAGAAAGGAAATCATTAGAGAATACTCTATGTTTCTTCATCTATATTGATTAGTTTGATTCTAGGTTTTCATACTCACATCTTGAGTTGAATCAAACTAATGAATACTTAGATGGTATTTCCGATCTATCTTTGATCTAAGTATTCGGCGGATCATCACCACCCAAAAAACAACGATTACCCCAAAATCGGCGCGTGGATTCGCGTGTCCTTGTGGATTCAAGGTTCATTCGCTCTCGTGGATTCGGAGCGAGGCACGTTCGTGGATTCGAAGGGTGCTATTGGGTGAAGACCGTGGATTCGGTCGGACGTCGTGGATTCGACGTTGGACGCCGTGGATTCGGCGTTGGGCGCAGATCGTGGATTCGAGAAGCGTCTGGAGCGAGCGGAGAAGATCCTCTAGGAGCGTATGGAAAAGGTTGAGTCGTAAGTGTGTACGGTAAATCACCTTGTACGTGTTTTAATTCTAGTGGATTTCTGCCGTGTTATCGGTCCCGTGGTTTTTTACTCCGGTGATGGAGTTTTCCACGTAAAAATCTTGCGAGTTATTTTCATTTCCGCATTGGGTTTTTTATCGCAACGATTTTTGAGTGTTTATACGTTTACACCTATTCACCCCCCTCTAGGTGTTTCTTCCCCTATTTAGATCCGTATTATATACGACCCAACACTACCGCCACGGGGGAAGGGTCTGCTCCGCCGACTGAGCGGGATCGCGTGCGCGCCAACCTAGCAGACTTCAAGAAGTACGACCCGCCGGTGTTTGAGGGGGAGGCGACGGACCCCTGGGTCATGGAGAAGTGGGTGGACACAATGGAGAAGCTGTTTGAGAATTTATTGATGGAAGAACACGAGCGGGTTCCCCTGGCCGTCCACTTTCTCGAGGGGAACGCCCGCATGTGGTGGAAGACGGTACGCCCTGACTCCACGAAGGGTACCGCCCTCCCATCGTGGACCACCTTTAAATGAGAACTGTTCGGGGCGTTCTTCACCAACAGTGTCAAGAAACAATTAGAAGATGATCTGAACCACATCAGGCAGGGAAACCGAACCGTCATGGAGTACCAGCGGGAGTTCGTGAGACTGGCGAACTGCGTCCCTTTCGTCATACGGGACGAGTCTCACAAGGCCCAACTGTTCGTGGACGGACTGCGTAGCGACATTTTTCAAGTGGTGGAGGCGGCAGATTTGCATACATTCCAGAAGGTGGTCGACCGGGCCACCATTGTGGAGCGTGGCTTTGCCGTTACACGCGCTCGAGGGGATGGCCCTTCTCAGCAGGAGGACAGGAAGCGGTCTCAGCTGTTTTCCGGGGGAGGCTCTTCCAGTGGGAGTTGACACTCCAAACGGTGGAGACCCCAGCAAAAGACCAGGAGCGCACCTTCGAGAGGACAGAGATCAGACGATAGGCCTTGTGTTATCTGCGGCGGGGCACATCGGGTAACAGAGTGCTCCAAGAGGCAGGACCACTGTTTCCGGTGTGGCAAGCAAGGGCATTTTCGTTTCAACTGCCCCATGAATCAAGGCGCAGCATCTTCAGCAGCCTCCGCGCCAGCACCTCAGCACGCGGGGCGAGGGAAAGCCCCGATGACATCGGCCCCCAGACATCCAGCACCTCGACCAGCGGAGGAGAGGCCACCACGGTCAGGAGGCAGGGTCTATTCGATGGCCTACCAGCAGGCAGACCCACCCGAGGACGTCGTAGCAAGTATCACTCTTATTTCAATTTACCGTGCTAGAACCCTTTTCGATACCGGAGCAACCCTTTCGTTTATGTCTCGTGATTTTGCACTGACACACGGTTTTGAGGAGAGACCCCTACCTAGTGTTTTGTCTGTCCAAACCGCGGGGGTACCCTTGGAGGCCCGCAACCTTATACCTTCCTGTTCAATAAGCTTGGGGAGGCTTTCTTGCCCCTGGGATTTGGTAGTCATCCCATTAAAGGAGTACGATGTGGTACTTGGGATGGATTGGCTCACGTGGTACCAAGCGGTGATCGACTGTGAGAAGCGCCAGGTGCGACTACAATACCTAGAGTTTTCGGAGAACGTGTACTTAGCATGCAAGAGCATTTCCTTTTCCTCCATTCCAGCATCGCGAGCTAGGAAACTGATCGAGGGAGGGTGCGTGGCCTACTTGGCGTCGGTGGACTTGGCCACGAGACCCTCTGCGGCACTCTCCGACATCCCGGTTGTGAAGGACTTCCCAGATGTCTTCCCTACCGAACTGGCGGGGATGCCCCCCGAGCGGGAGGTTGTTTTTCCGATCGAGCTCCCACCCAGCACCCGACCGATCACGAAGGCCCCCTACAGAATGGCCTTTGAAGAACTGAAGGAACTTAAGGCGCAGTTTGAAGACCTTCTGGACAAAGGATTCATCAGACCGAGCGTGTCACCTTGGGGCGCACCGGTACTCTTTGTGCGAAAGAAGGACGGGAGCTTGCGGCTGTGCATCGACTACCGGAAAATCAACAAGGTCACGGTGAAGAACAAGTACCCCTTACCCAGGATTGATGACCTCTTCGATCAGCTGAGGGGAGCGACAGTCTTCTCCAAGATTGATTTGCAGTCAGGCTACCATCAGCTCAGAGTGCAAGACGAGGATATTCCGAAGACGGCCTTGCGGACCCGGTATGGCCACTACGAATTTACTGTAATGCCGTTCGGGCTCACCAACGCCCCAGCGGTATTTATGGATATGATGAACCGAGTCTTCAAGCCCTTCCTGGATCAGTTCGTAGTGGTTTTCATCGACGACATCCTGATATACTCGCCCACCGATGAGGAACACGAGGAGCACCTACGGATTGTTCTGCAGACTCTCAAAGAACAGAGGTTGTTTGCCAAACTTAAGAAATGCGAGTTTTGGCTTCGCGAGGTGGGGTTTCTGGGGCACATCATCTCAGCAGCGGGAGTTGCGGTGGATCCCAAGAAAGTGGAGTCGGTGACCGACTGGCCCCAACCGACTACGGTAACGGAGGTCTGCAGCTTCCTGGGCCTTGCAGGATATTATAGACGTTTTGTCGAGGGCTTCTCGAAAATTGCAACCCCCCTGAACCGCCTGACCCGGAAAGGAGAAAAATTCATTTGGACGGCCCAATGCCAAGAAGGTTTCGAGGAACTCAAGAAAAGGCTAACAACAGCACCTGTACTTGCGCTACCGACGCCTAGAGAGGACTTTGAGGTATACTGCGACGCATCACGGATCGGATTGGGGGGTGTACTGATGCAACAGGGGAAAGTGATAGCCTATGCCTCAAGACAGCTCAAAGAATACGAACGGAACTACCCGACACACGACCTGGAGCTTGCCGCAGTCGTCTTTGTTCTGAAGCTTTGGAGGCACTATCTCTTTGGTGTCCACTGTAACGTGTTCTCGGACCATCAAAGCCTTAAGTACTTTTTCACCCAGAAAGAGCTGAACCTACGGCAGAGACGGTGGTTGGAGTTACTGAAGGATTACGACCTAACTATTCAATACCACCCGGGAAAAGCAAATGTTGTAGCAGATGCCTTGAGCAGGAAGGGACAGACAGAAGGGACATCAGCGGGCATGATCACCCAGCAGGACGACTTGATCGCGGAGTTCTCGCGATTGAGGTTGGAGGTGGTACCGGTAGGGACGGTCGAACGACTAATGTCTTTAACAGTCGTGCCTACCCTATTCGAGAGGATTCGAGAAGGCCAAGGTGCCGATCCACAGTTACAATTGGAACGGGATAGGATTTCCCCGGAGCAGAAGGGAGACTTTGCAGTGGGGACAGATGGCACTCTTCGGTTTCGAGGGCGAACTTGCGTGCCCGATTCGCCAGACCTGAAGAAGGAAATCTTGACTGAAGCGCACTGCGCCCCCTATGCGGCGCACCCTGGGGGCACCAAGATGTACAGGGATCTCAGGCAGACCTTCTGGTGGCCGAAGCTGAAGAGGGACGTGACACAGTTCGTAGCGCACTGCCTGATCTGCCAGCAAATAAAAGCCGAGCACCAGCGGCCGGCGGGGAAATTGCAACCACTACCAGTGCCAGAATGGAAATGGGAGCGAATCACGATGGATTTTATCACCGGGCTCCCGCGTTCGCAACAGGGACACGACACTATTTGGGTCATTGTGGATCGGTTACCTAAGTCAGCTCACTTCCTACCCATCCACACGACCTAGACGCGCGATCGGCTGGCTCAAGTCTACATTAGCGAGATCGTGAGGTTACACGGGATACCGGCATCAATCACTTCAGACAGGGACACAAGGTTCGTCTCGAACTTTTGGCAGAGTCTACAATGGGCCTTGGGGACCAAGCTACACTTCAGCACCGCCTTCCACCCTCAGACGGACGGACAGTCTGAGCGGGTGATTCAGATCCTCGAGGACATGCTCCGAGCCTGTGTACTTGACTTGGGAGACGGATGGTCACGCCACCTACCTCTTGTGGAGTTCACCTACAACAACAGCTACCAGGCTAGCATCCGTATGGCGCCGTACGAAGCTCTGTATGGCAGGCGTTGTAGGTCTCCGATCTGTTGGGACGATCTGGGAGAGCGGAAGTTTTTGGGACCGGATTTGGTGGAAGAGACTGAGGAAAAGGTGCGCCTCATTAGGCAGCGGCTGGTGACCGCCCAGAGCCGATAGAAGAGCTACGCGGATCAGAGGCGCCACGACTTGGAGTTCCAGGTGGGGGAGCACGTGTTACTGCGTGTTTCGCCGTCCAAAGGGGTGAAGCGGTTCGGGCTGAGAGGCAAGTTGAGCCCGCGTTACGTGGGGCCTTTTGAGATCCTGGAGCGCATCGGCTCGGTGGCCAATCGCCTTGCCCTACCGCCGAACCTTGATCGGGTGCACGACGTGTTCCACGTGTCCATGCTTCGTAAATACCTCCCCGATCCATCGCGGGTGCTCGACGTCATCGCAGTCGAGCTTAAAGAGGACCTGAGCTTCGAGGAAGTACCGGTACGGATCCTAGCACGGGAAGACAAGAAGTTACGGAATCGGACGATCCCCTACGTGAAGATGCTTTGGAGCAACCAGGAGGAACGTGAGGCGACCTGGGAACCCGAGTCGAAGATGAGGGAGTGTTATCCTGATCTTTTCGCCACGGGCGAGAGTTAAGTTTCGAGGACGAAACTTGTTTTTAGTGGTGAGTGATGTAAGACCCGCTATTCTTTTTGGTTTTTTTCTTTTCCTTTCCTACGTGTAGTGGTCCGGCGGGCGCCGCGCGGACCGGTGCCGCGCGGGCCGCCTGCAGGCCGCACGTCGCGCGGCAGGCGCGCCGTGCGGGGCCGCCGCGACGGGTCGGGGCCGGCGGGGCTGTCCGCACGCCGTGAGTGCGCCGCACGGGTCGATGCCGTGCGGGGAACTTCACCGCGCGGAGTCCGGGGATCGCGTCAGGTCTTCCGTTTTCGATGTGTAGTCGACGTTCGGCGTTAGTCACCTAGTCTTTAGCATTCTTTTACCTCTTCAGGGGCGCGGGACGCCGCAAGCTCGGCAGACGTGCAAACGCGGACGAACCGATCGACGATCTCCTTTCAAGGTGGGTACTTTCTCCAGGGTCAGTCGGGAAAGGGTGTTAGTTGTAAGATGCATGTTCGGGCAAAGGTGATTTTCTAAAATATTTACTATTGACATTTCTAACCCGTTTACACTATTTATTTAATCGTTCATCTAAATACTTAATTATGAGGCTCGTGTTACTGCACGCACACCGACGGCTTGGCCTCCTCAAGGGTGTGCTTTTTCGGAAAAGTGGTACGTTGACCCGTGTACCCCACGTGACGGTGGCGTAATGGGGGCCCTCGTGGGTGGAGGGTGTGAGCGGTGGTGCCGAGGTAGGTGCTCGGCGGCCGAGGCAGGTGCTCGGCAGGGGTCCGAGGTGGGTGCTCGGAGGGGTTGCCGGGGGAGGTGCCTGGTTTGTTTTACACAGGGTTACCTACCGTGGATTACACTTTGCGGCGGGGGTTGCTCCAGTTTTAATGGTTTGCTGTTTTACTGCCCTTTTTGCTCTTACTTTACGTTATGGTCACTGACTTCCCACCTTGTGACAGGTTCGTCCAGAGGCGAGTGCTAGGGCGCTGGTGAGGACGCGGGAGCGCTGTTTTGTTCCTTAGCGACTACAGATACAGTTGACTTTCCTTTCCTTGTTCATTTATTATTCATGATAGTTAGCCGTGGATTGCGATACCCCCGTGGGTTCGACGTGGATGTTGCCTGTTTCTTTTATAATTATTGAATGAATGTCTTTCTTTTCCTTACTTGACTGTTTTGAACTACGAAAAACAAAAACCGAGGAAAACCGTTTGCGAAAACCGATTTTAAAACGTGGGTGTCGTGTGGGCACCGTTTTTTAAAACCTTGTGGGATTTATGTGATTTCGAAAATGGTTTTACAAAATCAGGCATCGAGTGGGTGCCGTTTTAAAACTCTGTGGATTTATGTGGCTTTGAAACGGATTTTAAAACATCGGCGTCGGGTAGGCGCCGCTTTCAAAACTCTGTGATTATTTGTCCTTTTACAAACAGTCGGCCCTTTTCTAAGTATGAGAGTAGATAGGATGTATGGTTTGCATGTTGATTGTGTCGGTGCCTTGCTCTAGTGTGGTTAAAGCTTGTATGAGATGCATTATGTAGTCAGGACGCCGTGCATATACAAAGGAGACTCTGCCCGTTTGCAGAGTGAATATGTATATGCGGCGGGTCTGTGCACGCACTGGGATGGATTTGTTTTCAAAAAAAAAAAAATATTATGCTGATCTGGGAGCATCGGTGGCTCTTCTTCCGCGCGTTTGAACCCCGGGGCGTGACAATCACGTAGGGGATTACCAGTTGCGTAACTCTTTGTCTTCCCGCGCCAAAATCCGTATTGGTGCCTCCCCGAAGCTCAAGTCCTCTCGCCGCTCAATAGCGGGAAACATTCAGAATATGTGACGGATCCGCGAGCTACTTCCGTAGATGGCCACCAGAAGGTCTGCTTGAGGTTCTTGTACATCTTCGTGCCCCCAGGATGCGCCGCATAGGGAGCGCAGTGCGCTTCCAACATGATTTCTTCCTTCAACTCTGGCGAATCGGGCACGCAAATCCGTCCTTGGAAATGTATCGTGTCGTCTGCGCCCACCGAGAAGTCGCCCTCCTGGTCCGGGGGAATCTTGTCCCGAACGAGCTGTAGCTGCGTATCTGTCCTTTGGCCTTTCCGGATCTTCTCAAACAAGGTCGGCCTGACCACTAAGGACAACAATCGCGTAATTGTACCTGCCGGTACCACATCCAACCTCAACCGCGAGAACTCCGCGATTAAGCCGTCCTGCTGAGTGATCACGCTCACCAACATCTCCTCGGTTTGACCTTTTCTACTCAAGGCATCAGCCACCACATTTGCCTTCCCGGGATGATACTGGATGGACAAGTCGTAGTCCTTCAGCAACTCCAACCAACGTCTTTGCCGCAATTTTAGTTCCTTTTGTGTGAACAAGTATTTAAGGCTTTGGTGATCCGAAAATACATTACAATGGACTCCATAAAGGTAATGCTTCCAGAGCTTCAACACGAAGACGACCGCTGCCAGTTCCAGATCGTGTGTAGGGTAGTTTCGCTCATAATCTTTAAGTTGTCTTGACGCGTAGGCTATGACTTTCCCCTGTTGCATCAGCACGCCTCCAAGGTCAATCCGCGATGCGTCACAATAAACCTCAAACTCTTCGTCGGGTGTCAGTAGTGCAAGTACGGGTTCCCGTGTTAGCCTGCCTTTAAGTTCCTCAAAGCTCTCCTGGCATTGGGCTGTCCAGATAAATTTTTCCCCTTTTCGGGTTAACCGAATTAGAGGGGCGGCGATTTTGAAAAACCTTCCACGAAGCGCCTAAAATAACCTGCCAGGCTCAAGAAACTTCGGACTTCAGTGACTGTAGTCGGTCGGGGCCAGTCAGCCACCGGCTCTACCTTCTTGGGATCCACTGCAATTCCCGCTGCCGAGACTATGTGCCCCAAAAGTCCACTTCGCGAAGCCAGAACTCACACTTCTTAAGCTTAGCATACAATTTCTGATCCCTGAGAATTTGGAGGATTACCCGCAAGTGCTTCTTGTGCTCCTCATCTGTACGCGAGTAGATCAGGATGTCGTCAATAAAGACCACTACAAATTGATCCAAGAAGGGTCTGAAAATTCTGTTCATCATATCCATGAACACCGCTGGAGCGTTCAAATACCCACCCCCGAAGCATTGACACGTGAAACGCCTTATAAATCCTGTCGGAACTTAGTGGTAACCCAGAACAATAAGCTACCGGGCTGAACCCGCCTTAGGGTTTCAGGAAAACCGCGGGTTCAACCAGCCTTGCAACCCTACCGTCTCGTCCTTCTGGAGGTGACACCCAAAACTAAGGCTAGGATTCAACTCTTCGACCTACCACAAGGTCCACCCCACAGAAAAAGCTGCATGCAGGGCATCCTAGCCGAAAGTGATCAATGCCCGAGCTCCAAGTAGTCAACAGATCCCGTTGACCTACACTTGCCCCAATTGATCAACGACCAAAAACGCACCCAAACTAAGCCTCAAGACTATGCCTTGGTCATGGGAAGCTGGCGACAAAACCACGAGATATGGTCCTACTTCCGTCCTGACACCGAAGGGGGTGCGACACTCTGATTAACCAATAACGCTCGGTCCCAATCCGTTGCCCCTCCAGGCACCGGGCATCGAACGGAGCTGCAAACCTCCAGACCAAATAGTCATACTCCCCACTAGGAGAATTCTAAGCTCAAAGCCCACTAAAACAAAGGCCTCCAGGTACGATAAACTACCCATCCAAAACCGATCGGGTCGAAAAAAGGACATGCAACGAATACAGCGAGAAAAACCTTATCATAAAACTGCCTAGGTTTACTAAGCACACTCCAGGGATCACGCGCCAACCCACCAGTAAGACAACCTAACCGACCCTCTTGTGCAGAACACAAGAACCCAACCCAGAGCTACACCACCACAACCCCCTTATAACGAGCTAACTGGCACCACCCAGCGTCAAAAAGCTAAACCCCCAATATAAAGTCGCCACTTACGCACACTTGTGCGAAACGAGACACGGCCTCTCTAACCCAGATCAAGCCCAAACGAACAAGATTACTAGCCCCGGTGGTCTCCTTTTTAACCCACGGGAGCACCCCAAAACCCCACCACGATGATTTCTACAACTATCGCAGTGACCACAGTAAAAGCCGAACTATGGGTAACAACCGTAGGGGAAGAATCCTCATTCCCACTCATACCTTGCCCAAGATGCAAAAAGAATCGGCCGTCTATCTACTGTAACCTAAAACCAGAAGACCTAAAAGGTACAAACTTAGACAAGAGGCTACCCAGTTACCCACGACCGACAAAACAGCTGACACAGTAACAAACACCGGTGGATTACACTACCACCAGTCATCGTTACTAACGACGACCAGGACGTCGGCAGAGAAAGGGGTTCAGAAAATAAAAACCGGCGCAACGATCTGCTGTGCTAATAGCCGCACCAAGTGCATGAACACCGTCAACAGTCCCACCGTGTCCTGTGTCGGTTGCTTAATCCATTGATTCCCGGCAACCATCAAGAACCCGGTGGCAGCCGGCCTCGACCCCAACCTCCAAAACAACACAACTACACTAGCACAACACCCGAGCTAAACCGAGAAACAATACTCAACAATCCCGCACTCTCGCATCTCTACGCACCTATACCCTGATCATTTCATTGTTTAGTAGCTAGTGGTGATGTATCCCGTGGATATTGGACACCGACTATCGTGGTTAATGTTGTTTCTCTCTGATACCATCTTAATCTGTCATGCCCCGGGGGTTTAATGAAGCAAAAAATAGAGCAATAATTTTTTTTTTTTAAAAAAAATATTCCCTCCCTCCGGCACGTGCCCAGATCTGCCGCATATACAAATTCACTTCGCAAACGGGCGGAGTCTCCTCTGTATATGCACGGCATCACAATCACAGCATTCACTTTAACCACGCTAGTGCACATAAGTAAAGGAAAGCAAAGACCACATTGCATCAGGATTTAAAGAGGCCAACCAACTTTGAAAGGATAAATTCACAAGGTTTTAAAAACGGTGCCCACCCGACACCTATGTTTTTCAAAACATTTTCGCAATCCATAAATTCACAGGGTTTTAAAAATGGTGCCCACCTGACACCTATGTTTTTCAAAATATTTTCGCAATCCATAAATCCACAGGGTTTTAAAAACGGTGCCCACACGACACCTATGTTTTTCAAAACGTTTTTGCAAACCTTTTTCAGTTATTTGTAACCGGTCGGCTAGCAGGTAATAGAGTAAGACAGTCATCCATATGAATAGGAAACCATCCCAACATCCACATCAACCATACAGAGGTATCAACTCACATAAGCTACTAACTCAAATGAAATAAGCAAAAGCAGGTAAATAAGTCCTTAGCCCTGAATAGGGCCACGGTCCTCAAGTTGCGGCCTCACCGTCACCCCAGCTCTCACCCCTGGCTGGACTTGTCACAATGTGGGAAGTCATTGGCACAGAGAGTAAAGTAAAACATGCTGTAAAGACTGTAAATAAAGCAAACCGAAAGAACCAGAGCATCCGCACCCCTCATCGTGCAGTCAATAGTAACCCCCCCGTACAAACCAGACCGAGCACCTGCCTCGGCAAACCAGACCGATCACCTGCCTCGGCAAACCAGACCGCTCGTACAAACCAAACATGCCTCGGCAAACCAGACCGAGCACCTGCCTCGGCAAACCAGACCGAGCACCTGCCTCGGCAAACCAGACCGCTCGTACAAACCAAACCGAGCACCTGCCTCGGCAAACCTAGACCGAGCACCTACCTCGGCAAACCACACCGCTCTCACCTGGGCGCCTTTAACCCCCCACCTGCGGGGGCCCCCACTACGTCACCTTGTGGGGTACACGAGTCAACATACCACCCTTCCGGAAAAGTACACCCACGCGGTGGCCAAACCGCGGGTGTGCGTGTAAGCAAACCTCGAGCATCGTACCTGAAACATGATGTAATATATAGCACTGCGACACTCGATCGCCACAGATAACAGTGATAATATCCACAAACATAAACAGGGAATAACAGGATTTTAACATGCATATATTTTACCTTTCAACTTTACCCTTTCGTTCCAGACCCTGAAAATGTTGAAAAATGTACCCACCTCAAACACAAAGAGGAAGAAGATGTGCGACAGTTTCAACTAAAACACCTCAACCTTGTGCCCGAAAGAACTACATTAAGAATCGTTGTTAAAAAAATCGTCGTGGTCAAAAACGCTAAAAAACGAAGCGAAACGGGCCAAAAACAGGCCAAAAACGGAGTTACCGGGCTTCCGGGCTGAAGGATGGTGCACGGAGCTAGGCGTGGACCGGGTTCACAGCACAGTGGAGGCGGTGGCGCAGGCCAGGCTCACCCCGGGCGCGTGCACCATGCGCATTGGGCCGGGCCGTGTGCACGAGTAAAGCGCGCACTGTGTTTCACGGCTACAGTGGTGGCGGTAACGCGGACCGGGCGCACGCTGTGCGGTAGACGCTGCGGCATGGGCCGGGCCGCGCACGGGCAAAAGGCGCGCACCGGGTGCACTACCGCGGCTGCGGTGGCGCGCACGGGGTGCACGCCCGGGCTGCGTGCACCGCGCCGATCGGGCCAGGCTGGTGCAGGCAGCGCAGGCCGGGCGGAGCACAGCGGGATCTATGAGAAACCGCGCCGAGCCTATGCGCCGGGTCCACGCCTGGATCGTGGACCGCGTGGCTGCGGGCTGGGTTTCCGAACAGTAAACCCCCTTTTGTTTTTTTTCGATTTCGTCGTCTTTTTCCGGCTCTAGTTGCGACTACACGACCACGGCGGCTGCGACGACGACCTCGTGAACATGATAATGGCGGTGGCGGCCTCCCGGTTTAAGCAACGGCGGCGGCGGCTTCCCGTTACCTCCGACGGCGGCGGCGGCCTCCCGTCTAATCCGACGGCGGCAGTGGCCTCCCGTTAACACAAAACTCCATCGCACACGCGACATCCGAACCACCAACAGCCAAAACGCAAAACCCCAGAACGAAGAGAACATACAAACAACGAGCTAACCTTGATCTAACGGAGGTGATGATCTGATCTCGTTCTTCGCGGCGCTGAGGATCCGGATCCGCTTCCCGTAGATGGCGACGCCTCGTTCTTCGGTCTCCTGCCCGTTGATCGCAAAAAAAACGAGAAGTCTCTTCCTCTCTCTCTCTCTCTCTCTCTCTCTCTCTCTCTCTTTCTCAAACGGCTAGGGTCTCTTGTTCCGGTTCCTTCGAGCGTAAGAAACCCCGAACATTCCCTTATATAGCATCTGTTTACTTGAACGCACTTATTAATAAAAATAAGGAATAAAATATATAAAAATAATTAATAACGTAGATAACTAATCTGATCATAGGAAAAAGCCCGCCCGGTCTACTCGAAAAACGTGCCGCCCACATAGCACGGATTTCGATGCACTACTCAAAAGCAAACGCTTTGACCGCTATTCCGGGGGATCCGTAAGTCGGATTTCAAATCCGATCGCATCGCCGTTCATCATTTTTCGAACTCTATCACCGAAAAATACTAACGAGCACCAAAACACAACTCACCAAAAGTCGATAAGAAAGGGCTTCTTCAACTAACATTAAACGATAAGGTCAACAACGACACCAGAAAAGTTAGGATACTACAGCGACGTTGTGGGCGACGTGGCGTGAGCCGGTGTACTTGGTGGCACCGACGTCGAGGCCGCGATCGACGAGGATGGCGACGACCAAATTGCCGTGCTCTGCGCCCACCTCCGCCCCCACCCAACTGTCACGCCCCGGGTTGAAACTTCGACCCGGGTCCCGCCAACAGATCCGCCGCCCATACGGGAAACCCCGTATAGACGAAGCGTCTAACCTGCTAAAAGAATGATACTATAGCTATACAGATATCAGAGCTGAAAAGTAAACTACTGAAAGACTAAAATTCCATTACTGTACAACTGGAAATAAAGATACAATATCCAACTCCCAAATACGATCAAATACAATATCCTTAGAATACAATAACCAAAACTAAACAGGGAGGTAAACCCAATAATAGATCAGTGTACAGGCTCTCAGTACAAGTTAGATCCTCACAATACAAATGTCTCTCAAAAGTAAAAACAAATAAACCAACTGCTGACTGTACTAATAGATCTCCAATGAAGGGGTACGCTATTGCTACTCTCCAAAGACAGGTAGGGATCTAGCTCGCGACTCCCTCGCCTCGACCAGCAACAAAAGGATCAGCAACTGGAAAGTAGGTCCCTGGGAAAAAATTACAACGGCGGGTGTGAGAACTACATCCCACAGTAGTTCTCAGTGGGTACCGCCAACAAGCCGACGGTCTGCCCACTAAGTAACAAATGCAGTACTGAAAGAAAAGGAGATGGAAAATAACTCTACAGCTACTATGCCTCTATCTAAATCCTTAAGAAGTGGAACAGATGGAAACAAGATGTATCTACTCACTCTCAAATATAATCACCTATTCTACACTAACTGTCACATGGGGTCCAGTCAAACCTGCGCCCACCTACTGTCGCATATCCACAAGAGGACGGGTCTACTGTAGGGCGTCCGTGACTGCCAAAACTGGCCCAGCCAGAGGGACTGCGTTGACAAGTCGCGATAGCAAAGTAACAGGCCCAACTCCGGAGTGGCACTCGAGGGGCGCGACCCCACCGAGGAAAGTATCCGCGCATCTCTGTCGAGCTCAATATGGCTCATGCAGGCTATAGTCCAAATCCACGATCAACAAGATCGACAGTAACTAACATCACCTCTCTAACTCACTAATAGGAAACACTCGAACAGTTAGGACCGCTGTCGACCCAACGGCTCCCCGAAAAGAACATCAACTCGACATGCAAACTCACTAGCTCGGTATACTCCACAGCCAACAACAATGAAGGGTCCGAGAACCCCGAAAGACTAGAACCTACAACCCAAATCAAACAAGAACAGGCTCTAAGCATAGCCCCTCGTTGTTCCCGATCCAGAGAAAAAAGGCAGCCCTTAGAATCCAGACCACTCAAATCCTCTCGAGTGGGGAAGTTTACAGAAAAAATGTGATATTTATTATTGAAAACCATTTTTTCACTCAAACCCACGCGGGGTGAGGACTAAAAGTAGTTCCTTTTTGAAAAACCATCTTGATTTGAGGAAAACCCATTTTAATGATTTTAGTTCTTTCAGGAAAAACAGTTAGAAAACAAGTTTTTATACCCAAATTCCGAAGGGCTAATGCTTTCGTCCAATCAGACAAGAACAGACTCCGGCAACCCTTCGATGTTTGGAAGAAAACATTAGTTGACTAAAATCATCTGTGTGTCCAAAAAGGTTCTGGGTTCAAGGTCCTGCTAAGACTGGTATACTACTGCCACTAACATTGGCGACACATAAACAGAGAAACAAAACATCCGGGACCACCGTTCACCCAACAGCTCCCGCCACAGATAAAAGACCAGCTACATCTACCAGACTCCACTCTGCTCCCAAACACGAGTGTAACATGCATCCCACACTAACAATAAATTCCGACCACTCGGCCCACTACTCGGGCAAGGAGAAACCCTAAGTCCAGGAATAGAGTATAACGTGTGGATGTCTAAAGCATAAATAAACCTAGCTCAAGTTGGAGTTTTCTACTAGTCAGGTGTAAACATGTAGCATATGACGGGGTGCTAGGTCAAGTTCCAAAGATAACAATTAATTTAGATTTAGGAAGCAGTAAATCACATGATCATCAAAGTAACACTAGGAACATCAATTCTCACTTTCTAGCATGCTTCTTAATACAATTGTAATCATGCATGTTTCTTACTCTTAGAATTAATGTTCAGTCCACTAGTTTTGAAGACGAGGCAACCCACCTGAAAGTGCTAAACTGTTCGAAGTCCAAAAAATTGAAAATACCCAGGAATAATCTCCAAATTTTCACAAGTCCAACAGGTCCAAAAATGTAGTAGCCGCTGGTTTTAAAATACTTTGGTTTTCTTCGTTAGTTTATTTGCACCGCGGTTCGCGTAAGGGGTCCGGAGGGTGGACTAATATTTCTTGTTTCTGGGCAGACCGTCGGGGCTCGCGGGTATTTTTAGACAATAAAGCTCGCGAAACGGAGAACGGGCGGCACGATCGGTGTTGGATTCCGACTCCGGAATCTCCCGGAATAAATTCCGGAAGGTTGCTAGTAGTTTAGATGACTTGCACGGTCTTCGAGGCAGACCTGACCCTGGTTCGGACCGATCGCCTAGTCTTTCTGTTTGAGGTTGGGTTATTCCCTTTTCTTTTCGACCCGCTCGGTTTAACTTGTGGTTTGGGGTTAGGGTTCGGCTTTTCCCACTTCTCTCACCCTAGGCGTACGATACCCCGAGCGCGGGACGAGGAACCGCCTTCCCCCAACGCTACCTTCTTCCATCGATCGACGTGGAGAACCGAAGCGGCGCGCGACCGAGGAGAGAGGAAGGAGGAACGACGCACCCCCTTCGAAAACGGCCAAGCAAGAACGGGACGATCCCTTCGTTAAACCTAGCGACGAAACCGAGGTGAGCGTGTGTTTTTCATTTCCCCTCTTCGTTTCTTGTTTCGAGCGAGGGGGGAGTTCTTGGAGTTTCGGAGGTGGGGCACCCGATGCCCTAGGAGGGGGGGAGGGGCGAGCCACCCGCCGTCAGGGCACCCGCGCAGGCTTGATGCCGCGCGGGGCCGCCCGGGCTCTGCGGGCAGCTCCCCCTGCGCGGGATGGGCGCCGCGCGGGGCCGCCCGCATGCGGGGCTGGGGCGCGCGGGGCAGCGAGCTTGCGGGCAGTGCACCCGCGCGGGCTGGGGCGCCGCGCGGGGCCGCCCGCATGGGGGGCACCGCGCGGGGTCTGGCACCGCGCGGGGCAGCCCGCGCATGCGGGCAGTGCACCCGCGCGGGCTGGGCGCCGCGCGGCGGCGCCGCCGCATGCGGGGCTGGGCGCCACGAGGGGCAGTCCGCGCTTGCGCGGCAGTGCACCCGCGCGGGGCTGGGCGCCGCGCGGGGCAGCCCGCGCGCTGCGGGCAGTGCACCCGCGCGGGCCGGCGCCGTGCGGGTCTGACACCGCACGGGGCCCATGCGCACGCGCGCGGACAGCGAGACGGCGCGGGGTCACTCCGCCACGGTCAACGACGTCGCCGCCGTCGGAACCAAGGGCCCCATTCCGGGACGGGAATCGGATAGTGTATTGCTTTTCATTGACGGTGTTGGTGGGCATGATTCTCTTCCCGAGGATTCTTTTGTAGTTTCGGGGAGCGCGCCGGGATGCGGGGGAGTCGAGAGTTGATCACTACACGTGACAGGTGGGTTTTCTTGGGGGTTTTAGCGTCGGGTTTCGGCAATTGTACCTTGTTTAATTTAAGTAATTAATTGTGCTAACATGGTAGTTTGTTGGTACTATGGTTACTTTGCTCGATTATGTGGTACTATGGTTACTTTGCTCGGTTACGTGGTACTATGGTTACTTTGCTCGAGGCTGCAGCACGCGCACCGCGGTTTGGCCACCGCAAAGGGTGCGCTTTTCCGGAAAATGGTCCATGACCGTGTATACCCACGAGGACAGGAGGGAGTGGGGCCCCTGTAGTTGTGGGGCTTGGATGCGCCAAGGTGTGAGCGGTGCGACCCGTCGTTTAGTTGTTCGACGTGGGGAGCGGTGCGATCCGTCGGTTTAGTTGTCAGACGGGGTCGGGTATTGCAGGTCTCAGTGTGTTCGTGTCATCTTTTCCCTCTCGGGAGAGTGGTTGCTCCGGATGGTTACGGTTGGACGTATTACTTTCCCTGCATTATTTTTATTATCATTGTTTAGTCGCTGACTTCCCACCTTGCGACAGGGTCCCGGGGGGGAGAGCTGGCGGACGGTGAGGCCACGGCGGAGTTCCTGGGTCCCTGGAGACCCCGAACAGTACTTTCTATTTTCCTTTCGCTTTCATTCACGTTGTAGAATGTGTGGTGTGGTTCTCGATACCCTCCCTGGAATCGGTTGTGGATGTCGGTTATGTTATCTAATGAGTTCTTTATTTCCCTTTTATCTTCTGTTGGCCGC
>CM055072.1:14556276-14593659 GCA_029204045.2 Tillandsia leiboldiana
GATAGGCTTGTGTTATCTGCGGCGGGGCACATCGGGTAACAGAGTGCTCCAAGAGGCGGACCACTGTTTCCGGTGTGGCAAGCAAGGGCATTTTCGTTCAACTGCCCATGAATCAAGGAGGGCAGCATCTTCAGCAGCCTCCGCGCCAGCACTCAGCACGCGGGGCGAGAAAAGCCCCGATGACATCGGTCCCCAGACATCCAGCACCTCGACCAGCGGAGAGAGGCCACCACGGTCAGAGGAGGGTCTATTCGATGGCCTACAGCAGGCAGACCCACCCGAGGACGTCGTAGCAAGTATCACTCTTATTTCAATTACCGTGCTAGAACCTTTTCACGATACGGAGCACCCCTTTCGTTTATGTCTCGTGATTTTGCACTGACACACGGTTTGAGGAGAGACCCCTACCTAGTGTTTTGTCTGTCCAAACCGCGGGGGTACCCTTGGAGGCCCGCAACCTTATACCTTCCTGTTCAATAAGCTTGGGGAGGCTTTCTTGCCCCTGGGATTTGGTAGTCATCCCATTAAAGGAGTACGATGTGGTACTTGGGATGGATTGGCTCACGTGGTACCAAGCGGTGATCGACTGTGAGAAGCGCCAGGTGCGACTACAATACCTAGAGTTTTCGGAGAACGTGTACTTAGCATGCAAGAGCATTTCTTTTCCTCCATTCCAGCATCGCGAGCTAGGAAACTGATCGAGGGAGGGTGCGTGGCCTACTTGGCGTCGGTGGACTTGGCCACGAGACCCTCTGCGGCACTCTCCGACATCCCGTTGTGAAGGACTTCCCAGATGTCTTCCTACCGAACTGGCGGGGATGCCCCCCGAGCGGGAGGTTGTTTTTCCGATCGAGCTCCCACCCAGCACCGACCGATCACGAAGGCCCCTACAGAATGGCCTTTGAAGAACTGAAGGAACTTAAGGCGCAGTTTGAAGACCTTCTGGACAAAGGATTCATCAGACCGAGCGTGTCTTGGGGCGCACCGGTACTCTTTGTGCGAAAGAAGGACGGGAGCTTGCGGCTGTGCATCGACTACCGGAAAATCAACAAGGTCACGGTGAAGAACAAGTACCCCTTACCCAGGATTGATGACTCTTCGATCAGCTGAGGGGAGCGACAGTCTTCTCCAAGATTGATTTGCAGTCAGGTACCATCAGCTCAGAGTGCAAGACGAGGATATTCCGAAGACGGCCTTGCGGACCCGGTATGGCCACTACGAATTTACTGTAATGCCGTTCGGGCTCACCAACGCCCAGCGGTATTTATGGATATGATGAACCGAGTCTTCAGCCCTTCCTGGATCAGTTCGTAGTGGTTTTCATCGACGACATCCTGATATACTCGCCACCGATGAGAACCACGAGGAGCACCTACGGATTGTTCTGCAGACTCTCAAAGAACAGAGGTTGTTTGCCAAACTTAAGAAATGCGAGTTTTGGCTTCGCGAGGTGGGGTTTCTGGGGCACATCATCTCAGCAGCGGGAGTTGCGGTGGATCCCAAGAAAGTGGAGTCGGTGACCGACTGGCCCCAACCGACTACGGTAACGGAGGTCTGCAGCTTCCTGGGCCTTGCAGGATATTATAGACGTTTTGTCGAGGGCTTCTCGAAAATTGCAACCCCCCCTGAACCGCCTGACCCGGAAAGGAGAAAAATTCATTTGGACGGCCCAATGCCAAGAAGGTTTCGAGGAACTCAAGAAAAGGCTAACAACAGACCTGTACTTGCGCTACCGACGCCTAGAGAGGACTTTGAGGTATACTGCGACGCATCACGGATCGGATTGGGGGGTGTACTGATGCAACAGGGGAAAGTGATAGCCTATGCCTCAAGACAGCTCAAAGAATACGAACGGAACTACCCGACACACGACCTGGAGCTTGCCGCAGTCGTCTTTGTTCTGAAGCTTTGGAGGCACTATCTCTTTGG
This sequence comes from Tillandsia leiboldiana, assembly GCA_029204045.2. NCBI lineage: Eukaryota > Viridiplantae > Streptophyta > Magnoliopsida > Poales > Bromeliaceae > Tillandsia > Tillandsia leiboldiana. Next base: position 14,558,206 of record CM055072.1, read on the forward strand.
TGTCCACTGTAACGTGTTCTCGGACCATCAAAGCCTTAAGTACTTTTTCACCCAGAAAGAGCTGAACCTACGGCAGAGACGGTGGTTGGAGTTACTGAAGGATTACGACCTAACTATTCAATACCACCCGGGAAAAGCAAATGTTGTAGCAGATGCCTTGAGCAGGAAGGGACAGACAGAAGGGACATCAGCGGGCATGATCACCCAGCAGGACGACTTGATCGCGGAGTTCTCGCGATTGAGGTTGGAGGTGGTACCGGTAGGGACGGTCGAACGACTAATGTCTTTAACAGTCGTGCCTACCCTATTCGAGAGGATTCGAGAAGGCCAAGGTGCCGATCCACAGTTACAATTGGAACGGGATAGGATTTCCCCGGAGCAGAAGGGAGACTTTGCAGTGGGGACAGATGGCACTCTTCGGTTTCGAGGGCGAACTTGCGTGCCCGATTCGCCAGACCTGAAGAAGGAAATCTTGACTGAAGCGCACTGCGCCCCCTATGCGGCGCACCCTGGGGGCACCAAGATGTACAGGGATCTCAGGCAGACCTTCTGGTGGCCGAAGCTGAAGAGGGACGTGACACAGTTCGTAGCGCACTGCCTGATCTGCCAGCAAATAAAAGCCGAGCACCAGCGGCCGGCGGGGAAATTGCAACCACTACCAGTGCCAGAATGGAAATGGGAGCGAATCACGATGGATTTTATCACCGGGCTCCCGCGTTCGCAACAGGGACACGACACTATTTGGGTCATTGTGGATCGGTTACCTAAGTCAGCTCACTTCCTACCCATCCACACGACCTAGACGCGCGATCGGCTGGCTCAAGTCTACATTAGCGAGATCGTGAGGTTACACGGGATACCGGCATCAATCACTTCAGACAGGGACACAAGGTTCGTCTCGAACTTTTGGCAGAGTCTACAATGGGCCTTGGGGACCAAGCTACACTTCAGCACCGCCTTCCACCCTCAGACGGACGGACAGTCTGAGCGGGTGATTCAGATCCTCGAGGACATGCTCCGAGCCTGTGTACTTGACTTGGGAGACGGATGGTCACGCCACCTACCTCTTGTGGAGTTCACCTACAACAACAGCTACCAGGCTAGCATCCGTATGGCGCCGTACGAAGCTCTGTATGGCAGGCGTTGTAGGTCTCCGATCTGTTGGGACGATCTGGGAGAGCGGAAGTTTTTGGGACCGGATTTGGTGGAAGAGACTGAGGAAAAGGTGCGCCTCATTAGGCAGCGGCTGGTGACCGCCCAGAGCCGATAGAAGAGCTACGCGGATCAGAGGCGCCACGACTTGGAGTTCCAGGTGGGGGAGCACGTGTTACTGCGTGTTTCGCCGTCCAAAGGGGTGAAGCGGTTCGGGCTGAGAGGCAAGTTGAGCCCGCGTTACGTGGGGCCTTTTGAGATCCTGGAGCGCATCGGCTCGGTGGCCAATCGCCTTGCCCTACCGCCGAACCTTGATCGGGTGCACGACGTGTTCCACGTGTCCATGCTTCGTAAATACCTCCCCGATCCATCGCGGGTGCTCGACGTCATCGCAGTCGAGCTTAAAGAGGACCTGAGCTTCGAGGAAGTACCGGTACGGATCCTAGCACGGGAAGACAAGAAGTTACGGAATCGGACGATCCCCTACGTGAAGATGCTTTGGAGCAACCAGGAGGAACGTGAGGCGACCTGGGAACCCGAGTCGAAGATGAGGGAGTGTTATCCTGATCTTTTCGCCACGGGCGAGATTAAGTTTCGAGGACGAAACTTGTTTTTAGTGGTGAGTGATGTAAGACCCGCTATTCTTTTTGGTTTTTTCTTTTCCTTTCCTACGTGTAGTGGTCGGCGGGCGCCGCGCGGACCGGTGCCGCGCGGGCCGCCTGCAGGCCGCACGTCGCGCGCGCAGGCGCGCCGTGCGGGGCCGCCGACGGGTCGGGGCCGGCGGGGCTGTCCGCACGCCGTGAGTGCGCCGCACGGGTCGATGCCGTGCGGGGAACTTCTTCACGCGCGGAGTCGGGGATCGCGTCAGGTCTTCCGTTTTCGATGTGTAGTCGACGTTCGGCGTTAGTCACTAGTCTTTAGCATTCTTTTACCTCTTCAGGGGCGCGGGACGCCGCAAGCTCGGCAGACGTGCAAACGCGGACGAACCGATCGACGATCTCCTTTCAAGGTGGGTACTTTCTCCAGGGTCAGTCGGGAAAGGGTGTTAGTTGTAAGATGCATGTTCGGGCAAAGGTGATTTTCTAAAATATTTACTATTGACATTTCTAACCCGTTTACACTATTTATTTAATCGTTCATCTAAATACTTAATTATGAGGCTCGTGTTACTGCACGCACACCGACGGCTTGGCCTCCTCAAGGGTGTGCTTTTTCGGAAAAGTGTACGTTGACCCGTGTACCCCACGTGACGGTGGCGTAATGGGGGCCCTCGTGGGTGGAGGGTGTGAGCGGTGGTGCCGAGGTAGGTGCTCGGCGGCCGAGGCAGGTGCTCGGCAGGGGTCCGAGGTGGGTGCTCGGAGGGGTTGCCGGGGGAGGTGCCTGGTTTGTTTTACACAGGGTTACCTACCGTGGATTACACTTTGCGGCGGGGGTTGCTCCAGTTTTAATGGTTTGCTGTTTTACTGCCTTTTTGCTCTTACTTTACGTTATGGTCACTGACTTCCCACCTTGTGACAGGTTCGTCCAGAGGCGAGTGCTAGGGCGCTGGTGAGGACGCGGGAGCGCTGTTTTGTTCCTTAGCGACTACAGATACAGTTGACTTTCCTTTCCTTGTTCATTTATTATTCATGATAGTTAGCCGTGGATTGCGATACCCCGTGGGTTCGACGTGGATGTTGCCTGTTTCTTTTATAATTATTGAATGAATGTCTTTCTTTTCCTTACTTGACTGTTTTGAACTACGAAAAACAAAAACCGAGGAAAACCGTTTGCGAAAACCGATTTTAAAACGTGGGTGTCGTGTGGGCACCGTTTTTTAAAACCTTGTGGGATTTATGTGATTTCGAAAATGGTTTTACAAAATCAGGCATCGAGTGGGTGCCGTTTTAAAACTCTGTGGATTTATGTGGCTTTGAAACGGATTTTAAAACATCGGCGTCGGGTAGGCGCCGCTTTCAAAACTCTGTGATTATTTGTCCTTTTACAAACAGTCGGCCCTTTTCTAAGTATGAGAGTAGATAGGATGTATGGTTTGCATGTTGATTGTGTCGGTGCCTTGCTCTAGTGTGGTTAAAGCTTGTATGAGATGCATTATGTAGTCAGGACGCCGTGCATATACAAAGGAGACTCTGCCCGTTTGCAGAGTGAATATGTATATGCGGCGGGTCTGTGCACGCACTGGGATGGATTTGTTTTCAAAAAAAAAAAAATATTATGCTGATCTGGGAGCATCGGTGGCTCTTCTTCCGCGCGTTTGAACCCCGGGGCGTGACAATCACGTAGGGGATTACCAGTTGCGTAACTCTTTGTCTTCCCGCGCCAAAATCCGTATTGGTGCCTCCCCGAAGCTCAAGTCCTCTCGCCGCTCAATAGCGGAAACATTCAGAATATGTGACGGATCCGCGAGCTACTTCCCGTAGATGGCCACCAGAAGGTCTGCTTGAGGTTCTTGTACATCTTCGTGCCCCCAGGATGCGCCGCATAGGGAGCGCAGTGCGCTTCCAACATGATTTCTTCCTTCAACTCTGGCGAATCGGGCACGCAAATCCGTCCTTGGAAATGTATCGTGTCGTCTGCGCCCACCGAGAAGTCGCCCTCCTGGTCCGGGGGAATCTTGTCCCGAACGAGCTGTAGCTGCGTATCTGTCCTTTGGCCTTTCCGGATCTTCTCAAACAAGGTCGGCCTGACCACTAAGGACAACAATCGCGTAATTGTACCTGCCGGTACCACATCCAACCTCAACCGCGAGAACTCCGCGATTAAGCCGTCCTGCTGAGTGATCACGCTCACCAACATCTCCTCGGTTTGACCTTTTCTACTCAAGGCATCAGCCACCACATTTGCCTTCCCGGGATGATACTGGATGGACAAGTCGTAGTCCTTCAGCAACTCCAACCAACGTCCTTTGCCGCAATTTTAGTTCCTTTTGTGTGAACAAGTATTTAAGGCTTTGGTGATCCGAAAATACATTACAATGGACCTCCATAAAGGTAATGCTTCCAGAGCTTCAACACGAAGACGACGCTGCCAGTCCAGATCTGTGTGTAGGGTAGTTTCGCTCATACTTCTTTAAAGTTGTCTTGACGCGTAGGCTATGACTTTCCCCTGTTGCATCAGCACGCCTCCAAGGTCAATCCGCGCTGCGTCACAATAACCTCAAACTCTTCGTCGGGTGTCAGTAGTGCAAGTACGGGTTCCCGTGTTAGCCTGCCTTTAAGTTCCTCAAAGCTCCTCCTGGCATTGGGCTGTCCAGATAAATTTTTCCCCCTTTCGGGTTAACCGAATTAGAGGGGCGGCGATTTTGAAAAACCTTCCACGAAGCGCCTAAAATAACCTGCCAAGGCTCAAGAAACTTCGGACCTTCAGTGACTGTAGTCGGTCGGGGCCAGTCAGCCCCGCGCTCTACCTTCTTGGGATCCACTGCAATTCCCGCTGCCGAGACTATGTGCCCCAAAAGTCCACTTCGCGAAGCCAGAACTCACACTTCTTAAGCCTTAGCATACAATTTCTGATCCCTGAGAATTTGGAGGATTACCCGCAAGTGCTTCTTGTGCTCCTCATCTGTACGCGAGTAGAATCAGGATGTCGTCAATAAAGACCACTACAAATTGATCCAAGAAGGGTCTGAAAATTCTGTTCATCATATCCATGAACACCGCTGGAGCGTTCAAATACCCACCCCCGAAGCATTGACACGTGAAACGCCTTATAAATCCTGTCGGAACTTAGTGGTAACCCAGAACAATAAGCTACCGGGCTGAACCCGCCTTAGGGTTTCAGGAAACCGCGGGTTCAACCAGCCTTGCAACCCTACCGTCTCGTCCTTCTGGAGGTGACACCCAAAACTAAGGCTAGGATTCAACTCTTCGACCTACCACAAGGTCCACCCCACAGAAAAAGCTGCATGCAGGGCATCCTAGCCGAAAGTGATCAATGCCCGAGCTCCAGTAGTCAACAGATCCCGTTGACCTACACTTGCCCCAATTGATCAACGACCAAAAACGCACCCAAACTAAGCCTCAAGACTATGCCTTGGTCATGGGAGCTGGCGACAAAACCACGAGATATGGTCCTACTTCCGTCCTGACACCGAAGGGGGTGCGACACTCTGATTAACCAATAACGCTCGGTCCCAATCCGTTGCCCCCTCCAGGCACCGGGCATCGAAGGAGCTGCAAACCTCCAGACCAAATAGTCATACTCCCCACTAGGAGAATTCTAAGCTCAAAGCCCACTAAAAACAAAGGCCTCCAGGTACGATAAACTACCCATCCAAAACCGATCGGGTCGAAAAAAGGACATGCAACGAATACAGCGAGAAAAACCTTATCATAAAACTGCCTAGGTTTACTAAGCACACTCCAGGGATCACGCGCCAACCCACCAGTAAGACAACCTAACCGACCCTCTTGTGCAGAACACAAGAACCCAACCCAGAGCTACACCACCACAACCCCCTATAACGAGCTAACTGGCACCACCCAGCGTTCAAAAAGCTAAACCCCCAATATAAAGTCGCCACTTACGCACACTTGTGCGAAACGAGACACGGCCTCTCTAACCCAGATCAAGCCCAAACGAACAAGATTTACTAGCCCCGGTGGTCTCCTTTTTAACCCACGGGAGCACCCCAAAACCCCACCACGATGATTTCTACAACTATCGCAGTGACCACAGTAAAAGCCGAACTATGGGTAACAACCGTAGGGGAAGAATCCTCATTCCCACTCATACCTTGCCCAAGATGCAAAAAGAATCGGCCGTCTATCTACTGTAACCTAAAACCAGAAGACCTAAAAGGTACAAACTTAGACAAGAGGCTACCCAGTTACCCACGACCGACAAAACAGCTGACACAGTAACAAACACCGGTGGATTACACTACCACCAGTCATCGTTACTAACGCGACCAGGACGTCGGCAGAGAAAGGGGTTCAGGATAAATAAAAAACCGGCGCAACGATCTGCTGTGCTAATAGCCGCACCAAGTGCATGAACACCGTCAACAGTCCACCGTGTCCTGTGTCGGTTGCTTAATCCATTGATTACCGGCAACCATCAAGAACCCCGGGTGGCAGCCGGCCTCGACCCCAACCTCCAAAACAACACAACTACACTAGCACAAACACACGAGCTAAACCGAGAAACAATACTCAACAATCCCGCACTCTCGCATCTCTACGCACCTATACACCTGATCATCTTCATTGTTTAGTAGCTAGTGGTGATGTATCCGTGGATATTGGACACCGACTATCGTGGTTAATGTTGTTTCTCTCTGATACCATCTTAATCTGTCATGCCCCGGGGGTTTAATGAAGCAAAAAATAGAGCAATAATTTTTTTTTTTTAAAAAAATATTCCCTCCCTCCGGCACGTGCCCAGATCTGCCGCATATACAAATTCACTTCGCAAACGGCGGAGTCTCCTCTGTATATGCACGGCATCACAATCACAGCATTCACTTTAACCACGCTAGTGCACATAAGTAAAGGAAAGCAAAGACCACATTGCATCAGGATTTAAGAGGCCAACCAACTTTGAAAGGATAAATTCACAAGGTTTTAAAAACGGTGCCCACCCGACACCTATGTTTTTCAAAACATTTTCGCAATCCATAAATTCACAGGGTTTTAAAAATGGTGCCCACCTGACACCTATGTTTTTCAAATATTTTCGCTAATCCATAAATCCACAGGGTTTAAAAACGGTGCCCACACGACACCTATGTTTTTCAAAACGTTTTTGCAAACCTTTTTCAGTTTATTTGTAACCGGTCGGCTAGCAGTAATAGAGTAAGACAGTCATCCATATGAATAGGAAACCATCCCAACATCCACATCAACCATACAGAGGTATCAACTCACATAAGCTACTAACTCAAATGAAATAAGCAAAAGCAGGTAAATAAGTCCTTAGCCCTGAATAGGGCCACGGTCCTCAAGTTGCGGCCTCACCGTCACCCCAGCTCTCACCCCTGGCTGGACTTGTCACAATGTGGGAAGTCATTGGCACAGAGAGTAAAGTAAAACATGCTGTAAAGACTGTAAATAAAGCAAACCGAAAGAACCAGAGCATCCGCACCCCTCATCGTGCAGTCAATAGTAACCCCCCCGTACAAACCAGACCGAGCACCTGCCTCGGCAAACCAGACCGATCACCTGCCTCGGCAAACCAGACCGCTCGTACAAACCAAACATGCCTCGGCAAACCAGACCGAGCACCTGCCTCGGCAAACCAGACCGAGCACCTGCCTCGGCAAACCAGACCGCTCGTACAAACCAAACCGAGCACCTGCCTCGGCAAACTAGACCGAGCACCTACCTCGGCAAACCACACCGCTCTCACCTGGGCGCCTTTAACCCCCCACCTGCGGGGGCCCCCACTACGTCACCTTGTGGGGTACACGAGTCAACATACCACCCTTCCGGAAAAGTACACCCACGCGGTGGCCAAACCGCGGGTGTGCGTGTAAGCAACCTCGAGCATCGTACCTGAAACATGATGTAATATATAGCACTGCGACACTCGATCGCCACAGATAACAGTGATAATAATCCACAAACATAAACAGGGAATAACAGGATTTTAACATGCATATATTTTACCTTTTCAACTTTACCCTTTCGTTCCAGACCCTGAAAATGTTGAAAAATGTACCCACCTCAAACACAAAGAGGAAGAAGATGTGCGACAGTTTCAACTAAAAACACCTCAACCTTGTGCCCGAAAGAACTACATTAAGAATCGTTGTTAAAAAAATCGTCGTGGTCAAAAACGCTAAAAAACGAAGCGAAACGGGCCAAAAACAGGCCAAAACGGAGTTACCGGGCTTCCGGGCTGAAGGATGGTGCACGGAGCTAGGCGTGGACCGGGTTCACAGCACAGTGGAGGCGGTGGCGCAGGCCAGGCTCACCCCGGGCGCGTGCACCATGCGCATTGGGCCGGGCCGGTGCACGAGTAAAGCGCGCACTGTGTTCACGGCTACAGTGGTGGCGGTAACGCGGACCGGGCGCACGCTGTGCGGTAGACCGCTGCGGCATGGGCCGGGCCGCGCACGGGCAAAAGGCGCGCACCGGGTGCACTACCGCGGCTGCGGTGGCGCGCACCGGGTGCACGCCCGGTGCGTGCACCGCGCCGATCGGGCCAGGCTGGTGCAGGCAGCGCAGGCCGGGCGGAGCAGCGGGATCTATGAGAAACCGCGCCGAGCCTATGCGCCGGGTCCACGCCTGGATCGTGGACCGCGTGGCTGCGGGCTGGGTTTCCGAACAGTAAACCCCTTTTTTTTTTTCGATTTCGTCGTCTTTTCCGGCTCTAGTTGCGACTACACGACCACGGCGGCTGCGACGACGACCTCGTGAACATGATAATGGCGGTGGCGGCCTCCCGTTTAACAACGGCGGCGGCGGCTTCCCGTTACCTCCGACGGCGGCGGCGGCCTCCCGTCTAATCCGACGGCGGCAGTGGCCTCCCGTTTAACACAAAACTCACATCGCACGCGACATCCGAACCACCAACAGCCAAAACGCAAAACCCCAGAACGAAGAGAACATAAAAACAACGATGCTAACCTTGATCTAACGGAGGTGATGATCTGATCTCGTTCTTCGCGGCGCTGAGGATCCGGATCCGCTTCCCGTAGATGGCGACGCCTCGTTCTTCGGTCTCCTGCCCGTTGATCGCAAAAAAACGAGACTCTCTTCCTCTCTCTCTCTCTCTCTCTCTCTCTCTCTCTCTCTTTCTCAAACGGCTAGGGTCTCTTGTTCCGGTTCCTTCGAGCGTAAGAAACCCCCGAACATTCCCTTATATAGCATCTGTTTACTTGAACGCACTTATTAATAAAAATAAGGAATAAAATATATAAAAATAATTAATAACGTAGATAAATAATCTGATCATAGGAAAAAGCCCGCCCGGTCTACTCGAAAAACGTGCCGCCCCACATAGCACGGATTTCGATGCACTACTCAAAAGCAAACGCTTTGACCGCTATTCCGGGGGATCCGTAAGTCGGATTTCAAATCCGATCGCATCGCCGTTCATCATTTTTCGAACTCTATCACCGAAAAATACTAACGAGCACCAAAACACAACTCACCAAAAGTCGATAAGAAAGGGCTTCTTCAACTAACATTAAACGATAAAGGTCAACAACGACACCAGAAAAGTTAGGATACTACAGCGACGTTGTGGGCGACGTGGCGTGAGCCGGTGTACTTGGTGGCACCGACGTCGAGGCCGCGATCGACGAGGATGGCGACGACCAAATTGCCGTGCTCTGCGCCCACCTCCGCCCCACCCAACTGTCACGCCCCGGGGTTGAAACTTCGACCCGGGTCCCGCCAACAGATCCGCCGCCCATACGGGAAACCCCGTATAGACGAAGCGTCTAACCTGCTAAAAGAATGATACTATAGCTATACAGATATCAGAGCTGAAAAGTAAACTACTGAAAGACTAAAATTCCATTACTGTACAACTGGAAATAAAGATACAATATCCAACTCCCAAATACGATCAAATACAATATCCTTAGAATACAATAACCAAAACTAAACAGGGAGGTAAACCCAATAATAGATCAGTGTACAGGCTCTCAGTACAAGTTAGATCCTCACAATACAAATGTCTCTCAAAAGTAAAAACAAATAAACCAACTGCTGACTGTACTAATAGATCTCCAATGAAGGGGTACCGCTATTGCTACTCTCCAAAGACAGGTAGGGATCTAGCTCGCGACTCCCTCGCCTCGACCAGCAACAAAAGGATCAGCAACTGGAAAGTAGGTCCCTGGGAAAAAATTACAACGGCGGGTGTGAGAACTACATCCCACAGTAGTTCTCAGTGGGTACCGCCAACAAGCCCGACGGTCTGCCCACTAAGTAACAAATGCAGTACTGAAAGAAAAGGAGATGGAAAATAACTCTACAGCTACTATGCCTCTATCTAAATCCTTAAGAAGTGGAACAGATGGAAACAAGATGTATCTACTCACTCTCAAATATAATCACCTATTCTACACTAACTGTCACATGGGGTCCAGTCAAACCTGCGCCCACCTACTGTCGCATATCCACAAGAGGACGGGTCTACTGTAGGGCGTCCGTGACTGCCAAAACTGGCCCAGCCAGAGGGACTGCGTTGACAAGTCGCGATAGCAAAGTAACAGGCCCAACTCCGGAGTGGCACTCGAGGGGCGCGACCCCACCGAGGAAAGTATCCGCGCATCTCTGTCGAGCTCAATATGGCTCATGCAGGCTATAGTCCAAATCCACGATCAACAAGATCGACAGTAACTAACATCACCTCTCTAACTCACTAATAGGAAACACTCGAACAGTTAGGACCGCTGTCGACCCAACGGCTCCCCGAAAAGAACATCAACTCGACATGCAAACTCACTAGCTCGGTATACTCCACAGCCAACAACAATGAAGGGTCCGAGAACCCCGAAAGACTAGAACCTACAACCCAAATCAAACAAGAACAGGCTCTAAGCATAGCCCCTCGTTGTTCCCGATCCAGAGAAAAAGGCAGCCCTTAGAATCCAGACCACTCAAATCCTCTCGAGTGGGGAAGTTTACAGAAAAAATGTGATATTTATTATTGAAAACCATTTTTTCACTCAAACCCACGCGGGGTGAGGACTAAAAGTAGTTCCTTTTTGAAAAACCATCTTGATTTGAGGAAAACCCATTTTTAATGATTTTAGTTCTTTCAGGAAAAACAGTTAGAAAACAAGTTTTTATACCCAAATTCCGAAGGGCTAATGCTTTCGTCCAATCAGACAAGAACAGACTCCGGCAACCCTTCGATGTTTGGAAGAAAACATTAGTTGACTAAAATCATCTGTGTGTCCAAAAAGGTTCTGGGTTCAAGGTCCTGCTAAGACTGGTATACTACTGCCACTAACATTGGCGACACATAAACAGAGAAACAAAACATCCGGGACCACCGTTCACCCAAACAGCTCCCGCCACAGATAAAAGACCAGCTACATCTACCAGACTCCACTCTGCTCCCAAACACGAGTGTAACATGCATCCCACACTAACAATAAATTCCGACCACTCGGCCCACTACTCGGGCAAGGAGAAACCCTAAGTCCAGGAATAGAGTATAACGTGTGGATGTCTAAAGCATAAATAAACCTAGCTCAAGTTGGAGTTTTCTACTAGTCAGGTTAAACATGTAGCATATGACGGGGTGCTAGGTCAAGTTCCAAAGATAACAATTAATTTAGATTTAGGAAGCAGTAAATCACATGATCATCAAAGTAACACTAGGAACATCAATTCTCACTTTCTAGCATGCTTCTTAATACAATTGTAATCATGCATGTTTCTTACTCTTAGAATTAATGTTCAGTCCACTAGTTTTGAAGACGAGGCAACCCACCTGAAAGTGCTAAACTGTTCGAAGTCCAAAAAATTGAAAATACCCAGGAATAATTCTCCAAATTTTCACAAGTCCAACAGGTCCAAAAATGTAGTAGCCGCTGGTTTTAAAATACTTTGGTTTTCTTCGTTAGTTTTATTTTGCACCGCGGTTCGCGTAAGGGGTCCGGAGGGTGGACTAATATTTCTTTGTTTCTGGGCAGACCGTCGGGGCTCGCGGGTATTTTTAGACAATAAAGCTCGCGAAACGGAGAACGGCGGCACGATCGGTGTTGGATTCCGACTCCGGAATCTCCCGGAATAAATTCCGGAAGGTTGCTAGTAGTTTAGATGACTTGCACGGTCTTCGAGGCAGACCTGACCCTGGTTCGTGACCGATCGCCCTAGTCTTTCTGTTTGAGGTTTGGGTTATTCCCACTTTTCTTTTCGACCGCTCGGTTTAACTTGTGGTTTGGGGTTAGGGTTCGGCTTTTCCCACTTCTCTCACCCTAGGCGTACGATACCCCGAGCGCGGACGAGGAACCGCCTTCCCCCAACGCTACCTTCTTCCCATCGATCGACGTGGAGAACCGAAGCGGCGCGACCGAGGAGAGGGAGGAACGACCGCACCCCCTTCGAAACCGGCCACGCAAGAACGGGACGATCCCCTTCGTTCAACCCTAGCCGACGAAACCGAGGTGAGCCGTGTTTTCATTTCCCCTCTTCGTTTCTTGTTTCGAGCGAGGGGAGGGAGTTCTTGGAGTTTTCGGAGGTGGGGCACCCGATGCCCTAGGAGGCGGGGGAGGGGCGAGCCACCCGCCGTCAGGGCACCCGCGCAGGCTTGATGCCGCGCGGGGCCGCCCGGGCCTGCGGGCAGCTCCCCTGCGCGGGATGGGCGCCGCGCGGGGCCGCCCGCATGCGGGGCTGGGCGCCGCGCGGGGCAGCCCGAGCTTGCGGGCAGTGCACCCGCGCGGGCTGGGCGCCGCGCGGGGCCGCCCGCATGCGGGGGCACCGCGCGGGGTCTGGCACCGCGCGGGGCAGCCCGCGCATGCGGGCAGTGCACCCGCGCGGGCTGGGCGCCGCGCGGGGCCGCCCGCATGCGGGGCTGGGCGCCACGCGGGGCAGTCCGCGCTTGCGGGCAGTGCACCCGCGCGGGGCTGGGCGCCGCGCGGGGCAGCCCGCGCGTGCGGGCAGTGCACCCGCGCGGGCCGGGCGCCGTGCGGGTCTGACACCGCACGGGCCCATGCGCACGCGCGGACAGCGAGACGGCGCGGGGTCACCTCCGCCACGGTCACCGACGTCGCCGCCGTCGGAACCAAGGGCCCCATTCCGGGACGGGAATCGGATAGTGTAATTGCTTTTCATTGACGGTGTTTGGTGGGCACTGATTCTCTTCCCGAGGATTCTTTTGTAGTTTCGGGGAGCGCGCCGGGATGCGGGGGAGTCGAGAGTTGATCACTACACGTGACAGGTGGGTTTTTTCTTTGGGTTTTAGCGTCGGGTTTCCGGCAATTGTACCTTGTTTAATTTAAGTAATTAATTGTGCTAACATGGTAGTTTGTGGTACTATGGTTACTTTGCTCGATTATGTGGTACTATGGTTACTTTGCTCGGTTACGTGGTACTATGGTTACTTTGCTCGAGGCTGCAGCACGCGCACCCGCGGTTTGGCCACCGCAAAGGGTGCGCTTTTCCGGAAAAGTGGTCCATGACCCGTGTATACCCACGAGGACGGAGTGGGGCCCCTGTAGTTGTGGGGCTTGGATGCGCCAAGGTGTGAGCGGTGCGACCCGTCGGTTTAGTTGTTCGACGTGGGAGCGGTGCGATCCGTCGGTTTAGTTGTCCGACGGGGTCGGGTATTGCAGGTCTACAGGTGTTCGTGTCATCTTTTCCCTCTCGGGAGAGTGGTTGCTCCGGATGGTTACGGTTGGACGTATTACTTTACCCTGCATTATTTTTATTATCATTGTTTAGTCGCTGACTTCCCACCTTGCGACAGGGTCCTACGGGGGGGAGAGATAGGCGACGGTGAGGCCACGGCAGGAGTTCCTGGGTCCCTGGAGACCCCGAACAGTACTTTCTATTTTTCCTTTCGCATTTCATTCACGTTGTAGAATGTGGTGTGGTTCTCGATACCCTCCTGGAATCGGTGTGGATGTCGGTATGTTATCTAATGAGTTATTTATTTCCCTTTTATCTCTGTTGGCCGCTTTACAAAAAAAAGGAGAAACAAAAAAAATAAACGAAAGAAAAGATTGCGAAAACTGTTTTTTTAAAAAAAAGGGTGTCGTGTGGGCACCGTTTTCAAAACCTTGTGGATTTATGGATTGCGAAACATGGATTTCAAAACCTAAGTGTCGTGTGGGCACCGTTTTCCAAAACCTCTGAGTTTATGCTGCTTTCAAAACGAGTTTTCAAAATCTGGGTGCCGGGTGGGCGCCGTTTCAACAATTGTGGATTTATCCTTTCAAACTGATCGGCCGTGAGATTTATTCAGCATTTGTGAATGTGTGTATGTCAAAATTTGTTGTGATTGAATGGATATCCGTGTTTGAACTTGTACTAGCCGCGACGCCGTGCATATACAGGGGAGACTCTGTCCGTTTGCAGAGTGATCCTGTGTATGCGGCGGATCTGGGCACGCGCCGGGGAAGAAGGTTTTTCAAAAAAAAATTATTACGCGCCAACGCACACCTTTTTAAATGAATCGTTTTCGCTAAAATAAACCCCCGGGGCGTGACAAAAAACACCCAAACAACTCCCCCTGGGTACAAAGATATAGTCCAATGTTACAATCAACACAATTAATCCAAGTACAGAATCTGTTGAAATTTCAGTCCCAAAGATGCAAAATTTCCATCTATAAGATAAACTCCAAAAATTTTGATAAAAATACGACGGCGATCCTCGCGAAGCGTAGATGTCAATCGAGTCCTTAAACGTCGAATTCCGATACCCGAGTGCTGAGATAAAAATCTGACAAGGTGCTACTGTCCAAGAAGATCCACCAGCAACAAAGGGGGTTAAAAATGTACCAGAAACCCCAATAAAAGCTCAAATATGTGGAGAGTAGAAAATACAAAAATCGTAGATCTACCTCTCGTGAATCCGATGCCACAAAAATCGTCCAAAAATACTGTAGGAGTGGCTCTGTGGACCTCGCGGACCGAAATGCGACGATAACGGGCCTCCGATGAAATAACGTCGCTCTGCGCTACGATGCCGAAGTCGTCGATGTCGCGGTCTCCAAAAATTTCGAGCTTCCTTCACAAGATCCAGCACAGGATGATAAACAAGTTGCAAGAGGGCTCAGGGCTCATTCGCATTTGGGCTCGGGAAAAGGCCCAAAACCGAAGAGCAAATGGCCTATTTATAGGCCTTTCCCAAAAGAAACCAAATGGGCTTTTTGGGCCCAATTTTCGGGCGCCCTGTAGGACCCCTGAACGCCATGCAGCTTTTTCCCGTGAATCCAAAGTGCAAAACACCTGTTGATGGTGTGTCTGGCCCATAGTGCACCAAAGGGATGCCACAGATGGACCCTGTGAGTTATTGTTAGTTGGGTTGGCCTTCGGCGAGAGGAGGATAGGCAGCCACAACCTGGCGGGCGAGTTTTCTCGATGACCCGCCAAGAGACGGATCCGCCGGAGGACGCACTTGCAGGTATTACTTCTGTTTCAAATTCCCGTGCTAGGACTCTTTTTGATACCGGAGCAACACACTCTTTCATTTCTCGTGACTTCGTATTTGTACTTGGTCTTGGGGAGATACCCCTCCAAAATCGTTTGACGGTCCAAACCGCGGGTGGGTCCCTAGAGGCGAATAGTCTTGTGGCCGCCTGCTCAATTAAGCTAGGGCGACTACCTTGTCCTTGGGATTTAGTGGTGATCCCCATGAAGGAGTACGACGTAGTGTTGGGCATGGACTGGCTCTCAAAGTACTAAGCACTCATCGATTGTGAGAAGCGGCAGGTGCGGCTACAAGAGCAGGGTTTCCCCGAACATGTGTACCTGGCGTGCAAGAGTATCTCCTTCCCGGCGGTCATCTCAGCGACACGGGCAAGAAGATTGGTGGAGGGTGGGTGTGTGGCCTACTTGGCATCGGTGGATCTAGTTACCCGACCCTCGGCGATACCTTCAGACATCCCAGTGGTGAGGGACTTTCCTGATGTCTTTCCGACGGAACTGCCCGGGGTGCCCCCTGAACGAGAGGTAGAGTTCCCCATCGAACTCCTACCGGGCACACAGCCTGTTACGAAGGCGCCTTACCGAATGGCCTTCGCAGAGTTGAAGGAGCTTAAGGCGCAACTGGAAGACCTCTTGGACAAAGGGTTTATCAGACCGAGTGTGTCGCCCTGGGGCGCACCGGTACTCTTCGTGCGGAAGAAAGATGGAAGCCTGCGTCTCTGCATCGACTACAGGGGGATAAATAAAGTTACGGTGAAGAACAAGTACCCCCTGCCCAGAATCGACGACCTCTTCGACCAGTTACGGGGAGCGACGGTCTTCTCAAAGATTGACCCTCAATCGGGTTACCACCAGCTCCGGGTTCGAAATGAAGACATTCCAAAAACCGCCTTCCGGACCAGGTATGGCCACTACGAGTTCACGGTTATGCCATTCGGACTTACGAACGCTCCCATAGTCTTCATGGATATGATGAACCGGATCTTCAGACCCTTCTTAGACCGGTTCGTGGTGGTCTTCATCGACGACATCCTGATCTATTCACCCACCGACGAGGAGCACGAGGACCATTTGCGAACGATTCTCCAGACTCTCAGGGACCAAAAGTTGTTCGCTAAGCTCAAGAAGTGTGAGTTCTGGCTACGCGAGGTGGGATTTCTAGGGCATGTGATCTCGGCGAAGGGAATCGCCGTGGACCCCAAGAAGGTGGAATCGGTGATTGACTGGCAGCCGCCGACGAATGTGACGGAGATCCGCAGTTTCCTGGGCCTGGCAGGATATTACAGACGCTTCGTCGAGGGTTTCTCGAAAATTGCTGCCCCTTTAAACCGGTTGACCAGGAAAGGGGAGAATTTTTATGGATGACTAAATGTCAGGAGAGCTTCGAAGAACTCAAAAGAAGGCTAACCAGGGCACCAATACTTGTATTACCAACACCCGGAGAGGACTATGAAGTGTACTGCGACGCATCAAGGATCGGCCTTGGGGGCATACTGATGCAACACGGGAAAGTAATAGCCTATGCTTCCAGGCAACTGAAGGATTACGAAAAGAACTACCCGATACATGATTTGGAGCTGGCTGCAGTGGTCTTCGTTCTAAAGTTATGGAGACACTACCTCTTTGGTGTTCACTGTAACGTCTTTTCAGACCACCAAAGTCTTAAGTACCTGTTCACCCAAAAGGAGCTGAATTTGCGGCAGAGGCGGTGGTTGGAATTATTGAAGGATTACGATCTAACAATTCAATACCACCCCGGGAAGGCAAACGTGGTGGCGGACGCTTTGAGCAGGAAGGGGCAACCGGAAGAGGCGTCGGCACGCGCGATAATTGAGCAGAGCACCTTGATCGCGGAATTCTCACGACTGAAGTTGGAGGTGGTACCAGCGGGCACAGTTGCGCAACTTTTAACTTTGGTGGTCAAGCCGACGCTATTCGAGAAAATCCGGGAAGGACAACAGACGGACTCGCACTTACAACTAGTACGAGACAAGATCTCCCCGGACCAGGAGAACGACTTTGCAGTGGGAGGCGACGGCATCACACGGTTCCACGGGCGGATCTGCGTGCCGGATGCGTCGGAGTTGAGGGAGGAGATCCTGGCAGAGGCACACTGCGCCCCTTATGCGGCGCACCCAGGGGGCACGAAGATGTACAGGGACCTCAAGCAGACCTTCTGGTGGCCCAAGCTGAAGGGGGATGTGACGCGATACGTAGCTCATTGCCTGGTGTGCCAACAGATAAAAGCAGAGCATCAACGACCCACGGGGAAGTTACAGCCTTTACCGGTGCCAGAGTGGAAGTGGGATCAGATCACCATGGATTTCGTCACTGGATTTCCACGTTCACAGCAGGGGCACGACGCGATTTGGGTCATAGTACACTGGTTAACCAAGTCAGCACACTTCCTGCCCATTCATACAACCTGGACCCGAGAACGATTAGCTCAGGTCTACATCAGCGAGATCGTGAGACTGCATGGAGTGCCGGCATTGATCACCTCGGATAGAGACACGCGCTTCATCTCGAAGTTTTGGCAGAGTCTACAGCGGGCCCTGGGGACCAAACTACATTTCAGCACAGCCTTCCACCCACAGACGGACGGACAGTCGGAGCGAGTGATACAGACCCTCGAGGACCTGCTTCGCGCCTGTGCACTTGACTGGGGGGTCGGTTGGTCACGCTACCTACCTGTGATGATCCGGACTTTCGTAGGAACTGTTGCAAAATTAAACAGTGACTGTAGGAAGCTTATACGGTGCAACGAAGCTTGTAGAATCGAAATTGGACCTTAGAAATAGACTTGGCGCGAAAATCGAATCAAGTGGGCTTTTTCGGGAGCTTTCGGCAAAATTTCGGATGAGAATTTGGCGAAACGGACGGCCGATTTGGACTCAACGCGCGAAAACGATCAAAATTGTATATTCACTTTATTTTTCGGCGCAAAATTACTGTTCATCGGAACAGTAATTCCGGACGACGGAATCACTGTTCCGGCGGGCGGCGGCGCAGCGGCGGAGCGCGGCGGAGCATGGCAGAGCGCTGCGGCGCGGGCAGCGCGGGCAGGCGCGGGCAGGCGCGCAGGAGCGCGGTCCACGGCATGGCATGCACCGGGAGCACCGAAGATTTCCCTTGCCACGTGGCAGCTCCTGATTGGTTGGGCGGCTTCTAGAAGGCAACTGGGGAGGTGACACGTGGCGCGATCCCATTGGCCGACATTCTCCGGAAAACCCGGAGCGGGGACCGAGCATGTGCACCACGTGGACACGTGGCGGATTTTGAGTGGTCCTTGCACGGCTGTTTCCTGTTTTGTGGAGACGTGGCGCGCTCCGGTTGGTCCATTTCGGTGTTTCCTGTTCATTCCGATCCTGTGTGGAGCCCAAGAATATTCCCTTGGCCCATTATAAATAGGATCCCTCACTCCCTCCCATTCTCACCTCGGGTTCCGAGCTTTAGAGAGAGAACCAGAGCTTGGGCCCTCTATACAAATTATTCCTCTCTCTCTTCTCTCTCTCTCCTAAAAATTCCACAATTTTTGGAGTTCCTCTTAGCGAGTTATCTGCGACGCGGTGCACTGCGACGATTTCCTTTTTCGGCCCATTTTCCGTCGCAGTTCAGTCGAAAAATTCCTGTGCTCTAACCAGGAGGAATTTTTGAACGATTTTTGCGGCAACGCGTTACTAAGAGGTAAGGCTTTGATTTTCGTGTTGATCACTTTGCTCTGTTTCGTAATTTTGGCACAATTCCCGAGGCTTCTTTGACCCCTCTTTTTGCTGTGGTAGTTTCTGGACAACATCGACTTCTCCGATTTTTATCTTGACGTAGGAGCATTAGATCGAGGCGTTTAAAGAGTCGATTTCGATCTACTCGTCGCAAGGAATGCAACCGTAATTTTCCCGGATTTTTCTGAGCACTCTTTAGAGGTGAAAAACTCCTCTTTTCTCGTGCTGTTTGAAAAACAGCAAATATTGTACTTTTTGGGATTTGTTTTTATACCGGGAGCGTTGTTATGTACAGCTGTGCACTGATTTGGAGGATTTGAAGACTGTGGACAGCTTGGAGGCTTTCTGGGGCGTGGTTTGAGCTGCTCGAGGTGGGCGGTTGTTACTTGCCTCATTTTTGACAAGCTCACTGGGATTATTGGAACCCCCCCCTAAAATTTAATTGATGAGAACCATTGGGACAAACTAATATGACAATTAATAAGAACCCTTGGGACAAACTAATATGACAATTGATGAGAACCATTGGGACAAACTAATATGACAATTGATGAGAACCATTGGGACGAACTAATGTGACAATTGATAAGAACCGCTGGGATGAACTCTTCTAAAAATATAACCCCACAGATTATATGATAGCTTATTTTGGAACACTGTGATTGGGACAAAGGCTATAATCTCGCATGCAAATAACTTTGATTCAGTAAATCAATCTTTTAAAATAAATATTTGACACTATTTTACAGCTTTTAAAATAAGACAGTTGCATGCATGACTGGACATCTAGTGATGCCAGTATTTATTGCGACACTATCATTTTGGGACTTGGCATGTTCATTGCTCTCTTTTGCATTCGGAGGATTGTTGCTCGAGTATGAGCAGGGGTTTGGGATAGTGTAGTCAGGATTGTACTAGATTGTGGACTTGTGGGGTGTTGCGGTGACCGCGGACAGTGGGCGGTCGACCGAATGTTTATCCTTGCATCAGATTGGGGTTGAGTCTGGTCTATTTTGCATCAGCTGGGGATCGGGTTTTCCTAGTGGATGGTTTTTTTCCACTTGTTGAGTACTATGGCATTAGATCGGGGTTTTCTTTAGTGGATAGCTTTTCCCACTTTGATCATAGTCATGATCCAGTCCTGCTGTTTTATGGCACTTATGATACTTATTACTGAGATATTTTACTCGTGTGGGTCGCTCCCCTCGAGGGCCACTCCGGAGTGTGTTGCAGACATGCTTAGAGTCCTTGAGACTCCTATCCCCTATCGGTGTTATGCGTTGGCCAGCATACCCGATTTGGCAACTATCCCCTATCGGTGTTATGCATTGGCCAGCATACCCGATTTGGCAAGGCACAGCGGGCAGTACCAGTTTTACTAGTGACACAAGACTGAGTTATTTCGGGCAGGCGTGTTTGATATTGTTGCATACAGTACATGGCATTTAGAGGCATAGTGGTGATAGTTTCTTTTTTCAGCAGCCTTTATAGCTTACCACTGTTCTTTCATGTTGCCTCTAGTAGTCCTAGTGGGTGCGTCAAAGTTGAGGTTTTTACCCACTAGGGGAGGCTACTGGTTTATCTAGTAGTTCTCACCCCCATTGTTGTTCCTCTCTTTCTTCTCCTTTTTTTTGCAGAGTCGTCTGCGGGAGTTGCTAGGCCATCGACAGCTGATCGAGGTAAGGGGATCGCTGAGTAGATAGATCTCCTGTGAGACTGAGAGCTGATATTAGACAGATGTTGTACTCTTCACTCAGACTATGGTATTCTCCTTTCATTTTGGGTCTGGTGTTAGCCAGCTGGTTGTACTATTTTGGTGAGCTGGGAGATTATTGTACTTATTACAGCTTGTACCTTATTTTCAGTCTGAGATTATCATGTTTAGTTCGGCTCTGTATTATGCTCTTGTTGTACACCTTATATCTGAGTAGGTTACCAGCGCTTCGTGTACGCGGGAAATCCCGTGTACACGGCAGATCTGTAGACGGGCCCGGGTCCTGGTTTACTCCCGGGGCGTGACAGATTAAGTTGGTATCAGAGCTTAGGGATAGGTCATTTGGGACTTAGGAAACCCTAGGCTTTTGGCAGACCCTAGGATGATAGGGCGTGAGAGACGTAACTTTTGCGAAGGTCGTTGATTTATTGTTGACTCTTCCAGTGAGAGAAGAGGGATCGACACACCAAATTTCTGGTGAACAGTTATGTTGGCTGCAGACAACATAAAGTCACAGAAATAGGGGGATGTCGTTGACTTTCGCTAGATTGGGTCGTGCGGGGTTATGATATTGATTCGTGGTTCCTTGTGTGGTAGGATGCCTCCTAGTCGGCGGATTCTTCCCCGGGGTACTCCTTCACCCCCTGAGGAGCCGGAGCAGTCCGGGCATCCAGAGATTAGCGAGTTGCGGGCCATGGTGGCCCAACTGGCGGAGAATCACCGCCAGCAAGAGCAGAGGATTGAGCAGCTGCTCGCTCAGGCAGGGGCACCTCCCCCTGCCACTGTTGAAACCCCTGTACCACCAATTATACCGCCGGCTATACCGCTAGTGCCTGCGGCACCATCATCGAGCAGCGGTGCTCAGGGAGCGATCCGGCCATTGACTCCTGCGGAGGAGCAGGAGATTCATGACAAACTCACCCAGTTCTGTCAGCGGGGACCGCCTAGGTTTTCAGGGCGGAATACTCAGCCTTGGGAGATCGGGACTTGGCTTTCATCAATGGAGAAGTTATTTCGGGACTTCTTCATTGACCCGAAGTACAGGGTACATATGGCTGTACACTGCTTAGACGGGGATGCTGATACCTGGTGGCGTCGGGTAGAGCCCCTGGAATTTCAGATCACTCGACAGCTACCCTGGTCAGAATTCAAGAGGATGATTCTGGATACGTACTTCTCCACGAGTGTGAAGAAAAAGCTAGAAGATGATTTGAAGAATCTTCAGCAAGGCGACCGGACAGCATTTGACTACTTCCAGGAGTTCACGCGGTTGCTCAACTGCGTACCCTATGTCGCCAGGGACGGACCGCACCAGGTGGAGCTCTTTGAGTCGGGCCTGCGCCTAGAAATCTATACTTTGGTGCATGCTCAGAGGCTCCAGACCTTGGAAGAGGCAGCAGAGCATGCCCAGTGGGTTGAGAGGGGAGACCACGTCGTCGCCAGACGTGGGGGCTTGGTCGCTCAAAATTCTGACAGAAAGCGACCAGCGCAGGACGACGGGGGACAGGCCAGTTCCTGGAGGCCGCCCCGACCGCCACCGCCTCAGTTCACGGGCCGTGGGCGTTCGGAGCGGCAAGGGCCTGGTGGATCCCAGAGGCCCCCACAGCATCAGCAGCAGCCGCACTCACATCAGCAGGGGTCGCAGTCGCGGCATCAGGGACCTCCGCGGCAGAGGCAGCAGCAGCAGCAGGCAAGGCAGCCCCAGGCTACGGCTAGGTGCATTTTCTGCCGGGGACAGCATCCTTCTGATACTTGTGATCTGAGGTTTGGCCGCTGTTATCGGTGTGGACAGTCTGGCCACGTCCGACCTACTTGCCCTTATGCGCCATCGACGGCTCCTTCTTCAGCATCGGCTCCTTCTTCATCTCAGCAGTGGTCGACGGCTCAGCGACCATATGCTCCAGCAAGCAGGCCATCTTCTTCCCATCCCACTAATTATCGCCCTCCAACTCAGAGTGGGCGAGTGTATGCGGCGCAGATAGAGGACTCTTCAGCCGCAGATCATGTGGTGGCAGGTATCACCTTACTTTCTGGCATTAGGACTCGTACCTTATTTGATACTGGAGCATCGCATTCTTTCTGTCACGCCCCGGAACCCGGGCTCGCCAACAGATCCGCCGTGCACACGTGATTTCCCGAGTACACGAAGCGCTGGTAACCTGCTCCGATATAATATGAACAATAAAAGAGCATAATACAGAGCTGAAGTAGAATAACCACATAGTATCTCAGACTGGAACTACAAATAAAGCAGTAATATGTACAATAATCTCTCAGCTCACCAATTAGTACAACCTGCTGGCAGAAGCCAGGCCCAAATAAAAGGAGAATACCACAGTCTGAGTGGAGGGTACCACGTCTATTTACAGCTCTCAATCTCACAGGAGATCTATCTATTCGGCGATCCCCTTACCTCGATCCGCTGCCGAAGGCCTAGCAGCTCCTGCAGATGACTCTGCAAAATAAAGGAGAAGAAAGAAACAGAAAATAACAATGGGGGGGGGGGGGTGAGAACTACCAGATAAACCAGCAGCCTCCCCTAGTGGGTAAAACCTCAACTCTGACGCACCCACTAGGACTACTAGAGGCAAAAGGGAGAAGCGGTAAAATACATAAGATGCTGAAACAGGAAAACTACCACTACTATGCTGTCAAAACTGTATGCATGCATCAGAAATGGTATCTGTCCAAATAAATCCAATCTAGACACCAGTAACAACTGGTACTGCCTGCTCAGCGGTATCTGCACACACGGCTCGAAACTGCGGGATCGGCTCGCACGGCTCGCATCCCAACATAAGTATCAGACCGGCACACACGGCTGGGTCTGAAAAAGCCCACCTCCGGAGTGGCACCCGAGGGGAGCGACCCACACGAATAAAGCATCTCTGTCATCAGTATCTCAAGTATCTCTGTTGCACATACCTCAATATAGCAGGACTGGATCATAACTATGATCAAAGTGGGAAACTCCATCCACTATAGAAACCCAATCCCCAGCTGATGCAATAAACCAGACTCAACCCCAATCTGATGCAAGGATAAACATCTGGTTGACCGCCTACTGTCCGCGGTTATCGCAATACCCCACAAATCCACAATCTAATGCAATCTCGACTACACTATCCCAAACCCCTGCTCACACTTGAGCAACAAACCTCTGGATGCACAGGACAACAATGAAACATGTACAAATCCCAAGATGATAGTGTAGCAATAAATAGTGGCTAACTAGATGAGCAAGAAAGCATGCCATTATTTAAAAGCTGTAGAAAAGTGTCAAATATTTATTTTAAAAAGATTGATTGTTATAAAAGTTATTGCATGCGAGATTATAGCCTTTGTCCCAATCACAGTGTCCCAATATAAGTCATCATATAATCTGTGGGGTTAAATTTTAGGAGAGTTCGTCCCAGCGGTTCTCGTCAATTGTCATATTAATTCGTCCCAATAGTTCTCATCAATTGTCCTGTTAGTTTGTCCTGTTAGTTTGTCCTGTTAGTTTGTCCCAATAGTTTTCATCAATTGTATTTTAGGGGAGTTCTAATAATCCTAGTGAGCTTGTCAAAAATGAGGTAAGCAACAACCGCCCACCTCGAACAGCTCAAATCACACCCAGATAGTCTCTTGGCTGTCCACAGTTCCCTAGAACTGTTGTCTGCCGAAAACGGTGCCCTACAGCAACACACATTGCACAGGGTGTAACTATATTATTCATAAAAATACAGCTTTTGCTGTTTTTCAAATAGCACGAAAAGAGAGGAGTTTTTCACCTCTGTATAGTGCTCAGAAAAATTCAAAAAAATTACGGTTGCGTTCCTCGCGAAGAGTAGATCAAAATCGACTCTTTAAACGTCTCGATCTGATGCTCCTACGCCAAGATAAAAATCGGAGAAGTCGATGCTGTCCAGAAATTTCCACAGCAAAAAAGGGGGGTCAAAGAGACCTCGGGAATCGTGCCAAAAGTACGAAATGGAGCAAAGTGATCAACACGAAAATCAAAGCCTTACCTCTTAGGAACGCGCTGCCGTGAAAATCGTCCAAAAATTCCTCCTGGTTAGCACACAGGGAATTTTCGACTCAACTGCGACGGGAAATGGGCCGAAAAAGAAAACCGTCGCAGTGCGCCGCGTCGCAGATAACTCTTTATCGGTATCTTCAAAAATTCTAAAATCTGGAGGAGAGAGAGAGGAGAGAGAGGAATATTTTTCCTAAAGGGCCCAACCTCTGATTCTCTCTCTACGGCACAGAAATCGAGGTGGGAATGAGGAGGGGTGGGGGACCCTATTTATAATGGGCTGAGGCTCCACACAGGATCGGATCCGAATAGGAAACACCGAAACGGGCCAACCAGAATGTGCCACATGTCCACAAAACAGGAAACAGCCTGTGCAAGGGCCACTCAGAAGCCGCCACGTGTCCACGTGGTGCACAGGCCCGGTCCCCGCGCCGGGTCTTCCGGAAGATGTCGGCCAACCGAGTGCTGCCACGTGTCACCTTCCCACATGCTTCTAGAAGCCGACCGGCCAATGGGGAAGCGCCACGTGGCACAGGAGGTCTTCGGTGCACCCGGTGCACGCCATGCCGTGGACCGCGCACCAGCGCCCCCTGCCCGCGCCTGCCCGCGCTGTGCGCCTCCGCACTCCGCCGCTGTGCCGCCGCCGTTCCGCTGCCCGCCGCCGTGCGCCGCCGCCCGCCGCCGGTCGCCGGTCGCCGGAACAGTAATTCCGGTGGCCGGAGTTACTGTTCCGGCGGCCGGAGTTACTGTTCCGGCGTGAATAGTAATTTTGCGCCGAAAATCAAGTAAATATACCATTTTGACCGTTTTCGCGTGCTGAATCCAAATCCGCTGTCCATTTCGCCAAATTCTCATTCGAAATTTTGCCGAAAGTCCTCGGAAAATCCCATTTGCTTCGATTTTCGCGCAGAGTCTATTTTAAATGTCCAATTTCGATTCTACAAGCTCTGTTTCACCGAATAAGCTCCCTACAGTCACTGTTTAATGTTGCACAGTTCCTGCGGGAGTCCGGATCATCACACTTTCATTAGTAAATCTTTTGCATCATTATATGGGTTAGAGGTAGGACTCTTGCCACGTGAACGAAAGGTTCAGATTCCCGATCACACCTTGCACGTGGAGGAGTGTTGTTGGTCCTGCCCGATGCAGATTGAGTCCTGGATTATGCCAGCAGACCTGTTGGTCCTGAGACAATTGAAGGACTTCGATGTGGTCCTCGGGATGGACTGGCTGGCTCGGTACTTTGCGACTATTGATTGTGCCGCAAGGACCGTCACTTTTAGAGAGCCAGACCAGGAAATGTTGGTATACCGGGGATGTCAGAGTGCTTTCTTTGCCTCTATGGTTTCGACTTCCCGAGCGAGGCAGATGATCCGTCGAGGATGTGTAGCCTTTTTAGCTAGTGTTGTTGAGGGGCCTACGGCGGCGCACGGACTCGAGGATATCCCTATTGCCCGCGAGTTCCCGGATGTTTTCCCACCTGAGCTAACTAGCATGCCGCCAGATAGGGAAATCGAATTCATGATTGACGTAGTTCCGGGAACTGCGCCAATCTCGAAGGCTCCTTACCCGATGGCACCGGCTGAGCTGTGAGAGCTTAAGGCACAACTCCAAGATTTGATGGACAAGGGCTTTATTAGGCCAAGTGTGTCGCCTTGGGGAGCGCCGGTGCTATTCGTGAAGAAGAAAGATGGGTCACTTCGACTGTGTGTGGACTATAGGGAATTGAATAAAGTGACCATCAAGAACACGTACCCTTTGCCGCGCTTCGATGATCTTTTTGATCAGCTGCAAGGGTCTTGTGTCTTTTCTAAGATATATCTACAGTCCGGTTACCACCAGTTGAAGGTGAAGGCCGAGGATATTTCGAAAACGGCATTCAGATCACGGTATGGGCATTATGAATTTACAGTTATGCCTTTTGGGCTAACTAATGCCCCTGCCGCATTCATGGATTTAATGAACCGGATCTTCCGACCATACTTGGATCGATTCGTAGTAGTATTCATTGATGATATCTTGGTCTACTCCCGAAGTGATGCGGAGCATGAGAAGCACTTAAGGATTGCGCTGCAACTTCTACGAGAAAAGAAGTTGTATGCCAAGCTGGCGAAGTGCGAGTTTTGGCTTCGGGAGGTAGTCTTCTTGGGCCATGTGATTTCTGCCGCAGGTGTGGCAGTGGACCCAGCGAAGATTGAGGCAGTCCGTGATTGGCCCCGACCGACGACGGTTTCTAAAGTGCGTAGCTTTATGGGCTTAGCGGGGTATTACCGTCGGTTTGTGGAAGGCTTTGCGAAGCTCTCCACACCCCTCACTCGCTTGATGCGTAAGGGAGTAAAGTTTATTTGGAGGGAGGACTGTCAAAGGAGCTTTGAGGAGCTGAAGAATAGACTGATGACCGCTCCTATCCTTTCCCTCCCTGTTATGGGGAAAGGATATGTGATTTACAGCGACGCATCACACAGTGGACTTGGTTGTGTGTTGATGCAGGAAGGGAGGGTAATTGCATATGCATCAAGACAACTCAAGGAATATGAGAAGAATTACCCTACCCATGACTTGGAGCTTGCTGCCGTGGTGTTTGCACTAAAGCTTTGGCGTCGTTATCTGTATGGGGATCATTGTGAAATCTACACCGACCACAAGAGCCTAAAGTACCTGTTCACGCAGAAGGAGTTGAATTTGAGGCAACGCAGATGGTTGGAGCTATTATAGGACTATGATGTAGATATTCTCTACCACCCAGGCAAGGCTAATGTGGTCGCTGATGCCTTGAGTAGGAGGGCGGTGCAAAGTTTGTCTATGTTGATCACAAACCAGGCACCGCTATTAGAGGAGATGAGATGGCTCGAGATAGAGGTTGTGTCCCCTGGGGTCACTGCTAGACTAACATCTTTAGTCTTGCAGCCCACTCTGCTGGACAGGATTAGGGAGAAACAGAGTGAGGACCCCCACTTGACCAGGATTAGAGATCAGATTCTGAGTAATCAGTCAGGGGACTTTACGGTGGATGCCTCGGGAGTACTGAGGTACAGGAACCGAGCATGTGTGCCAGCGGATGAGGAGATCAGAGAGCAGATATTGCGAGAGGCCCATTATACACCTTATACCCTACATCCTGGTGGGACTAAGATGTATAAGGACCTCAAGGCACACTTTTGGTGGAATAGCATGAAAAGGGATATCGGGAGATTTGTGGCTCAGTGCTTAACTTGCCAACAGGTGAAGGCTGAGCATCGAGTGCCAGCTGGCAAGTTACAAAGTCTCCCAATTCCCGAGTGGAAATGGGACCACATTACGATGGATTTCGTGGTCGGATTGCCAAGGGCACAGGGAGGAGCAGACGCTATCTGGGTAGTTGTTGATCGACTTACCAAGTCAGCGCACTTCTTGCCTATGCAGACTACTTAGTCACTCGAGTGACTAGCCCAGTTATATCTAGATGAGATAGTAAGATTACATGGAGTACCAGTCTCCATAGTATCAGATAGAGACCCGAGGTTTGTTTCGCGTTTCTGGAGGAGCTTGCAGACAGCCTTGGGGACTCAACTCAGGTTCAGTACAGCTTTTCATCCGCAGACTGACGGGCAGTCAGAGCGGACTATACAAATCCTGGAGGACATGTTGAGGGCTTGCGTCTTGGAGTTCGGCGGAGGGTGGATTCGACATTTATCTTTGGCTGAATTCGCGTACAACAATAGCTTTCAAGCGAGCATTCAGATGGCTCCGTTTGAAGCGTTGTATGGACGCAAGTGTCGATCACCACTTTATTGGAGTGACGTGGGCAAGAGGCGGACCTTGGGACCAGATGTATTGTTAGAGACAGAAGAGAAGGTCCGGGTGATTCGACGGCATCTTCAGACTGCCTAAAGCCGACAAAGGAGTTATGCCGATGTTCGGCGACGAGACTTAGAATTTCAAGCTGGAGATCATGTATTCCTGAAAGTCTCGCCGTCCAAAGGAATCAGGAGATTCGGCATTCGTGGGAAACTTAGCCCCCGATATATTGGACCCTTTGAGGTATTGGAGCGTATTGGGCCAGTTGCCTACCGACTTGCATTCCTCCGAGGCTTGCTGGTGTCCATGATGTATTTCATGTTTCTACTTTGAGGAAGTTGTTACGGCTTTTTGTGTTGGCATATTTCGTGAGTTGAGTAGTTGAGTTGTTGAGTTGAGTCGGAGTCTTGAAGTGATCAAATTGTCAATCAGCAATTGAAGACTCAGAGAAGATTCAACAAGATCTCAAGTTGACACTCAGTGTTTTGAGTCTTGAAGATTGAAGTAGAAGAATTGTGGATCAATTACATCAATCTTAAGGAAAATGGATTCGGATTGATCAGGTACGTTTAACTAAATAATTATGGTGATCCGAATACATTTGAGTAGTTTAGAAACACTTGGATAAGTTTTCATTGCTTAAAAATCAAAAACTGGACAAATTGGATGTTTCAGAATTTCTGATAATGAACCGATCCGGATCAGAATTCCGATCCGGATCAAAATTCCGATCCGGATCCCGAACCTTATTTTTTCAGGAATTGCTGAAAAAAGACGACGATCAGGATCGCCGTAAATCCGATCCGGATCGTCGTGCGGGAAAATTTCTATTAATCCAGTTTTTGATGCTTATCTCTTTCCAAAGGTTTCTAAACTATAAATAGACATTTAGGGTTTCTCAAAAACTATCGATTAATTAATTAAACACTTGAGAGCAACCCTAGAGGCGAGGTTTTTATCGTTCTTCTTTATAGCCTCTTTTAGGTCAATTCGACGGTTCCTTCAAGAACATATCTTTTGTCGAATTGATCTAATCTTTGCTTAGAGATTTCTTCTACGGTTCCTCAATGAGAATCTAAGCAAAGGATCACCATCGAAGCTAATATTCCTATCGGCTAAGTTTGCGTCGTGGATTCGACGTAGCATCGTGGATTCGATGTGTTGAAGGCGTTTCGTGGATTCGAAACGTGTGCTCGTGGATTCGAGTGGCGTTCGTGGATTCGAACGTGTGCAGTGGACGTGCAATCGGTGGAGCGCAAGGTCCGAAGAAGTTGAAGGAGGGGTTGAGTCCGTGGATTCGGTAATCACCTTGTTATTCTTCTTTTCTTGGTGGATTGTTATTGCGTGTTCGGCGAGCGCAAGATCCGAAGAAGCTGAAGGAGGGGTTGGAGTCCGTGGAGTCGGTAATCACCTTGTTATTCTTCTATTCTTAGTGGATTGTTATTGCGTGTTGGTCCCGTGGTTTTTCTCCTGGATTGGAGTTTCCACGTATATCTCGGTGTGCTATTTTTATTTTCCGCATTGGTTTTTATTTTGCACTGAGATTGAGTTTTATAAGTATTACACCTATTCACCCCCCCTCTAGTTGTTTGATAGTACCTATTTAGATCCTTGTGGATCCATAAAAACCTACAGAAGTATGCCTTCGACCCATCGCACGTCATCGGCTTCACACCGCTTGAGATCAGCGAGGATTTGAGGTATGAGGAGCGCCCACTGCGAATTCTGGATCGAGAGGTGAGAGAATTGCGCAGTCGGGCCATTCCCTATGTGAAAATCCAATGGAGCAATCATGATGAGCGCGAGGCTACATGGGAGCTCGAGTCGGAGATGAGGGATGCTCACCCCTACTTATTCGAGACATCGGACTGAGGATTATTGTTTAGTCTCGTTTCGAGGACGAAACTCTTTTTAGTGGGGGAGGATGTGATGATCCGGACTTCCGCAGGAACTGTTGCAACATTAAACAGTGACTGTAGGAAGCTTATACGGTGCAACGGAGCTTGTAGATTCGAAATTGGACCTTAGAAATAGACTTGGCGCGAAAATCGGATCAAGTGGGCTTTTTCGGGAGCTTTCGGCAAAATTTCGGATGAGAATTTGGCGAAACGGACGGCGGATTTGGACTCAGCGCGCGAAAACGATCAAAATGGTATATTCACTTTATTTTTCGGCGCAAAAGTACTGCTCACCGGAATAGTAATTCCGGAGGCCGGAATCACTGTTCCGGCGGCCGGCGGGTGCCGGCGGGCGGCGGCGCAGCAGCGGAGCGCGGCGGAGCATGGCAGAGCGCGGCGGCGCGCGGCGCGGGCAGCGCGGGCAGGCGCGGGCAGGCGCGCAAGAGCGCGGTCCACGGCATGGCGTGCACCGGGAGCACCGAAGATTTCCCTTGTCCTGATTGGTTGGCCGGCTTCTAGAAGGCAGCTGGGGAGGTGACACGTGGCGCGATCCCATTGGCCGACATTCTCCGGAAAACCCGAAGCGGGGACCGAGCATGTGCACCACGTGGACACGTGGCGGATTTTGAGTGGTCCTTGGACGGCTGTTTCCTGTTTTGTGGAGACGTGGCGTGCTCCGGTTGGTCCATTTCGGTGTTTCCTGTTCTGTCCGATCCTGTGTGGAGCCCAAGAATATTCCCTTGGCCCATTATAAATAGGATCCCTCACTCCCTCCCATTCTCAACTCGGGTTCCGAGCTTTAGAGGGAGAACCAGAGCTTGGGCCCTCTATAAAAATTATTCCTCTCTTTCTTCTCTCTCTCTCCTAAAAATTCCAGAATTTTTGGAGTTCCTCTTAGCGAGTTATCTGCGACGCGGTGCACTGCGACGATTTCCTTTTTCGGCCCATTTTCCGTCGCAGTTCAGTCGAAAAATTCCCGTGCTCTAACCAGGAGGAATTTTTAAACGATTTTTGCGGAAACGCGTTCCTAAGAGGTAAGGCTTCGATTTTCGTGTTGATCACTTCGCTCCGTTTCGTCCGGTCTGTGTGTGAAGCTACCACATGTTATGGATGCTTGAAAAATATTTATGAAATTTTGTTTAGTTGAAGCATTCGGAGATTTAAATTTAAAGCTCTTATTTTGAACAATATCCTGGTTGGTATAAGGTGGGATAGTTGAAAGATGCTCAAAGAGCCACACTTAGGTATTTTAGTGCTTATCTCAAATTTGAAAGGGTAGAATTCAGAATTGATGTCATTTGGAAATCTCCGTAAGTCATCTTTGTAAATCCGTTACATCTTGATAGAGTTTGGATCTCAAGATTATTTTTGATGACTTGTGTTTGATGAATATAACATGAAAAACTGTTTATAATGTTTTACCGTTATTTTTCATGATTTCGGAGTAAATCTTTTTAATTTTTGTAAAATTAATTGGATTGAATGACATCTATGTGATCTCATATTATTTTTAAGCACTTAAATTGCTTTCTTGATGGAATACAAATCGGTAATTCAATTATTTCAAAATCTGGATTTGTTTCATGAAATTATTTGATTTTTGCTTTCTGGTACAGGTACGCAATCTGCATTTTTGTTATATACCGGAACTGAGCCTTTATCTCTCTTTCTCTATGAACTAATGCTGTTAGTGATTTCCTTTTGTCTAGTATGTTCACTGTTTGACAATTTGTGACAAAAAGGGGGAGAACAGAAAAGAATGATCGTATCACAAAGGGGGAGAACATAAATGCTGAAGACAGGGGGAGAACATGGAGAACATAGAGAACATGTTAGAGATGCTCATGATAGGGGGAGATAAAGAAAAGATTGAAAGAGCCGAAAAACAAAAGAACCAAAAGGACGAATCAAATGTAGGATTTTAATTTCTAACGACTAACGTTTGATTTTGTTTGGAGTTTCGTTTTGCAGGAATTACATCACTTTAAGACTCCAAGTCCTAAGTCATAGAGTATGTTCTAGGACTGTTTGGTTCAAATGTAATTTTGTATTTATTGGATCTTTCACGCAAAGAAAGTCAATGTTTTGGTGATGACATTGAGTTTCGATTTTTTTTGGTTTAAGATGAGTGACTTGAGCGCTTTTATATATTTTTGGGTTTTGTCACGAAATTGCCAAAGGGGGAGATTGTTACGGCATTTTGGTATTGGCATATTTCGTGAGTCAAGTCAGTGAGTTGAGTCGGAGTCTTAAAGGGATCAATTGTCAATCAGCAATCAAAGACTTAGAGAAGATTCAACAAGAGCTCAAGTTGACACTCAGTGTCTTGAGTCTTGAAGATTAAAGTTGAAGAATTGTGGATCAGTTACATCAATCTCAAGAAGAAAGTATTCAAAAGGATCAGGTATGGTTAACTAAATAATTTTGGTGATCCGAATACTTTCTTATAGTGTAGAAACACTTGGAAGAATTTTTAATTGCATAAAAATAAAAAACTGGACATGGGGCATGTTCAGGATCCGGATCAGACCTTGCAATCCGGATCCCGAAGGGTACTTGTTCATTGGCAATTTCAATCCGGATCCTAGGCCATTCCGATCCGGATCCCGAACATGGGACTTTGCTGAATTGCATGAACGATCCGGATCGGACCTTGCAATCCGGATCCTGAACCCTTGGTTTTCTGGAATCGTCAATCTCGTTACGACGATCCGGATCGCAGTAAATCCGATCCGGATCGCCGTTCTGAAAATTTCCAGATAAGGTAGTTTTTGATGCTTATCTCTTTCCAAGGGTTTCTAAACTATAAATAGACACTTAGGGTTTCTCAAGAACGTGGGTTCTCTACCGATTAATTAATTAAACACTTGAGAGCAACCCTAGAGGCTAGGTTTTTATCGTTCTTCTTTATAGCCTCTTTTAGGTCAATTCGACGGTTCTTTCAAGAACATATTTTTTGTCGAATTGATCTAATCTTTGCTTAGAGATTTTTCCCATGGATCTTCATTGAGAATCTAAGCAAAGGATCACCATCGAAGTCAATATTCTTATCGACTGAGTTTGCGTCGTGGATTCGACGTGGCATCGTGGATTCGGTGTGCTAAAGGCGTTTCGTGGATTCGAAACGTGTGCTCGTGGATTCGAGTGGCGTTCGTGGATTCGAACGTGTGCAGTGGACGTGCAATCGGTGGAGCGCGAGGTCCGAAGAAATTGAAGGAGGGGTTAAATCCGTGGAGACGGTAATCACCTTGTTATTCTTCTTTTCTTAGTGGATTGTTATTGCGTGGACATCCAACCGGTCAGCGCAAGGTCCGAAGAAGCTGAAGGAGGGGTTGAGTCTGCGGAGTCGGTAATCACCTTGTTATTCTTCTATTCTTAGTGGATTGTTATTGCGTGTTGGTCCCGTGGTTTTTCTCCTGGATTGGAGTTTCCACGTAAATCTCGGTGTGCTGTTTTTATTTTCCGCATTGTTTTTTATTTTGCACTGAGATTTGGTTTTATAAGTATTACACCTATTCACCCCCCCCTCTAGTTGTTTGATAGTACCTATTTAGATCCTTGTGGATCCTATATAAAAACCTACAATTGGTATCAGAGCGGGTTTTAGATTTATCTATCATGTTGGGTGAAAGTGGTAATATTTATAGACCTCCTCTTTTTGATGGGACTAATTATGCTTATTGGAAAGTGCGGATGAGAGCTTTTCTCATCGCAATTGATGAGCGGGTATGGCAATCCGTGGAATACGGTTGGGTGCATCTTGTTGAGGATGTAGGAAATTCTACTACCCCAAAACCTCGCTCTAGATGGTCCAAAGAGGAATTTGAAAGATCTTCTTACAATGGGAAAGGTATGAACGCTTTATTTAACTCTCTTTCATCAACTGAGTTCACAAGAATTTCCGCGTGTGAAACCGCGAAGGAAATTTGGGATATTCTCAAAATTACACATGAGGGTACTAATCTTGTAAAAATTCAAAAGCTCCAGATGCTTACAAGTCAATTTGACTCTATTCATATGGAAGAGCATGAATTGTTTACAGATTATTACACTAGACTTCAAGATGTAATAAATACATGTGCTAATTTAGGAGAAAAGATCCCGGAGTCGAAAATTGTAAGAAAGATATTTCGGACTCTTCCGGAACGGTTTAGGGCAAAAGTTACCGCCATTGAAACCGTTAGTCATCCGGATGAGATGAGTGTAGAGGAATTAGTAGGTGCTTTGCAAACTTATGAGATGACTTTTCCTACTAATCAAGTTTCTTCCAAGTCTTCTTCTAAGCTTACAGGTATTGCATTCAAATCCACAAAGGAAGAAGATAGCGAATCAAGTTCCGACGATGAAATCTCTTTTGCCGATTTTGAAAAACAATTGGCGCGGATCACAAAGAAATTTCGTCGGAAATTTTGGAAGAATCGAACCGATGGATCTTCATCCACGAAACAATCTAAAGGATCATCGGGTTCTAAATCCTCTAAACTCAAAGGTGTTGCAAAACCTTCTAAAGAAAAAGAAAAAGATGATTTCGAAGGGGAAATCCAATGCTATCGTTGCAAAGGCTACGGCCATTTTTCAACGGATTGTCCTTCTAAGAAATCATACAAAAAGAAGGCTTTGCAAGCGAAAACTTGGGACGATTCTACTTCTAATGAATCGACCTCAAGTAAAGAGCTAAAAGCCGTTGCTTTTCATGCCTCTCAAATTCCCTCTTCTAATTTGTGTTTATCATCTTTAGTCACTGACTCTACTCCTTTGATTTTGTATGAAACATCAACAACCGGCGGAGAGTCATCAAGTGAGGGGGAGTCGGACGAAGAAGAACTCGTTGAGGCATACCAACAACTTCTTGCGGAATCAAAGAAGATGGCCAAGCATATCAAGTAGTTGAGGAAGCAACGACTTGAAGTTCAAGACGAGAATCAAGCTTTAAAGATAAAACTTCATGATCTCGAGGAGGATCGAGAGCTTTTATTGGATAATAATAAAATCCTCCAAGAAAAGTTAAATCAATCGGAAACGATCGTTAATTCCCATATTAACAAGATTGATTTTCTTGAAAAGCAGGTTTGAGGAGATTCATGTCACCCAACCAAGCATTGACCAAGCAAAGT